>CM062353.1:49766612-50992012 GCA_031216105.1 Dalbergia cultrata
TATGTTATTTGTTTTTTAGGAAACACTATTTAATATTATGTTTTCACCTTTATGACACATTTTAAATTGTAAATGCAAAATACTTTAATCTATATTTCACTCATGTCATGTAATCTTTTTTATTTTTTTAAATTGAACTAGGGTAGTGGATAGCTTAATTATCCAAAGGAGTTCAATGAATTACTTTTTGGAAAGGAGTTCATATTCAAAATAGTTATGAGAGACTATGAACTAGATCAAAATGAGCATACCTTTGATATCATTGATGTTTATGATGATTAGTCTATCATATCAAAGTTCAAATAATCAAAATATGTCCTTGCCTAATATTGAGGCGTTATTCTTTACTTTTTCTAATTAAATTGCACTTTAATTTTCTTCCTTATGTTCATAACTATTTAACCTTATATGTAAGTTGAATTTTAGTAATTCTTTTATTTTAATAATGTTTATTAGCCTGTCATGATTGCTGGATTGTCATTTGGAGAGAAATCATCGAGTTTTGAATTTCAGGAAGTTCAATCCTCATCATCTATAGCTAAGGTGGCATTAATTTTATTATCAGATTAGAACCTATTTAATTCTTAGGATATTCTAACTAAGTCAACTAATGATTAAAATTTTTTTTTTGTGGGATTTGATGACAGAATTTGTTGAAGTACAATGCCTTCAATCTTCTAAGAATGATAGTAATATCCCATCCTTAACTCCAGCAAAGCGAATTTCTCAAGAATCTAAACAAAAATCTGATGGAAACATGTCAACTACACAGTTGAAGACTAAAACTGGATAACCTGAAATGTATGAAGATTGAGAAGGATTGAAACTTGTCAAGTTTCGTTAGGATTTTCTTTTCTTTTCTTTTCTTTTTATTAGGTTAATAAAAAGTCTACTAATCATATCTAAATAATTATGGTTGTAGACAGTTCATCTTTGTTACGATTACAACCAGCTGGAACTTTTTATTTCTTACACATTATATTTGTGGACAAGTTACGTATTTTATTGTGAGAATTTAAGGTATTTGATTATTGGCCAAATTCAGCCTTTTAATTTTAACCATGTTTATATATGCTTAGTTGTTTGAATCTTCATAAGCACTAAAATGAAGGAGACCACCTCAAATTTGTCAAAAGTGACTGTTGATGTGTTGATATATACTACAAAATAGTCATGGCACTGTATTTGGTGCTTTAATTTCATAGAGTATGTGTGGCTACAATGTTTTGTGCTTTGATTCCATAGAATATATAGCTACACTGATCAAGCCCATTGCTCCATTTCTACATAATTGACATTAAGTAATAGTTTCACAATCAAGACCAGAGATTTGACGAGTTTACCTATGCTCTCATAGTTTTCTAAAGTGTAATATAGTCAGACTATTTATGTTTTATTGTGTCGTTAAGAGTTATACAAAGTTTAATGAATATAATCTTAATTAGATTTAACTTTGTTTAATTAGGCTCTATTGTTTCAATTTTGTTGTGACTATTATAAATAGTCTTCTACCTTGGATTATCAATATATCTATAATCTATCTATAATATTAATATTCCAAATTCCTATGAGAGAAAGTTTTCTAAGTGTCACAACGAGAATGATTTATGGCCCACAATTTTTAAGAAATTAATTATTAATTATTTTTTTAAAAATAAAACTATAATTACTACATATTATTTGAATATTATTGATAATTATCAGTATTTAATAGTAGGTTTGCACTATAAAAATTAAATATATTTAAGAATTATTCGCATTTAATTAAATATTCAAATATTTGTATTGTCATTTAAATTTTTTAATCTATTTTGAAATACTATCATTTAAAATATTGGCACTATAATAATTTATCTATTTTGAATATCTTCAAACCCTTCTATTTTTAAATTTTTAAATCTTTATCTATTATCTATTTATATACTAATTATACTTCAAAGGACTAAACAATGATGAGTTGACAAGTGTCGCAACTAGAATGAATCTACAATAAATATATGATAAATTTTTTTAAAAAAATTTCTTAATTATTATGAGATATCAATATCAATTATATTTATCAAACTTAATTCATGAATATCAATCATAGCAATTGTAATTAATTATTAGATATAAATTATATCAATCGTCAATTGTTAACATCTATTTATTCCTGAACGAATTCTCTTCATTATCATTACCTCTGCAACATCTATTTTACATGATAGCAAACTCAATATGTCAAAATGCCAAAAAAGGGATTAGTACTTCAAATCATATTTGGTCTTATAATACAATACTAATTTACAGTACACAAAGGGAAAAAAACTAATATACGGATCAAAACAAGAAATTCCATTTCGAATTCATAAGTTAAATAGGAATTAAAAATTATAATTTTAATGATTCATTTTTCAAATCTACTATCTACTATGCCTCATTTCAAAAATAACTTTTACAAGTGTCATTCATAGAGCTATTTAAGCCCCATTGCTTTCTCAATCTTTATATGTAAAGTAATATTTTGAATTTAATTTATATTTTAATTATTAATTAATTTTAATAGGAAATAAAATTAAATATTATAATCATTAAAGATTACAATCCATCCAATAAAAAAAGATTATAGTGAAAATAAAATTATAAAATAAAAAATTAATGGAAACTACTATATTAATAATTGAAACTCATTTAGGGAAAATATTTACATTTGTCATCTACTTCTACTATACTAATAATTCACACTTATCTCAGAGAAATTTTGACAAACTTCATTTACAGAGTTATTTAGGACTCATTGCTTTCTCAATCTTTATATTTAAAGTAATATTTTGAATTTAATTTATAATTTAATTATTAATTATTTTTCATAGAAAATAAAATTAAAGATTACAATTTGTTTAAAAAAATATTACAGTGAAAATAAAATTACAAAGTTATAAAATTAAATATTAATTAATACAAACTACTATACTAATAATTTAGGCTTATTTTAGAGAAACTTTTACAGATATCATTAATATATTTTAATTATTTTCATATACAATTTAGACTCATTTGAAGAAAATTTTTACATATGTCATTCAGGCCACACTGCTTTCTGAATCTTTATATTTAAAATAATATTTTGAATTTAATGTATTTTAATTATTAATTTTTTCCATAGAAAATAAAATTAAAGATTACAATCATTAAATATTACAATTCGTGCCCAATAAAATAAAGATTAGAATGAAAGTAAATTTGTACAGTTAAAAATTAATGCAAACTACTATATTAATAATGAAGACTCATTTCAGAGAAACTTTTGCACACATCATTCATAAAGCTATTTAGACCCAACGCTTTCTCAGCCTTTATATTTTAAACTAATATTTTGAATTTAATTCACATTTTAATTATTACTTCTTTTTAATATGAAATAAAATTAAAGACCTCAATAAATAATATCATTCAACCATGAATGCTATACTAAATATTAATCACATCAGTTATAATTAATTATAAAATATCAATTATAAATTACAATTGATTGAAAAATTTCAATTATATATCAATTGTAAATTTATATTCAAAATCAAAAGCAAATAATTTAGACATCCGAAAAGCAATGTTTTGTGTTTTTCTTCTAAATCAAAAGCAAATAATTTTGATCCAAATTAAACATCTACTCCAATAATTGAGATGATGTAAATTAGAATTATTTATGATTTTTATTTACTAATTATAACACATTATTCATAACATAAATTTTAAATTAATATTTTAATTATTTTGTAAAATGATGTACGTATAAGGAAATGATATGTGAATGAAATCACATAAATTACATTTATTCATTATTTTTATTAATTAAAAAATATACTTTCATGTTTTTAAAAATTAAATATTTTAATTTACTAAAAATATATAAATGAATAGAGATAAAAAAAAAAAAGAACTCGTTGAAGTGGGCATCCACAAGTATTATCCGCGATGAGAACGGTAAATACGTTTAGTCTTCATTGAAACAGGTGAGAAGCCTATGTTTGTTAAACAAGGTAAGGATGAGGAATGAGGTCCTCCGCCCCATGGAGACCCCCCGATTCTCCATTTATATAAATCATTTGAATATCTTATTTGCATTATACGTATTTTTAATTTGAATTTTGTTACATTAGTAATATTTGTTAAGGTGAATATTTATGTTTCGAATTTCAAAGTACTTATAAAATTTTCCTCTTTTTGAAATTTTTTTAATAAATCCTTGAACACCCATAGGACTTGAAATCAATGTGAGAAATGGAAAATGAGGACCCATAGCAGGAATAAGGATGGGGACAGAGGCAAAATTCTAAATGAGGACAAAGGGCAAAGGGCATATCTGTTCTCTGATGGATACGTATTGTCATCCCTATAAATTGATCATAGTATAGTAAAATTATTCACTTATTCTCTTTCCTTATTCAACATTTTCAACTTTCAAAACATGTAAAATTTTCATAAAATAGGCTCTTTATTGTTAGTTAAAGATAATCTATTGAGATTTTTTCAACCTTATAAACATAATATTTGAAATAAGATATAAAATATAATAACACATTTATATTTGAGTAATTTATGCCCACTTCTCTTGTGGTTTAGTGTAATTATAATTAGCACTTATCTATTTTGTAAAACTATCATTAACCTCCCTTGAGATTTAACAAAATTACACTAACATTCCCTATAAATATTAGTTCTTCAATTTAGTGACAAAAAAGATAACACATGATATATATTTGATTATTAATAACAAAATTATAATATTATCATAGTATTTGATATATATGTTAACTGAAATACCTCTTTTTTTATTATAAGTTATAATTATAAGTTTCATTTTCATGTGATAAAAAATTATTTTATTCAATTAATTTTTAAATATTGTAAAAATATTATAATTTATCAGTGACAATTATGTATATGTCTTATGTTATCTTTTTGTCACTTAAATTAACAAAGCAATATTTACAAGAAAGGTCAATAAAATTTTAGTAAATTTTCATAGGAGATTAAATATAGTTTTACAAAATAGACGGGTACTGAGTGTGATTATATTAAACCTCAAGGAAGGTTAGTATAATTTTCTCTTTATATTTTGTTCATTTATTTAATTATTTAGCTATTAACTTATCTTCAAAATAAAGTAATATACTTAATTTTCTATAAGATATATTTAAATAAATTATTATTTATTTTCAATAATTATCAATAAATTATTTTTTTTATTATTATTCCATGCATCACACGAGTCAAACAACTAGTTGAAGATAAGATAGAAGACATAGAGGAGAAGAAAAGCAAGTATATAAGCGCTTCACTAGTTTTCTTTTGTATTTAGAAATCATCCTTAAATAGAATAAAACATTAATATTTGAAATAATGAAGAATACATGAGAGGTAATAAAGTGATCGGCTTTTATTTCCTTGTAACAACTATAAAACGGTAACCTTTTCATTTAGTAAAACATGTAAAAGTGTTGGGTAATAACCTTTTGAAATATATTAACAACTCTTGAAATATATCAACAACTCTAAAATACAACAAATTAATGGGGCCATTAAGCAGCTTCTTTTTGATTGAGCTCTACTTGTGGTATTGTTTAGATTAAGAAAATGTCTATTTTTATTGACTTTTGCCTTATGTTTTGCATGAATAGCATCTGAAGCCTTCAACTGGTCGTTGCTCCTACAGGCATTCGGGTTGGTCCCATCCTCATATCTTCCATTAGATATGTTAGTCGGGTTGGTCCGCCAAAATCGCCATTTTTTAACAGGTTGGGTTGAAGTTTTAAGCCCGTTAAAAAATTCCAGCCCTACTTAACCCACAGGTTTATGCAGTTGGTGTAGGCTTGGCCCACGAGCCAAGTTTTTTTTTTTTCTGAAAAATTCAGAATTTATTATTAAAAAAGTAAAAAAGTATGACCCAAAAAAGGAAAAAAAAAAAGTGAAAAATGTGTACACCCACCAACATAATAACACCGTACAATTGACACTATTTATTCAAAGTTAAAATTAAAAATAAAACATTGTCACAACTCACAAATAACACTATTATTAGTAATATTTTTAGTCAAAGTTTATGTATAACTATTATGGACCTTGAAAAATTGATTATACACCAACAAAAGATATTTTTTAAAAATTAAAATTCATCTAAACATTAAATAGTTTTTTTTAATTTCATTTTATTTTTTTGCAGGCTAGCCCCCTAATTTGCCATAAAATGGGTTGTGCTTACTGTTTCAGCCCATTTAATTTTAGTTGATTGGCTCGCCTCATCCTTTTTTAAGCAGGCTTTTGGCGGGGCAAGTATAAATGGGGCGAGCCAACTGTTTTGACACCTTTACCCTCTGCATTGTGGCCTTCACACTAACCTGCATGACATTGCGCAATGCTGCCGGAGAACAGATCAAAACACGACAGTGAAGTAGTTCGATAGCTCGAGATCCTCCACCAACATCAGCAACGGTCACATGCTCCTCATGGAGACATAGTCATGGCAGATCATACGGAGGAACCCAACGGTGGTTGCATGGCCATTGATGGCGACGATGGTCGGCATTGAAGCTATGAGGCACTACATTTTTTAATCTTTCTATATCTTGCTTTGCTAATCCAAATCCAAAAGCAAGTACAGCATTGCAAACACGAACACGGTGATGTGATGAGATATGGGTGAGGAAAGAACAAAGGAGCACATCACAATAGGCTTAAGAGAGGTCGCGACAGAGTCCATCGATTGGTTGGTGATGGTATCAGATCACTTGAAAAAAGGAGGTTTGAATCAAGTGATCTTTTTCAAAATTTTCTACACACTTAGCAAGTAGTCAAAATGTTCACCCAGTTGTCTCCCAGATATTCAGGAGATATTTGTACAACAGTGTGTGATTTTTACAGAACTTCTAAATAGGATATTTTATAAAGTTCTATTTCAATAGTCTAAAGCAAATGTACTATGGCTACAATAAACTGAAACATTGTAAGAAGTGATATATGAGTAAAGAGATAAAGTTTAAGAAAGTATACTTACGAGTTTTATACTAGTTCAACTTCAATATGAAATCTACTCCAGTCCTCACCACTATGAGAATTTCACTAACTTCAAGTCCAAATACAAATTCCAATCAAGAGGTACAAACCTTTTAGGCTGATTGAAAAATGAACAAACTCACAAATTCAAGCTCAACTCTAAGATGAAAGGACTAAGATAGATCACAAAATGACAAGTTTTTCCTTTCTAACAGAATATTCTTACAAGAATGATCACACCAGGAGAGTTCAAGATTATGGCTTTTTTTGATAATTTTTTTTGGTGAGATCCAATAGCCTTTTGCAAACCAATATATATAAGACACACTCACATGGTCCTTTTCCTCATAAGGAATAAAAACAATTCAGTTCGAAAAGAGAAGACATTAGTTCAGTGGTAGGCAGAAGCCTTCTAGGAGGAAAGGACAAGCATTTCCCTCTTTGCTAAAAGTCAATGGGTATTCTTTTTTTATTTTTGCAGAAAGCTTTCAACAATGAGATGCCAAGTTAGAGTAAGTTTTTGACTGTTCGTTGAGCCACGCGTAGTGCCTATTGCTGTTGTCCTTCTTTTTGCTATGTGCTGTCATAGTAGGAATGGCTTTTTTTTTTTTTTTAACTTTTTGATATTGTCACACTTATTTGTTTGCTTTGTATCTTGTTGAGTACTCTTTCATTTTCTTTCTTGTACTTTGGGATGTAGACTTTTCTTGCTTCATGGGTCCCACAAACTTCATAAAGTATACCTTTTTTTTTTTTTACTTTTGCAGCACAACTTCCTTGTTCTCTTGTCAGGTTTAAGCATGTTATCCTAATTTACAAGATGTGAATGACATTTTGAACCAGGTCCAAAATATCTCTTCTTTATTTAGGAGATATTTGCTTGTTAGGGTGAATTTCTGAAACACTAGTAAACACATTTAGATAGCTAACATAATTATGTTTGTCATCATTTAAACATTCTCAAGCCAACTGTTGGAATTGGTTGCAGAAGAACTTGCCATGTAGAGGTGGCTCCAGTGAGTGCAGGGGTTGGGGATTTGGGCAATGTCAAGTTTCACACATAAACTTTGAGGAAGGAATTAAATCGGTTTAAGTTTTGAAACTATTTAAAAGAATTGGTTTTTTCTAATTTGGTTTGGCTTGGTTATGAATTGGTTTGGTTTCAAAATCTATTTATGTAAAACCAGTTTTTTTAAGTGGTTTGGTTTAGTTAAATCGATTTTTCTAAACAACCTTGCTCAACATATAGCCCCAAGAAGTGACTATGGTTCTAGTTGGGAGCAAAGGAGTCACCATGGCATGCAAGGGCCACCCCCACACAATGGTGGTTATGATTACTATGGAGGGCAAAGAGGTCATTTACTTGATTCTGTACTATCCACCTAGCTTCCAGGTTCTGTCCCCCTACATACGATTGGTCCATCCCTTGCACCTTCAATGGACCTATTCCTTGCTCAAGTGAATTACAATTATTGACAATGGCAAGGCTAGAACTACTGTCATCAAGCACTTTATGCTCAGGCAAGACTTCCTCAACAAGGTTATGGTTAAGGATATAATGAATCTAAGTATGAAAATCACGATCCTACACAACATCCCTATGGAGGACACATGAATTCTTGATAAACCGATCCTTAGTCTGGTGCCTAACCCAATTATGGTGCACCACAACAATATAGTAAGCCACCATTATATGGCATGCCATCACAAGGACAACTTCCTCAATCTTATGGTGGCCCTAGAGCTACTTAATCGTATGGCATGAATATGCCAATGCAATAGCCATACTCTTAAGCATTTCAGGGCCATCTCAAGCAGCATATCCTACTTATGGTTCTGCACCGGCTATGGATAGCTATAGTCACCCACTACCTACATTTGGCCCAAATAAGGCTCCACCTAGTGGACAACCTAGTTATGGTCAACAAGTTTCTCAGCCAACAACTAGTGATGCAACTATTGGTTATGGTTCTTACCTATCTTCATATCAAGCTTACACAGCGCAACCAACTTTTCACTAAGAGTGTTCATAGCCTGGCTTGTCCGGAAATTTTTTGGGATACGTTCGGGTCTTGAAATTTGACCTAATACGCTTAGGGTTAGTCCGACCTAGCCCAAAGTCAGATAATTCTTTTGCAGATATATATTGTTTTAATAATAATTAGTCACAAATTACAAGATTTTACAATTTAATTAATATATTTTACATAACTTGATGTTATTTATATATTGATTTGTTTTGTTTTGAAATATATATGACAAAATACCTCTTACATTTTGTTTCTTATAAAATTCCATCACTTTACTATGTAAAATGATCAAATTCTCATATGTTGTTTGAAGATTAGATTGACCTAGTTTGATCCAATCACCAGTCTAGTCATTATTGAGTCGAGTTAGTGTTCCAAAAATTGACCTAGTCTAAAAACAAGGTCGATTCAGGTTTGATCTAACTTGTCTCTTATGCACCCTTACTATTTACAATGTAGGTTATGGGTACCAAACCCTCTAAGATCCTGCATAGAGTGCATCACCCTCAATCAATTGGTTATGCTGTTGTGCAAGCAAGTGCTCCAGCTACCTATAGCAAGACATTAGCACCCTAGCCTACTTATCCCAATATGAATCTACCCAAGTTTATAGTACACATCGGTGATAATTTTTGTACTAACAACAAAATTTTAGTATTAACTAGTTCTATTTTGATGGCCAGGTAAGGGGAGACTTTAGTAAAATTTTGTTAATATAAAGAGAAGACTCCTAAGAAGCTTTGTTGAAATTTTATTAATTAAAAGACGAGAATCTTAATTTAAGGGTAGATTATGTTTGATTAAGATTTGAATTGAATAAAATGTTTTAGGATAGATTAACATTTTAGAAAAGGCTATGTTGAAATGCATATGAATTAAATAAAATTTTTAAAAGACTCTACTGAATTAAGATTTTAATTAAATAAAATTAAAATTTCTAATAATTTTTATTTATCTCTTGATAATTAATTAAAAGTAGAAATAGTCAATTTTTAATAAATTTGATAATTAAATAAAATTAGGCTTATTAGCATAAATTAAAAAAATATTAGCAACAAATTTTTTCTCAGTAATAATTTTTCAATATTTTATTTTATTTTTTTTAATTTTTGGCCTTAATTGTTGTTGGTAATATTCTTCCTTGATGATTTTTTAGTCCATTATTGAGGGAGATTTACACAAAATCCCTTGGAAATTCACTTGAAAATTTATTGATAGATTTTTTTCTCACCGGTAATTGTTATCAAGGATGTTATTATTGTGATCTCTTTTCCCTTGATAAATTCACCGATAATTTATTTTTTCATCAGTAATTAATTAAAATACACTGGTGAATTTGTTAGTAATAAGCTTATTTCTAGTAATTTTAGATTCTCATCGCAGACTATCATTCCCTTATCTATATTAGTAATTTCACTGTCATGGTGAACAAGTATGTAACATCTCTCTGCTATTTTTCTGACTCAACACAAATGGACAAATGAACAAAATGAAGATAGACATGTAGAATGCTAGGAGTTGAGGGGTTTCAGCTATTTATTAACCCAAAACACAAAGAAATCTTGAGGGCATCTCACGAATTGAATTTGCATTGAAATCGTGAGGCCCTATCATGATTTTGTTGTTTTTAAAAGCCAATGAATTATTGAGAGGCTTTCATGATTTCATCTAATATACATTAGGGCAAATCACAGCTATCTCCCATGACATCTATCAATATTACAACCACCCTAACCTCCACTAAGACTAAATTCTATCTTTTAAAATTAAAAAATTACATAAATGACTACTTTACACTTATTAATTTATTTTATGTCTATTCCATATCATTCATCCCACCACCATAAACAAAACCTTGAATTCCTAAATCTTGAAATACCACCCACATCACAACACCTCCATATGTTGGTGAGAAAATGCACAAGAAGGGGGTTGAATCTTGTTACCTTTTTCAAACTTTCAAAACTGAAATTTTATAGCAAAAATCTATCAAGCGTTGAGCTTGAAGTGCATCCGAAGATAGGTTAGATTATTCAGAAAGTAACTTTCTGAGTCAAGCAGTTCAAGTAAATAGATTGACAGTAAAAGATAATGATAAAAATATATATGCAAAGTCAAATGCTAAAAATAAAGAAGTGAATGATGAGAAGATACTGAATCAAGAGTTTTATACTGGTTCGTCCAACACTTGCCTACATCCAGTTCTCAGTGATCACTGAGTTTTTCTAATCTTTCTAAACTCGAGGAGATAAAAATACAGGATAGTCTTTACAGTAACCTTCCCAAGCTTTTACCAGTGTCAGTAACAACACTTACTAACACAAACAACAAGTAGTTTTGCAGTAGTCTCTTCAAGCTATTCAACTTCTGATTACTACTAGATCGAGGATACAACCAATTCAAGATTGATGTTTAGTTTGAACAATCTTGCACTCAAGCTTATTTTCGAATGAATATGGAATGACAAATCAGAAACGACTTGAGTGACTTCTTTCTACTAATTCCTCCTCAAAAGAACGTGTGAACAATTTGGAATTTAGAAAGAAGATTTTAGCATACAGAGGAATTTAGCAGATGTTTTTCACATAGGGATTTGGAAAGATTTTTTTCAGCATTTTTGCTCACTTCATCCTTGTCTCTTTAGAAGTTGAGTCATATCTTTTTATAGATGATTTCCCTTTGTCACCATTGCCCCATATCTTCTATCCAAGCAACATGTGTCGAGCATCAAATTGAGTATTGGAAACATAATCTAGAGGAGTAGCTCATCTAATGTTAGAGTTCCTTTTTCGAAACCATTAATGAGTTGAGGTTTCTGAAGTTTATCAAAAATTGCTTTTCTATTTTCTAGCATGGTTTTTGAACTCCTTAATAAGCCTTTCTCGATTGATCAATGGTGCTGAAGAGATGATGTCTTGCTTAAAAGAGATTGATTTGACTTTTGATTTTGAATTTCAAATTTAACTACCTTCCCTCCCTTTTTACGAAGCTAACTTTCTGAAGAGTGCTACTCGTTCATTGTTGATTCATTTGTCTTCTAATCTTCAATCCTGACTTTTGATAATGAATAATCCATAATTATGATGATTGAAGATTGAGTAACATGTTGCTTCTAGCTTTTGTATGTTATCTTCATTGTAGTCATTCTTCTTGAAGTTCAGTGTTATTTTTTGACAACCACACTACAACATTTTTCATCTAAGGCAACATTTTTATAGAAGCAGCGTTTGGGTTGGCCTAAAGCAACACTTTTTTAAGGCAACACTTAGAAAGCGTTGCTTTAACCTAAAAAGAAATCGCTTTTAAAGTGTTGCCATATTATCTAATAAAGCCAACGCTTATTTGCTTATTGCTCTTGTTTTTCAAACATTACCTTTCAAAATCCAATTAGCAATGCTTCTAAAAGGTTGCCTAAAATTTTTGCTTTTCCATTGAAAATGTGATTAAGTTACAAAGAGGAATCCATTTTTATTTTCTTTTAAAACTCTCTAACATATTTCACTATTCTCCCCATTTTTTTCCCTTATTTTCACTAACTAACTCTCAATCCTTATCCTGACCCAAATTAAAGAAACCCTCAATCTCTAAAGCTCTATCAAACCAACTAAAGTATAGCTCGCCCTTCTTCTTCACACACTGAAGGAATCAAAGCGATTCAACTCCCTTTTTCGCATTCGTTTGTCGAAATAGTCCATTCGTGGTGTGTCTCTGGCTATGCAAACACGTAGAAGGCCCTCAATCGTGATTCAGCACCGAAGGAAACTCACACAGTGCATTTCAATACGGAAGGAGAGCTTCTCATCACGTGCGGTGGTTCCTTCGGTGGTTCGTTCTTCGAAGTAGTCCGTTCGCACTTTGAAGGAGAGCTCTTCATTACGCGGTGGTTCCTTCCAAAATGCGGAAGCAGTGGCCGATGGTACTCCCTTCATCACAACGAAAACCCAGCAACGGTAAGCCCCCCATTTGGCCTCCCTCAGCCTTCATCTTTTCAGATCTCATAGATTTTCATCTTTTACTGTAATGGTGACAGGGGACTTATGTTGAAGGAATCAAAGAGGAAGCTGTGATATACCCTGGTCATGCCTTTTCATTGATGGCTATGGGAGAAGGTATAAAACCCTTTTTGATGGTTGTCTTCCTTTTACTCTCCTTTTAAATCGTTGGAAACATTCTATGTCTAAAATTTCCTTTACAGTTCCTTTGCTTCCATGACCATCTTTTGCCCTCAAGGTTCTTGCTTACTTGTAGGTTGTAAGTGTTGTTTAGGGTTCTATCATTATATTTGGTTACTGTTAGATGCTTGTTTCTTCCAATTTATGCATTTTTAATGTCTAGGTTCTGAAATAATGCAGAGCATAGATATGTGGGTTCGAATAATTTCAATATAGTTAGCAGTAGAAGCCACACTATATTCACCTTGGTATGTCAGAATAATCTCCATATGTTTAATATATGAAGGTATGCTTCCTTTGCTTTTAAAATGTCTAAAATTTCCCAATAATATATTTGTTTTATGCATTAGTGAAAAATTCTTTCATAGAAAACTAGTCTAGATTTGTTAGCATGGCAGTCTAGCAGTAGCAACCAAACAGTTCCTCAGCTTAACTTTGTCACACGTCACTGCTTCTACATCAACTTCAAATCCTTATTTTTGTTTCTCATGTCCTCTTCTAACCTTCTGATATGGGTTTCGAGTTCCTTAACTGTAGCTAGAGAATTTGAGAAATCTTCTGATTGTTCCTTGATTTGATTTTCTAGATTCTCAACATGGATTTCCATGTCATTTTTAGCAGGAGTAGGAAATGTACATTCATACTGCATTTTTAATTGCTCCTTAAGTTGGCTTTGCTCCAGCTTATATGCAGTGCTATCTTTTTCTTGTTTCAATATCTTATAGTCCAGTGCAAGCTGCTCCATCTGCATCTCCAACTCATCTTTGTCTCTCCTATACATCTCTTTTTCACCATAGAGGTCTATTATCTTTTTCTCAAGTAATTGTGTATTCTTGGCATTGTTGTTTCCCTTAGCAAGCTGCTCTAATTCTTTCTGTTCAACATCATTATCTATTTCACATCTAGAGAGGTTGATCACTAACTCTTGGGAGTTTTTACCCTGTTCATATTTATTGAGATGGTCACATGTTCCCCTATTTTTCTGCTTCAACATTTCTTCCAGGTCCTGCACAGCAAGAACTAGTTCAACATTTGATTCTTGCATCTTCTTTAACTGCAATAGGAAGTTCACACAAAAGCATGAAGATCTCCACTTTCCAACTGTGACCTACTTCTAAATTTGGCCTCATCCATTTGCTTATGGAAAGACCTGAGATTGTCACATCTAACTTGAGTGCATCTCTTCCATTTTTCAAGATAATGATTTCCTTTGTGAGCTCATGCCCTATTTTGTTTCCTTCACAACTTGCTAAGGGTTTGTAGTTCCATGTTTGACACTTACACCTGCCTAGCCAAAGCAGCTAGTTCAGCCTTGAGTTTTTTTAGTCTCCATAGGTGAACATTGCATCAGTTGTAGTGTTAAAATTTTTAACTTCGAAATCACCGAAGTCTTGAATCGAAGAAAAACAAAGTTACAAGTTAACAACTAAAATTTAGTTGATGTGGTAGTGATTAAATGAAATTGGCTTAAATTCTCCGCAACAAGCAAGTGGCGCAAAGATTTGATGAGGGGTTGGAAGCAATTGCCAATCCAATTAAATCACATGATATAAATATTGTATTCATTTCTCTTTGGTGTACAAATTATTATATTAAAAAAAATACAATGGCCAAGGAGCCACAATAGAATAAAGGAACACATAATCATGCAAACATATGTTCCAATAAAGCTGACAGTGACGTCCAGCTAAAAATTTCAAAGGATATTGTTAATATCTAAGTATAAGCCTGGAAACTATGACATCATTGTAGGAGAGCTACTGAGCAATGTACAATGTTAATTACTTGTATGCTTTAGAAAGATGCAATATTATGATTCCTTGTATTATACTTTTTTTTCTCCTTCATTTTGTTTGGGATATCCTTTTATCTTGTTCATGGAGCTTTTCACTTTTTTTATTTAATTTATGAACCTTTTAATTTAAATGGGGAATACCTTGTTATTACCTTTTTTTTTTTCCCCTTTTAACATGTTAAGAGTATCCCAGATAAGCTTTAGTAATCTAAAAAATGTATCCTGTTTACATTGACATTCTAGAAAACTGAAGTAAGGAAGTCAAGAAAGCTAAGATCAAGTCATGAGAACATTGAGCTTCTGAAGAAGTTGCTAGAGGAAAAGAGCTGCCGAGAAAGGGTAGAGTCTGAGCTATCTAAATCACAGGACATCCAGCTAAATATGAAAAAGTTAAAGAATCAAATATCCTCTTGGAGATTGATGATTAAAGATATACCTGTTGTCTCATGCTTTGAGGATATACCCGTTAAATTTGCAAATTTAGAGAAGTGAGTAGCTAATGCTGTGTTTGCTTAGCTATTTGATAGATTTGATCTATTATAAGCATTGTCAGGAATCATTACGCTGGAATATTCTTTATATTTTATTATTACTCGAGGTTGAATTTCACCCATAGTAATATTTTTCTTTATGAGCAACTTGAGGTCCTAGAGATTTTGAGATCTACTGGGCTCGTAGTTAAGAATTTTTATCTCCAACGTTCCATTTGGCACTATTGTTTTCTTTTTTTTTTTTTCCCGGTACACAGATTGCACTACTTCTGGTAACATGCTGATGAATAGACTAACCAGTAATGATGCACTACTTTTAAACTTTTTTGGGTTTCTATTGTAGATTGAGCTTAATGCTTAGGATCTAATAGTAGTGATCATTGTTAGGGGTCTTGGAATGATAAACTTTAAGGAGTACAGGTTGAAAGATGTTAAAAGTGTTGTTTTTATTAACAGAATTGGCAATGTGCCTATAACTACGGAAAGGCAACGCTTATAGAGAGTTGCATATAATAAGAACAAAGGCAACGCTTATCAAAAGTTGCGTATAATAGAGAAAAGGCAACGGTTATAACATGTTATCTCAAATCTGATAAAACATAACGCTTTTTACAGTAAAGGCAACACTTTTAAAGAAAAGGTAACGCTCGTATAGGCAACCCCCGGAAAAACGTTGTCTTTGATAGAAAAGTGTCGCCTTTGATCAATGGCAACACTTTTTGTATGTTAAGGCAACGTTTTCTAAGCGTTGCCTTTGAAAAAAATGTTGTAGTGCCATATCCTTGGTTTCTTGATTCTGTTTTAATGAACTTGCTTCCTTGACACACAAGATCATATTTTGCTTGATATACTTTTCACTTCATCTAAGTTTATCCTCTTCCCATGAGAGAAAGAAAGAAAAAACATGTTTGCACATGCAAAGTAAAATCATTTCCGCTCAATTTCAATAGTACATCTCAAAAACACCTATTAAGCTTAGTCAGAAAACTCAAGGTGACTATTAGTTATTCTTCAAAGTATTTTCTTTAAATTGACTTTGTTGTCATCCAAAGCAATAAAACTCATACTTTCTGAAGGGCTTTGGAGTTTACACCATATTCTTATACTATTATATCCCTATCAACACTTAACGTCCCTAACACTTTCTCCCACACTATCACCCATTGCCCTTTGTTGCCAGCACTGCCGCGATCTCAAATGATGCAATAGTCTTGTTTTCCAGCTAGACAAAGGTCAACGACGATGTTGCATTTTAAAGTGTTGTTGCATATTTTATTTTTTATTTTTCTATGTGATGTTAATAAAGAGATATATGAGAGAGGGAGTATGATTGTTTGTGTGAGAGTATGTGCTAGGTGGTGTGGTTGTAAGTTGGGGGAAGGGGTGGTTTTGAGATGGTGGTTGAAGAGGATAGGGGAATAGGTTAGAGTTGGGTGATTGTTGGATGTGGCTGAGGGTTGAAGAAGATACGTAAATTTGTGATTTTGAAAGTTGTGTTAAGAGAGGGAAGGTGTAATACCTTAGATATACTGTTACTTAGAAAAGTCTAGAGTAGCACACGTGTTTGTAGATAAATTCGGGCCTTGAATTTTTACTATGTCTGAAACCCTACATGTCATTGGAGGGCTATATGATAGAACCATAATTTTGAGATCAAAAGTCCCCGTAGTGGTTCCTAAGAGGAAAATAAGTTAAAGGAGGATTTTTAATGAATTTTATAAAAGTTTTAAATAGTTCGGTTTTAGCCCCCAAGTTTTAAAAATTGTAAGAATTTTCGGATTTGAACTAAAACTCAAAATTTAGATTTTGATTCCTTGGGACTTTAATTTTTTAGATATTTTATTTGATTCTAAATAGGGGGTAATCCTTATTTACATTTATGTTTAAAAGTTAATAACTTTAATAAGGAAATGTAAATAAGTGAGTATTAAGATAGTATAGTCCAATGCATACCAGAACACCTCCCTGGAGACCGCCCCAGCGGTCACATAACCGCCCAGGCAGTAAACAGAGCCCTGAAAATATCCAAAAAACCTTCCTAGAGACCGCCCAGGCGGTCATATAACTGCCCAGGCGGTCATCAGTGAGTCAGTCGGTGCGAAACCTCACTGGAAACCGCTCAGGCGGTCATTAGAGAGTTAAAAACCCCTGTTCGGGGTCCAAAACATTCCCACATGAAAAAACATAACCCTCACCCCCCCAAAATACAAAGAACTCATCTCCCCACCCTTTTCTCACTCCATTTTACTCAATCTAACATAAATCTTTCATTCCCAAGGCTTAAAGGTAAGTGATTTTACTAGATTTCCTTCCTATTTCATCTATTCTTCTCTTGTTCTTAGAGTTAATCTTGGGTTTCTTCTTGTCCTATGGTCATAGTTCTTCTCCATAGTGATAGGAGTTGGAATAGGGTTCTTCTGAGATTGATTTAGAGTTTTATTGCTTTATTGGCAGATAGTGGTACTGTTTCTACCTTCCAGGGTCCTATTGGTGTCTCTCTTGTTTATTCTACCACTCCAGGTGAGTGGGTTCAAACCTGTAATCTCTATGTTGAGCATTAGAAGTATTTTCATGAAAATATAACCTTACGTATGGTTTCAATGATTACTGTAAAAAGATTTGGTATTTCTGTTGAATTATATGGTTTTGAGAATGTAGTTTTGATGGGAACATGAACATGATTTTGACCAAACCATGGGACACTATTGTTGTTGAAATGTGTATATGAATATTTGATTTTGACTCTTGAATGATAAAATTACTATATTGATCTGATGATTTTTGAGATACTGGATTCTGTTATATGAGAAAGTTTTGAACCCTAGGGTAGAAGCCCTTGTGGATCATAGAGAGAGGATTTGATTTTCTGTTGACACTAAACAGTAGCTATAGAGAAACAGACAGCGAGTTTACGGCTGAATGATCGTTAACCTTGGTACCAAGTTGTCCTAAAGGACAATCTCATAGAGCAGAGAATGGAACCTATTTAGGTGTCCATATTAGATCCCTGATGGATGATAGAGCAGAGCATTTCAGTTCTTGAAGAACCATAGAGTAGAGATTTCTGTTTCTCTAGTGAAGTACTGTTATTGTGTATAAAGACCAAGAATGATTTGATTATATATATAAATATTTATATGAAATGTTGAAAGGTTTATCCTATTCTTGTCATTATGATGTTTGCCTGGTCTTCTGGTGTCCCATGGAGGGGGTTGCAGGTGGGGATTCACTCACTGAGTTTTTGTATAAAAACTCACCCATCTCCTTTTCTCCTATTTTTAGATACAGCAGCTGCTGCGGGTTCTTCTCAGCCTCCTACTTCCCAGCAGCCACAGAGGATTAGTTGGTGAGCTTCACTTGAGTGAAACATTTTTTATTCTATAGAGTGCTCCAGTGTTATTGCAGGCAGGAGTCCTGATTCATGTAGAGCTCATTTTGCATTTTGCATATTTGATTATACTATGGTTTGTATCTAATGAAACTGGCTGTTTCTGGATAAAAGTAGTTAATATGTATATTTGTATCTTGTGTATGGACTTTGTTATAACTTCATACTTTTGATATTATTGATGAGATTTTGGTTTAAATGGATTTTCTTGTCTTAAAATGCATATATAGAGTAATATACAGGTCATGAGGCTTACATGGGGATAGGATTCTCATGTCTTGGCCACGTCTTCAAATCGAATTCGTGACAGAAGGTAAGTGTCAATTTGAAATATAAGATGATATAAGTGTAATATTGATAGATTTAAGGAAGAGTTTACTTTTGATATACTAATAGTGTAAAATAGTTTTATACTATCTTCCAATAAAAATATTTAGTTTGGATCACTTTTCAGATAATGTTTATAAAAGTCAACTATAATGGCTTATTTGGTAATATATGATTGAATGACTATGTAAAAAAGTTTTATACTGTCAATGCATGACAATTAAATCCTTTAAGAAAATGTTTGCATAATTTGTCTTATAAAAACGGGACAAAGTAGTAACAAATATTGTTTTGGACATTTATGTAGATAACATTTTTATTTTATTTTAAATGGATAAAAAATTATTTATTTCTCTTATTTTTATTTTTATTAAAGATCATTTTAAACTGTTATAAATTATTAAAAATCAATTTCTTCTATAAATAATTCTAAAATGTTGAAAAAAGAATTAAATATCCTATATTTTTAATAATAAAAAATCAAAATGTATAATTTTAAGGATCAATTTGTTGGATACCATTTCTGTTATGAACCAAATTCGATGTTTACCTAATAACAGAAAAAGTTGTGTCCCCTCCTCATGCAAATAACCGTTTGTTGGATTTTTGCATATGTACGAGTTGTCGATCATTACTGCAGACATAAACGGTTACTTCACAATTCTGTGGACTCCCCTCACCCCAAACACCAAAATTTGAAAAAGCAATATACAGCCACGCGTGGCATTACCGTAATAAACGTTGAACTCGAATGGCACTTCATTAAAGTTCATCCTTTTCACTACTTTCACGCTTGCTTCACATCTAAGCCAAAAAATACCCACACGTTACAGCACCACCTTCCTCTTTTATTCTTTCTCTACAATGCAGGCACAAAAGCAACCTCTGTTGTTGTTCTTCTTCTTCTTCATCCTTTTCATCACTTTCTCTCTCTAGAGCGAACCACCGAACGCCTTTATCTCTTGTTCTCGTTTTCGTCATCCTTTCTTCTTCTTCGACTTGATCTCGCGGTGTTTTGCGCTGCGACTGTGGTTCCGGCGATGGGGCAGAAATCGTTGATCTACAGCTTCGTGGCTCGCGGCACCGTGATCCTCGCCGAGTACACCGAGTTCACTGGAAACTTCACCGGTGTGGCGGCGCAATGCCTCCAGAAACTCCCCGCCTCCAACAACAGGTTCACCTACAACTGCGACGGCCACACCTTCAACTACCTCGTCGATAACGGATTCAGTAACTACCTTCTCCTTCTCCCTCTCTCTCTCTCTCTCCCTCTTTTATGATCTGGCATCCGTTTTCTGGTTTTGCTGTGTCTGTTTCCTGGGTTTTGGATATACATTGTTATTCTCTGGTCCTTGATCCGCGTGCTGGTAAAATTGGCACTAGAGAATGAGAAAGGGAGTGGTCTTTCTTTGCCATTCGATTTGCAAGTTGCATGATTTGATTAGGTTTACGCTTGCGATCGGTTATATATATATATATATGTGAAAGTTCGACTGGTTTCGTTGCTTGGAATGTGGAATAATAAAAAGTTAAAAAAGCGTAAGCAATGAGTTGTGTCTGAAGACCGGATCGTACTTGTGTTGCGTCTGATGTGGTTGTTTCTTTTGTTCATTATCTTATGGTGCAGACACAATGAGAATTTTAGGTAACGGCATTATTTGTTAATGGAGATGTTGATTAACTCTCCTATAGTTTTGAAACAACTTAAGATGGTAAGTGAAATTTACATTGACTTAAAATTTTGTTGATTATATTACATTGTTTGAATTATATGATTCAATTTTAGAAGATTTTGACGTACATGAACTAAATTTAATTTAGAGTGAATTTAAAATGAGTGATTTACTCTTATGGAATAGCTATTGAAGAGGTAGACTCATGGAAACTTTTAATTTTTGCAAAGTTATGAATAGAAGTCTTTAGGTTGCTCAGAAGGTGTACTGCATACTGTTATAAACGCCTAATATTGGCCTTATTGTTACTGTTAATAACTTGATTATATGTTTAAATTTTGCTGCTTTTTCTTGTTTAGATTGGTTACCTTTTTCCTACTGAAATTGCAGACATCATTGGTTCGAACTAACTTAAATACCTGTTGAATGTTGTGTAGCTTACTGTGTTGTTGCAGTTGAGTCTGCTGGACGGCAGATTCCAATTGCTTTCCTTGAACGTATCAAGGAGGACTTTACCAAGAAATATGCTGGAGGGAAAGCTGCAACAGCTGCTGCCCAGAGTCTCAATAGAGAGTTTGGGTATTTATGTGTGCTGCAATTTTATATTATAGAAAATGTGAATTGCTACTTTGCTATCATGGTATCCATAGTGTGAAATTGTTTATGATGTAGGCCCAAGTTGAAGGAGCAGATGCAGTATTGCGTTGATCACCCGGAGGAGATTAGCAAGCTTGCTAAAGTGAAAGCTCAGGTTTCAGAAGTGAAAGGAGTTATGATGGAAAATATTGAGAAGGTAAAGCACCTATCATCTTATCTCCTCTGTTGTTACTTGCTAGGGAAACTATGAAAAACATTTTGTCTTTGCTGTGGGTGGGTTGTAAATCAAAATTTTCCTTAAAGTCTACGTTTTTTTGGTGGGCACAAATGGAGGGGATCAAATGTAAAGTTGTATAATCTCATGAGTTTGACTGGTATGTAGCTGTAATATTTATATCCTAATTTGCAGGTTCTCGACCGTGGGGAGAAAATTGAGCTCTTGGTGGACAAAACGGAGAACCTCCGCTCTCAGGTCTGTTGGATGCTATTATTGCATATTAAGAAATTTAATGCTATTTATGAAAACGCAAATTTATAGATTGTTCTTCGACATTGACCTGATCCCTCCACCCCTCTTTTTGGTTTGTTTGTTCCTAGTTGTTGAAAGCATATAAATTATAATCTTTTTGATATTGACATCAACAATCTGACAGTTTTTTGCTCCAGTCCATGTACATTCACCAAACAGATTACACTTTATAATAATATGCTACGGTCCATCTCAATTCAACTGTTGAAGTGACAGTTTCCACGAAGTAAATCTGTTTTATGAAATTTCATAGAATTTAAAAATGATTTGATATTTCATCACCTCATTTTATTTTGAAATATTATGTTTTTGAAAATGTAATTTGATGTCAACTATATGATTACTTATATGTTGATGTTCAACTTTCTTGAAAATTTGCATGCTCATAGTTGTCTTGTGCCAAATAGTGGCACTATCAAGGTGGAGTGTTGCGTTGCAATATTATGTCGCAGCCATTGAAGCGGAGTCACGGCCATTATTGCAGCTTGCATCTGCTAGGCTTCTCCAGAATTATAAACCCTTTTGTTTTTATTTTTCAAGGAAAATTCCCTCCATGTCCTCACATAAACTAGGGAAATTTCTAATTTGGCCCCAATTAAAATAGGTAAGTTTCTATTTTGCCCTCACCAAAAAACTCACCATCTTCAACCTACTGACCAATATTTCAGGTTTCTAGCAGCTCCTTCCTTCTACTAAAACAGAGCAACATATGATGTTTCTCACACAAACCCATTGCACTTGTTTTTCTGAGAGAACTAAGAAGATACCTCAGCATTCTATCATCCCTAGTTCTATTATCTCTCACACCTGTTAAACACTTTCTTGCTCTGTTTTAGCCTGTTTCAAGTTTTTCTGGCCAACCCTATGTTCTGTATCTTCTCCAGCCACCAGTAACCATGTCACTATCACTATTATTGGCTTATTGTTAGTAGTTATGTGTTATTAATGATGATTGTGCCTTTTATGATATAACTTCAAAGTTTTAGTGACGAATATGTATCGATTTTTGAGTAGTTTCTGAATTCTAAATTAGAAAATATTTCTATTGTCCCTGCTATCTCAATGAAACGGTTGTCCTGCTATCAGGATAGTGTCATCAAGATAGTGTCACATAATTCGGTGATTGGATTGATAAGATTCAATGTGTATAAAAAGTTTAGGGTCCATTTGGATAAACACTGTATGACTTTTTCTAACTTTTTGGAAGTCAAAACTCAAAATTAACATTTTAATCTTTGTCCTGCAGCTTATTACTTCCCAAAAGGTCATTTTAGTACTTTTTGACTATCCAACTTCTCAAGAAACAACTTTACACTCAAATTAAGGACTTCATTGTGCATATTTAAATATAGAATAACTTAATAAGTTACTTTTTATAGGTTCCTTTCACATAAAGATTTAATAAGCTATTTGTCCAAATGAGACATAAGCGGAGTAAGTACACCAAGATTTATTTCAGGAGTAATGATACCTTCCTAAATGTTTCCTGCCATAAAGCAATACGATTTTGTAAGAAAAACATTATATCTAATGATAACACCAATTGGCAGAAGTGCCCTTTGATGTGCTTATGTTTCCAAATACAAGTCGTAAGTATGGCAAGCCTGTCTATTACACTATCATAGCATCAGCAAGGTCAGTGCGATAGTGTGCATAAGTTATGGTGTCCTTTCTTGCTTCAACCTTCAAAGATTGAATATAATTTCTACATTCCTGTTATTCTTGCTGACTGACTCAATGGAGAGCACTTATCTTGCCTGAAAGCTGCATGTTTCAGATTTAGTGTTAACTTACTTTTGTTTTGGTGGCTTATGTATTCATATGATTTTACAGGCACAAGATTTCAGGCAACAGGGAACCCAGATTAGGAGAAAGATGTGGTTCCAAAATATGAAGATAAAGCTAATAGTTCTGGGTATTGTAATTGCCTTGATTCTCATCATCGTTCTTTCAGTTTGTGGTGGCTTCCACTGTGGTAAATGAGCCTTCTCACTTGATAAGACCGTGGCTAGCAGATTGTTGTTGCCTCTTCTGCCGAGGTGCTTTTGACTTGCTTTTTGGGTTTACATTCTTCCTCCAACGATGGTCAATATATAGTACGATATTTTGCTTGTATAGTATGTAATTCTTTTTAGTATTCCTCAGGTTTTCCCCCGATGTGTAATGCTAACTTGCCTTTTACTATAGTTTAGGTAGGAGATTCACGATTCGATTTGTGGACTATGATGCTTTGTTTATGCTTACATATTTAGAAACTTCCAATTATGCTTTGTTGAGCTTCCTATTTGCATTTTTTATTTAGACATGTGATTGTATTTTCAATTTTTGTGTTTAACATTTATCCTTATTTGCTGAGCGTCGCATACGTGCTATTCTAAAATCCGGCAGTCTGTTTCAACTGGTAATGGATTTGCAACTTCTAATTTATTCATTTTGCTCATCTCAAATTAGGCATATGCAACATCAACATGTGTTCATTATTAGCTTACCATATAGTGCCCAAGTTCAAAAGGTAACTATGCTACGACGTTTTGCTTGTATAGGGAGTAATCCTTTTTATTATTTCCCTTATCCTGTAATTGTATAGCGGAATGCTAGTCTGCCTTATGCTGTTGTTTTGTTTGGAGGTTCAGCACCTTGGTTTCAAATTACGATGCATTGTTTTATGCTTTCATAATGAGCAAACTGCCAACCGTAGCGATAACGTGTATCTTGTGTTAAACATTTATTTATCTTCGCTGACCTCGGTATTGGAGGCTCAGCATTTGTTTTAAGGATTATGATGCTTTGTTTATGCTTATGCTTACGTGTTGGGACTTGAGAACCTGTCAGTTATGCTAAGTAGAGCTTCCTCTAACAACTTGCGCGTAGTTGAACTCCCTATAGAAATCTTATGCGTAGTAGTTGAGCGCCTCAGTGTGCGTGTGCTTGTGTAAAACATTTATCCATCTTCACTGTGGTTCGTATGTGTGTGCATTGGAAGCAGAGTCTTGCTTTCAACTCGGAGTGGATTAGCACGAGTGTCACATGCTTGTGTTAAAAAACATGTGATGTTGTCTTATTGTGATCCCAATTTGCCATTAGGTTGCAGGTTTAGCATTTTGTACAAGGATTGATGTTTTATCCCACACGTGCTTAGCTGAGCTCCCTATCGCCATTTTCTTCTTAAGACATACAATAATCTTGCGTTTTGTGTACTTAAATATTATTTCCTCCATTTTAAAATAAATGTCTCTTTCATTTATTTGGTATGTTTATAAATTTATAAATCTGGACATAAAATTGTACTTAAAATGTAAGACATTTATTTTGAGACGAGAAAGAGTAATTCATATGGCCATGGACTCCACATGTGCCAGTTTAAATAGAAAGTGTGTTCAAAGTTCAAAGTTCAAACTCGATGAACAAAGTCGCTGTTCCTACTAAATGAAGAGGATGTGGGCCATATCTTTGGCAGAATGAATAATTGTATTAGTATCCATGCATGTATTCTAGTTAAATATCAATTCTAAATGGAAATGGGGGAGCAAGTCTAACATCATAAAATGTGATAATATAAGGTCGAATCATATAAGACTGGTCAAATTTCAGTACTATATGTAGTGTTTGATGTACCAGTAACAGTAATGGGAGAGATACGCTAACCAACGACAACAATCAACTGTACAATCACGTTGAGGGCATTTGGGCGGTTTAGGGCTGAAATCGATGAAACAGAGATCCTACTGCTAAACATAAAATGCAATTAACTCTTATCTCACCCTTCTATGACTGATTTGTTTATTATTTCTGATATTTGATTTTTATGTATTGTTAGTTTAAAATCTTACAGTGCCAATTAATAGAATTTGAACAAAATGTGAAATTATTGCAGGTAGTTGTCTCCCATGATAATTACTTACTAGGGTTTATTATTTTTCTCAAATTTTATTGTCTTAAGGTTTAAAATTCTTTTACCCTAGAAATTGATCTAATTATTTCATTGTATAAAAACATTAAATAGTGAATAAAATCATGATATATCAATATATCCAGCCAAGCCTAATGGCATATCATACAAGCCCTAAAATCTAAAGAACTTAATTGTCATACATTGATAGTGTAATACTTTTTTACAACATTATCCAATTATGTATTGCCGTATAAGCAATGACAGTTGACTTTTACACTCATTAACTAAAAAGTCATCTCAATGAAATATTTTAATTAAATATTATCAAAATTAAATTCAATCTAAAGGTCATGTTTCATGCTTTTATAGAAAAATTATTGCTCCACGAGATGAACTTTTGAAGAGAAGTTGAAAGATAAGAAACCATAGATCGGTCAAACCCTCATTATACTGCATGAATCAAGTAAAATAAAATGTATTATCACCCTGGCAAAATGAAGAAAATGCTTAAAAGACTGTAGTGCAAGATTCCTAACTATTGTCTTTTCGGTTTTCACCATTCTTTTTCCTTTTTGTTTCATATTTTTGCAATAGCTTATTCCATTCGCTTCCCGTCAACAATAAACAACAATGTTGTGGTAAAATGCATCTACCAGTAACGATAACTCTCTACAAAAAAATGCATGCCCTAAGCTTCATGAACTGCTTGGGTAGTTACCATCTGGTCGGTGCCTGAGATGGCATACAGGTAAGATCAGTTTCTAACAACCTTTGGGGAGTTGATTTCTATGTTGTCTAGAAGCCTGACTTTCCCAAACAACGCTGCAACACAGAACACAACAGGCCCCTTGATCAATTCCACTTTCTCCAAACTCTCTTGGTCAACAATCTGCAGACAGAAGTATTGAGTTAGCAATTGAGGTCAATTGCCTTTCAGTATTCATAATCTCCAATAAACGATGGTATGGCAAGACAAAATGCTTATGGTGGGAATGTAAATACATAAGGGGCATAATAAGTGGGCTCATACAAACAATAAACAACAGGCAATTTGAGTTGCCTGAATATTTTTGCAATACTTGTTGCACAATAGATAGACTACGACGATCAAATTCTGTCTGATTTCTATTCTTAATCAATCATCTAATCACCTTTGACAATCATTTGCAGGAAGTCCAGAGACACCAGCAAAGGAGTATTCCAACTTCCCCCTCACGAAATATGCAACAAGGTCTTTAGCAATGATCATATTCTCACACACTTGCAAATGTTTATCATCATTTGACTAAGATTGAATTATCCTTGAAGTTCAATACGTAATTAAGCAGTAGACTACATACAACCCAGCCACAAAACTATTGCTTTAAAGGGAAGTTTATGTGAAGATTTCACTAGATACTCCAAATTAAACACAGGAAATCACCTCGGCATAATCAATCATTCCACCTGCTTCAGTAATACATTGGATAACCAAGTTTCTCAACCTCTCACAATCCACTTGACCATCTTCTGCTGATGATTTAGCTCTAAATAATGATCTACTTATAGATAGTGCCTGCAAAGGATTGAAACAAAACATTAGTTCTACCTATTGTGGATATAAGGAAAAAAATAATATTAACAATTGATAAGGCCAAGTGCAACTAGAAATCAAGAGGATAACATGTGACAAGTTTATGACATTATCAGTACAATTATCGTCATTACCTTGATTATTACCATTGTTGGCATATATATGTTTAATATTAAATATCGTGGCTACCTTGAAGTAATTAAAAAATATATGTAGTAAAATAATGTCAAACCTTTTCCCTCTCTTCCGATGAAAGATGCACATTACGGGAACTCATTGCCAGGCCATCGTTCTCACGTGTTATTTCAGAACCTATAATTTTAATGGAAAAATCAAGGTCTCGAACCTACAGGAGATCAATTCGATAGTTTGTAAGAACCAACATCCAATACAATAATGAAAAAGCATCAAATGAATCTGGTAAACAATATTATCTTCGTTGATGTGTTTACTGCCCAAACCAACACAATAGAACCCACTTAGCAGACAAAATATAAGCTGAAACGAGGAAAATTTTTCTCCAATTTAATGCCAGCACTTTTAAAATGATTTCAGATCCCTTGTTTCTTTAACAGTTTGTATGTCCAAATAAAATAGTAAACTGACATGATTACTCATTCAGAACAGATAATTTTCCAATGAATAGTGAACCAATGTCAACATGTATATTGTGCAAAAGAACAATAACAATCACACCTTATCGTTCTATGAGGAATCAGATTAGCTACAACACATGCACTGTGCAAGTGAACAAAATACAACGTATTATTAAAATTAAAATAGCAATTAATTGAGAAAGTAGCAAGCATTGCTTACTAAAGTCCCTCTACTTTGTATCAAAAGCAGAAACAAACACTATAGTTGATCGCTTAACCTGTGTCTGATAGAGCATGAGGAAGTAATTAAATGCCTAAAATGCTGCTATAATCGTGCTTTAGGAAAAAGAGGATCCCAAGTTTTATTTACATTCAGGAATAAAATGCCATGGATATCAAATTTGGATTGCAAAGCACTGCAAGAAATAGGATAACATATTGACAACAAAAGATAAAACCTGAGACAAACTAAAAGCACATTTGTTGTCTGCCTAGCCAATCCTTCATTATGTAGCAGTTAACATCATATTAAAAGAATAAAATCTGACATGGCTTGAAACAACACATAGACAAAACCACATGCATGTGTAGTAATGCCCAAAGTACAAAGAGTTAGTGCCACTCCTACTTGTACTCATTGTATATGAGACACCATGCCAACTCACCTTGTTCATTATTGTATGAGGTGTGGACCTAGCTTGAATGAGACCCACACTCCATCCAATATTAGATAGAGTGTGAGTCGGCATGGTGTTGTACACAATGAGTGCATACAACATTTCTCAAGCCAGAAACAGAAAGAAATTACATCATTTAGATTCCATTCCAGATTCAAAATTAAAACAAGCTAACCAACATGGCAGTTAACACTATTTTCCTTGAACATACATATACTTTCTCTAATAAGCAGAGTAACACTCTCTTAAAAAAAAAAAAAATTACCATCCTTTGGATAATTCGCCACTGCTGATAATCCTTTTTCCCAAACACAGCAACATCAGGCTCCACTATATTAAACAGCTTGGTCACAATGGTAGCAACCCCTCTAAAGAAAATAGGTCTGCTATTCCCACAAAGAACCTTTTCCAGCTTCTCAACTCTAATCCAAGTTTGATGGCCCAGTCCACTCTTCTCAAGGCAAGACACGACCCCACCACCATCCCCCTCAACAACAGCACCACCATCCCTTGTGTCATTCCCATAATCATATAAATTGAAGGGATGGAAAACAGCATCAACGCCACCAGGAACAGACATGAGCTTCTGGATGTCACCATCAAAATCTGAAGGGTACGTGGAGAGGTCCTCAGTGGGGGAGAACTGACCTGGGTTTACATAGATAGAGACGGCTACTACGTCGGCGTGCTTGTGTGCTTCTCTGACGAGCGAGAGGTGGCCCTCGTGAAGGCAGCCCATGGTGGGCACGAAGCCTATGACCTTGCCTTGGCATCTCATGGCCCTTGACCATCTCCGCATCTCATCTTTGTCGGAGATCACCAGCGCCTCTTTGTGGGGTGCCATTTTGGAATGGCGGCTTGGTTGGACGTGTTCTGTGGAGAGGGTTTTGCTGCTTGCCTTGTCTGTCTCAAATAAGCAAGCTCGTCTAGTTTTTCCGCGTGTAATATTTTTATTTTTAAAATTAAATAATGATACATAGACAATTTTTTAATAAATAATTTAAAATTAAAATATATACATTTTTTTAACAAAAATGTCAACTTATCATGTTTTAATTTAAGAATTAAAATTAATTGATATAAATAAAATTTTTTTTGTTAAGAATAAATACAAAAAAATTGATCGATACTTTTTCTTTATTTTGCGCTACTAGCTCTTCTATTTACTGTGAAAAAGTTATCATTATTTTTTCACACATTCTAAAAATTTGACAAAGCCCTCAAATCAGTCATTCCTAAATTTTGCATCGGAGAATTATGGAAAGGGGTTTCGCCTCAATCCACTTTGTCAAATAATCAATTGTTACAATGAGATATTTGACTTGGCTACGAACTAACGGAAAAGGTCCCAGCAGGTCAATCCCCTCGCAAAATTTGGTGGGCTTTTATAACAACAATTTCCTCCGCAGGGCCAAGCTGATGCCTTGTGTGCTGTTGGCATTTGGAGTATTTCTTTGCAAATAATGTTGCATCTCGGATCATTGTAGGCTAGTGATACCCGGTTCTTAAAGCTTTTAAAGCCAAAGCTTTACCTCCGATGTGTTGTCTATAGGCTCCTTTGTGGATCACTTGCAGAATATTTTGAGATTGGCTTTCATGGATGCATTTCATCAGGGGCTGTGAAATGCCCCTTCTATAGAGTTGGTTCTCCATCGTTGAGAAGTTGGACGCTTCTCAGATGAGCTTCCTAGTCCCTTTTTGGTTTGAATGGACCTCTACAATTTGTCATGCTTCCGAGATGGTAGAGGACTTCAATACTGTTTGGATCAAACTTGTGTTGTTCCCTCCAAAGTTCGGCGCTTGCTAACTTAGATGAAACGTTGACCATGATGTTTTGATCACGGGGGACATGCTTCACCTCGGACCTCGAGAACTTCTTTAGTAGATCCTTCACAACCTGCAAATATTTTTGCATCAAGTGATGTTTCACTTGGCATGTTCCCAACACTTGAGATGTTAGGACTTGTCAGTTACTACAGACAATTAGGTTCTGAAACATCATTGGCTAGCTGCAGCCCAGCTATCATGGTTTTATACTCTGCTTAATTGGTTATTTGAGATAAGGAAATCGAACTTCACCAATAGCTCCAATTGCACCTTATTTTCTCGCTCCAAAACTACCCCGACTCCACTTCCTTTGTGGCTTGCTTCTCTACCTACAAACAATGTTCATTTCGGATGGTTGGGAGGTGGGTTCTCCTCAACCATTTCCATGATGAACTCAACTAAAACTTGGGCTTTGATCGCACTCATTGGCTCCTACTTGATATCGAACTTGAATAGTTCTATTGACCATCTTATCATTCTTCCAGCGTGGTCGAGCTTATGCAACACCTGGTAGATCGACTGATCTGTTTGGACATTGACGGTGTGCGCTTGGAAATATTGGCTCAATCTTTGAGCTGTGATGACCAGAGAATAAGCCACCTTTTTCCAATTTCGCATATCGAAACTCACAGCCGGTAAAGGTTTTGTTGACGAAATCAATCAGCTTTTAAACTTGAGCTCCCTCTATGACCAATGCTTATAGGAGGAACAACTTTCCAAGGTCTGGCTTGCTAAGTATGGAAAGAGAACCCAATACTGTCTTAAAGTGGTTGAATGCCTCCTCGTTTTCTGGGTCCATTCAAAGTCCTTCAGTAGTTTGAACAAAGGGCTAGCCTTTATTGCCGAGGCTGCAAGAAACCAACTTGGACAACGAGACTATCCCACCTGTTAAGTGTCGCACCTTTTTTACTAAAGTCGGGCTTCATAGCCTGAGTGCTACTCTACATTTGTCATGGTTTGCTTCTATTCCCCTATGTGTGATCAAAGGAAGAAACCCTCGACATGTTAGAGGCTATTGTCTCACTTCTTAAATGCATAAAGCGTTATATCAACCTTTTTTTCCTTATTGTTTTGCCACTTTTTTTTTCACTTGGTCCTACCGAGCATGCCAATTGTGTAGCTTGTATTTTCATCGATAAACAAATGAAACTCGACAAGCGTTGCTTCCATGATCTCAATTCGGGGAATGGAAGGGATTTCTTTATAAGTTCTTAAGTCTTTTAATGTTCAGGATCAAAGCTTATTTCTGTCAACTCAATGTCGACAATGACAACACAAACAGTAATTCAAATTTCTCAAGTATTTTTCAATTTGAGCAAAATACACACATCAATCTTACTTGAGTAATGATTTTAATTTTGATTTTGATGTAAACTTCAAAGTAATAGGTTACAATGACAATGACATAAGGAAATCGGATGTGAAATGAAGTGATAGGAAATGTACTCCTAGAAATTGAAAGGAAAATGAGTGATAGCCTGTGGCTTTGGTTTTTTGTTTCTGTTCTGGCTATGGAAGGGGGATGGGATGCTGATGGCTGCTAGTGGTTTCTATTTTGGCTGTGGCGAGGAAGATGAGATGCCAAACAGGTTTTTTTTTTTTCTTATTTTTTAAAAGTTGAACTTAAACTTGTTTTCTAAAACATTTTTAAAAAGTTTCAGAATAAAAACACTTCCAAACAAGCTCTATAATATTTTAATTTTTTTTGCTCAAAATCTCAAGGTTCTGAAAATCGAACCGGATATCGAACTGATCAGAGCAAGGGTTCGGAGGTTCAGAGGTTCAATCGGGGGTCCAATTGAAATATAATCGGTATATAATAAAACCTGTATTTTTATAAGTATATAAAAATATAAAATAAAATATACGTTATAAATAACTAAAAATTAAATTAGGCATAAAAAACCCATAGAATATAATATAATTCATCTCTTAATCAAAATAAACATTATTCATATAGATTAAATCTTTTAAGTTACTAATTCTCATACCAACAACGGAAAGGAATTAGGAAAAATGAGATGTTAGGCCTTTTTTAAAAAACAATTCCAAAATTATGTCATTTTGCATTTCTTTTATTTTGAAAAAACTACCTGACTAGTTTGGCCCGACCTGGCCGGTTTGCTCGATTTACCGGTTCCCAGGCGGTTCAAAGTGGTTCTTGACCAGTTCTTTCTTAGGCGGTTTTCAGGTCCAATCTAGACCAGACAACACGTCAGTTCCCGGTTCAATCGGTTCAATCAGCCGGTCCGGTCCAGTTTTCAAAACACTACAAAATCTTGTCACACTCATGATTTTTTTTTTAAATCTCGCTGTTGCCATCATTATTCAACAGTTTGGTTAGATTTGACTTTCAAATTTTATTTTATTCAGTTTTTCAAAAACGGGTTTAGCGAGATTTCGTTAAAATTTTTTGTTTTATTCATTTTTATAAGATCATGAAGGTCAATATCTCTAAGTCTAGAGGTATGTACTCTCTAACTGTCACTAGGACATGGCGTGATATTCTTACTGGTATTTCCTTTATTCATTTTACTATGAACTTAGGGAAATATTTGGGGTTCCCATTACTAAATAGAAAGGCTAAATGAAGTGATTTTGATTTTATCACTGAAAACTTGAATAAGCGTTTAGCCAACTGGAAGGGGAAGCTTCTCAATAAGGCAGGTAAACTGACTTTGGCCCGATCTGTCTTGTAAGTTATGCCTATTTATATCATGTAATCATTCTGGCTCCCTTCTTCTCTTTGTGGTGCTCTTAATAGAGTTACTCAAGACTTTCTTTGGAGCAAAGGGAATATGGAGAAAGGGCTCCATCTTGTTAATTAGCCATCTATTTCTCGTCCTATTAGCAAAGGTGGTCTTGGGCTCTGTTGAGCTTGAGATTCCAACACTGCCCTCCTAGGCAAATTAGTTTGGGGTTTGATTCATGAAAGAGATAATTGTGGGTCAAATTGCTCTCATCTAAGTATTTGGACAGTTGCTCGATTATTGATGTGAATTGTCCGGTTGATTCTTCTCCAATTTGGCATACTATTTGGAAAATGATGCAAGTCCTCAAGGGTGGTTTCAATTTGAGATTAGGAGATGGTGCTTCCTCCCTTTGGTACAGCAACTGGTCTCGCTCAGGACCTTTGTGCAATCTAGTTGATTTTGTCCATATTTCAGATTCTCAGCTACAGGTTTGAGATTGCTAGGTTAATAATACTTGGAATTTGGATAGCATGTGGATGTTTCTGACTCCTCAAGTTCAACAACTAATTCAAGAGACCCCTATTCCTTGGGGTGGTGACTATGAAGACTGCTTAGTCTGCAAGGGTGCTCTTCATGGGTGCTATTTAGTTTCCTCTGGGTATCGCTGGCTTACTTCTTCCCAGCATGATAATGATATGGAACCCTCTTAGAGTTGGATTTGGAAATTGAAAGTGCCTTTTAAAACTTGTTTCTTGATTTGGTTGGCCATGCGGGACATCGTCCTTACCATCGAGTTGCAACATCATTGTCACGACCCGATTTGGAAACGTGACCGGCATGTGAGGAATCCCATCCCCACGTAAGCCTTCTGGGTGACTTATCTCTCTAAATGCATAAAATAGTGTAATATCATACTTAAAATGAAATTTTCTTACAAATCTATATCATTTTCTCTAATTAAAATATAATAGTCAAATCCATAAAAAATGAAGTATTTACATATATAAATCTAATACATTTTTGTCATGCTTTAAAATCTACGATTTGAAGACTAAATCATAAACTCATTATCATTAGCTTTCACATAAATCTCTAATCATAGCTCATATTTCAAAATACATTCTAGAGCTCTAAAACATATAGGGAAAATACACATTCTCCTAAATTATCTATAACATCTCAAAATACATGCGTGGCTCGGATCATACCTGCAAAACTACTAGAGCACTCTAAACTAACAGAAATCCTAAACTAAGCCTTACAACAATGCAAAGCTCAACAACGGATAACTGTCGCTACTGGACCGGTGGCTGAACGACGTCTGTACCTGCAACTATGTGATGAAGGGATAGGGGTGAGTCAACAGACTCACTGAGTGAGAGCTCTCACCCATCACCCACATGGGACAACCAAGAATATACATAATATAATATACATGCAGCAATAATGATTCATTTCATATTTAAGTACATAGCTAGCTCTAGGAAAACACTTTTCATTCTATGTATTTATAAATAAACATTTCTAACTCAAAATCAAGCATGAAATCATTTTAACTGAGGGTGCAGCAGAGCGTCGGGAAACAGTATGCTGAATGTAATAAATATATCATAACAATAAAAGCTATAAAATTTTAAACTATAAAGTGAGACTCTGTCCCTGGCGAATCAAAGCTCTTGCTGAATCTGTAATAGTCCCTCTCGGACAAATTGTGGGCACCTAACTAGGTCCCATTTTATGTAACTGCTGGGGGCGAAACTGTCCTCTAATGGACAGCTTGGTACTAAGGTTAACGATCTCTTCATAGCCGTTAACTAATTGTCTGTTCCCTTATCTCTACTGGCTAAACTAGTCTGACAAAAAGAAAACTATAGATGAAAAGTGGGTAATCTGTGCTTGGCGAAGCAGAGCCCCTAAATTCTTAGTACACTTGGAGTTATGGATTCAAACAACTCTAACAATCTGACTTTAGCATGACTGTGGCTGTGGAAATCGAGCCCAAGGGTTCACCACTTGTAGGCATTCCGATTTCGACCCCACAGAATATGTATCTGACAGTTGCTAAGAATCATACTGAATTCTGTATCTCTTGGTACCATAAAACTAAAGTTCTAAATTCATATTTTGTGCTAATATATTTTCATATACTTAAAATCTCTAATATCATATTTCAAACACTAGGGCTCAAAATCATAAACTTGGAAATTTTTTGACGTATTTATTCATAAAGCTAATCATACTATTGTTCATAGTTCTATAATATATAAGGCTACATTAATTGAATATTCTTAAATCTTATTTTGAAATCTAAAGTCTTGAAATAATAAGATCTCATAAACCTTTAAACCAGGAGTAATAAAATAACAACTCATTAAATCTTATATTCTTTAACTTAACTTAGCTTAATACTTCAATAAAACGATTAATAAAAAAAAACCAAGTCTTAAAGCATAGCGAAATTCTAAATTCATAATGTATATCTCTTTCATAAATCTCTTCTCAAGCATGCAGAACATTTTTCATAACATACAATATAACAATCATGGTCCCATGGTTTTCTAAATTTTATTTTCATGCTTTTTTCATAAATCATAATTTTTCTAAGTTGACATATTCATGTAAAATCATAATACACACTTGATCCTATCTCCAATTTCATATTTATCAACCATAATGCAAGAACATATTGCTATAATGTGGAAACTAAGGAGATGGGGTCAAACCCACTCACCTGAAAGAGGAGGAATAGGTGGCGTCGACTTCAACTAAGCTCCGGGGAGCCGAGAGGGCACTAATGTCAACTATTATAACCATAAAACTCATTAACAATCTATGGGTAGCTCTAGATTTTCATAAACTAATTCTAATAACATTGGGGGAGAACCTCCACTTGACAACGATTAGAGAAAACAACAACCTAACTCATAGAATATGAAAGGAATGAGACAAAGAGACCAAAATCTATCAAGAAACACATACCTTGATGATTTAGGGGAGCAAAACTTGAGTGGGATTTGAGAAAAAGAGAGAAAAATGGTGGAGAGGGTTTCTAGTTCGTCAACAATGAGGGAGGAAGGAGACTGATGGCCTTTTAAAGGCCAAAAGATGAAATGACATCATTTTTATACTGGTTGGGCTCTTGGGGGACCGCTATAGCAGTCTCCAGAAGGCCAAATCATGATGCAGCCATTGCTGTGACCGTTATAGTGGTGACAGTAAACTCAAATCTGCAGAATTTTTGCTGTCATGATATCTGGTCTCCTCTATACTCAGTCACTCATTTCCATTTCTTTATTCTAAGTTAAATAATTTATTTTACTTCCTATTAACTTTAAAACATAAATGTAAATAAGAAAATACTCCACATTTGGATTCAAATAAAATATAAAAAAAAATCAAAACCCTAACCAATCAAAATATCATTTTTGAGTTCTAGTTCAAATTTCGGAATTCTGTCGGTTTTCAAAACTTAGGGGCTAAAAACGAAATATTTAGAGGGTTCCAAAAACATTAAAAATCACTCTTCAACTTATTTTTCTCTAGGGAACAATTACCGGGACTTTTAATCCCAAGATTATGACTTTAACATATAGCCCTCCGAGGAGGTGTAGGGCTCCAGACTTAGCAAAAACCAGGACCCAACAACAGCTGTGGGTCCTGAGGGACCTTGAGGTCATACGGAACTCGTCTACTGGTATGTGTACATCAGGTATTACAATCATAGAGGGATTTGTACTTCTTCCCTCTGTTTCAGGTGTACAACCGCTGTGGAGTCCACTTTGCATTGCCTTAGGGATTGCCCTTTGGCTAAAAGAGGTTTCGGACCGTGTGGGTTATGGTGACTAGGCTTTTTTTTTCTTGCAGGATCTTCATTCTTGGCTGAGGACCAACGCTATGGGGCCTAATGGTATTATCTTCCTTTCGTCCTTTTGGACGGTGTGGTGGCGTTGGAATATGTGGGTTTGCAGCAGGGAGAAACTTACTTTGCCATAAGTTTTGCGTGACATATGGCAACTTGTGCACACAAGTGTTTCGGTTTTCGATTTCCATATGCTGCGCCCTTCTAGTGTGAAGTGGGTTAGATGGCACCCTCCTCTTGTTGACTTTGTGAAATTAAATTCAGATGGTAGTTCGTTGGGCAATCCTAGTCCTACTGCGTTTGGGGGTGTGATCCATGGTACCAATGGTAACTGGATTATGGGATATGCTGGGCATATTCATAAAGCTGTCAACCTTTGTGCTGAACTTTTTGGTTTGCACTGTGGCTTGACTCTTGTCTAGGAGCTTGGTTATCGAAAGGTTATTTGTGTGGTGAATTGTTTGGAGATTGTGCGTTTACTGACTACTACTTCTACCTTCCATGTGTATGCTTCTTTGTTGCGTGACATCCAGACTTTTGTGGATCGGGATTGGATTTGGTCAATCTCATGTTTTTTGAGAGGGCAACCAAGCTACGGATATTCTTACTAAACAAGGTGCCTCATCTCTTCTTGTGACTCATTACTGGAATAGGTCTCCGAATGGTTTGAAGCTCATTATTTTAGCAGATGCCTCTCTGGAATTCTTCACATGAGATAATTTCTTTGTTTCTTTTCTTTTCTTTATTTACCTTCTTTACCAAAATAATAATAATAATAAGATCATGTTTCTAGTGAGATTTTGAAAATCCATAGCCTCATAAATTAAACCCTAAGCCCTTATTAGTGAATTTTGTATCCTCAAAACCAATATTAAAAAAATGAGCCCTATAAATAAGTCAATATTAGTTTTTTTTTATTCGGATGCTTTTATTATTCTTCTTCTTCTTCTGGTCGGGATTTAGATGCTTTGATGACATTGGCCATACTAAAGTTGTCCTTTGACATGGAACAAGCAACGAATTTGGTCATGATCCAAATCCAATAATGCTATATGTTGATCTGATAAGCTTTTCATTTTTGGTTCTAGGAATTTCCAAATAACTATTATTGAAAGTTTATATCAATACTAGGACTATTTCTTTCGTCCTATTATGAATTCACATCAAAACCTTCACTCAATTTCAGTCTCCACCTTATATGTTCTCCTTCTACCATTTCCCAAAGAACAAAAGGATATAAAGGGCAAAAAACTCCACCATGAAAAAAAAATAGAAAAGAAGCTAGTTGTTCTCACACACACATACATAAGGGTATGATCGTGAGTTTGGATTTTAGAAGAGAATAGAACAGAGAGGAGAATTTATAATATAATTTGACACTATAAGTTCTCTCCTCCCCCTTCTATTCCCCTCTAAAATCTAAACTCACAAATATACCCTAAAAGAAAACCGATCGCAGGTGAACAAAAGAAAACCTATAACGCAGATCAAGTAACCTATGTACGTAGTATGAAACTTATATTAACATGCTAACTGATCTCTAAAAGAAGAAATCTCTTCGAAAATTGGAAGTCTCTTCGATCTAACTGGGCCCCATTCATTCATCATATGTTCCAGGCCTTTTATGAACTCATCATCCAGGGCCAATATGTCTGACAAATGTGGTGCAGGGAGCATGGATCTCAACTCCATTAGAAGATCTTGGGCCCTTTTTCTTGACTTGCTATCATCTGAGCCCGCAAGCTTGTCTTCCAGTACATCTTCAAGAATCAATTGGGCCTCTTCGTACCGGGCTTGTTTAATGAGGCATAGACCCAAGTTACAAGCCTTGTTACAATCTGGATCGATCATTTGGGCTTTCCGATACACCACCTCAGCCATTATGTAGTTTTTCTTTTGCATGTAGGCCCAGCCCAAATTTCCCTGTATAATAAACCCAGGTATGTTGGTTACCCAAAAAGAACACTTAAAACGAAAACCCGAGGCTGACCAAAAATACAGAAGAAGAAAAACCAGAGGTAAAAACTTAAAAAAAAAAAAACTTAACTGTAGTAAGCATCGTACATATACTAAACACATAATTGTATTTAGGCAAGTAGGATTAAGCTCCAAGGGGCTTAAGTAGTTTGTTCGAAGTATAAATTTAATTCTCATTGATTTTAAAATTCTGAACACCCAAAAAGAAATAAAAAAACCTACTCTATTGAGAATGGTTCTGCCTTGAAGTATCAGACCCATGATAATCAATTGATATATGCAACTGTGCATAATAATATTCATATTCATACCTCTAGTAGCAGTACGAAAAGATTTTATTCAATATGAGTTGACATGGAAATGATTGATATTTTCTTAGGATTTGCATTGACAATTATGATTAATGCCAGCTTTTTATGTTGTGATCTAAATATAATCCTAAAGGTATGCTTTTACAAAGCTTTTATTTCACATTATTGGCGCCAATCATATAGTATAAGACGTAAAGCCAGATAGAATTATAAAAAAAGTTGATTTGAAAAACAAATCAAGGCCCACCCTTAAAATACCCTCTTGCAACGGACCAAAAAAGCATCGAGCTTTCAAAAGGAATCTTGAGTGAAGACAAAATTATACCAGTAATCTTGAAGTTTCTTGCTTAATAGATACTTGGAATTTCTTGCCATGAGAACGTGCTGTCTTTGTGAGTTTCCCATTGAAGGCCTCGCCTTGGTAGATCAATTTCAGCTTTCGCTTCAGCAATTCTATTTGCTCGTCTACTTTTCCACATTTCTATCATTCAAAAAATTAAAATGAATTCAGAGGTTTTAAAGACTCACGAGTACAGACATTTATTCAATGCTAATTAGGAAGTCATTCAACATATTAATAAAAAACTGTACAAATTATAGGACAAGTCTTCACCTAATTGACTTAAATTATACAAATGTTACTTGTATTTTGAGTAAAAATAACACAACTCAAATAGAAATATGTGTACCTCATTTAATGGTGAATAAGAAGTGAGTCGATGCAGTGTCCACACATTATGAGTATAAATAACATAACTCGGTTGGAACAAACATTTCTCTAAATGTTTTAATGGAATGGATATTTTAATGAGTTATGTTATTTGTACTCACAATAAATGGAATATCATGTCGACTCATATTTTATCCACCATTATATGAGGTGTGGAACTCATTCAAATAGGGTCCACACCTCATGTAATGGTGGATATGAAGTGAGTCAGCATGGTGTCCATGCATTGTGAATACAAATAACATTTTTCTTTTCAACCACCTATACTTTGAACACCATATCGACACTCAACCTATCACTCTTAAATTTTATGTGGTTCTTACTTAAAAATCAAAATTTTGATTTTCTATCTTTAAATTAGGTTGCATGTCTACAGGCACTTTTTTTTTTTTTTGTGTCGAAATAACACCAACATTTTGTGAAGACATCGCCAAAATAATTTCTTATTTTCATTCCAATCTCTTTCGTTCATAAAATTTTGAAAATCAGAAAATAAATTTAAAATAAAACATGAATCCCTGTTAATTGTCATTGTTTTGATATAATTTCAAGTGGACAGACATTGAAAACTGGAATGCAAATTAAAACATGACACCCAAAAAGTTAAAGCATTTGTTGCATAACACTTTTGGTTTTTGTTTTTTCTTTTGCCATAGTGATTGTGACTGCAAAATGGACTAATAGTTATTGATTAATAGTTTAAAGAAGATCTTATGGGAAATTAGTATGCACCTTATAGAGATCAATTAGTACATTATCAAGGGACTCTTGGGATTGTTTGTTGCAAAGGCCTCTGAATGAGCAAATGGCTTCAATGGCTTCTTCTGATCTGTCTAACTGCTTCATCACCACTGCCATATCCTTTAAAGCACTATCTACTTTGTCCCCCGAATTTATTGCTTTCCAAAATAATACAATTGCAGCTTCTGGGTTCTTCTCTACCAGCTGCATAATTAACATTATTATTGTTATTCATTATTACTAACATTTGTTACTTTTGTTAAGTACAGCCAACTACCAGCTACAGCAAACAAATTAGAACTTCTTTAAATCAAAAATTTTAGTCACACCATATATCTTTCTTCCTCGTGAGAGTTTTGAAAGCAACCAAAATCGCAGCAATCATCCGCAGTGGAATTTAACAGACTGAACATTCAAATAGAAGGAGATAACGTGATGAAAAAACCATATTTGGAAGATACTTGAGAGGCATCACAAGCTCAAGATATGAAGCAATCTATGAACCATTATTATTTATTTAAAAAGAAAAATTTATAGAGAGAAAAAGTCAACAATTCAACAAAAATTTCCAACGCCATGACTTTTCATCAAGGAAGATGCAGAAGTATTAGATTCATGATAACAACTAAGCTTATATAGGATTCATGCTTATTGAATTAAACGGCGACAATAGCATCATGATCTGTCATAAAAGAAAGAAATCCAACTTGTGAAACAGATACAAAATTAGTGTACTTATCTTGAGAAATAAATTAATCAACGAAAAAAGACTAAGTTAAAAAAAACAAAAACTAAAAAAATCCTAAGAATGGATATAGCTATGTTGCACCTGAGCATGCTTGGCTCTGACATAAGGACTATCTCCATAAGGGACCTTGTGAAGTACATGGTAAAGGTCATCTCTCTTCCCTTTTGAGGAACTCTTCCTGTTGCCGCTGTTATTGCTGTTGCAACCACTTCTTTCTTCCATTATCTATCTTCCTTTCGGTTTCTCTGTTTCTGAGAGAAGCGGCACAGAGACAAAGGGTAGAAAAACAAGAACACTGGTTGGTGCTCTCTGTCTCGCGCTACACAACAACTACACGCTTTCAAGTTTCAACTTGAGGAAAAAGTAAGGTCTACCTCTAGAAACAAAGAGAGAGAGAGAAGGAGGATGACAACAACGTTGTGAACCTGGTCCGTTTTGCGTCCTCATTCCTTTCGTTTTGGTGCTTAAGCCCAATGAACGACTGTGAGTGTCGATGGAGGGACACGTGTCTTCCTACGATTTCAGGTTAGAAAAGAGTGATGTACGGTTTCACGGTAAAACTAGTAATCCTGTATAGTGACCTGTGCGATCACAGGAATGATAATTTTTTTTTTAAGGGGAGGAATGATAATTCAGGTAGATGTAAAGTGGATAATAGCTACTCCAAGTTTTGCTATTACCTCTCTTCTTTTTAATGCTTCTAACTTAGTATTTCTAAAATATCTTTAATTAAATATTATATTTAATTTGTATCTATTATTACTCTAATATTTTAAATTATATTTAATAATTATTCTAACTAATATTATACAGAAATTAATTATTTTTAATTTAACAATTTGAAAATAAAATCAGCATATTATTCTTTAAGTGCTTTAATATTTTGGACTAAAAGAAAAATATGTTTCTTTTAAACTTTGATGCAAGCAAGAGATAAACAAACATATTTTGTAATATTTTGAGAACTCTTTTAAATTTTTTTTGGGGTAGATTAAATTTAATGTAAAGATAAATTTCAATTTATAACTAAATTATTCATTCCTTAAAAAAACAGCAAAAGAAGAAAATATAATAAATTTAAATATTTTACATATAAATACGTTCAATTTACTGTAATCTTTACCATAATTATTTACATTTTTTTACGAAAAAAATTATTTACATTTTGTTTACCAAGTTTTGATAAAAATCTGTTTACGGTATTATGAATTTAGGGTGTTATGATAAGCTATAATTTTACGATGCACAAAAACTTTCTCCAATTTGTTTTATTTTTTATTTCAAATATAAATTTGGTCAATTAATTTAATTCATAATTAATAAATTTAAATACTTTTTAATTAAAACTTCATTTACTATTATATTTTGACATTGAATTGCTCAATTTTTCAAATTTGAAAAATCACAAAATTATCTCTTATTTTATGTGTGTTAAATGACAAAAGGAACATTTTTTTTTTACCAAAATTTTAAAACACTCAAAGAATAGTAGATTGATCTCATTTTAAAATTGAAAATTAAAATCAACCAGTCATATATTTAATATTAATTGTTGTAATTACTAACTATAATTTAAAATATAGTTAAAAAAGAATTTATCTAAACATTTAACTAAGGGTAATTTAGGAATACTAAACTAAAAGTATTAAAAATAGAGTGGCAACCCTAACCTTATATGTGTGTGTGTTCGTGATTGCTAACCTCTACACCTTCATATGGAGGTTAGCAAGATACACTTCTTACTTTAGACTACAAAATCCCTCATTTTCTTTATGAAGCAACCTATAAGTTTGGTTATTTTAATAATTTCATTATATTTACATTAATTGTTGCTTTTACTTTTTCTCTCCCCTCAATAATATTCTCTCTCTCTTCTTCACTATTTCTATCTCTTCTATCGAAATAGTCATATGCAACTCCTATATGCCACCCATTTATCCTTTGGCATCAAAAACCACCCATGACCTTTCACCCCTCAAGAAACACCTACATTTCTATGGCCTCTTTCCCTCTCATTGTCATGACCTTGCACAATCTGTAATCCCCTATCTGATAAAATGTTTACAGCATATGAGATCAAATTAAAATGGTACCGTTTACCTTTACAGTTACAGCCATAAAAAAAAAAGTTGTTCCACGTTGGTTTTCTTCTTTTTAAAAAATGGATTCTTTAAGATAGAAACTAATGTGCACACGCCCCATATTTCTTTGGCTATATTGTCCTGGACAAAATGTGACAACTTGATGGGGGAAAATGGAAGCTACATGTGTTAGAAGCCCTAAACTTGAACTCAACGTCCCAAAGCTTCTACTGGGAAGGAAAACAAATTTTGTCAAATTGTGGTTAAGTCATTTATATGTCTACTACAAATAAAAAACAAAATCATATTTTACAATTTTAGAATCATTATTGTACTGTTACTGGTAGGGGCAGCAAAAATCTTCTATATGCATATCTACAAGCTATAGGTATTAAAGTGCATGAGAATGGGGGTTGAATCGTGCTTTGCTACTTTTTCATATATGAAACATTTAACAAAATACTATCAAACATTAAGCTTAAAGTACAATGGAAATACGATTAGTTATTTCAGAAAGTAGATTTTTGAAACATTGAATTAGTAATAGAATAGCTAAAACTATATTTAAGCAAATATTAAATTATACAGCATAACACAGAAAGAAAAAGAGATCATGAAGAAGAAAATATGACACAAATATTTTTATACTAGTTTGGTCAAACCTTCCTATATCTAGTACTTAACACATGTTGAGGTTCCACTAAACATCTTTCTTAACCTGAGAAAGAAAACTGGATAATTTTTACATTAGTCTTCCCAAGCTCTCACCTATGAATAGTAGACAACCCTACTATCATAACCTGAGTAGTTCTTCCCTGCCTCTCAAAGCTGAATCGAGTAGTTCTTCCCAACCTCTCTAAGTTGAACCATGACTAGTAGACAATCTCTACATCTGTAGGTAAAAAAGTGCATGAGAAGGGGGGTTGAATTATGCTTTCTAAAGCTTTCCTGCAGCTCTGAAACTTTTAACACTAAAGATACTATCAAGTATAAAGCTTGAAGTGCAGTGGAAAAGTGGTTAGATGTTTCAGGAAATATATTTCTGAAGTTTAAGAATTATGATGCGACTTCAATGAAGCTTAATCAATATTTAACATAATGCACATAACATAAAAATAAAAGATTAGGAAAGAGAGAATGAACACAAGTATTTTTATACTGGTTCGGCCAACTTACCTACATCCAGTACTAAACATATGTTGAGATCTCATTAACAACAACTTTCTCAACCTGAGAAAGTAAAATGGATAGTCTGTACATTAGCCTTCCCAAGCTCTTATAGTGAATAGTGGACAGCCCCAACTTTCGCTAACTGAGTAGTTCTGAATCAGCCTCTCCAAGCTTAACTGAGTAGTTCTGAACTATTCTCTCCAAGCTGAATCGTGACCTGTAGACAACTTCTACTGCCACCTTATAAGTAGTCTTTACCTTAACCTCTTCAAGCTATGTCTCACTCTGATCACTAAAGGATCAAGGTTATAAAGGTTATGTGTTTAGGTTTCCACCCAAACTAACTTACACTCATGTTCCCTTAAGAATATTCAATAATACAGACTTGGAAAACAAGAGCAACTTCTTTCTCACATATCTTTCTAAGAAGAGTATACAAATCATTACAGAATATGGAAAGAAGACTTTTTTACACTTCAAGATGATTGGTTACACATTATAATGAACAGTATAGGAAGTGTAGAGACATTTTTCTAGAGTTTTTACTTTTATGTATTCAACTCTCTTATCGACATTCATGTATGACATCTCCATATATACAGGTCATTCTTCATGACCGTTGCCTTTGATCTGATCTCCAAGTGACATGTGTAGATCATCAATTGTGTCTTGGAAGGTTAGTCTAGAGAGGCAGGCTAACAGACTTGTTACATCGGTTGTAGAAACTGTTGAATTAAAGAGGTTTTTGATGTCCTCTTTCTTTTTACTTTCTGATCATGATTTCTAAACTTCTCCTTCTAGAAGCTAGAATCATGAATCAATTAGGTAGAAAAGATGACGTACCAGTTATAAAACTAGGTCTCAATCGAGATTTGAAATTTGAATTTCAAATTTTCCCTCCATTTCCGTTAGCGTTCTATGCTCCACAGTTAAGTGAGTTTTCTGATGTCATAATCAATTTCTTTGATCTTTCTTCGATCTTCCAGTCTTCAATCTTGGCTGTTTGATGTAGATTAATTTTGTGATTATGATGATTGTTAACTGAGTAACAAGTTACTTTTGGAGTTGACATGATTTCTTCAATCTTCAATGTACTTTCTGAAGTCCCATATTACTTTCTGAAGATCGTTTCCTTAAGCTTCTTGCTCTTGGCTTGATCTGCTTAAGTCTTTAACCATTTACATGCTCTTTACACGAGATAATATTCACCTCTTTTAAGCTTAATCTCTTCCTTGAGATAAAACACGATTACTCATGTGTAGTAAAATTATTCTCGATTCAAGTCCGTTTTTATGCTTTTGGTCCATAAGCATGAATACGTGCTTTGGTTGAACTAACATTCACTTTCTTTTTGGCTTAATATCTTCCCATGAGATAAATCAGGCTTGCGCATGCAAAGTGAAACATTATTCTTGCTTTAAGTCTGTATTATGCTTTAATATGTATCACGTTCTTTGCTTGACATAATACTCACTTTCTATTTAACTTAATCTCTTTTTATGAGATAAAACATGCTCACACATGTAAAGTGAAATATTAATCTTGCTTTAAGTCCATACAATACAAACCGGATTAATTTGTTATACTTTATCAAGAAGCTCAAGGTAACCATTAGTCATTCTTCAAAGTATTTTCTTTAAGTTGGCTTTGTTGTCATTCAAAATAGTGAAGCTCTCACTTTCTGAAGGGTTATGGAGTTTACAATATCCTCCTTTTTGTTGATGACAAACCAATTTCAAGAAAATCTTTTGAAGAGAGATAGAAAGAAATAAGACATAATATAAATTGATAAATCACATTTTCTTTCAACATATCATGATTCTTAAATCTTAGTAAGTCTTTTTCTTAAGGCATGATTAGATATGTTCAGGAAAATTTTGAGGCCTTAAGTTGACTCCAATCAATGATGTTGGTGTAAACTCCAGAACCCTTCAGAAATTATAAACTTAAATATTTTGATTGACAACAAAACCAATTTAAAAAAAATTCTTTGAAGAATGAATAACGGTTACCTTGAGTTTCTTGACAAAAGTTTATCAGGTGACTTCGAGATGCATTATCGAAATTAAGTTGAGATGATTTCACTATGCATATGCAAACATGTTTTTCTCTTATTAGAAGAGGAAATATTTAGATAAAGCGAAATTCATCAAGCAAAATGTGTTCATGTGCATCAAAGAAGCAAGATCACTATAACAAAATCAAGGAATCAAGGATATGGTTGTCAGAAAGTAACACTGAACTTCAAAAAGAAGGGATTCAATGATGATAATATTCAAAAGTTGGAAACAATGTGTTACTTAATCGTCAGTCATCATAATCGTAGACTATTCATCGATACAAAGTCAAAAATTGAAGATCAGAAGACAAACAAATCAACAAGAAGCTAGCAGCACTCTTCAGAAAGTTCACATATTAAAAAAAGAGGGAAAGCAATCTGATTTGAAATTCAAATTCAAAAGTCAAATCAGTCTCTTTTACCCAAAACATCCTCTCTTTAGTACCCTCGATTAACAAAGAATGACTTGCTAAGAATTTCAGAAACCTCGTTCAGAAAGCAGAAATATAGTTTCTGATAGACTTAAGAAACTTCAACTTATGAACGGCTTCTGAAAAAAGTTCTTGACACCAAATGGGCTACTCATCTAGATTATATTCCTAATACTCAACTGATGTTTGACACGTGCTGGTTAGATAGAAGATCAAGGACAACGGTAACAAAGGAGAATCATCTATAAATAGAGATGACTGAGTTTCAAAAGAGAAGAGACAAGATATAGTGCAAAAACACTGAAAAAATCTTTCCAAATCTCTCTATAAAAATTATCTGTTAGATTTCTTATATATTAAAATCTTTTTTCCATATACTAGATTGTTCATACGTTCTTCTAAGGAAGAATTAACAGAAAAATGTCACTCAAGTTGGTTTAGATTTATCATTTCACATTCAGAAAAGGAGAAGCTTGAGTTTAATATCATTCAAATCGTGAATCTCGTGTATCATCGATCCAGTAGTGCTTGGAAGTTGAAAGCTTGAAGAGGCTACTGCAAAACTACTTGTTATTGTTGAGTTAGTAAGTATGATTTACTAACGTTGGTAAGAGCTTGGGATGACTACAGTAAAGACTATCATGTATTGTTATCTCCTCAGGTTGAGGAAGCTTAGTGGAACTCAATGGTCATTGAGAACTGGATGTAGGCAAGTGTTGACTGAACTAGTATAAATCTCTTGATTCAGTATCTTCTTATCCTTTATCTCTTTTATCTTATAGTCTTTGATTTTGAGAAAACATCTTATCATTATCTCTTGTTTTTATTTGCTTACTAAAATTGCTTGATTCAAAAAGTTACTTTCTGAATAAACTAACCTATCTTTCGCTGCACTTAAAGCTCTAAGCTTGATAGAGTTTCTTTGAAAAAGTTTTTCAGTTTGAAGTTTGAAGATAAGAAGCATGATTCAACCCCCTCTTTTCATGCATTTTCTTGCTATTAGTTAGTTCATGATGATATATTCTGATTTAAATCAGAAAACTTCTTTAATTCGTATCACAAAGATACTAAAGCAGATGTCATCGTTTTAATTTAATTATGCCAATTAGCTTGATTTTAGTGATAAATGACTTTCTAACATTTAAGTGTGCTTGAATAAATAAATGAGTAATACTTGCAATGTTGTTTCTTGATAGAAAATCTTATTTAGCACTTTCTTTTCCTATGCTCCCTTTTTCAACAAAGAATTTGCTGCCCAAAGAATATATATATATATATATATATATGATAAAAACCTTTTGAGCATGATATGAAAAAAGCTTAAGAGATATAGATGAAGTTTCTGATGCTCAAAGAAACCTTGACATCATTGACATTAGTGAATTACAATATGAGGTTTCTGATACTCAAATAGGGATCTATCCTAGCTTTATCAAAGCATTAATTTATTGTGAGCTAGGAAACTTTATAAGTATCAAATGATGAAGTGATTTTTGAAATCCTTTTCTCAAAATAAATTTTCCTTACTAATACATATTGAATTAGAATTTAACACATTGTTAGTCAAATAATCTCAGCATGTTTGAGATGATTCTTAGATCAACTTTTCTTATCATAGTTGAATCAGAGATATTTAAAAGTAGGTTTCTGAAGGTCCTCAGAAACTGTTTACAACTAAGTTTGATCATATTGAAACAGAACATCTTATGCATATGTTAATAAAAATTTGTTCTATAATGATAGGCATTTCAAGTAGTCTTATACATATCTAAGCACATCAATAAAGTTTAAGTATCTAGATACTGATAGAGAGAATCTACAATTTTTAAGGATACTTGCTATAGCTAATCAAGGATAAGTATGTGCTTATTTATCTAGCATGTTAACGATTTAACATTTCAGAATGAGTGCTTAAGAGAACATAGCATATATAGGCAAGTCATGATATGTGATCAATTGAGCATGATGGATTAGACATTGATATGTATCAGAAATTAAGAATGACCATTTATGTATCAAAGCATAAGAGACTAAAAGTAGACATAAACATAATAGATAATGAGTACTGCATTTTGTCAAAAGATAATGTTCAGAATATTGTAACCAAAGTTCCAAAGCAAATAAGAATATATGCAGTATGCAAAATGAAACATTTTGGGCTCCCCCTCAACATAACTCCCCTTGAGTACTTCAGCATGCACCATTAGCCTTGACGCTTAACTTCTTGGAGAATCTTTATCAGAAGAGCTTCATGGCTTCTTGACTGAGCTTCTAATTTATCTAATCATTCGAGGATTTCCCTGTGCTACATAGCCGACTGGTATTGATTTTGTGCGGAATCAGCATCTGGAGTGATAGGAAGATTGGAGGTATCCACGGTTGGAGTTGAGCTGGCTGTGAGCTTGATTCGAGTTTGCTAATTTTTGGAATACCTCTTAGAAAAGTCTTAGATGCAGATTCAGAAGTGAAGGAATTAGAACTTGTTTCTTCTTCAGACTCAGAATTCATGCTTGTTTTCCTAGGTTAACCCCCATACATGATGATCACCTCTAGATTTTTGCTCCTATCAGAGCTATTTTGAAGTACAATGATTCTTCTTTTTCTTTCTTTCCCTTCATCTAACTCAACTACCTTTTCCATTGCAGCTTCTCTTATCCTTAGATTTCTGCTTAAGGCTCTTGTTGTAGCAACACCAGTTGGTCTTCTTAGGGTTCGAAATGAGTTGAGGGTATACATGGTGCTCTCATATATTCATACCTCTCGATTGCTAGAGGGTATTTCAGATATTGAAAGATTTTTGTAAGAAGAATGCCATAAGGAACATAGGTGTTTTTGTCTATTTTAGCATAGATGGCTTGGAGCATGTAATAAAAAAATTAGTCTAGGTAAGCTTACTTTTCTTTTTGCTAGTAGACAGTACAGGAGCATGCAATCCATTCCTACTAGCTGATACGCACATTCTTGTGTAGGCAGAAAGGTTGACTAGAGGAGGGTGGGAGTTTGACGAGCTTTTGAGTTTAGCATAGTAGATTTTATAATGTTAGGATGGTGTTTGGGAGAGTCTATGAGACATCTTGAAACGTCTTCTGTAGGAATCCTAAAGAGTTATGAACCTATTCTTCTCATATGAGCATCTAAGTCCTTTATTGGGGGTTTCTGCAATGTTTGAAAGGTCAAATGGATTGAGTTCCAAGTTCGAATTTCTGATGTAAGAGATTAGCATGGAATCAAATATCTGTGCTAGCTTGGAATAGAAGGCAGTCACCATTCCCATGAAAACCTTGTCAGCAAGAGTTATAAATCCTTCACATCCCTGAAATAAGATAATTTACCATAGGGTAAAGGTTTGCATAATCACCTCCTTTGAAAGAGTTTTTCTAGGAGACACTAGACACTGAGCGAAGTTCTCAGCATGGTGTTGCTGATGAATGGGTTCATTGAACATGTGAAGAACTCCTATGTCACATTTCCTTCAGCCATTTTTAGCATTTTTAGAAAAGATGTTTGTGAGACGATGGTTAAAGCTTTGAGAGAAAAGGAATGGTGAAACTCAAAGAAAAGAAGGATGATTTCGATTTCAGCAAAGAAAGTGTTAGATTGCAGAGAGATGAAGAGATTTAGGCAGTGTGTAGAGGAAGGTAGAGGTGAGAAGAAGGATGTGTAAAGAGTGGTTGGTTATTAAGTGATAGGACGTGATAGTCTAAAGATAAAGCAACGTGGGAGAGAGAGAGAAAAAAAAATACTTCGAGGAAATTTTCCCACTCTTTTGTTTTTACTTAGAAAAAGTGATTTCTGACTCTTGAATCACTTTATAAAGGGTTTACTTTCTGAGTTCCTTTCAGCTTATTCGGTCCCCTGACGAGTTATGCTATTTCAATTCTTGTTTCATCTTTACATTTTGAATCTCATCATGCTGACTATTCTTCAGGTTTTAACATACTTCTCTTCAACAGATGCTTAAGTCTTTTGACTTCGAGATAATGAGTTGATTTTCTACACTGATGACTTTTGAAATTTTCAGATTACAGGCATGATAAGGAGAACACCCAAGGGGATTTATATGATAGCTTATGCAAAATTTCAAAATTCTTTTTTAATACATCTGACATATTTTATCAGAAAAAATGGCCTGTCACGAGGTTAATCAATAAAGAGATATGGATCTATAGTGCTGAATATTGCTATTCTAAGCAGGATCAATATTGTTGATATTATAAGAATTTAGGAATACCTCGATATATGCTTTTTTGGCTAATTCCTTATCTGCACCATGGTTGGATGTCTCTGAGTCTTTCACGAGTGGAAGCGTTTTGGAATTTCTTAGTTTCATATGACCTCATTTTATCTTCAAGTATTCGAGCTTCATATCTTCACAGTTAGGATCTACTTTTATAGTGAAGTTTCCACCTAATCTTGACTGCCCAAGGCCTTTTCACATATTTAGCTATAGAGGTGGAGATAGAAGCACATATTTCCTATAATTTTCATATTTCTTTATCTTCTTGCGTAGAAATGTTTTCTGATTTTCTTTAGAGCTCTTTAGCATTCTTTCTAAGATATTTGATTTATGGAGTTTGTAACATCCTAATTTTTAACCCAATACTCTAGAACATATTTAGGTTAATCATTAAGTTATTACTTCTTAATCTCTTTCCTTGTTAAAAATACTTAGCGGAAAATACAGGTAAACTTTTTTTTCGAAAGGCAAAGTGAGAGTCGTGTTCATCATAATCGTAAACTAATTATACATTGTAACTCATAAAGAATAAACACGAAGTAAATGAACATATAACAAATGAGCAATCAATGGCACTGACAAGGAAATACTTCATTAATATTACCATATGCCCACCAAATAGTGGGACTTAGTTTAGTACAAGGGAAAGTAATACACAAGGAAAGCAAATACAACGGAAATAGAAAAGTACAAGGAAAACATACTAAACGACACCCATACCCTAGTGCACCTAAGGTGGATAACCTCAGACAAAAGAAAGTTTATCATATTCTACGAGTGAGTGTGTGCACTAGATCTCCCCTAAAACATCTGCTGCTGGAACTTGGGATATGGCGGGATGAAACCGATCCACGGATGTAGTGCGGCAGGAATAGACACGCGTGGTGGCTGAACATGTGCTCCTCGGTGGGGGCGCATCTCGGCTCGCCTAGCCAGCCTCAGCTGCGTAACTGTCTCCTAGCTCCCATCCCTCATGAACTGAGGAGTGGGGGTGGAGCTCTCACTATACAGGTGAGTCGGTGGATCCTCCGAGGGGTCGTCCTCCCAGCCTAGAGATCGAGGTACATAATCCTGGAAGTCACGGACAGCCAATCCTCCAGTGTACGTCCGAAGAATCCTCTCGTCACGTGTCCGAACGCGCTCAAAAATCATAGCATCATCGTAGGGACATAGGGGAGAAGCGGTAGCTATGTACAGGATGTGCGAAGGGATGTCCCACAAACATAAAGATGCGAACAGCACAACGTCCCTCAAAATAATACGACCCGTGCTCCGGATTATAGTGCACTTCCCACATCGGAGTGTCGATAAAGACCACGAATGTCACCATCGAGCTCTAAAGATATAACAGGAAGGAAAAGAGAGAAAGAAAGGGAGTGAGAATCTTGCTACAGAATCTTAGTAGGGAACCTCCTATCTAGGGTTACATTGTTCACATCCTTAGGAACCTTGGGTTTATTTTCAAAAGGTGAGCATGCATATAGCGTTCTTTATTTAGGGTTATAAAACTAGATTATCCAAGGTTTGTTCCTTTTAGAATGCATCTTAATGTCATGAATGCAATATATCAAAGCATGAATGCATGGTAATACCTTAAACAATTAGCTCAACAAATCATAACATTAAGAAGCATACAAGTGGCATATAACTTTCAAGTGGAACTTTCCTCAACTTTGTGACTTAGAACATCATACTTTAGCATTATAAGGCCACCCTAAACATCATCTAGGTTATGAGCTCATACCTTAACTAGTTGTCACTAGTTCTTACTTATCATCTGGATAAGCGAAAAACATAATAAAATCCCAACTCCTCGAGTATGGGTTAGGGGGCTAAGGATCACCTTTCTTAGGATATACCTTCTTTGAAACGCTTTACTTGCATCTAGTGCATAGCAATTTGTCTGCTTTGGTAGGCTGAATATACTCATACCCTCACGAATTTATCTTTCCTGGGGGTGCTCGGCCGAACAGGTGTCACCCAGGAAAACGCGTCACAGTGCTTTGTCACATAAAAATCTCTTGGGGGTGCTCGGCCAAACCGGTGTCACCTAGGGTTTTAATCTCATATGATTCTTCAAAAACATTCTCAAGTCCTTTTAGATTTGATAGAAATTCAGTAGCATAACGGCTATACACCAAATTTCCTTCAAACTAACTTTATGCCACGAAACTCATAACACATAAGCATTTCCTCATTTAAATTCTCTAGTCATGCTCAACTTGAAATCACATTAATACACTCATCACATCACATATATCATCACATCATACTTGAATACACAACCTATTGCATCAAAGAACCTAAGGTGTATTATGCTTGACCCTTGAGGCTTTAAACTTGAAACTTAAATTCTCTAATCATCAAATCTTAATATTTTATGCACCTATAGGCTCAAAACTAATTATTCTTACTATTTATTATGATCATAACTTATTCTAAAGTCCATTAGTATAGAATCTATAATTTATACTTTACGGGTACCTAGGAGTCACAAGTTTAACCCTTTCTAGGTTCGATTTTCTTCTAAAGTATCAAGATCAATTCCTAAACCAATTATGAGTAGTTCCTACACATTTAAACTAATTATAAACCATCATTTACTAATATTACCCTTGCTGGACAGAATCCAGAAAATTCATTTTCTAATGTTTCTAAAATTCTCTTTTTAATTCTTTTGTAGTTACTAGCTTGTCTCAACTTTCTCTAATTAATTCTAACCTAAAATATACATGAACAAACTTAATTTATCATCATAAAATCATCATCATACAGTGAGCAAACAACTCAAATAGAACCAAAAATATAGTCATCACATAATGCACATAGTTTCATTTCTAGCACACTTAAATTGCTAGTTTCTCTTGGAACCTTTTTAGGACCTCAAAAACTCCTTTGAGAACAAATTAATTCTTTAAAATCATCATAAAACATATGAGGCCAGTGACCATCTCAAAATAAACTCAAGAGAGATTTAAATCATAAAACCTTGCTCAAAACATTTCTTGAGATCATCTAAGCTTAGGAAAATCATGGAACATATGTTTTAGTAGTTGTGACTAGATGAATCTTATTCTAAGATTCAACATCATCACAAGGCTGAAATCAAAGTGAGCAAACACATATATTTCCAAACTTTGTTTAAGACAATAATGAGCAAGTCTTTGAGCTCTAAATTTCTTAAGTGATGACATAAACATAAATATGCAATGCACCTTGTTTTACTCTTTATTAGGAGGTGAGAGCTTAAAATAAATATGCTATGCACATCCATTTTTATCTTAGAAATTTAGTGAGAGCATACATATAAACATGAAGATGCAAGTTTATTCCTTTAATCTTGAGCATTTAGTGATGACATAAAGATAAATATGGATGCAAGTTCTTTTTATCTCAACTTAGAGCTCATGCAAGAATTTTAGAGAAACTCATAGTCTCAACCCAACATTTATCTTTAACAAACAAAGTAAGCTTTAGAGTTCTTGAACCAAGGTTTCAAGAAAACCACATGGCCCTTGAACATCATCATGAAGCTTCTAGGAAATAAACTTAAAAGAAAAAAGAAGCTATAAGGAAATAGGAATAAAGGCCGAAACATAAAGGAAAGGAAACAAGAAACCAAAATCACAGTAGAAGGAATATACACCATGTTCTTTATTATGTATTCAAGACCCCTATCTAGAGTAAACTCTAGGACGTGCCGGCCAACTTTAAGGTTGAAAAGGGTAGGCCTTGGGTTTATTGAAAATCTTATGATTAATTTTTCTTAAGTTTAAAACCATGTGAGCTAAGTAACATAGATAAATTTCAAGAAAAGGAAAAACTCAAGCTCTAGAGTCTCTTTGAGATGAACACAAAGTCATCCTCTAGAGGTACTCATCATCAAGCTATCATGATCATATTAAGGCCTTGAGGCCGAAATCAAAAGAAAAGGAAGAAGCAAGGAAAAACCAAAAAGAATCCAAGAGAAACTTCAAGAAGACAACATTTTTGAGTAAAACAAAAACTTGAGAGTAACTCCCTACCAAGTGTGAGACAAAGGCTTGGTCTTTGAAGTGGAAATGAGAAGAACAACTCCTCCTAAGGTAGTGGTGATGTCTCGGCCTTGAAGAAAGAAAAGGAAAGGAGATGTGTTTTAGATGAGTTTGTGTTTAAGAATGAGAGTTTAGGTTCTTTGATGGTGATCTAAGGTGGTGGGGTGTGTTTTGTAGTGGTGCTATGGTGGCTCAAGGTAGAGGATGAAGAAGATGAAGAAGATGAAGAAGAAGAAGAAAGCTTCTTGGAAACTTAGAGAGAAAAGGAAAGAACTCAAGTTGCTCTTTGAAAACTCAAAGCTTTGCAAATGAACCAAAGTGATTCAAGTGCATCCAAGCAACCTATTTATAGAAAATCAAAATAATGAGGAGTGCAAGGGAGGAGGGTGGCCGATGGTTTCCTCATGTTCCATGAGGTGAGATGTTTTGATTTTTGAAGCATGAAGGAGTATAGTTGAAAGTATGGTGAGCATGGTTGGAGGTATGGCTTCAAGCAAGGCTTGTTATGGACTTGAAGCTTCATTTAAATTTCAAATATTGTGCATGTGGAGAGAGGAGTGGCCGTGAGGTTTAGGGAGAGAGATGAGAGGTTTCTTTTGTTTAATTTTGTGCTAATCATGTGTTTAGGTAACTAAGAATATAATTAAGAATTTTATGACATGGTTAAGGAGTGCTCATACACAATTAGAGGAATTAAAACTCATTTTATGCATAAACAATTGTAGACACAATTCCTTAATTTAAGGAATTGGAGAGAGAAAATACTATTCAAGATTCCATTACTAGAAATCTTGAATTTTAAAATGAGATTTGAGTTTAAATTAAGCAATCTTAGATTCTAATTAACTTTGATAAATTATTTTGACTCTAGATTAATTATGGAAATTAATTAATCTCCGATTAGAGCCTAATATTGCTTAGGTTTGCTTAATTACACAATTAAGCTCAAAAACACAATGCTTAGGGGCAAAATCATAATTTTGCACAAAAACTGTCCGGGGCCACCGGGACTAAAACTGAGGTCACAGAATAAATAAAACACCTTTTAAAACTATCTAGAGAAGTTTCGGGCTCATCCGACACTCGTACCCGTGCTAAACACAACAGGGGTATTTTGGTTATTTTGACCCGAAACGTCAGAAAATGAGATTTTCGCTCCCGGAAAGATTCGCAAGTCAACTAAGCCCCTTTAAACATTGAGTTAGCCCTTCGTGGATTGCCGGACCGATTTTCCTCGAATTTCGGGTTGAAAATGACCTTAGGGGCATTTTGGTCATTTTCACTCAGACCGAAAATTAGGGTGTTGCAGAGTTTACTTTCTGAAGGTGCAGCTTCCATTCTTTTTGCTTATTAGGGATTTTCTTGAGACTGTTTTCCTCAAGACCTTTTTCTAGTCCTCAATGACAGTCAGCAAAGTAGTTCTTGAATACTTCTTATTAGAAAATTTAGGTCGTTTGGAGATATAGAATATCCTGCTTCTGATTTTCTTTCTTGAGCCATGAAAGATGTCTGATATAGTACCTCAAAGAAAATGATTCTGGTACTCAATTTTCTTGAGTCCAACTTAGTTAGTTGTTTAAGAGGGAGATTTCCCATGCTTTCTCAACAGATTTCTCTTTTGAGAGTCATTTGTCATATGGGTGTCCCTTCTTGTGAATGATAGTGGAGGTGACTATAAAAATAGGCTGCATTTCTTTTTACTTCCTATTTCCTCTTCATTTTTTCAAACTTATTTTCTGAAACGATGGTCTTTAATCTTTGAGCACAAGTTTGAGGATTTGTAATCCTTTTCCATTTGACCAGTTCATAAGTTTAGAAGCTATAAAAGAAGGTTCTCAAATTCAAAAATAACTTTATGAGATCTTTCTGATTTAATTATGAGACTTTAGCTCCTAAGGTCTAGAGTTTGAAAACATGATTTATATTTTCTTTATAAGTTTCTTTATCAAACTTCGGTTAATTCTATCAGCGATGTTTTGAAGAGGGAGTAAGCATATTATGTGGCAACTCATCAAATGACCTCAAGGAAGATAAAGAAGTGAGTTTGAATATTCTTACCTTGTGTGCTTCTGTAAACTCTCACTCATGTCATCTACTACAAAAATTTTGTACTTTCATTCTTCATTTTGTCCCTTTCATCTCTGTCCTTTGCAATTGTTGGACTGCTCAACTCCTCAGAGGCCTTGCTTTGATACCACTTGTAGGTAAAAGAGTGTACAAGAAAGAGTGCTTTCTGAAGCTTTCCTGCGAATCTGAAACTTTTAACACTAAAGATACTGTGCAGTGAAAAAGTGGTTAGATGTTTCAGAAAATAGATTTATGAAGTTTAACAATTATGATGTGACTTCAATAAAGCTTAATCAATATTTAACATAACATGCATAACATAAAAATAAAAGATCGGGGAAGAGAGAATGAACACAAGTATTTTTATACTAGTTTGGCCAAGTTGCCTACATCCAGTATTTATCACATGTTGAGATTTCATTAACAACAACTTTCTCAACCTGAAAAAGTAAAATGTATAGTCTTTACATTAGCCTTCCCAAGCTCTCACAGTGAACAATGGACAACCCCAACTGTCACTAGCCGAGTAGTTCCGAACTAGCCTCTCCAAGCTGAACTATGACCTGCAGACAACTTTTACTGCCACATTATAAGTAGTCTTTACCTTAGCCTCTCCAAGCTATGTCTCACTCTAATCAATAATGGATCAAGGTTACAAAGGTTATGTGTTTGGGTTTCCATTCAAACTAACCTACACCCATGTTTCCTTCAGAATATTTAATATGGACCTAGGAAACATGAGCGACTTTTTCCTCACATATCTTTCTAAGAAGAGTATACAAATCATTACAGAACATGGAAAGAAGATTTTTTACACTTCAAGATGATTAATTACATTTTATAATGAACAATATAGGAAGTGTGAAGTCCAGAGTTTCCATGTAACACCCTAATATCTGACCTAACATGCCTAGGACGTATTTAAGTTAAATACTAGTTATTACTATTTTGTTCCAGTTCTAAGACATTTTCTTTCCAAAGTACTTAGCGAAAATACGGGTAAATTTTTTTTTTTAACATCATGAAAACAAAATATGAGCCCTTCGTACTAAGCAAGATACATATACGTTTTGCACTATTATACTAGATGAAATAGAGAACGCTAAGTAAGCACATAAAGCATAATAACACATTAACATAGATATAGATAAACATCATGGAATTCATAAAACATTAAGATCACCATCCACATCATATAATAATAACATAAGTAATAAGTAGCATAGTACCCACCATTAACGGTTGGGTTGATACAGTAAATCCAAGTATATGTAGGAAATACAGGGAAATAAATAAAGAGAAAACTACCTAAGGACCTCTCTCTATTACTACACCTAACCATGTGCACTTAAGTAGGATAATCCTCAAAATACAAGCGGCAAAAGGCGACTATCCATAACATATGCTCATGCACTCCCTACAAGGTCCATCCTCGTCCTCCTAGGTAGCTCTAGGGAGAGGGAGGGATGTAGCTGATAAAATGAGCTAACTCCTCTGGGGTACTGATACGATATGAAGGACCGGCATGGGCACCTCGGTGGGGATGAGTCGCTACTCGTGGTATTGGTGCGGCTCCTCTCAGCGGACCTCGAACAGTGGCCTCTCTGCCACTATCTCCTCCTATCTCCATAGGAACATTCGGGGGCGGAACTTCTAGAGGAGTGCTGGGATGGAGACTCCTCATATGGTCCGTTTCAGGCTCGGACGAATGGGGTAGTGAACGGGGGATGTACTAAGGAAAACCTTAGACTGATGAAGTAGAAGTACAGGCACGCCGAATCTGCTTTCCACAAGGGCGAGCGTGCTCGAAGATCATGTCCTCGGGGTATGGGGTGGTGGGAGAGAACCTATAGCTGTCGACGGGGTAGGCGAATAATCGCTCTAGGAACACAAAAAGCTGGATGGAACAGCGACCCACGAAGTGGTAGGAGTGGAGCTTGGGGTTGTAGTGGAACTCCCAAGTGGGAGCGTCAATGTATAGCACAAACGTTGCCATCAACCTCTAAAGATGTGATGGAGAAAAGAAAGAATGAGGGGATGAGAAACTTAAAAAAAGAATCTTAGTTGGGTACTCTCCTTCTAATGCATGTCATCATCTACGTCTTTAGGAACCTTGGGTTTATTATGAAAAGGGTGAGCATGTATAAATTCCATTTTATTAAGTCCTAAAATCCATTATCCAAGGTCCGTGTCTTTTATCATGATTCTTAATGCTATGAATGCATTGCATTTTATCAAATATGCATGTTCATGCCATATGCTACATATCATAGGAACACACTTAGTAAACATGGCATAAGAAAACATGACTACATGGATATCATAAAATGACATGAATCTTTGTTCTTTCATTAGTTAAGGTGATTTTAAGTTTCATCAATGTTTCCTTTATGGGGCCACCCTAATACTCTCCCTTTTGAGAGTTTCTAAGTTACGAGCTCATACTTAAACTAGTCGTCACTAGTCTACACTTATCCTATGATAAGCAACTTCCTGACTCCTAGAGTGTGGGTTACGGGGCATAGGAATACCTTTCATAACCATTAATTCCTGGAGTCCAATGGGTCATCTTGGATCACCTCTTATAATCGTTAATTCCTGGAGTCTAGAGGGTCATCTCCATGTATTTTATGTCACCTTTAAAACTTAGCATGTATTTAGAGATGTAATCACAATCCATAAGTACATTCATCATTCATGACATATCCATTAGTACTTTATGCAAGGAAATTCTCATTATCATCCTAGGTTTGCAAATCTGGCAAAAATCCGGTAGCATAGCGACTAGAAACCGGATTTTCCCAAATTTGCTTCATGACACACATATTCACATATATCATGCATCTCAATGCTCAAAAATATTCATAGTATGCCATCTCAAGTCACATAATCCCCACTTAAGTTCATACATTCATCAGTATATATCAACATGAATTTTATTGAAAGCTAAACATGCTTCTATCCAGTATGTCGGAATCATGGACCGAACTCAGCTAATACACATGCTATGCTCATCAACATAAAATATACATACACAGATAGGGCCATAAAAGCTCATCCTCAAGCATTTTATACGAGAGCGTACTCGGTTTATCGAAATCACAACATAGTCCCGCACGGGTTGAAACTCGTGAGCCAGTTTGACCTAATTATTGAAATTACTTCTTTAAGTACCTAAGGGACCTACCCCAAAGGCTTTCACTAATTTTTGACCTCCAAAAACATTGTCAAATAGGTGCTGGATAGTAGGGCAGCATTCTAAATTAATTTATTTTGATGTTTTAAAAATCGCATTTTTGACCCTTTTTAATTTCTGTTTCTTTCTAAGAAGTCGAAATTAATTTCTTATAATTACTAATGGACATTTTTACACATAAAATGAGTTTTAAACAGAATCCCCATGAAAATAAATTTACCAAGGCAGTGAGTACAAAATCTCAATTTTAAAAGTCTGAAAAGCGCATTTTTCGGTTCTTTCAAGTTTCTAGTTTTTCTTAAAATCAAATAATTGAATCCTCGCACCAATTATTAGTGGTTATACATCATTAAAACATTCTAATCAATAATTTTCGAGAACTTAATTAAGTGAGGCAGTTAGCAAAACTCCATTTCCAAAAGTCTTCGAAAATTATTTCTTTGACCCGTTCTTATTACTAGTTTGTCCTAGATTGACAAAAACAATTTTCACAACATTTAGTTCAAATTTTTACATCCTCTAACTCATCCAAACAACATCATACAGAAAAGGGAACATTAAGGAAGTAGCCAAAAATTTATCTTTCCATAGCCATATAAAATCATGTTTTACTTTGTAGCAAGGTTTTGAAGACAACTTTTAAGAAAATACAATGACATAAAGGTTGAGCCATAAAACCAAACAAAACTCATCTCAAACCTCATTTTCTTTGTCATGGCTGAATGCTCATGCATTGGGTGTAGCCATGATTTAAAATTTCATTCTAGGTCCAAGGACAAGTTTATGAGCTTTGAGATCGTTTAGGTGACAACTTGGAAGTAAACATGTTATGCATCATATTTTATCTTCAAGATTTAAAGGTGATAGCTCAAAAATAAATATGCTATGCAACCCATTTTTATCTTCAAGATTGAAGTGTTAGCATAAAAGTAAACATGCTATGCAACTTGTTTTCTTATCTTTAAGATTAAGGTGATGACATTAAAAGTAAACATGCTATGCACTTCTTTTTATCTTCAAGCTTTAAGGTGATGGCTCAAATCATAAATATGCTATGCAACTTGTTCTTATCTTGAGATTTAGGTAATAACATAAAGTAAATGTGAATGCAAACTTATTTTATTTCTTGATCACTTAAAACTCATAAACCTTACAAGATTAGTTTCTTGTTCCTCATAGATCTTGAACATTTGTGAGCTTTAGAGTCTATCCACACCATGGTTCTAAGAACCTTATCTCTTGGACTCACCATCAAGCTTAAAATAAGAAACAAAGAGTAGAAAACAACTAAAAACATTTCCTTTCTAGGTTTCTCTTTGAAACCGAAAATGAAAAGGAAAACTGGAGGTGGAAACCGAAAATGAAAAGACCAAATGATCAAGACTTTATGCTTTAGAGATCTCAAGATTGGTGATGTCCAACCACCATCCAAGATACTCATTATTAAGCTATGGTCTAAGCTCATAACAACAACAAAAGCTAAAAATCCAAGAGGAAGTAAAGAGGAGGTCGAAAATGAAACAAAAAAATAAGGAACCAAACCTATGGTTTTAGAGGCCTCAAACATGATGATATCAAGATCATCACCAAGAGCTCTCATAATCAAACCATGGTTCACAACTTTTCAAAACCGAAAAAGAATCTAAAGAGAGGAAAAGACCAAACCAAAATGAAAAAGGACAAGCACAAAACTTTGAGCTTTAGAGACCCTAAGCTTGGTGATACCAAGACCACCTTCAAGGGTTTTCATCATCAAGCCATAGATCTATCATTTTCTAACCAACATAAAACCGAAAAATACTAAAGAACAAGAAGCTCAAAAATGAAAATGTTCAAAGAACACAAAATACAAGCTCATCCATCATCATCATACCAAAAACAAGAAGAACATTAAAGATAAAAATCATTATTCACTTGAGCTCAACAAAATCGAAAATAAAGGCAAGAAAAAGAAAAAGATCATCAAGAAAAACCCTACCAAATGTGTTGCCTTTAGCAAGAAGGAAGAAAGCTTGGTTCTTGGTGTTAAAATGAGAAGATAAAATCTTCTCTAAGTGGCTTTGTGTTTTCAACCAAAAGGGAAGAAAAGTAAAGGATGAGTTTTCTTGAGAGTTTGAGCTTGGACGTGGAAAGGTTGTGTATTTAGGAGGTAGTTTGAGGTGGTGGTTCAAGGTGGTTTATGGTGGTTTGTGGTGGTGGGAGGAGTTTTTTGGTGGTGGAGGAGAACTTGGAGTTGAGAGAAAATAAGAGAGCTTTTTTGGTCACAAGACTTAAACAAAAAAACAAAAGCTAGTGGTAAAGTGTGGGTTTCTTTACATTTTGCTATATATATCATAGGTTGAAATTTAAAATTATGAGGGTGTATTTGGGGGGAGTGGCTGGGTGCCTTAGGAGGCTTTGGGGGGAAGATTTTTCATTCTAAGTGTAGTTAGGAGGTGAATTAGAGGTAAGTTTGGTTAAGCACAAGTTTAGGAATTGGTAATTAGGTGCTTAGGTTAGTAACCAAGTGCTTAGCAATGCAAGACATGATTAGAGTGTTGTCATTCTTACTTAGTTTGAATTAAACAAGTTTAGTTTGACATTCAAACTCTAACAATGTTCCTAATTTTATGGAATATGAGAGAGAAATTACTATTCAACCTTGACATCTTAGATGCTTTATGACTAAGTTTGAAATTTGAATTTCCTTAATTAATTTTTGGCCCTAATCAACCTTAATTAATTATTTTGACCCAAGATTAATTATTAAAATTAAATTATCTTTAATTGGAGCCTAATATTGCTTAGGTTTTCTTAATAGTTCAATTAAGCTCATTAAGCACTAATCTAGGGGAAAAAGGTCATTTCACATCGAAACTACCCTGGACCACCCGTATTCATCTAATAATCATATATGACATAAAAATGACATTTAAAACTCCCGGAAACTCATTTCGGCTCAGTCGGCACTAAATTTTGCGTGAAAACGTCGCAGGGGCATTTTCATCATTTTGTGTCGAAAGTCCCGAAAATGAGATTTTCACCTTTACTATTGTTTCCAAGACATCTAATCCCCTTCAAACATCAAACTAACCCCTCAAGGATGGTCCGGGTCGGCTATCCTCGAGTTTCGGGTGAAAATGACCTTAGGGGTATTTTGGTCATTTTTACACGGGAAAAATCACAGATGGTGATTTTCGCACGGATTGCTATCTAATCCTCATATAATCTATTCCTAACATTGAAATGACCGCTTGAGGGTGGCCAACGTCAGTCGGCCTCGATTTTTACACAAAAATGACCTAGCGGTATTTCGATCATTTTTGCTAAGTAGAGAAAAACTGGGGCGTTACATTCCACTCATATGTATTCAAATCTCTCATTGGCATGCATGTATGGCATCTCCATTTATATAGGTCCTTCTTCATGACCATTGTCTTTGATCTGATCTCCAAGTGACACATGTAGATTATCAGTTGTGTCTTGGAATGTTAGTTTAGAGAGGCAGGCTAATAGACTTGTCATATCGGTTACAGAAGCTGTTGAATTAAAGAGGTTTCTGATGTCCTCTTTCTTTTTACTTTCTGATCATGGTTTCTGAACTCCCCCTTCTAGAAGCTAGAATCATAAATCAATTAGGCAGAAGAGATGACGTACCAATTATAAAACTGGGTCTGATTCGAGATTTGAAATTTGAAATTTGAATTTTCCCTCAATTTCCTTTAGCGTTCTATGCTCCACAGTTAAGTGAGCTTTCTAACATTGTAATCAATCTCTTTGATCTTTCTTCAATCTTCTAGTCTTCAATGTTGGTTGTTTGATGCAGATTAATTTTGTGATTATGATGATTATTGACTGAGTAACACGTTACTTCTTGAGTTGGCATGATTTCTTCAATCTTCAATGTACTTTCTGAAGTCCCGTATTACTTTCTGAAGATCGTTTCCTTGGGCTTCTTGCTCTTGGCTTGATTTGCTTCAGTCTTTAAGCATTTACACATTCTTTGCATGAGATAATATTCACCTCTATTAAGCTTAATCTCTTCCCTTGAGATGAAACATGATTGCTCATGTGTAGTGAAATTATTTTTGATTCAAGTCCATTTTTATGCTTTTGATTCGTAAGCATGAATACATGCTTTGATTGAAATAACATTCACTTTCTTTTTGGCTTAATCTCCTCCTATGAGATAAATCATGCTTGCGCATGCAAAATGAAACATTATTCTTGCTTTAAGTCTGTATTATGCTTTAATCTGTGTACATGTTCTTTGCTTGACATAATACTCACTTTCTATTTAGCTTAATATTTTCCCATGAGATAAAACATGCTCACACACGCAAAGTGAAATATTAATCTTGCTTTAAGTCTGTGTAATACAAACCGGATTAAGCTGTTATACTTTGTTAAGAAGCTTAGGGTAGTCATTAGTCATTCTTCAAAGTATTTTCTTTAAATTGGTTTTATTGTCATTCAAAACAATGGGAGCTCATACTTTTTGAAGGGTTTTGGAGTTTACAATAGCCATGTTGTAAGTGGTTGTTCCTAGCCTCTCTAACCTGAGCATGACTGGTAGACAACTCCTATAGCCACGTTGCAAGTAGTTCTTCCCAGATTTTTCAAGCAGAATCGTGATGAGTAGAACACCTCTATCATCATATTGCAAGTAGTGTAAACTCCAGAGCCCTTCAGAAAGTATGAGCTTTATTGTTTGGAATGACAACAAAGCCAATTTAAAGAAAATACTTTGAAGAATGACTAATTGCTACCTTGAGTTTCTTGACAAAGTATAACAGGTTAATCCGATTTGTATGACATGGACTTAAAGCAAGATTAATATTTCACTTTGCATGTGTGAGCATATTTCATTTCATGGGAAGAGATTAAGCCAAATAGAAAGTGAATATTATGTCAAACAAAGGATGTGTATACAGATTAAAGCATAATACGGACTTAAAGTAAGAATAATGTTTCACTTTACATGTGCGAGCATGATTTATCTCATAGGAAGAGACTGTGCCTAAAAGGAAAGTGAGTGTTATTTCAAGCAAAGCACGTATTCATGTTTACGGACCAAAAGCATAAAAAGGGACTTGAATTGAGAATAATTTCACTATATAGGAGCATTCATGTTTTATCTCAAGGGAATAGATTAAGCTTAAAAGAGGAGAATATTATCTCATGCAAAGAACTTGTAAATGCTTGAGGATTGAAGCAGTTCAAGTTAAGAGTAAGAAGCCCAAGGAAACGATCTTCAGAAAGCAACACGAGACTTCAGAAAGTACACTGAAGATTGAAGAAATCATGTTAACACTGGAAGTAATGTGTTACTTAGTCAATAATCACCATAATCACAAATTAATCTGCATCAAATAGCCAAGATTGCAGACTGGAAAATCGAAGAAAGATCAAAGATATTGATTACAATGTTAGAAAGCTCACTTAACTGTGTAGCACAGAACGCTAAAGGAAATGGAGGGCAAACTCGAAATTCAAATTTCAAATCTCGAATCAGACCTAGTTTTATAATTGGTATATCATCTCTTCTACCTGATTGATTCATGATCCTATCTTCTAGAAGGAGGAGTTCAGAAACCAAGATCATAAAGTAAGAAGAAAGAGGATATTAGAAGCCTTTTCAATTCAACAGCTTCTGCAACTGATGTGACAAGTCTGTCAGCTTGCATCTCTAGATTAAAATTCCAAGACACAACTGATGATCTACACGTGTCACTAAGAGATCTGATCAAAGGCAATGGTCATGAACAAAGGCCTGTATAAATGGAGATGCCATACATGAATGTCGATGAGAGAATTAAAGACATTAGAGTGAAAACTCTGGAAAAATCCTCCACACTTCCTATGTTATTCATTATAATATGTAATCAATCATCTTGAAGTGTAAAAATCTTGTTTCCATGTTCTGTAATCATTTGTATACTCTTCTTAGGAAGAGATGTGAGAAAGAAGTTGCTCATGTTTCGCAAGTTTGCATTGTTGAATATTCTTAAGGAAACGTGAGTGTAGGTTAGTTTGAGTGGAAACCCAAACAGATAACCTTTGTAACCTTGATCTTTAGCGATTGGAGTGAGACATAGCTTGAAGAGGCTGGTTCAAGACTACTTACAACATGGCAGTAGAAGTTGTCTATAGGTCACGGTTCAGCCTGGAGAGGTTGGTTGAAAACTACTCGGTTAAGCTTACAGAGGCTAGTTTAGAACTACTCAGTTAGTGATAGTTAGGGTTGTCCACTGTTCACTATAAGAGCTTGGGAAGGCTAATGTAAAGACTATCTATTTTACTTTCTCAGATTGAGAAAGTTGTTATTAGTGAAATCTTAACATGTGTTGGGTATTGGATGTAGGTAGATTGGCCGAGCCAATATGAAAATACTTGTCAAATTTTCTCTTACCTAATCTTCTATTTTTGTGTTATGCAATTTATGTCAATTACTAAATAAATTTCATTAAAGTTGCATTGTTAGTATTACACGTCAGAAATCTACTTTCTGAAACATCTTACCATTATTCCGCTGTACTTTAACCTCTATGCTTGATAGTATCATTTGTGTTGAATGTTTCAAATTCAAAAGAAAGCTTCAGAAAGCACGATTCAACCCTCTTTCTTGGGCACTCTTTTACCAGCAAGTAGTTCTTCCCAGCCTCTCAAAGATGAACCGTGATGAGTAGAATGCCTCTATCATCGCATTGCAAGTAGTTCTTCCCAGCTTCTCCAAGTTGAACCGTGATGAGTGTAACACCTGAAAAGTTATTTAAAAATTAATTTGAATTTTACTAGTAATAATTTCAAAATCAAACAGACGTAGCAATAATAAGGATGGCTCGATGGATAAGTTAGGAAAAAAATTTTCCGAGTTAGGCGTGAAAAGTAACCTTGGGGCCCCACGGGCCCATCGGGACAGTCGAAACCCTAGAATTGGGCCCAAAGATGCCTAAAACTGAGAAATTATAAGATTAAGATTATTAATGGTTAGGAATGAGAATTTTAGACCTAGAATTAATTTTTAAGTAATGTTTGATTACCTGAGTACGATGTTTCCCTTGTTTGGTAGAGTTTCAATGTGTGGCTTTTAACACTACAAAAGTTACTTGGTGGCCAAGTAGCTTCTACCAATCACACCTTTCCAAGTGGATGGCAAGGATTGAAACTTGAAAAACAAGTTTTAATCTTGACATTTCATTTATTATTATTTTACTCGGGTGTCAATATCTCATCCATTTGGTGGAATTTCGGTGTATGATTTTAACACTAAAAAAGTTACTTACTACCAAGTTAAAGAGATCCACTTATCTTGAGCCAAGTGGATGGCCAACATTCTTTCTTTGACTATGTAACGCCCTAATTTTCTATTAGAGTGAAAATGACCAAAATGCCCCTAAGGTCATTTTCGGCCCGGAATTCGAGGAAAGCCGGGCTGGTAGTACTCGAAGGACAAACTGAATGTTGGAAGGGGATTGGATGACTTGTGTACCTTCCCGGGATCGAAAATCTTGTTTTTCGAGTTTCGGGTCAAAATGACCAAAATGCCCTTGCGGTGTTTTACCCGTTTGCAAGTGCCGGACGAACCCGAAACTTCTCCAGATAGTTTTAAAAGGTGTTTTTTATGTAGACTATGACTTTAGTTTTGGTCCTGGAGGTCCCGGGCGAAATTAGTGCGAAATTACAGTTTTGCCCCTAGTTTCGTGTTTTTACGCTTAATCGCGTGATTAAGCAAACCTAAGCAATATTAGGCTCTAATCGAAGGTTAATTAATTTCCATAATTAATCTTGAGTCAAAATAATTTATTAAAGTTGATTAGAACCTAAAAGTGCTTAATTATAATTTAAAATCATATTTTAATTTCAAGACTCCTAGTCATGGAATCTTAAATAGTGTTTTCTCTTTCCAATTCCTTAAATCATGGAATTGTGTTACACATTGTTTATTCACAAATGGGTTTTAAATTCTTTAATGATGTATGAGCACTCCCAACCTTGTCATAAAATTCCTAATACTCACACTTAGTTACCTAAATTTAAGCTTAATTACTCCTAACCTTGTACCTAAGCTAACCTACACTTAATCCTATCATTAACACCCAATTACATGGAAGATTTTTCTTCTCTCTTTTCTGCCCAATCTTGCCGAAGCCATGCCTCCCATTTATCCATCATATGTGTGAATTTTTCTTACACAAAGAGCCATGCTTTGACCTTACACAAACCATATTTTGAGTCATACAAACCATGCTTTCATCCATGCTTCCAAGGGCAACATCTAGAAGCCTTTCTTTCCCCTATTTTTTTGTCAGGTTTGTGCCAGCCCTCACCCCCATTTTCATGAATTATTTCATTTCAAAACTTGAAGAAAAATTACCTCAAATCATCATACTTGTCATACCTTGTCACAATTTCAATCAAGCTTGCTTTTCCTAATGAATAACCAATTGAAATAAATCAATTCCTCCATTTATTTGTGGCTGAAAATTTTCCAGCCATGTCTCACTTCTAGAAGCCTAATTTCTTTCAAAATTAAAAGAAAAGCTCACTCAAAAACCCATACCTAAAGCCATTCCTTGTGCATGAACTCCATACTTCAAACCATGCTTGTATGACACAATCAAAGACATATTTTTCTTCCTTTTCCCTCCCATAGCTACGGTTCCTTCTCCCCCTCAATGAGACTTCATTTGTTTCATATTCTATAAATAGGTGCATTAGAAGGACTTGAAAACACTTTAGCACATTTGCAAGCTTTTAGAATTTCCTAGCTTCTCTAAGTTTCTTTCCTTTTCTTTCAAAGTTTCAAGAGAACTCTCTCTTGTTCTTCATCTCCATCCTCTTCATCCCTTCATCTCATCATCATCTCTTAACCATCAAACACCACCCCAAGGCCTTGAATCATCTCCTAAACCTCTCAAACACCTCACCTCAAACACAACCTCACTCAAACACATTTTCCTCTCCATTGTTCCTCACAAGGCCGAAGCCATATCCACGTCAAGGAGGAGCTTATCATCTTGTTTTCCTTTTCAAAAGTTCAAAGATTTCATCTTCACTCTAGGTAGGAGTGTTTTCTAAACTTTGTTTTCTTGAAAAATGAGTTTCTCTAGCTTTCTCTTGGATTTCTTTTGAAGCTTTTACTTGGTTCTTTGTTTTCCTTTCATTTCGGCCATGAGGCCATGATAGCTTGATGATGAGAGTTTATAGATGATGACCTTGTGTTCATCTCAAAGAAACCTCTAAAGCTTGAGTTTTCCTTTTCTTATAACTTCATCTATATGATATCTAGCTCAAAGGATTTTTGTTCAAGAATACCTTTACTTTCCTTGCTATTTTGGTTTTGGTTGTCTTGTTTCTTTTTACAATATTTTGATTTTGATCCTTGATCTTTGAGGTTTTATTTGGACTAGAAAGTTTGTTTATCTTGAGCTTGATGATGATGTTCAAGAACCTCATAGTTCTTTTGAGAACTTGGTTCAAGAACTCTAAAGCTCTCTTTGTAATGAGATATATGTTGGGTTGTTATTTTGTTAAAGTCTTGGATGAGCTCTAGCTAACCATAAAATGAACCTTGCATCATGTTTACTTTTATGTTATGCACATCATGTTTACTTTCTTTGCTATCACTAAGTATCAAGATAATAAGTGAACCTTGCATTATCATGTTTATGTTTCAAGCTATGCATTACCATGTTTATATTTCAAGTTCTCACTAAATATCAAAGATAATAATAGGTTGCACTTCATATTTATTTTATGCTATCACTTTACTTTCTAATGCAAGCTAAAAACAAGTGCATGAGCATGCTTATTTTTATGTCTTCACTTAAATGAACCTAGAGCTCAAAGACTTGCCCATTGTTGTCTCAAACAAAGGTCTAATAATATTTATTTCCTTTGGTTCATATTTCGGCCCTAAGAGGTTTTGATGTTTCCAAGTATTGAAAATTATGTTTTATAATTTTTCTAAGCTTATATGAGTATAAGGAATAAGTAGAACTAAGTTTTATAAATTTAGGACCTCTTGAGACAAAATTTATTTAGCTACTGCCCTCTTAAATATTTTCATGATTTTAGATGGTAACAATGTTCATAAACGAGTTTTGAAAGTTTTAAAAAGGTTCCAAGAGAAACTAGTATTTTATGTGCTTTAGAAATTGTGTTTCATACCTTTTATGGAGATGTTTGTTTTGGTTCTGCCTTGCTATGTTTGGCCACTGTATGGGCTGTGTTGATGATGATAATATGCCTATGTTTGAGTAAAAATAATGTTAAGACTCATATGTGAAAGATAAGATAAGTTAGAAACTAGAAAAGAATTAATTTGAGAGTTTTAGATCCCTCAATGTTGGAATTTCCTGGATTCTGTCCAGCAAGGTTTAGTAAAGCTAATCATGGTATTAAATTAGTTTAAATATGTAGGAATGACTCATAAATGGTTTAGGGCTTGATCTTGATGCGTTAGGAACAAACTGAACTTAGAAAGGGTCATTGTTGTGACTCCTAGGTACCCGTAAAGTTAGGATTATAAATTCTACATCCTTGAGGTTTAGAGATGTTCTTGACCATAGTGTGAGGTGAGAAATACTTAGTTATAACCTCATTGGTTCCCAAGAGATTAGGTTTGATGATTAATAACGTAGAATGTGAGTTAAGGACCTTAAGGGTCAATGCATAAGACACTATAAAAGCTTTTAATGCTATGATGTTTATATGAGGTAATGATATGTTGAGATGTGTTTGATGCATGAGGAAATGATCCAATACCTTTTAGTATCAGCATGGAATTTTGTTGAGATCATAATTGTTTGTGATTGTGCTTGTGGCGGTTTGAGGAAATTTGCATAGACAGCCGTTATGCTGCCAAATTTCCGTCAAACTTAGAAGGATGGTCTTTGAGGAAAGAATTGGTGACATGCTGGGGACGGCGATACGTAATGCCCAGTAATGGTAAGAGATATTATGAATTATTGGCACACTGGGGACGGTGATACGTAACGCCCAGATGTAACCGGAGATATTGAGTACTCAGAGATTTACAATCATGCTAGGGACGGCGATACGTAACGCCCAGACATGTATTGACAGTTGTATATTGAGATTTTCGTTATCATATCTGGGAACGGCGATATGTAACACCCGGATATGATACAGAGACCTTACCCTTCGGCCACAAGGTTCTGTGTTTATACGCTTTGATGTGAATTGATGTGTTGACTCATTATGCTTAAGTGTGATCATACATTTTATAATATATCCTGTTGCATTTATAATTCCAAGATGCATGATAAAAGGAATGGACCTTGGCTAAGTAGTTTTGGAAACCCTAAAATTAAACTTTATATGCATGCTCACCATTTTATAAGTAAACCCAAGGTTCCTGAGGATGTGTACGATGTAACCCTAGGATAGGAGACTTCTACTGAGATTTCTTTAGCAAGATTTCTCACTCCTCTCTCTCTTTTCTTCTATCATATCTTCAGAGAGTGATGGCGACATTCGTGGTCTTCGTCAATACATCGACCTGGGAGGTCCACTACGATCCGGATCACGGGTCATACCAGTTTGAGGGGCAGTGCACAGTTCGAGTGTTTATGTTCATGGGATGCACCTTTGCACACCCTGTACAAAGCTACCGTTTTTCCCCGATGTCACCCTACGACGACGCGATGGTTTTCAAGCGTGCTCGGACGCGAGACGAGAGGCTGTTGCGGACGTACACTGGTGGTTTGATGCCTCGAGACTTCCAGGACTACGTACCCTGATCCCCGAGTTCGGAGGATGACCCTTTTGAGGACCCACCGACACATATGTATAGCGAGAGCTCTGCCCCGACACCTTAGTTCGTGCGTGGCATGAGTGAGGTGAGCCGAGTGGCGCCCTTATCATGGAGGTCACTCTTCTTCTTCATGTGTGCCCACTCCCGATGCTTTACGTCCATAGATCGGTTACACTCCACCTTTCCTTGGATTCCAGTAGCTGACGTTATAGGGGAGGCCTAGTGCACACACCCACATGTAGAAAGGATAAACCTTCTTTTGTTTCGAGGTTATCCAACCTAGGTGCACTAGGGTAGTCATGGTTTATTCATGTATGTTTTTTTTTGTTGTATTTTCTATTTTTGTTGTATTCCAAGTTCTGTAACGCCCCGATTTTCTGTTAGAGTGAAAATGACCAAAATGCCCCTGAGGTCATTTTCAGCCCGGAATTTGAGGAAAGCCAGTCTTGGTTGATGCTCGAAGGAGCAAACTCAATGTCGGAAGGATTAGAAAACTTATGTACCTTCCCGGGATCAAAATCTCGTTTTGAGTTTTGAGTCAAAATGACCAAAAGCATACTGTGGTGTTTTACCCGGTTTACAAGTCTTAGGATGAACCGAAACTTCTCCAGATGGTTTTAAAAGGCGTTTTTATGTATTCTATTACCTCAGATTTAATTTTTGAAGTCCGGGCAAAATTAGTGCCAAAATTACCAGTTTTGCCCCTAGTTTCGTATTTTTCACGGCAATCACGATTAAGCAAATCTAAGCAATATTAGGCTCTAATCGAAGGTTAATTAATTTCCTTAATTAATCTAGAGTCAAAATAATTTATTAAAGTTGATTAGAACCAAAAAGTACTTAATTACAACCTAAAATCATATTTTAATTTTATGACACCTAGTCATAGAATCTTGAATAGTGTTTTCTCTTTCCAATTCCTTAAATCATGGAATTGTGTTACACATTGTTTATTCATAAATGAGTTTTAAATTCTTTAATGATGTATAGAGCACTCCTAAACTTGTCATAAACTCTCTAAATCACATTCTTAGTTACCTAAACTTGGCTTAATCATTCCTAACCTTGTACCTAAGCTAATACACATCTAAACCTACCATTAACACACAATTAAATGGTCAAATCATCCTCCCATTCTGTTGTCCCAAGCTGGCCGAAGCCTCACCTCCTCCATATGCATCACATGTTCAATTTTTTCAACACTCCAAGGCCATACCTCAAGTCACATACACTATACCTTGTCATAACTTTCAATCAAGCTTGAATTTCCACATGAATAAATAATTAAAACAACCCATTTTCCCATTTAATTGTGGCTGGAAAAGTTCCAGCCATGCATTGTTTCTAGAAGACTAAATTCATAAAAATGTGATAGGAAATTAACTCACATCAAGCCATGCTTTGTAGCATAGCTTCCATACTTCAAACCATGCTTGAATAACCTTGTGTAAGAGATATTTTCTCTTCCTTCCTCCTTCAAAGGCTACGGCCAAAGCCCTCCCCATTCACTCCTCCATGGTTTTGTTTTTCTATAAATAGGATGCTTGTGTTAGTCTTGTTGCACTTTGAAGCATTTGCAAAGTTTAGAGTTTTAGAGTTGTCTTGCTAGTCTTTCCTTTTTCTCTCAAAGTTCCAAGAGTGTTCTTCCTTTCTTTTCATCTTTATCTTCTTCATCTCTTTATCTCATCATCACCTCTCAACCATCAAACACCACCCCAAAACCTTGAACCATCATCAAACCTCTCAAACACCACACCTCAAACACAACTCCACTTGAAACACATTTTTCTTTCTTTTCTCTCATCAAGGCCGAATCATCATCACCATCCTAGGAGGTGTTGCTCATCTCATTTCCATCTTCAAGATCAAGCTTTTATCTCCATCACTAGGTAGGGATTTGTTTTCAAACTTTATTTTGCTCAAGAAAGTGTTTTTCTCTAGTTTTCTCTTGGATTCTTTTTGAACTTTCCTTTTCTTTCCTTTCCTTTCATTTTATTACTTGAGGCCTTGATTTGAGCATGATAGCTTGATGATGAGAGTTTCTAGATGATGACATTGTGTTCATCTCAAAGAACCTCTAAAGCTTGAGTTTTCCTTTTCTTACAACTTCATCTATATGTTATCTAGCTCACATGGTTTTCCAACTTAAGAAAAATTAATCTAAGGATTTCTAAAGCCCAAGCCTACCTTTGTCAACCTTAAAGTTGGCCGGCCGCATTCTAGAGATTTGTCTCTAGATAGGGTTTTGGGTACTTAATAAAAGAACTTGATGTAGCTTCACTTTCTTTCTCTTTTATATGATTTTCGATTCTTGTGTTGTGATCTTTGAGATATTGTATGGGGTTATGATCTTGCTAAAGTCTTAAATGAGCTCTAGTTAAACATAAAAAATGAAACTTGCATCATGTTTACTTTAAGCTTTGCATATCATGTTTATTTCCTTGCTATCACTAAATCCCAAGATAATGAATGAACTTGCATTATCATGTTTATGGTTCAAGCTTTGCATTATCATATTTATATTTCAAGTCCTCACCTAAATATCAAAGATAATAATATATTGCACCACATATTTATTTTATGCTCTAAGCTTTACTTTCTAGCAATAACTAAAATAAGTGCATGAGCATGTTTATTTTTATGTCATCACTTTAATGATTCTAGAGCTCAAAGACTTGCCCAATGATATCTCAAACAAAGGTCTAAAACATTTATTTCCTATGGTTCATATTCTACCCTATGAGGCCTTAATGTTTTCAAGTATTGGAAACTATGTTTTATAATTTTTCTAAACTTATGTGAGTATAAGGAATGTGTAGAACTAAGTGTTATGAATTTAGGACCTCTTGAGATGAAAATAATATAGCCACTGCCCTATTAAGTATGTTCATGAGTTTAGATGATAAAAGTGTTCATAAAAGAGTTTTGAAGGTTTTAATAAGGTTCCAAGAGAAACTAGTATTTTATGTGCTTTAGAAACTATGATTCAATGCCTTTAAATGGAGTTTCTGTTTTGATTTCTGCCTTGCTATGTTTGGCCACTGTATGAGCTGTGTTAATGATGTTAATATGTTTATGTTTGGGTAATAATTATGTTAAGACTCATATGTGAAAGATAGGATAAGTTAGGAACTAGAAAAGAATTAATTTGAGAGTTCTAGATCCCTTAAAGATTTATTTTCTGGATTCTGTCCAGCAAGGTTTAGATTCAATAATCATGGTTTTAAATTAGTTTATATGTGTAGGAATGACTCATAATTGGTTTAGGACTTAATCTTGAAACCTTAGGAGCAAACCCGAACTTAGAAAGGGTCATTATTGTGACTTCTAGGTACCCGTAAAGTTAGTATTTTGATTTCTGCACTCTTGAGGTTTAGAGATGTTCTTGACCATAGGGTGAGGTGAGAAATACTTAGTTATAACCTTATGGGTTCCCAAGAGACTAGGTGTTGATGATCAATAACTTAGAAAGTGAGATAAAGATCTAAACCGTAATTTCTAGAACTCCGTAATCACATAAACATAAAGCTGTCCAAAATCTGCTTAGTGCTATTTGGATTAGTTCTTGAGCATAAAATTTGTATAACTCATTAATTGTCAAACTATAGGCGTATAAAGAAGTTAAGGATAATGTTAGAACAATTAATTTGCAAGTTTAAGACTCATAAGAATCAAGTTTAAAACACTATGAGTTATAACATAACATGTCTATGAGCTTATGGGGATGATTGTTAAATATGACTATGTGATGATGTTTGTGTGAAAGTTTTATGTGACGAATGAGAAAGTTTCATGTGATGATATATATGTTATGAAAAAGCTACATGAGAATGCATGATAAAAATGAATATGATAAATGATGAGAGTAATTGTGATTTAATACTTATGAGAATATAAATGTGACACAACACTGAGGCGCTTCTCTGGGTGACACCGGTTGTAGAGCACTCCCGGGAGAGGAGACAAATCCGTGAGGGTATGTGTAGATGCAGCACATAAAAGCGGACAAATTCACGAGGCCCACGTGGCTAGCAAAGCGTTTCAAAGAAATGATCCTAGAAAGGAGATCCTTAATTTGCCCCTAGCCTGTGTACTTTAAGTCGGGATTATGTTACGCTTATCATAGGATAAGTAAGAGCTAGTGATGACTAGTTAAGGTATGAGCTCATAACCTAGAGAAGTTTTAGAGTGGCGGCCCCATGAGATGAAAGTTAAAGTTAACAATGTCACATAAACTATACTTATGCCAATGTTATAATGTTTCCTAGTCATTCTATTGTTTGGGTTACCTTATGATGCATTCATATCGTTAGTATATTTACGCTTAAGTTATAAAGGCAGCATTATAAAATATGACGGACCTTGGATAAAATACCTCTTTGGAAAACCAACTTAAAAGGAAATTATATGCATGCACACCTTTTAGAAATAAACCGAGGATCCTCGAGGATGTGTGATGACACCTAGGTAGGGATAACCCTCAGGAATTCTTTTAGAAAGATTCTCATTCCTCTCTTTCTTCCGTCCTTATCTTCAGATGGCGGCGTTTGTACTCTTCATCGACACCCCGGTATGGGAGCTGCACCATGACCCGGCACTTTCGGGTCATACCATTTGAGGGTCACTGCCTTTGTCAGAGTATTCATGTTCATGGGATGACCCTTCGGCGCACCCGAGTCGAAGCTACCGCTTCACCAGCCTCCTTACCAGTCATAATGGGATTTTTGAGCGGCGAGACCCACGCGATGAGCAGATCCTCCATGGAGCCCGAGACATCAGCGGTATCACGAGTACTCAGTATGTGCGGCGCCTCCGGATTTCTGGAGAGCGGACCCATCCGAGGACCCGCCATCCCACATGTCACAGATTGGAGCTCGATCCGCTCCTCCACCGATGAGAGTGGGAGTGAGAGGACGGTGGTCCAGCCGAGGTTGGCTCGATGGCCATCTATGCGCCCTACGCCAGTGGACATGCCCGATGATCGCGCTCGACCCTCGGGAGATTCGCCGTTGGATCGACTCAACCTGATGCACAAAGACCATGAGTAGTCATAGGAGGGGTAGTAGTTAGTGCACACCTGCGCCACATAGTAGAGGCCAAACCTTCTTTTGTATATGAGGTTGTCTCCTTTAGGTGCACATGGGTATGGGTGTAGTTTCTCTTGTGTTTGCTTTTTATGATTTCCTTGTATTGCATTTCAGTTGTATTTTGCTTCATGATGTATCAAATAGTCCTGCCTCTTTGGGTAGGCACGTTATATATATATATATCTATGATTCAGTTGATGTTCCCATGACATGATGTTGTTTCTTATGCTTTGCTTATATGTTTCGCTATGATTCCCCTTAAAGTTTCGTGCGTGGCTCTCACTTTGATTTTAAATTCCAAAAAGAAAAATTTTACCCATATTTCCGCTAAGTATTTTCTAAGTAAAAGATGAGACCAAGAGGTAATATTCTAAAGATTAACCTAAGGACATACTAGTAGTCTTGGGTTAAGATTTAGGGTGTTACAAGCTCTGCCCGTCCCTATGAGGGTATGGCTTGCTATGTACCTAAACTACCTTATTATTAATGAAATGTTTCTGTTATCTTTACGATCTCTGTTCTTTTGTCACATGCTTTATGTTATATGATTGCTTATGATTGCCACACGTGCTTTACATTTCTGTCATTCGAATAGTTAAGCCCACGGCTCTCACTTTGTTTTATGTCTTAAAAAAAAAATTTACCCGTAATTTCTGCTAAGTATGTTTAGAAAAGAATGAGACTGTGAAGTAATATCCTAATGATTAACCTAATGTGTTCTAGAAAGTTGGGTTAAAAATTAGGGTGTTACAGACTAAGAAACCAAATTCTAACCATCCATCTCATTATTTCTTTTTAGAATGAAAGAAATACACTTTTGACCACACAATTATGACATCTAACTCAAGATAAATATAACACAACCAACCTTACTACTCCATCATCATCATTTTTGGCAAGAACTCTTCAAGAACTCATCCTCCATTTTTCTTGCTCTCAAACCCTCATTCTTGCTTTCAAATCCCCAAAACCTAAGCTCAAAGTCACTAAAACATTGAGATTGCTTCACAGAACTTGTTCTACTCCCCATAATCTACAAAATCAACTAATTAGAATTTTGAATCAACTCCATTCTCCACTTTGAGATATCATACCCCACTATTAAGGAAGGGAGTATATGCTATTTGGAAGGGTTGAAGTGAGGAAAAATCATTTTATGAAAGAACCTTTGGAGTTAGAAGCCCTAAAGATTCATAAGTAGGGATTTTGAACCTCTTTTGCTTAAAATCCATTTTTCTATTTTAACCACTGATTTATTTTGATATTTTTGGTTGTATCGGTTGATAATATATAGATGTTGATCTATTAATTTGGTGGAGTGTTTGGATGGTGTTAGAAAACTCTTTTTCTAAAAATATGTTTTGAGCTATGTTGTTGTGAATCCCAGTTTTAGGTAGATATGTTATGATTCATGATTTTTCTGAAGGGTTTGTAGATGAATTCTTGCTTTGAAAATTTTATATTTTAGAGTTATCATGTTAACGTGTTTTTTTTATTTTTCTTGGGTCTTTAAAATGATTTTTACTATTTTCTAAAAAATCTAAAACCAAGACTGTTGTTGAGTTGTCTGGACAACCAATTCTGAAGCTCTGAGCTTTTCTAATTTTTTTGCCATAGGAAATGATTTATTTTTCCTTTGAAATTTTCCAGGGTGTTGAGACATCTTTTAGTCCAACCCTGAATTTTTGTGTGATTTGATATAATCATTTGGTAGGATAATAAAATTGGGAACTATGTCTGTTGGCTACAAATACGCGGTTTCTGACCTCTAAATTTGTCTAATTTTGTTAACATAGTTAGAGAATGATTCTTGCTTTGAAACGTTTACAGCACCTTGTGAACACATTGAAGTATCTTATATAATTTTTATAGCTTACACAAACTAATTTTTCTATATAGGCGTAAATCTGCCATTGTGCTGGAAAATGAACAAAAGTATTAAATTGATGAGATAAGGGCTTTCAATTCAAGTACGATGAGTATTAATGCATGCTATAAATTAGTTTATGAGACATGAATGAAAATCACATTGTAAATGAATTCCTATATGTGTTTTATGCATGCATTTGGAAAAAAAAAGAAAAGTGAATGATACATATATGTGGTGAAAGAGAATGTATAAACTTCAATTGTGCATGTTCTGACATATAGAGAAAATAGAAACAAGACTTAAGTTGAATATGTTGGTAAAGAGTTCATGAAAGGGGGGTTGAATCGTGCTTTCTGAAGCCTTCTTTTCAGATATAAAATGTAACACCCTAATTTTTAATCCAAAACTCTAGAACATATTAGGCTAATCATTAGGTTATTACTTCTTAGTTTCATTATTTTATTAAAATACTTAACGAAAATTACGAGTAAAATTTTTTTTTTTGAAAATATAAATTAAAGTGAGAGCCGCACTCTAATCTAAATGAAAGACATAAACATCAGTCATACGGAAACACAAGAACCAAAGCAAGTATCAATAAAACAATAATCATCACGACAAGGAAACATTTCATTAATAATAATATAATTGAAGTACATAAGTAGTCATTCCTGTTTAGGAACGGGCAGAGCTTGTAATACAGCGAAAATGGAAATACAACAGAAATAAGGAAGCAGTAAAGTACATGGTGCGACGGCAAAATAAAAACCAACTACACTACCCTCCTACCAAGCTATGTGCGCTAAGCTAAAACCCCTTCCCAAAAGATACCGCCGAAGGGGAGATCCTTGTGATTGCTCGGGCACTCGACTAGCTCTCCAATGAGATCTAGTGATGACGGGGGTCCTCGGGTGACAGAGGTATGTAACCAGGGAATCGCTCAATCTCCTCCTGGGTAGGCCAATGAAGTGGAACACGAACGCGAGTCGGCTGTACATGAGCTCCTCGGCGAGGGCGCATCTCGACTCTCGCGCCGCGCCTTGCATCACCAGATCCTCACCGCCCTCCCGGCCTAGCGGGGAAATAGGACAGAACTCTCCGAATAGACGTGCATCGGCTAGTCCTTAGACAGATCAGTCTCTGACCTCCTCGAGCGAGGCACATACTCCGGGTAGTCAGGAACAGCTGAGGCAGACGAGTGGGTGCGATGCAACTGCTCGTCGCGAGGGTGGGTGCGCTCGAAGAGCAAGTGGTCGCCACCAAAAGGAGCGGTAGGAGTGAACTGGTAGCTGGACACTGGATACGTAAAAGGTCGACCCATGTACACAAAAACTTGAACAGCACAACAACCCTCAAAGTGGTGGGAACTATGCTTCGGGTCGTAGTGCACCTCCCAGACGGGCGTGTCAATGAAGACCACGAACGTCGCCATCGCTCTCTGAAGATGTGATGGAAGAAAGAGAAGGAAGAGAAAGGAGTGAGAATTCTTACTAAAGAATCTCAGTAGGAGTCTCCTATCCTAGGGTTACATCGTTCACATCCTCAGGAACCTTGGGTTTAATTATAAAAGGTGCGCATGCATAAAAGGTTCATTATTAGGGTTTATAAAACCAATTATCCAAGGTTCATTCCTTTTAGCATGCGTCTTGATGTTATGAATGCAACATACTAACACATGAATGCATGGCAATGTCTCAATCAAATAATTCAATGAATCACAACTCCAAGAAGCATACAAGTGGCATAAAGGGCATGTAACTTTCAAATGGATCATTCCTCAACTTCGTGACATCAATCATGGTACTTTAGCATAATAAGGCCACCCTAAAATAACTAGGTTATGAGCTCATACCTTAGCTAGTCGTCACTAGCTCTTGCTTATTATCTGAATAAGCGAAACATAATAAATAATCCCGACTACACAAGTACGGGTAGGGGGCAGGGATCACCTCTCTTAGGATATACCCTCTTGGAAACGCTTTGCGGGCATTAAGCCATAGCAATTTGTCCGCTTTGGTAGGTTGCATCTACTCATACCCTCACGGATTTGTCTCCCCTGGGGGTGCTCGGCCGAACCGGTGTCACCCAGGAAAGCTCGTCTCAGTGCTTTGTCACATAAAAATCTCCTGGGGGTGCTCGGCCGAACCGGTGTCACCCAGGGTTTTCAACTCATGTGGTATTTTGAAACATTTCTTCAACCCTTTAAGGTTTGATGGAAATTAGGCAGCATAACAGCTGTTAAACCGAATTTCCTTCAAACCGAAACTTATGCCACAAGCTAATCACACAACATATTCCTCATTTAAATCTCATGCTATGATAAACTTCATATCTCAAACAATCATTTCCTCATGGATCATAAACATCTCAACATATTATTGCATTATATAAATATCATAGCATTAACAATTTCTTAATGTCTTATGCATTGACCCTTAAGGTCCTTAACTCATAGTCTAAGTTATAAATCATCATATCTTAATCTCTCGGGTACCTATAGGCTCATGTCTAAGTATTCCTCACTCCATACTATGATCATAAACTCCTCTAAACCTCAAGAAGGCATAATCTAAAATTCTAACTTTACGGGTACCTAGGAGTCACAACAATGACCCTTTCTAAGTCCGGTTTGCTCCTACGGCATCAAGCTCAAGTCCTAAACCATTTATGAGTCATTCCTACACATTTAAACTAATTTAAAACCATAATTATCATTTCTAAATCTTTCTGGATAGAATCCATAAAAATCAAACTTTAAGGGATCTAAAACTCTCAAATTAATTCTTTTCAAGTTACTAACTTCTCTTATCTTTCACATATGAGTTCTAACATTAATTATACTCAAACATAATCATATTATCATAATCAAAACAGTATATACAGCGGCCAAACACAGCAAGGCAAAACCGAAACATACATCTCCATAAAAAGCATAGAACTTGGTTTTTAAAGCGCATACACATTAGTTTCTCTTGGAACCTTTTCAAGACTTTGAAAACTCATTTATAAATATTTTTATCATCTAAAATCCTCAAAATATTTGCAAGGGCAGTAGCTAAATCAAATTCATCTCAAGAGGTCCTAAATACATAAAACTTTGTTCTAGACATTTCTTGTACTCATATAAGCCTAGAAAAATTATGAAACATAGATTTTGATACTTGTAACAAATATAACCCCTTAGGGCCGAAATCAAGGAGCTAAATAACATATAGTTTTCAAGCCTTTTCTTGAGATAACAATGGGCAAATCTTTGAGCTCTAGGTTCTCTTAAGTGATGACATAAAAATAAACATGCTCATGCACTAGTTTTAGCTTTCATTAAAAAGTAAAGTGAGAGCATAAAATAAACATGAGATGCAACTTATTATTATCTTTGGTATATTAAGTGAGGACTTGAAATATAAACAAGATAATGCAAAGTTTGAAACATAAACATGACAATGCAAGTTGTAACGCCCCGATTTTCTGCTAGAGTGAAAATGACCAAAATGCCTCTTAGGTCATTTTCGGCCCGGAATTCAAGGAGAGCCGGTCTGGCAAAACTCGAAGGGCAAACTCAATGTTCGAAGGGGATTAGATGACTTGTGTACCTTTTCGGGATCGAAAATCTCGTTTTTTGAGTTTTCGGGTCAAAATGACCAAAATGCCCCTGCGGTGTTTTACCTGTTTGCAAGTGCCGGATGAACCCGAAACTTCTCCAGATAGTTTTCAAAGGTGTTTTTATGTAGACTATGACTTTATTTTTGGTCCCGGAGGTCCCGGGCGAAATTAGTGCAAAATTTCGGTTTTGCCTCTAGTTTCGTGTGTTTACGCTTAATCGCGTGAATAAGCAAACCTAAGCAATATTAGGCTCTAATCGAAGGTTAATTAATTTCCATAATTAATCTTGAGTCAAAATAATTTATTAAAGTTGATTAGAACCTAAAAGTGCTTAATTACAACTTGAAATTCTATTTTAAATTCAAGACTCCTAGTCATGGAATCTTGAATAGTATTTTCTCTTTCCAATTCCTTAAACCATGGAATTGTGGTACACATTGTTTATTCACAAATGAGTTTTTAATTCCCTAATGACGTATGACCACTCCTAATCTTGTCATAAAATCCTTAAATCACATTCTTAGTCACCTAAACTTAAGCTTAATTATTCCTAACTTTGTACCTAAGCTAACCTACACTTAATCCTATCATTAGCACCCAATTACATGAGAGATTTTTCTTCTCTCCTTGCTGTCCTTATCTGGCCGAAACTCTATGCCTCCATATCCATCACATGTGTGAATTTTTCTCACTCAAAGAACCATGCTTTGACCTTACACAAACCATACTTTGAGTCATACAAACCATGCTTTCATCCATGCTTCCAAGGACAGCATCTAGAAGACTTTTTCTCCCCATTTTCTAGTCTGAATTTCCGCCAGCTTCTCCCCCATTTTTAATGAATTATTTCATTTCAAAACTTGAAGAAAAATCACCTCAAGTCACCATACTTGTCATACCTTATCATAGTTTCAATCAAGCTTGCTTTTCCTAATGAATAACAAAGTGAAATAAATCAATTCCTCCATTTATTTGTGGCTGAAAAACTTCCAGCCATGTCTCACTTCTAGAAGCCTAATTTCTTTTAAAATTAAAAGAAAAGCTCACTCAAAAACCCATGCCTAGAGCCATACCTTGTGTCATGAACTCCATACTTCAAACCATGCTTGTATGACACAATCAAAGACATATTTTTCTTCCTTTTCCCTCCCATAGCTATGGTTGCTTCTACCCCTCAATGAGACTTCATTTGTTTCATATTCTATAAATAGGTGCATTAGAAGAACTTGCAAACACTTTAGCACATTTGCAAGCTTTTAGAATTTCCTAGCTTCTCTAAGTTTCTTTCCTTTTCTTTCAAAGTTTCAAGAGAACTCTCTCTTATTCTTCATCTCCATCCTCTTCATCTCTTCATCTTATCATCATCTCTTAGCCCTCAAACACCATCCTAAAGCCTTGAACCACCATCAAATCCCTCAAAAACCTCACCTTAAACACAACCTCACCTCAAACACAACTCCAACCTCTTTATCCCCCCTTAGCCGAAAACATCTAGCCCCTTGGAGAAGCTTATCATCTGGTTTTCTTTTCTCAAAGTTCAAGCTTTTAAACTTCACTCTAGGTAGGAGTGTTTTCTAAACTTTGTTTTCTTGAAAATGAGTTCTTTCTAGCTTTTTCTTGGATTTTCTTTTTGAAGCTTTCTTGTTTCCTTTTTCCTTGTGTAACACCCTAAATCTTAACCTAATACTACTAGTATGTATTTAGGTTAATCCTTAGAACATTACCTCTTGGTCTCATTCTTTACTTGAAAATACTTAGCGGAAATATGGGTAAAATTTTTCTTTTTGGAATTAAAACCAAAGTGAGAGCCACGCATGATTCTTTGAACGGGAATTCATACAAGTCATATGAGCAAATCATAATAAAACACATAAATAACATGGATACATCAACTGATTATATATATAGATAATGTGCCTACCAAAAGGCAGGACTATTCGGTACATAGAAGAACGAAATACAACTGAAAAGCATATACAAGGAAATCATAAAAGCAAGTACAAGGAAACCATGAAAGCAACACCCATACCCGTGTGCACCTAGAGTAGACAACCTCATATACAAAAGAAGGTTTGTCCTCAACTATGTGGCGTGTGTGCACTAGCTACTACCCATCCTATGCACCTACTCCTGCTGGTCTGAATACTGAGGGGTGGAATCGATTCGCTGGCGGATCTCGGCAGAAGTGGTCATGCGGATCATCGGAGCGTGTCCACCGCGGCGAGGGCGCATGGATGGCCTACGAGCCAACCTCGGCTGAACCACCCTCTCCTCACTCGCAGCTCTCATCGGTGGGGGAGTGGGGCTAGAGCTCCAATTGTACATGTGCGAGGGCAGGTCCTCTGATGGATCCATCTCCGAATACTAAATCTGGGGTACGTACTCCGAGTAGTCACGTACGGCTGACGCCTCGGGCTGCATGCGGAGGATCTGCTCGTCACGTGGTCTGGCTCGCTCAAAAATCGTGTTATGATGGTAGAGAGCAGTTGCGGTGAAGTGGTAGTTCCGTACTGGGTGTGCGAAGGGTAGTCCCATAAACATAAATACTTTGACAATGCAGCGACCCTCAAAATGATATGACCCGAGTGCTAGGTCATGGTGCAGCTCCCACGTCGGGGTATCGATGAAGAGTACGAAAGTCGCCATCTGAAGATGTGACGGAAGAAAAGAGAGAGGGAATGAGAATCTTCTAAAAGAATTCTCAGTAGGGCAATCCCTAACTAAGTGACATCATCACATCCTCAGGAACCTTGGGTTTTATTTCTAAAAAGGTGCGCATGCAGGTAAACTTCTTTTAAGTTAGTTTTCTAAAGCATTAGTTATCCAAGGTCCGTCATATTTTACAATGCGTCTTATGACTAAGCATGGAATATACTAAGACATGAATGCATCATAAGGATAAACTAATCACAAAAACATTATACTAGTGGCATAAGTTGACAGGTATAAATCTCATAATAACTTTCTCGGTTTTTCATAGCATATGTGACATTTCAACTTTAACTTTATCTCATGGGGCCAACCTAAAACATTTCTAGGTTATGAGCTCATACCTTAACTAGTCGTCACTAGTTCTTACTTATCCTATGATAAGTGTAACATACATAATCCCGACTTAAAGTACGGGCTAGGGGGCAAATTAAGGAACACCTCTTAGGGTCATTTCCTCTTTGAAACGCTCTACTAGCAACTAGTGCATAGTAGTATTGTCCGCTTTGGCAAGCTCTATGTCAATACCCTCACGGATTTGTTTTCTTGGGGGTGCTCGGCTAAACCGGTGTCACCTAAGAAGGCGTCTCAGTGTTGTGTCACATTTAAGTTCTCATGATTTTCAAAAAGACCTTTTCCCAAGTTCCTCAAATTTGATGGAAATTCGGCAGCATGAAGGCTGTAGACCCAATTTCCTCAAATTTGCTTATGCCATGAAAACATATAGGACATACAAACATATCTTATGAGGTATAGCATATCATCATATAAAACTTCTTCATAGCACATATCAAGGTCATGTGTCATATATCATATTTACATAAATTAAGCATCATAAAAACTCAAGACTTTTTAATGTCTTATGCATTGACCCTTAAGGTCCTTAACTGAAGTTCTAAGTTATCAATCATCAAACCTAATCTCTTGGGTACCTATGAGGTTATAACTAAGTATTTCTCACCTCACACTATGATCAAGAATATCTCTAAACCTCAAGGATGCAAAATTTATAATCCTAACTTTACGGGTACCTAGGAGTCACAACAATGAACCTTTCTAAGTTTAGTTAGCTCCTAAGGCATCAAGATCAAGTCCTAAACCAATTATGAGTCATCCCTACATATTTAAACTAATTTAAAACCATGATTATCAAATCTAAACCTTGCTGGACAGAATCTAGAAAATTCAATAATTAAGGGATCTAAAACTCTCAAATTAATTCTTTTCTAGTTACTAACTTCTCTTATCTTTCACATATGAGTTCTAACATTAATTATACTCAAACATAATCATATTATCATAATCAAAACAGCATATACAGTGGCCAAACACAGCAAGGCAAAACCGAAACATACATCTCCATAAAAAGCATAGAACTTGGTTTTTAAAGCACATACACATTAGTTTCTCTTGGAACCTTTTGAAGACTTTCAAAACTCATTTATAAATATTTTTATCATCTAAAATCCTCAAAATATTTGCAAGGGCAGTAGCTAAATCAAATTCATCTCAAGAGGTCCTAAATACATAAAACTTTGTTCTAGACATTTCTTGTACTCATATAAGCCTAGAAAAATTATGAAACATAGATTTTGATACTTGTAACAAATATAACCCCTTAGGACCGAAATCAAGGAGCTAAATAACATATAGTTTTCAAGCCTTTGCTTGAGATAACAATGGGCAAATCTTTGAGCTCTAGGTTCTCTTAAGTGATGACATAAAAATAAACATGCTCATGCACTAGTTTTAGCTTTCATTAAAAAGTAAAGTGAGAGCATAAAATAAACCTGAGATGCAACTTATTATTATCTTTGGTATATTAAGTGAGGACTTGAAATATAAACATGATAATGCAAAGTTTGAAACATAAACATGATAATGCAAGTTGTAACGCCCCGATTTTCTGCTAGAGTGAAAATGACCAAAATGCCTCTGAGGTCATTTTCGGCCCGGAATTCAAGGAGAGCCGGTCCGGCAAAACTCGAAGGGAAAACTCAATGTTGGAAGGGGATTAGATGACTTGTGTACCTTTCCGGGATCGAAAATCTCGTTTTTTGAGTTTTTGGGTCAAAATGACCAAAATGCCCCTGCGGTGTTTTACCTGTTTGCAAGTGCCGGATGAACCCGAAACTTCTCCAGATAGTTTTAAAAGGCGTTTTTATGTAGACTATGACTTTTTTTTTGGTCCCGGAGGTCCCGGGCGAAATTAGTGCATAATTTCGGTTTTGCCTCTATGTACCAGATAGTTTCGTGTATTTACGCTTAATTGCGTAAATAAGCAAACCTAAGCAATATTAGGCTCTAATCGAAGGTTAATTAATTTCCATAATTAATCTTGAGTCAAAATAATTTATTAAAGTTGATTAGAACCTAAAAGTGCTTAATTACAACTTGAAATTCTATTTTAAATTCAAGACTCCTAGTCATGGAATCTTGAATAGTATTTTCTCTTTCCAATTCCTTAAACCATGGAATTGTGTTACATATTGTTTTTTCACAAATGAGTTTTTAATTCCCTAATGATGTATGAGCACTCCTAATCTTGTCATAAAATCCTTAAATCACGTTCTTAGTCACCTAAACTTAAGCTTAATTATTCCTAACTTTGTACCTAAGCTAACCTACACTTAATCCTATCATTAGCACCCAATTACATGAGAGATTTTTCTTCTCTCCTTGCTGTCCTAATCTGGCCGAAACTCTATGCCTCCATATCCATCACATGTGTGAATTTTTCTCACTCAAAGAACCATGCTTTGACCTTACACAAACCATACTTTGAGTGATACAAACCATGCTCTCATCCATGCTTCCAAGGACAACATCTAGAAGACTTTTTCTCCCCATTTTCTGGTCTGAATTTCCGCCAGCTTCTCCCCCATTTTCAATGAATTATTTCATTTCAAAACTTGAAGAAAAATCACCTCAAGTCACTATACTTGTCATACCTTATCATAGTTTCAATCAAGCTTGCTTTTCCTAATGAATAACCAAGTGAAATAAATCAATTCCTCCATTTATTTGTGACTGAAAAACTTCCAGCCATGTCTCACTTCTAGAAGCCTAATTTCTTTTAAAATTAAAAGAAAAGCTCACTCAAAAACCCATGCCTAGAGCCATACCTTGTGTCATGAACTCCATACTTCAAACCATGCTTGTATGACACAATCAAAGACATATTTTTCTTCCTTTTCCCTCCCATAGCTATGGTTGCTTCTACCCCTCAATGAGACTTCATTTGTTTCATATTCTATAAATAGGTGCATTAGAAGAACTTGCAAACACTTTAGCACATTTGCAAGCTTTTAGAATTTCCTAGCTTCTCTAAGTTTCTTTCCTTTTCTTTCAAAGTTTCAAGAGAACTCTCCCTTATTCTTCATCTCCATCCTCTTCATCTCTTCATCTTATCATCATCTCTTAGCCCTCAAACACCATCCTAAAGCCTTGAACCACCATCAAATCCCACAAAAACCTCACCTTAAACACAACCTCACCTCAAATACAACTCCAACCTCTTTATCCCCCCTTGGCCGAAAACATCTAGCCCCTTGGAGAAGCTTATCATCTTGTTTTCTTTTCTTAAAGTTCAAGCTTTTAAACTTCACTCTAGGTAGGAGTGTTTTCTAAACTTTGTTTTCTTGAAAATGAGTTCTTTCTAGCTTTTTCTTGGATTTTCTTTTTGAAGCTTTCTTGTTTCCTTTTTCCTTGTGTAACACCCTAAATCTTAACCTAATACTACTAGTATGTATTTAGGTTAATCTTTAGAACATTACCTCTTGGTCTCATTCTTTACTTGAAAATACTTAGCGGAAATATGGGTAAAATTTTTCTTTTTGGAATTAAAACCAAAGTGAGAGCCACGCATGATTCTTTGAACTGGAATTCATACAAGTCATATGAGCAAATCATAATAAAACACATAAATAACATGGATACATCAACTGATTATATATATAGATAATGTGCCTACCAAAGGCAGGACTATTCGGTACATAGAAGAATGAAATACAACTGAAAAGCATATACAAGGAAATCATAAAAGCAAGTACAAGGAAACCATGAAAGCAACACCCATACCCGTGTGCACCTAGAGTAGACAACCTCATATACAAAAGAAGGTTTGTCCTCAACTATGTGGCATGTGTGCACTAGCTACTACCCATCCTATGCACTAGCTACTACCTATCCTATGCACCTACTCCTGCTGGTTTGAATACTGAGGGGTGGAATCGATTCGCTGGCGGATCTCGGCAGGAGTGGTCATGCGGATCATCGGAGCGTGTCCACCGCGGCGAGGGCGCATGGATGGCCTACGAGCCAACCTCGGCTGAACCACCCTCTCCTCACTCGCAGCTCTCATCGGTAGGGGAGTGGGGCTAGAGCTCCAACTGTACATGTGCGAGGGCGGGTCCTCTGATGGATCCGTCTCCGAATACTGAGTCCAGGGTACGTACTCCGGGTAGTCACGTACGGCTGACGCCTCGGGCTGCATACGGAGGATCTGCTCGTCGCGTGGTCTGGCTCGCTCAAAAATCGTGTTATGATGGTAGAGAGCAGTTGGGGTGAAGTGGTAGTTCCGTACTGGGTGTGCGAAGGGTAGTCCCATAAACATAAATACTCTAACAATGCAGCGACCGTCAAAATGATATGACCCGAGTGCTAGGTCATGGTACAGCTCCCACGTCGGGGTATCGATGAAGAGTATGAAAGTCGCCATCTGAAGATGTGACGGAAGAAAAGAGAGAGGGAATGAGAATCTTCTAAAAGAATTCTCAGTAGGGCAATGCCTAACTAAGTGACATCATCACATCCTCAGGAACCTTGGGTTTTATTTCTAAAAAGGTGCGCATGCAGGTAAACTTCTTTTAAGTTAGTTTTCTAAAGCATTAGTTATCCAAGGTCCGTCATATTTTACAATGCGTCTTATGACTAAAATATACTAAGACATGAATGCATCATAAGGATAAACTAATCACAAAAACGTTATACTAGTGGCATAAGTTGACAGGTATAAATCTCATAATAACTTTCTCGGTTTTTCGTAGAATATGTGACATTTCAACTTTAACTTTATCTCATGGGGCCACCCTAAAACATTTCTAGGTTATGAGCTCATACCTTAACTAGTCATCACTAGTTCTTACTTATCCTATGATAAGCGTAACATACATAATCCCGACTTAAAGTACGGGCTAGGGGGCAAATTAAGGAACACCTCTTAGGGTCATTTCCTCTTTGAAACGCTCTACTAGCAACTAGTGCATAGTAGTATTGTCCGCTTTGGCAAGCTCTTTGTCAATACCCTCACGGATTTGTTTTCTTGGGGGTGCTCGGCTAAACCGGTGTCACCTAAGAAGGTGTCTCAGTGTTGTGTCACATTTAAGTTCTCATGGTTTTCAAAAAGACCTTTTCCCAAGTTCCTCAAATTTGATGGAAATTGGCAAAGATGAAGGTCAGAGACCCAATTTCCTCAAATTTGCTTATGCCATGAAAACATATAGGACATACAAACATATCTTATGAGGTATAGCATATCATCATATAAAACTTCTTCATAGCACATATCAAGGTCATGTGTCATATATCATATTTACATAAATTAAGCATCATAAAAACTCAAGACTTTTTAATGTCTTATGCATTGACCCTTAAGGTCCTTAACTCAAGTTCTAAGTTATTGATCATCAAACCTAATCTCTTGGGTACCTATGAGGTTATAACTAAGTATTTCTCACCTCACACTATGATCAAGAATATCTCTAAACCTCAAGGATGCAGAATTTATAATCCTAACTTTACGGGTACCTAGGAGTCACAACAATGACCCTTTCTAAGTTTAGTTAGCTCCTAAGGCATCAAGATCAAGTCCTAAACCAATTATGAGTCATCCCTACACATTTAAACTAATTTAAAACCATGATTATCAAATCTAAACCTTGCTGGACAGAATCTAGAAAATTCAATAATTAAGGGATCTAAAACTCTCAAATTAATTCTTTTCTAGTCTCTAACTTATCTTATCTTCCACATAAGAGTCTTAACATTATTTTTACTCAAACATAAGCATATTATCATCATTAAAACAGCTCATACAGTGGAAAATAAGTAGCAAGGCAGAACCGAAATGTGCATCTCCATAAAAGGCATAGAACACAATTTCTATAGCACATAGAATACTAGTTTCTCTTGGAACCTTTTTAGAACTTTCAACACTCATTTATAAACACTTTTATTCTTAAAAATCATAAAAATACTTGAGAGGGCAGTAGCTAAATCATTTTCATCTCAAGAGGTTCTAAATTCATAAAACTTAGTTCTACATATTCCTTATACTCATATAAGCTTAGAAAATTTATGAAACATATTTTTAACACTTGGAAAACTTAAAACCTCTTAGGGCCGAAATCTCAACTATGGAAAATAATTATTTTAGACCTTTGTTTGAGACAACAATGGGGAAGTCTTTGAGCTCTAGGTTCATTAAAGTGATGGCATAAAGATAAACATGCTTATGCACTTGTTTTAGCTTTTATTAGAAAGTAAAGTGAGAGCATAAAATAAATATGAGATGCATCATATTATTATCTTTGATATTTAGGTGAGAACTTGAATGTAAACATGATAATGCATAGCTTGAAATATAAACATGATAATGCAAGTTCCTTTATTATCTTGGTACTTAGTGATAGCAAGGAAAATAAACATGATGTGCAAGGCATAAAAGTAAACATGATGCAAGGTTCATTTTATGGTTAGCTAGAGCTCATTCAAGACTTTAACAAGATAACAACCCAACACATATCTCATTACAAAGAGAGCTTTAGAGTTCTTGAACCAAGTTCTCAAAGGAACTATGAGGTTCTTGAACTTCATCAATTTTCAAAACAAAACAAAATCTCAAAGATCAAGGAATCAAAACCGAAAACCTTACAAAAAGGAAAAGAGATTGAAACTAAGTCAAGTTCTTTATTAAGTACCCAAAACCCCTATCTAGAGAAAAATCTCTAGAACATGCCGGCCAACTTTAAGGTTGACAAGGGTAGGCTTGGGCTTTTAGAAATCCTTAGATTAATTTTCTTAAGTTGAAAAACCATGTGAGCTAAACATCATATAGATGAAGTTATAAGAAAAGGAAAACTCAAGCTTTAGAGGTTTCTTTGAGATGAACACAAGGTCATCATCTAGAGACCCTCATCATCAAGCTATCATGCTCATAATTATGGCCTCATGGCCGAAATGAAAGGAAAACAAAGAACCAAGGAAAAGTCTCAAAAGAAATCCAAGAGAAAACTAGAGAAACTCATTTTTCGAGTAAAACAAAGTTTGAAAAGAAACTCCCTACCAAGTGATGAAGATGAAAGCTTGAACTTGAAAAGGAAAATGAGAAGAGCAACTCCTCCTAAGGTGGTGTGATGGTTTCGGCCAAAGAGAAAGAAAAGGAAAGGAGATGTGTTTTGAGGAAACTTGTGTTTGAGGTTTAGTGTTTAAGAGATTTGATGATGATCTAAGGTTATGATATGGTGGATTGAAGTGGTGAGGTGATAATGTGAAGAGAGGATGAAGATGAAGAGAAAGAACTCTTGGAACTTTGAGAGAAAAGAAAAGGACTAGCAAGATAACTTTAGGATTCTAAACTTAGCAAATGCTTCAAGGTGCAACTAAGCTATCACAAGCATCCTATTTATAGAAAAACAAAACCATGGGCTCACCAAGGGGGGGAAGTGGCCATAGCATTGGAGGAAAAAGGGAGAGGAAAATATCTCTTTGATTGTGTCATAGAAGCATGGTTTGAGGTATGGAGTTCATGACACAAAGTAAGGCTTTAAGCATGGGTTTTTGAGTGAGCTTTCATTTTAATTTTGCAAGAAATTGTTCTTCTAGAAACTCAACATGGCTGGAACATTTTCAGCCACAAATAAATGTGGGAAATGATTTATTTCAATTGGTTATTTACTTGGAAAATCAAGTGTGATGGAAAATATGACAAAGTATGGTGTATGTGACTTGAGGTATGGCTTTGGAGTGTTAGACAATTGAACATGTGATGCATATGGAGGGGGGAGTGCACGGCCAGACTAGGGACAACATGGGGGAGGTGAGTTTTGATCATCTAATTGGGTCTTAATGGTAGGTTTAAATGTGTATTAGCTTAGGTATAAGGTTAGGAATAATTAAGCTTAAGTTTAGGTAACTAAGAATGAGGTTTCGGGGTTTTATGACAAGATTAGGAGTGCTCATACATCATTAAAGAATTAAAAACTCATTTATGAATAAATAATGTGTAACACAATTCCATGATTTAAGGAATTGGAAAGAGAAAACACTATTCAAGATTCCATGACTAGGAGTCTTGAAATTAAAATATGATTTTAAGTTGTAATTAAGCACTTTTAGGTTTTAATCAACTTTAATAAATTATTTTGACTCAAGATTAATTAAGGAAATTAATTAACCTTCGATTAGAGCCTAATATTGCTTAGGTTTGCTTAATCACGCAATTAAGCGTAAAAACACGAAACTAGGGGCAAAACCGTAATTTTGCACTAATTTCGTCTGGGACTTCCGGGACCAAAACTAAAGTCATAGTCTACATAAAAACGCCTTTTAAAATCATCTGGAGAAGTTTTGGGTTTATCCAGCACTTGTAAACGGGTAAAACACCGCAGGGGCATTTTGGTCATTTTGACCCAAAAACTCGAAAAACGAGATTTTCGATCCCGGAAAGATACACAGGTCATCTAATCCCCTTTCAACATTGAGTTTGCCCTTCGAGTACTGCCGGATCGACTTTCCTCGAATTCCGGGCTGAAAATGACCTTAGGGGCATTTTGGTCATTTTCACTCTTAACAGAAAAATCGGGGCGTTACATGTAACACCCTAATAGAACCCCACTGTGCTTAAGTTCACATTTGGATTCTATTAGTTGTCACTTATGCCTTGTATTTATTTTCTTTTGAAATTAACTTAGAAAAATAGTGGAAGTTTTTTTTTTCTTTAAATAAATTAATTTTTTGAAAACTTAAGCCTGTAAGGATAAGTGAAATACATAGCGCTTTTATAGATAATAATCAAGTTACATTGCGCACTTAATTAAATAAGCGGAATAAGAGACTAAGTGTAGAACTATTATCACATAAACTGGAATATAATCACTTAATACATAAGTCACAACAGAGAATATATCATATTGATAAGTTATTACAAATAACAATATAAGTTCTACTATTACTAATTGTTTCTCACAAACTATAATGTAACTAAAGCTTGGAATGCTCCTACTTGAAAGGTTTGAAATCTTCACGCGCTACCTCCTTCCTCAGCTACAGCTTCGTTGCTTTAGGTGGACACGTCTGTCTCTGGTAACGACAATGGAAAATAAACATAGGAGTGAGAAATACATGATTTCTCAGTAGGAGTTCCTACTTGTACTAAAAGTGTCATCGTTGTCGTCCCAGTCACTTCGGGTTTATTATAAAAAGGTGAACAGGTAAGGATTCAATTATCAAACTTTCACAAACGTGATTAGCCGAAGTGCAGTTACTTTTAAACTAATCTTGATCATTAGCAGAAATATCCATTCAATATTTCATCAAGCATACATATAAGCATATCATGAAAAACCACTAATAAGCAATAATCATTTAGGAGCTGCATGCATTTCATGATTACTCATCCTCAACATTCACTTGTTTAGTGATCATCATCTTTCATTTATTTCATCAACATATTTCTTAATTACTCACGGGATGAATGCATCAATGCCTTAGACCACCCTAAAAGGGTAATGAGCTCATACCGTGGCCGTCGCCACAACCTTTTAGTTTTCTTTCCGTTGCCATGATCTCAACGGTTTAGGGGGTTAAGCCGTGAGTTTAGCTCAAGTCCACTTTTCCAGATTATCATTGCTACTTTTTCAGGTTTTACTTTTATTCTCACTGACTGAAATCATCAATACCTTAATCCTCAAAGAGGATTAAGCAGTGAGTTGGTCTATTTATTATTTCATTTGAAACATGAATGTATGCACATTAGTAAATCATGGCACAGTCAATCATTTTATCATTATCATTTCATATCTCATCAATACATTCACATTTCTGTATATCACTTCATGTAACATAGACAATATCATGTAAATCTTATAGTAAACATTCTCATAGATAATTCATATTATGCAACCTAAGTTATCAAGTTAGGTCTCTAGTGTTCCTAATAGGTTATGAATATGTTGGTATTATCTTTTTCTCTTAGTCTTCTTTGTACTCTTAGTATTTCCATTAATACATTAATACCCTTTAAGATATTTTTAAAGGTTCTTTATATATTTTTATTATGACTTTTATATATATCTCCTGAAGATTATTATTCTACTTAAATCCTTAAAATTATCTCTTTACAAGACTTGAATCTTTTATTTAGAGTTCTGACATCTTTTAGAATAAAATTTGTAGCACTATCATCTTAGATTAGTGTAAATCAACTGTAAATTATGCATAGTAGGATTCCCAGGAAAGAGAGGTGGGTCACAATGGACACGCTTAAATACCAAGTCTTTCCTTAGCCAGAACCTTTCCAAATTGCCCTATCACAGTATCACGCTACCTTCAAGACTTTCTCAGCACACTGTCCCGAAATTATATCTCTTATTCTGTATTTTCGTGGTGTACAAATTTATGCATAGCATACATAAGTGTGTTTGTAGATGTGTTAGCTTTTCCACAAAGTTGAAATCAGTCCATTTGCATTTTTCTAGAGTGAGTTACACCTTTTTTACTACTACAAGGTCAAATTAAGAGTTTCAGTCTTATGCTCTACTTTAAAAATTTATATCTTGGGCTAGGAAACTCCGTTTTAGGTGATTCTTTTTGGAGAGTGTTCTACAATGAGTCTAGTTTATAATAAAAATATTTTCATTTCGAGATCATTCATATTTTATGAACACTAATTTTCGAAGTAACTACTGCCAGAAATAATTAGAAATTCCAGCACTTGCCATGTTCATGTCTTAAGTTATCTTTATTAACTCAAGTTTCACATACAATCTTTTAAGTTATATTTGAGTTTGATAACATCATAAAAGTACTCATAGCAGAATAGAACATGTTGTGTTTTCTAAAAATATAATTACTGAAAACTTTTGACAATAACTCAAGTTTGAGGCATTCTATCCATGAGCAAAGTTAGAAGCCAACAATACTTGAACAAATAAAGAAGAAACTCCTACCTCTTGTGTAGGGTCTAAAAAGGGTCCTTCTCTTCTTCCTTAAGCTTTGAACAAGAGTCTTTGGAGTGGATGACCCTCCTTGAATCTTGGCTCTAGAACTTGAGTGCTTAAGAAAATATTTCTCACTAGAGTTAAAGATTGTAACTCTTGTGAGGGCTAGTGAAAGTTTGAACTTAGGATTTAAGTGTTTGGATGAAGTTTAGAGGATTAAGAGAAGTCTTTGAAGAACATAAGAAGAATGATAGAATAAGAAAGAAAGAACACTTAGGGAGTTTCTGAATTGAAAAGAGTTTGAGGAGTATTTATAGTGGAAAGATTAGAGAAAAAATAGAAGAAGGAAAGCACTTGGAGCATGATTTATGGAAACATGTTGGCTGAATTTTGGGATGAAAATGCTCCTTGTTTTGTGCAAACATGTTTCCATGTTTTATGCAAACATGTTTCCATGTTTTATGCAAACATGTTGGATGAAAATGCTCCATGTTTTGTGCAAACATGTTTCCATGTTTTGTGCAAACATGTTTCCATGTTTTATGCAAACATGTTGGATGAAAATGCTCCATGTTTTGTGCAAAGATATTAGTGGAGATTTTCTAACCTTTAGTGCATGTATGTGATTCAGAAATGTGTATGATGTATGTGGTTAAATTATTGTGTTATCATCTTAATCCAATGGCTTAGATTCATTCTTGTCTAAAGACAAGTCTAGGGATTTGTGCAAATGACATTGTAGTAATTTCTTTAACTAAGACAAGGATAATTTTGTAATTAGACAATGATAGTGGTATTCTTGTAATTCCATTCATAGAGTAAGGCTATCTTTGTCATTTAATAAGGCAAGGGTAGTTTGGTAATTTCCTTTACATAGCAAGGGCATTTTCGTAATTTCCACTAAGTGATGGCATTTTCGTAATTCTTTGCATTTTTCTCTAGACATACTTAAGTAATCTATTTGTTGTGTTTCATAACATTTGTCCATATTCTCTTGGTTTTTGCTATCGCTAATTAATATTTATCTTAGTTATAAATTTGGGGATGTTACATTACACCTTGAGTATTCGGCCACTTGGCCTTGAAGAGTACATGATGGCTCAATGATGAGGACTCCTAGATGATGACTATGTGTTCATCTCAAAGGAACCTCTAGAGCTTGAGGTTTTATTTTCTTTGAGTTTCAACTTCATTTTCTAACTCAAACATGATGTTTACTCAAGAACACCTTTTCTTTTCTTGTTATTTGGAGTTCGGTTTCTTTGTTTCCTTTTCCTTAATATTTCAGTTTATATTTCCTTTTTGATCCTTGAGGTTTTGTTTGTTTAGAAAGTTTTGTTTCTTTGAGCTTGATGATGATGTTCAAGAACCTCATAGTTCCTTTGGGAACTTGGTTCAAGAACTCTAAAGCTTTCTTTGTAATGAGATATGTGTTGGGTTGTTATTTTATTAAAGCCATGGATGAGCTCTAGCTATCCATAAAATGAACCTTGCATCATGTTTATTTTATGTTTTGCACATCATGTTTACTTTCTTTGCTATTACTAAGTACCAAGATAATAAAGGAACTTACATTATCATGTTTATATTACAAGCTTTGCATTATCATGTTTATATTTCAAGTCCTCACTTAAATCTTAAAGATAATAATAATGTGCATCTCATATTTATTTTATGCTCTCACTTTACTTTCTAATAAAAGCTAAAACAAGTGCATGAGCATGTTTATCTTTATGTCATCACTTAAATGAACTTAGAGCTCAAGGACTTGCCCATTGTTGTCTCAAAACAAAGGTCTAAAAATATTAATTTCTTTTGGTTTATGTTTCGGCCCTAAGAGGTTTTAGTGTTTCCAAGTATTGAAATTTATGTTTTATAATCTTTCTAAGCTTTTATGAGTACAAGGAATATGTAAAACTAAGTTTTATGAATTTAGGACCTCTTGAGACAAAAGTGATTTAGCTACTGCCCTCTTAAATATTTTCATGATTTTAGATGGTAAAAATGTTTATAAATGACTTTTGAAGGTTTTAAAAAGGTTCCAAGAGAAACTAGTATTTTATGTGCTTTAGAAATTGTGTTTTATGCCTTTTATGGAGATGAATATTTCGGTTCTGCCTTGCTATGTTTGGCCACTGTATGAGCCATGTTAATGATGATAATATGCTTATGTTTGAGTAAAATTAATGTTAAGACTCATATGTGAAAGATAAGATAAGTTAGAAACTAGAAAAGAATTAATTTGAGAGTTTTAGATCCCTTAATGTTAGAATTTTCTGGATTCTGTCCAGCAAGGGTTAGTAATGTTAATCATAGTTTTAAATTAGTTTAAATGTGTAGGAATGACTCATAAATGGTTTAGGACTTGATCTTGATGCCTTAGGAACAAACTGGACTTAGAAAGGGTCATTGTTGTGACTCCTAGGTACCCGTAAAGTTAGGATTATGATTTCTGCATCCTTGAGGTTTAAAGATGTTCTTGACCATAGTATGAGGTGAGAAATACTTATTTATAACCTCATAGGTCCCCGAGAGATTAGGTTTTGATGATTTATAACTTACAACTTGAGTTAAGGACCTTAAGAGTCAATGCATAAGACACTATGTAAGCTATTAATGCTAAGATGTTTGAATGAGGCAATGATATGATAAGATGTGTCTGATGCATGAGAAAATGATCTAATGAGATAATACAGTTTATTTGGAGCATGAAATTGGATGAGATCATTGTTTGTGTTTGTGCTTGTGGCGGTTTGAGGGGAATTTGGATAGACAGCCGTTATGCTGCCAAATTTTTGTCAAACTTAGAAGGGTGGTCTTTGAGAAAAGAATTCGGTGACATGCTGGGGACGGCAATACGTAACGCCCAGTAATGGTCAGAGATATTATGAGAATTATTGGCACACTGGGGGTGGCGATACGTAACGCCCAGATGTGACCAGAGAAATTGAGTACTCAGAGATTTGCAATCATGCTGGGGACGGCGATACGTAACGCCCAGACATGAGTTGACAATTGTATATTGAGATTTTTCATTATCACACTGGGGACGGCGATACGTAATGCCTAGATATGATACAAAGACCTTTACCCTTCGGCCACAAGGTTCTGTGTTTATACGCTTTGATGTGAATTGATATGTTGACTTATTATGCTCAAGTGTGATCATACATTTCATGATATACCCTGTTGCATTCATAATTTCAAGATGCATGATAAAAGGAATGAACCTTGGCTAAGTAGTTTTGAAAACCCTAAATAGAACCTTATATGCATGCTCACTATTTTATAAATAAACCCAAGGTTCCTAAGAATGTGTACGATGTAACCCTAGCATAGTAGACTTCTACTGAGATTTCTTTAGTAAGAATTCTCACTCCTCTCTCTCTCTTTTCTTCCGTCACATCTTTAGAGAGCGATGGCGACGTTCATGCTTTTCATTGACACGCCAGTATGGGAGATGCACTACGACCCGAACCATCGTTCATATCATTTTGAGGGTCGTTGCGCCGTTCGCATTTTTGTGTACATGGGACGACCCTTCGCTTATCCGGTTTCGAGCTACCAGTTCACTCCTACTGCACCCTTCGATAGTGACGACATGATCTTTGAGCGCACCCGCCCGCGTGCAGAGTAGTTAAGATGTGCCCGCACCTCCGCCTCAGTTGTCCGAGACTTCCCAGAGTACGTGCCTCATTCGAGGAGATTCGAGACTGACCCATCCGAGGATTCGTCGACGCATGTTCCTTCGAAGGGTTCTGCCCCTCTCCTCCGATCCCGGTGTATAGGGAGTGAGGAAACCGTGATGCAGCCACGCCTGGCAAGGAGAGCCGAGATGCGTCCGCGTCGAAGCCCACGTTCAGCCACCACGTGTGCCTTTCACGTTTCATTGGCCCACTCAGGAGGAGCTAGAGCATTTCCCCGGTTACATGCCTCCATCACCCGAGGATCCCCGTCGTCACTAGACTTCGTCGGAGAGCTTTCGAGTACCTGAGCTTCACGAGGATCTTTCCCTTACCTATACCTTTTGGGAGGGGATGTAGTTTAGTACTCGTAGCATAGTAGGAGGGTAGCATTTTGGGTTTTATCTTTACGTTGTACCATGTACCCTGTATTTTCTTGCTTTCCGTTGTATTTCTCTTTCTGCTGTGTTTCAAGCTCTGCCCGCTCCTATAAGGGTATGACTAGTTGTGCTTAAACTACTCTACTATTAATGGAATGTTTCTGTTATTATGATGATCTATGTCTTGTTGTTGTTTGTTCTTATTTTCCGTGTTGCTCTATGTTTGTTACGCGTGTTTTACGTTTCTGTCATTCGATTAGACTAAGAACGCGGCTCTCACTTTGTTTTATGTTTTCAAAAAAAAAAATTTACCCATAATTTCCGCTAAGTACTTTAAGAAAAGGATGAGACTATGAGGTAATAGCCTAATGTTTAACCTAATGTGTTCTAGAAAGTTGGGTTAAAAATTAGGGTGTTACACAAGTTCATTTATTATTCTTGATATTTAGTGATGGCAAGGAAAATAAATATGATATGCAAGACATAAACATAAACATGAATGCAATATTCATTCTAATCTCATCTAGAGCTCTTACAAGATTTTAGAGATACAACCCAACACTTATCTCATCACAAAGAGAGGTTTAGAGTTCTTGAACCAAGTTCTTAAAGGAACTATGAGGTTCTTGAACATCATCATCAAGCTCAAAAGAAACAAACTTTCAAAGAAACACAAGACTACAAAGAAAAGGAAACCAAAACCGAAATATTAAAGGAAAGGAAATGAGGAAACCGAAACCAAAATAGCAAAACAAGTAAAGGTGTTCTTAAGCAAAAAATCATTTTGAGTTAGAAAATAAAGATGAGACTTAAAGAAAGTAAAAGCTCAAGCTCTAAAGAGAAACAAATTTAGGAAAGTCCAAGAGAAAACTCATTTTCAAGAGAAACAAATTTTGAAAAACACTCCTACCTAGAGTGAAGATAAAAAGCTTGAACTTTGAAAAGGAAAACAAGATGAAGAACTCCTCCAAGGTGGCAAGATAGCTTCGGCCAAGGAGGAATAAAAAGGTTGGAGATGTGTTTCAAGTGAGGTTGTGTTTGAGGTGAGGTGTTTGAGATGTTTGATGATGGTTCAAGGCTATGGGGTGGTGTTTGAAGGTTATGAGATGATGATAAGATGAAGATATGATGAAGATGAAGAACAATAGAGAACTCTCTTGGAACTTAGAGAGAAAAAGAGAGAACTTTGAGAAAGCTAGGAAATCTAAAAGTTTACAAATGAGCTAAAGTGTTTCCATGTGTTTCTAGGCAAGTTATTTATAGAAAATGAAAACAAATGAAGTCTCATTGAGGGGGAAGGCTGGCCGTAGCAATGGGAGGGAAAAGAACAGAAAAATATCTCTTACAAGGTGTCATACAAGCATGGTTTGAGGTATGGAGGTTATGATACAAAGTATGGCTTCAAGTAAGGTGATTTGAGTGAGTTTTTCTTTTAATTTTGAATGAAATAAGTATTCTAGAAGCTAAGCATGGCTGGAAGTTTTTGAGCCACAAATAAATGAGGAAAATAGCTTAATTCTTTTAGTTATTCACTTGGAAAATCAAGCTTGATTGAAAATATGACAAGGTATGGTGAGTATGACTTAAGGTATAGCTTTGGAGTGTCAAATATTTGAGCATGTGATGCATATGGAGGAGGAGTGGATTCGGCCAGACCAGAGGCAGCAGAGAGGGAGAGAAATTTGATCATCTAATTGTGTGCTAATGATAGGTATAAGTATGTATTAGCTTAGGTACAAGGTTAGGAATACTTAAGCTTAAGTTCAGGTGACTAAGAATGATGTTTAGGGATTTTATGACAAGATTAGGAGTGCTCATACATCATTAGAGAGTTTAAAACTCATTTAGGAATAAACAATTGAAAACACAATTCCATGATTTAAGGAATTGGAGAGAGAAAACACTATTCAAGATTTCATGACTATGAATATTGAATTTAAAATAGGATTTCAAGTTGTAATTAAGCATTCTTAGGTTCTAATCAACTTTAATAAATTATTTTGACTCAAGATTAATTATGGAAATTAATTAACCTTCGATTAGAGCTTAATATTGCTTAGGTTTGCTTAATCACGCGATTAAGCGTAAAAACACGAAACTAGGGGCAAAATCGTAATTTTGCACTAATTTCACCCGAGACCTCCGGGACCAAAACTAAAGTCACAGACTACATAAAAACGTCTTTTAAAACCATCTGGAGAAGTTTCGAGTCCATACGGCACTTGCAAACGGGTAAAACACCACAGGGGTATTTTGGTCATTTTGACCCGAAAACTCGAAAAACGAGATTTTCGATCCCGGGAAGGTATACAAGCCAACTAATCCCCTTCCAACATTAAGTTTGCCCTTCGAGTACTGCCGGGTCAGCTTTTCTCGAATTCCGGGCCGAAAATGACCTCAGGGGCATTTAGGTCATTTTTACTCTATCAGAAAATCGGGGCGTTACATAAAACATTATACATAAAATATACTAAACACAAAATATAATATCAAGTATTAAGCTTGAAGTGCAGCGGAATTGTGATTAATAGTTTCAGAAAGTAATTCTCTGAACCATGCCGATTATCATGCTACTATAATAGAACTAAAGTAATAATTGATTTAAATTGCATAATCATAAAAATGAAGGTTTAGGGAAAAGAGAATGAACAAGAGCATTTTTATATTGGTTCAGCGAACCTGCCTATATCTAATACTCAACACATGTTGAGATTCATTAACAATAACTTTCTCAAATTGAGAAAGTAAACCAGATAGTCTTTCTTTATGCTTGGAATTTTTACATTAGAGTGAAAATGACCAAAATGCCCCTGAGGTCATTTTCAGCCCGGAATTCGAGGAAAGCCGGTTTTGCAGTACTCGAAGGGCAAACTCAATGTTGGAAGGGGATTAGATAACTTGTGTACCTTCCCGGGATCGAAAATCTCATTTTTCGAGTTTTCGGGTCAAAATGACCAAAACGCCCCTGCGGTGTTTTACCCGTTTGCAAGTGCCGGATGAACCCAAAATTTCTCCAGATGGTTTTAAAAGGCGTTTTTATGTATTCTATGACTTCAGTTTTAATTTTAGAAGTCCCGGGCAAAATTAGTGCAAAATTACGGTTTTGCCCCTAGTTTCGTATTTTTACGCTTAATCGCGTGATTAAGCAAACCTAAGTGATATTAGGCTCTAATCGAAGGTTAATTAATTTCCTTAATTAATCTTGAGTCAAAATAATTTATTAAAGTTGATTAGAACCAAAAAGTACTTAATTACAACCTAAAATCATATTTTAATTTCAAGACACCTAGTCATAGAATCTTGAATAGTAAACTCTTTCCAATTCCTTAAATCATGGAATTGTGTTACACATTGTTTATTCATAAATGAGTTTAAAATTCTCTAATGATGTATGAGCACTCCTAAACTTGTCATAAACTCCCTAAATCACATTCTTAGTTACCTAAACTTAAGCTTAATCATTCCTAACCTTGTACCTAAGCTAATACACATCTAAACCTACCATTAACACACAATTAAATGGTCAAAACTCACCTCCTCCCTGCTGTACCAGACCTGGCCGTGAGCTTCCTTCCCCATTATGCATCACATGTTCAATTTTTCAACACTCCAAGGCCATACCTCAAGTCACATACACTATACCTTGTCATAACTTTCAATCAAGCTTGAATTTCCACATGAATAAATAATTAAAACAACCCATTTTCCCCATTTATTTGTGGCTGGAAAAGTTCCAGCCATGACAAGTTTCTAGAAGCCTAATTTCATAAAAATTTGATAGGAAATTAACTCACATCAAGCCATACTTTGTAGCATAGCTTCCATACTTCAAACCATGCTTCTATGACATAATCAAAGATATTTTCCTCTCCCTTTGTCCTTCAATGCTACGGCCAGCACCCTCCCTTTGATGAGCTCCATGGTTTTGTTTTTCTATAAATAGGATGCTTGTGATAGCCTTGTTGCACCTTGAAGCATTTGCTAAGTTTAGAGTTTTAGAGTTGTCTTACTAGTTCTTTCTTTTTCTCTCAAAGTTTCAAGAGTGTTCTTCCTTTCTTTTCATCTTTATCTTCTTCATCTCTTCATCTCATCATCATCTCTTAACCATCAAACACCACCCCAAAGCCTTGAACCATCATCAAACCTCTCAAACACCACACCTCAAACACAACTTCACTTGAAACACATTTCCTTCTTTTTCTTTCATCAAGGCCGAATCATCATCACCATCCTAGGAGGTGTTGCTCATCTCATTTCCATCTTCAAGTCCAAGCTTTTACCTTCATCACAAGGTAGGGATTTGTTTTCAAACTTTGTTTTGCTCAAGAAAGTGTTTTTCTCTAGTTTCCTCTTGGATTCTTTTTTAACTTTCTTTTATTTTTCCTTTCCATTTCATTTCGGCCTCTAGGCCTTGTTATGAGCATGATAGCTTGATGATGAGAGTTTCTAGATGATGACATTGTGTTCATCTCAAAGAAACCTCTAAAGCTTGAGTTTTCCTTTCCTTATGACTTCATCTATATGATATCTAGCTCACATGATTTTCAACTTAAGAAAATTAATCTAAGGATTTCTAAAAGCCCAAGCCTACCCTTGTCAACCTTAAAGTTGGCCGGCATGTTCTAGAGAATTTTTCTCTAGATAGGGGTTTTGGGTATTTAATAAAGAACTTGACTTAGTTTCATTTTCTTTTCTTTTGTGAGACTTTCGGTTTTGATGTTTTGATCTTTGAGATATTGTAATGGGTTGTTATCTTGTTAAAGTCTTGAATGAGCTCTATTTAATCATAAAATAAACCTTGCATCATGTTTGCTTTATGCTTTGCATATCATGTTTACTTCCTTGCTATCACTAAATACCAAGATAATGAATAAACTTGCATTATCATGTTTATATTTCAAGCTATGCATTATCATGTTTATATTTCAAGTTCTCACTTAATACCAAGATAATAATGAGTTGCATTCATATTTACTTTGTGCTATCACTTTACTTTCTAATGGAATCTAAAATAAGTGCATAAGCATATTTATTTTTATGTCATAACCTAAATGAACCTAGAGCTCAAAGGCTTGCCCATTGTTGTCTCAACAAAGGTCTAACAATATGCATTTTCCTTAGTTCATATTTAGGCCCCAAGAGGTCTTGAAGTCTCTAAGTATTTGAGACTATGCTTTATAATTTTTCCAAGCTTACATGAGTTTAAGGAATGCATAGAACTAAGTTTTATGAATTTAGGACCTCTTGAGATAAAGATAAATTGGTCACTGCCCTCTTAAATACTCTTATGATTTTAGATGTTAAAAATGTTTATAAATGAGTTTCTAAAGTTTAAGAAGAGTTCCAAGAGAAACTAGTATTTTATGAGCTTTAGAAATTATGTTTTATGCCTTTTATGGAGAAGTATATTTTTGGTTCTTCCTTGCTCTTTACTGCCACTGTATGTGCTGTTTTGATGATGATAATGTGCCTATGTTTGAGTAAAAATAATGTTAAGACTCATATGTGAAAGATAGGATAAGTTAGGAACTAGAAAAGAATTAATTTGAGAGTTCTAGATCCTTTAATTATGTAATTTTCTGGATTCTGTCCAGCAAAGGTCTAGATTTAATAATCATGGTTTTAAATTAGTTTAAATGTGTAGGAATGACTCATAATTGGTTTAGGACTTAATTTTGAAGCCTTAGGAGCAAACTAAACTTAGAAAGGGTCATTGTTGTGACTTCTAGGTACCCGTAAAGTTAGGATTTCAAATTCTGCATCCTTGAGGATTAGAGATGTTCTTGACCATAGTGTGAGGTGAGAAATACTTAGTTATAACCTCATAGGTTCCCAAGAGACTAGGTTTTGATGATCAATAACTTAGAATGTGAGTTAAAGACTTTAAGGGTCTAAACCGTAATTTCTAGAACCCCGTAATCACACAAATACAAAGCTATCCAAATCTGTATAGTGCTGTTTGGATAGGTCCTCGAGCATAAAAATTAGTAAAACTTATTAGTTGTGAACCTATAGGTGTGTGAGAGGTTAAGAATAATACTAGAACAATTAGGTTACAAGTTTAAGACTCAAAAGAACCAAAGCATAACATACTATAGGGTTATAACATAATAAGCTTGGGAGTTTGTATGTATGATTGTCAAAGGTGTGATTATGTGACGATGTATATGCCATAGTTTTATGTATATACTATGAAGAAAGTTTCATGTGATGATGTATATGCTATGAAAAAGATGTATGTAACGAATAATGATGTATCTATGAATTAACACTTTATGAGAATTTAAATGTGACACAACACTGAGACGCCTTCTTGGGTGACACCGGTTTAGCCGAGCACCCCCAAGAAAACAAATCCGTGAGGGTATTGACATAGAGCTTGCCAAAGCAGACAAAACTATGATGCATTAGTTGCTAGTAGAGCGTTTCAAAGAGGAAATGACCCTAAGAGAGGTGATCCTTAATTGCCCCCTAGCCCACACTATTAAGTCGGGATTATGTATATGTTACACTTATCATAGGATAAGTAAGAACTAGTGATGACTAGTTAAGGTATGAGCTTATAACCTAGAGATGTTTTAGGGCGGCCCCATGAGATGAAAGTTAAAGTTAACAATGTCACATATACTATACTTATGCCAAATGTTATAATGTTTCTTAGCTATTCTATTGTTTGGTTTACCTTTATGATGCATTCATATCATTAGTATATTTTCTGCTTAAGTTATAAGATGCATTATAAAATATGATGGACCTTGGATAAATAACACTTTAGAAAACTAACTTAAAAGAAATTTATATGCATGCACACCTTTTAGAAATAAACCCAAGGTTCCTGAGGATATGATGATGTCACCTAGGTAGGGATAACCCTATTGAGAATTCTTTTAGAAAGATTCTCATTCCTTCTCTCTTTTCTTCCGTCATATCTTCAGATGGCGACACTCGTACTCTTCATCGACACCCCGATATAGGAGCTGCACCATGACCCGGCACTCGGGTCATACCATTTTGAGGGTCGCTGCACTGTCAGAGTATTCATGTTCATGGGACGACCCTTCGCGCACCCCGTCCCGAGCTACCGCTTCACCCCGACTGCTCCTTACCGTCATAACGGGATTTTTGAGCGAGCTAGACCACGTGATGAGCAGATTCTCCGCATGGAGCCCGAGGCATCAGTCGTACGCGACTACCCAGAGTACGTGCCTCGCACCTAGTACTCGGAGACGAACCCATCCGAGGACCCACCATCGCACATGTACAGTTGGAGCTCCAGTCCCGCTCCCCCACCGATGAGAGCAGGGAGTGAGGAGACGGTAGTCCAGCCGAGGTTGGCACGTAGGCCATCTATGCGCCCTCGCCGCGGTGGACACGCCCCGATGATGCACTCGACCACTCTCGCCGAGATTCGTCAGTGGATCGACTCGACCCCACAGTACTCGGACCAGCAGGAGTAGACATAGGAGGGGTAGTAGTTAGTGCATACACGCCACATAGTTGAGGACAAACCTTCTTTTGTATATGAGGTTGTCTACTCTAGGTGCACATGGGTATGGGTGTAGTTTCTCTTGTATTTGCTTTTTATGATTTCCTTGTATTGCATTTCAGTTGTATTCCGCTTCCCGATGTATTGAATAGTCCTGCCCTTTTGGGTAGGCACAATATATATATATATATATCTATGTTTCAGTTGATGTCTCCGTGATATGATGTGTTTCTTTATGCTTTGCTTATATGTTTGGCTATGCTTTCCCTTAAAGATTTGTGCGTGTCTCTCACTTTGATTTTAATTCCAAAAAGAAAAATTTTACCCATATTTCCGCTAAGTATTTTCTAAGTAAAAGATGAGACCAAGAGGTAATATTCTAAAGATTAACCTAAGTACATACTAGTAGTCTTAGGTTAAGATTTAGGATGTTACATTTACAACAGCCTTTCCAAGCTCTCACATTGCATAGTGGCCAACCCCAACTAGGATTTAACTGAGTAGTTCTGTACTAGCCTTTCCAAGTTGAAACTGTGACCTACAAACAACTTTTACTGCCATGTTGTAAGTAGTCTTGAACCAGCCTCTCCAAGCTGAACCGTGATGAACAAATAGCTCTGCCATCACGTTGTAAGTAGTTTTATCTTAGCCTCTCCAAGCTATGTCTCTCACTAATCACTAACGGATGAAGATTACAATGGTTATGTGTTTGGGTTGCCACTCAAACTAACCTACACCCATATTTCCTTAAAGATATTTGCTAATATATGCCTGGGAATCATGAGCAACTTCTTGCTCATATCTCTTCATGACAAGAGTATACAAATCATTACAGAATAAGGAAAGAAGATTTTTACACTTCAAAAAGATTGATTACATATTATGATGAACAACACAGGAAGTGTAGAGAGATTTTTCTAGAGTTTCCACGCTTATGTCTTTAATTCTCTCATTGACATTCATGTATGACATCTCCATTTATACAGGTCCTTCTTCATGACTGTTGCTTTTGATCAAATCTTCAAGTGACACATGTAGATCATCAATTATGTCTTGGAACGTTACTCTAGAATGGTAGGCTAACATATTTGTCACATCGGTTATAGAAGCCATTGTATTTTAGAGGTTTCTGATGTCCTCATTTTCTTTTTACTTTCTGACCATAGTTTTTTAATTCCTCCCTCTAGAAGCTAGGATTATGAATCAATTTGACAAAAGAAATGACGTACTGGTTATAGCACTGGGTTTGATTTGAGATTTGAGTTTTGAAATTTGAATTTTCCCTCCATTTCCCTTAGTGTTCTGTGCTCCACAGTTAAGTGAGCTTTTTGATGGCGTAATTAGTCTCTTTAATATTTCTTCGATCTTTGAGTCTTCAATCTTGGTTATTTGATGATGATTTTTTTGTGATTGTAGTGATTGTAGTGATTGATGACTGAGTAACACGTTGCTCTTGGACATGAGTTGATTTCTTCATCTTGAGTGTACTTTTTGATGTCCTGTGCTACTTTTTGAAGATTCTTTCCTTGGTTTCTTGATTTGGAATTGATCTGCTTCAGTCCTTAGGCATTTACACTTTCTTTGTACGAGATTATATTTATATTTTTAAGCTTAATCTCTTCTCTCGAGATAAAACATGATTTCTCATGTATAGTGAAATTATTCTCGATTCAAGTCTGCTTTAATGCCTTCAGTCCTTAAACATGAATACGTGCTTTGTTTGAAATAACATTCACTTTCCTTTTAACTTAATCCATTCTTATGAGATCAATCATGCTTGCACATGCAAAGTGAAACATTATTCCTGCTTTAAGTCCGTATTATATCTTAATCTGTATACACATTCTTTACTTGACATAATATTCACCTTCTATTTAGCTTAATCTCTTCCCATGAGATAATACATGTATACACATGCAAAGTGAAATATTAATCTTTCTTTAAGTCCATGTGACACAAATCGGATTAACTTGTTATGCTTTGGCAAGAAACTCAAGGTAGCCATTAGTCATTCTTCAAAGTATTTTTTTAAATCAGCTTTGTTGTCATTCAAAACAATGAAGCTCATAGTTTCTAAAAGGTTCTGGAGTTTATAATTTCCCCCTTTTTGATGGTGACAAATCAATTTGAAGAAAATCTTCTGAAGAGAGATTGAAAGAAACAAGACAGAATATAAATAAGATAAATTATATTTTCTTTCAACACATCATGATTCTTAAATCTTAGTAAGTCATTTTCTTAAGGCATGACTAGTCATGTTCAAGAAAATTTTGAGGCCTTAAGTTGACTGAAATCAAAGTTGTTTGGTTCATGAGAACTTCTTTAATTTGTATCAAAGATACTTAAGCAGATGTCATTGTTTTAATCCAATTTTTCCAATTAGCTTGATTTTGTCATAAAATGACTTTCTAATATTTAAGTGTGCTTGAATAGATAAGCAAGTAATACTTGTGATATTGTTTCTTGATAGAAAATCTTATTCAGCATTTTCTTTTCCTATGCTCTCTTTTCGACAAAGAAAATGATGCTCAAAGATATATATATATATATATATATATATATATATATATATATATATATATATATCTATGTGTGTGTGTGTGTGTGAGAGAGAGAGAGAGAGAAAAGAGATGCAGGTGAAGTTTTTTATGCTCAGAGAAACCTTGATATTAATGATATTAAAACAAGGTTTCTAAAGCTCAAAACAGGGATCCATCCAATCATTATGTTTTTGTGAGTTTACTTTCATGAGCTAAGAAACTTTATAAGTATTAGTGAGTGAACTAATTTTTGAAATTCTTTTTTCCAAAAAAAATTGCCTACTGATACATATTTACTCAGAATATTATCATATTGCTCATGTTTTTCTACGTCAGCTTGCTTACTGATACAAGGATGATCAGACTGTCACACGTCATTTGCAGTATAAGCATAACACATTTGAGAGATATTTGATTCTTCCTAACTGATCTTAGTTATGTTAAGGCATGGTGAGGATAGGTTTCTGAAGACCATAAGAAACAAGATATACACAACCAATTTTGAACAAGTTAGGCAAAGCACATTAATTGCATCTCATGTGTGTGATAGATAAAGATGTGTTGATACCATATTAAGCACATTATACATACTAACAATACTCAGATGAAATCAAGCTATAACAAATCATGGATATGTGTGTGCATTGACTATATTTGCATGTTGATGATGAGACAAGACAGAGAATGCACATTAGAGCCACACATTTTCAATCATTCTATATGATTATATGATTAGCTAAGCATAATGATATAGGCATTGATTATGTAGTAGGGCTTAAAAGTGTATAACTCAGTGTTAAAGATAGATGTGTAAACAAGTAGACATAAGCATAAACATGATGGACTAGTCATTGATATGTATCAGAGCAGAATATAGGCAACTAAACATAGACATGAGCATAATCGATAATGAGTATTGAATTTTGTTAAAGGTAGTGTTTAGAATATAGTAGCCATAGTTAAAAAAAAAAGAATATATGCAATATGCAAAATAAAATGTTTTGGGCTCTCCCTCAGCATGACTCCCCCTGAATGTATGCATAGATTTTCTTCAACTTTTCTCTTCTCTCCCTTTTGTCATCATCAAAAAGTGTGTGCAGGAGAAGAGCCAAAGTGACATCTTTAACCTCTTCATCTCAACTCTTGTAAGATTTCTTGATTTGTCTGAAGGATTTGAAGTTGTAGTTCTTCATTTTTCCTAAGCTGCGCACCTTGTTCTGTGATCATAGCCTCGAGTCTATCTTGTTTAGAGACACTTTCCCGTAGATGCCTTAAGATGATCTGATTAAACTGATAGCTTGGGGAAGCTCATTCGAGGTTGAAGGAGGCAAGTTGATGGGAATTGATGTTTGAGCAGCTCTAGTAGAGGGCTTAGGGATGTTAAGAAGTACAGTGTCCCTAGTCTGGGGTGATTCATTCTGAGGGTTATTTTGTGCACCAGGAGGGTGTGTTAGAGGAGGTGGATTGATAGCAAGAGAAGAAGTGGGAATAAGAGAAGGAGCAGCAGTAGTTTCAGGTTTTTGAGCCAAGACAAAGCAATGTCTTCATCACCTGGAAGAGCACTAGCTTCTAGTGTTCTATATTTTGCTTCTTTTTCTAGCTTCTTAATTATTGGCTAAGTGATGGAAGTCCCAGCAGCAATCTCAAATTTGACCATCTCACTTATCTTGGCCTTTTTCATTTCTTATCAAACTTTCTTCTTTTTCTTTTTCTTCTTCTTTAGACGATGATATTTCAATTCATTCTTCTTCTTATGTTTCTTCTTTCTCATCTTCAGAGTAATTGAGAATGACTTGATATCCTGCATCTTTATACTTCTTGACTTACTTTTGCAGAATGGAGATTTTGGACTCATGGATGCCATTTTCTTTCACTTCAACCAAATGTCTTTTCTACTGATGATTTTCACCGGTTTGGCTGTCGTTAGAGTTTCCCGAGTCTCCAATTCTTGTTTTCTTTTAGTTCATCTTTCATTAGTGTGGAGAACTTGACTCAATTCCTCTTCCTTTGGGTTCTCAGTTTCACCTTCTAAAAGGATTATCTTTCTTTTTCCTTTAGCTTCTTCTTGTCGAGAATTATCTTTGACAGGATTTCCTTTTGTTCGAGGACTTCATCGAGTTAGCTCAGAAGTTGGAACATTTGCTCTTTTTCTTGAAGTTCTTAAAGAAGAGGGTGTGAAGACTGTTCCTTCTATATATATATATATATATTTCTCAGTGATAAGAGGAAGTTTAATCTTTTGGAAAAGTGTTGTTAATAGCATGCTGTATGGAACAGTTGCGGTTCTTCACTTTTCTTTTGTGGTAGCATTCAACATATAGTCCAAGATGAGTCTAGGCAAATTTACCCTCCTTTTTCCCATAAGACAGTATAGGAGCATGCAATCCATGCCTACAAATGCATCTGTGCTTCCTATACGAGGTAGAATAGAAAATTGCACTACGGTATATACCTTTTTAGCCCTAGCACTTAGCATGGCAGTGAATATTTCATTTGGCTTGTGAAGAGTGGAGTTAGTGAGATACCTCGAAATGTCTTCTTCATTGATTGCCAAGGAGTAAGCTCAGCTAGGAGTTGAGCTGCAAACGAGTCCTTTGTTAGGTGGTTTGATAATTTTGGATAATCCTGAAGAAGTAATCTTGATGGTTTTATCCACTAGAAATACCATTTGGTATAAACTAAATCTTTCTTATGTTAATGAAAAGAGAAAAATGCACTGAATTTGAGTTTTGTGGCTATAAGTAGAAGCAGAGCCGTTTGACACTATACTTGGCATATGCATATTCATGTCATATCGAATCATTTTGGTTTAACAATATTTAATATGATTATGAGCTCTATGACATGTATGTACTAAGTGATTGATTGTTAAAAGCTACCCACTTTGGAAATAGGATTTGGAACTTTAAAAATGAACCGTTATTATGTAATGCCTGATCACCTTTTTTTCTAATAAACCGAAGTGGCTGGAACGATGACAATGACATTTATTGTTGTGTATTTGGGGCAATGCCATATTGAGAATTTTATAATTCTCACCCCTATTTTGTGTGTTCCGTGTCGTCTCCAGATTTCTCAAGAGTATGATGAAGCTTCAGTTTGTGGAAGTTATGTATTTAATAGCTCTATGGCCAAAGACTACTTTTAGTTTTGTTTAAATAATGCTTTTGATTGTAATATTTAAGAAGACGGATGTCCAACAAAGCTCTTAGAAGAGTTTACTTTTGTACTTGACTTTGTATTAAATAAATACTTTGTTGCTTTGTTATATATTTAATAGAACCACGATTTAGTTACTACTCGATTTGATTGATCTTGCTATAGATAACTAAGAGAGGTATGATAATTTATAAGTAAAAACTGCTAAGTACAATATCATGACTTAAGGATGGGGTTGTACTTGAAAGGATGTTACAATAAGTAGAACGCCTCTACCATCACGTTGTGAGTAGTTCTTCCCAGCCTCCCCAAGCTGAACCATGATAAATAAAATGCCTCTATCATTATGTTATAAGTAGTTTTACCTTATGCTCTCCAAGCCATGTCTCACTGATCATTACTAGATCAAGGATACAAAGGTTTTGTGTTTGGGTTGCCACTCAAACTAACTTACACTCAAGTTTCCTTACAAATATACAATCAATAGACCTGAGATAACTTGAGTAACTCCTTTTTAACATTTCTTCCAAGGAAGAGTATACAACACATTTAGGAACTAGAAAGAAAATTTTTACACCTCAAGGAAATTTATTACATAATATGATGAACTTTGCAAGAAGTGTACAAGGATTTTCCTAGAGTTTCCACTCTTATATATTCAATCCTCTCATAAGCTTTTGAGCACAACATCTCTATTTATAGAGATCTTCCTTTATGACAGTTGTCTTTGATCAAATCTTCAAGTGACACATGTAGATCATCCATTTGTGTCTTGGAAATTTAGTCTACAAGATTAGGTTGACATTCTTTCACATCGGTTGCAGAAGCTGTTATATTGTTAAGGTTTTCGATGCTCCTTCAAAAATTACTTTTTTTTTTTCTGATAATAGTTTCTAAACTCCTCCTTCTAGAAGCTAGGATGGTTGATCAAATAGGCAAAAGAGATGACATACTGGTTTTGAAACTGGGTTTGACTCGAGATTTGAAATTTGAAATTCAAATTTCCCTCATTTTCCTGTAGCGCTCAATGCTCCATAATGAAGTGAGCTTTCTGATGTGCGCTATTAGTTCCTTGATACAAATTGGGTCTTCTAATCTTCAATCTAATCATTATGATGATGGATAATTTGCGATTATGATGATTGAAGATTGTGTAACATGTTGTACTCAGATTTTGCATGATATCTTCATTCTTAGCGTACTTTCTGATGTCCCGTGCTACTTTCTGAAGACCTATGCCTTGGTTTCTTGTTCTTGATTTGATTTGCTTCATTCTTTGATGCATGTAAACGTACTTTTCAAGATATAATGTTCACTTTTATTAAGTTCAATCTTTTAACACGAGATAAAATATGTTTACACATGTAAAGTGAAATTATTCTTGTTTAAGTTCGTGTTATGCAATTCAGAAATACCTGTTTTGCTTTATAAAGAGACTCAAGGTGGACATTAGTCGTTCTTCAAAGTATTTTCTTTGCATTGGTTTTGTTATCATTCAAAACATATAGCTCTAATGCTTTCTGAAGGGTTCTAGAGCTTACAATCTCCCTCTTTTTTATGATGACAAACCAATTTAAAGAAAATCTTTTGAAGAGATGTTGAAAGAAATATAACATAATATATCTTGATAAGCACATATTCTTTCAAAACATCACAGACTTAAATTTCAGTAAGTTCTTTTCTTAAGACATGATATGGATGTGTTAAAAAACATTTAAAAGCCTTAATTAACTTAAATAATAGCTGTTTGGGTTATGATGAAATTTTTTGAATTAAATCAGAGTGCTTTCTGAGATGTATCATAAAGATACTAAAGTAGGTGTCATCATTTAATTCTTTTTACACTAACAGCCTGACCTTTGTTATATAGAGACTTTCTAAAATTTAATGTTATTGAATGAAAAACAAGTAATTCTTGTGATATTTCTTCTTGATTAAATTTCTTATTAAACACCTTCTTTTCCTAAGCCCTTTTTAAGATAGATGCTCAAAGATATATATATATATATATGATGAACCAATTAGAGCATGTGCTAAGAAAACACATGATGCAAATGTAGTGTCTGATGCTTTAAAAAACTTTTTATATTTTATCAGCATATTACAGTATGAGGTTTCTGATGCTCAAACAAGGATCAATCCCAAATAAATTAGAGCATGCAAAAAAGGGTAAGCCTTTTATGTCATGAGCTAAGAAACTTTTTACATAAGTATCAGAGCATGAAATACTTTTAAAATTTTTTCTTAAAACAATCATATGTTTTTGCTATTTATGTAATCTTGCTTACTGATAAATATGTGAATCATAATATAACACATTGTATGTCATATAGGTGCAACACACTAGAGAGAGTTATGTGACTCACAAGTTAATCCTAGTTGTATTAAATTCATATAGAAACATGTCTCTAAAGGTCCTTGGAAACTATTGACATCTATATTTGATCAAGTTATACATAGCCTTTGAAAATAGCTCATACATGTGTCAGAGAGAATGTGTTTTATAAAGATAGGCATTTTAAGCATATCATACATATCGAAGCACATAAGATAGATACGAGTATCAAAGAAACAATAGAGATCTTTTTGTGCTTTAAAAGAAACTTGCCAGTGCTAAATATAAATGTAAGCTAATTAATCTAGCATGTTAATGATTAAGCAATTCAGAACAAGCCCTTAAGAGATTAGAAGCATACATTAACAAGCATGGTATATGATTAGCTAAGCATGATAAGTAGGCATTGATATGTATCAAATATTAAAAGCATATATGTGTATTAGTGCTTATAGGAAACATATATGTATTAGAGCATATTAAGACTTAAAGCAGAAAGCATGATATTTGAGTAGATATAACGGATTCATACGCATATAAGGATTATTAAAGAATAGTAAGAAAACTTTTAAAGGAATAGGAGGCTAAATGTTCAAAACAAAAATTGGTCAAAACAAAAACTGTGTGCTGAAAGATTTATCTCTGACCTCTTTCTTAGAATAAGCTCCCCTTGAATGGACTCCCTTTGAGTTCCATCACATAAGATTTTCTTCATTTTCTTTCTCCCCCTTTTGGCATCATCAAAAAGGAGGTGTCCAGGGGAACCAAAAACCACATCATCAGCCTCGATGTCTTAGCTTGTAACACCCCGATTTTTCGTTAGAGTGAAAATGACCAAAATGCCCCTCAGGTCATTTTCAGCCCGAAATTCGAGGAAAGCCAACCCGGCAGTACTCAAGGGGTAAAATCAATGTTGGAAGGGGATCCGTTGGCTTGTGTATCTTTCCAGGATTGAAAATCTCATTTTTCAAGTTTTCAGGTCAAAATAACCAAAACGCCCCTGTGGTGTTTTTCCCGTTTGCAAGTGCCAGATGAACCCGAAACTTCTTCAGATGGTTTTAAAAGATGTTTTTATGTATTCATTGACTTTAGTTTTGGTCCCGGAGGTCTCGGGCGAAATTAGTGCGAAATTACAATTTTGCCCCTAGTTTTGTGTTTTTAAGCTTAATCGCGTGATTAAGCAAACCTAAGCAATATTAGGCTCTAATCGAAGGTTAATTAATTTCCATAATTAATCTTGAGTCAAAATAATTTATTAAAGTTGATTAGAACCTAAGAATGCTTAATTACAACTTGAAATTTTATTTTAAATTCAAGATTTCTAGTCATGGAATCTTGAATAGTATTTTCTCTTTCCAATTCCTTAAATCATGGAAATTTGTCTACCTTGTTTACTCATAAAATGAATTTTAAATTCTCTAAATGTGTATGAGCACTCCTTAACCTTGTCATAAAACTCTTAAACCCCATTCTTAGTTACCTAAACTTATGCTTAATAATTCCTAACCTTGTACCTAAACTAATATACACTTAAACCTATCATTAGCACCCAATAACATGATCAACACTTCCTCCCACTTGCTGTACCTAGTCTGGCCGAATGTTCCTCCCCCCATATTCATCACATGCTCAAATTTTTGACACTCCAAAGCCATACCTCAAGTCATACTCACCATACCTTGTCATACTTTCCACCATGCTTGATTTTTCAAGTGAATAACTAAATGAAATTAAGCTATTTTCCTAATTTATTTGTGGTCCAAAAACAGCCAGCCATGCCTTGCTTCTAGAAGAATTATTTCATTCAAATTTAATAGGAAATTCACTCAAATCACCTTACTTGAAGCCATGCCTTGTATCATAACTTCCATACTTCAAACCATGCTTGAATGACATTGTGTAAGAGATATTTTCTCTTCCTTTTCCTCCCAAACCATATGGCCAGCCCCTCCTCTCCATGAGACCTCATTTGTTTTCATTTTCTATAAATACCTTGCTTACTTGAGCTTGCAAACACTTTAGATCATTTGCAAAGTTTCAAGTTTTCCTAGCTTTCTTTGAGTTCTTTGTTTTCTCTCAAGTTCCAAGAGAGTTTCCTTTTCTCTTCTTCTTCATCTTCTTCATCTCTTCATCTCTTCATCTCTTCATCTCATCATCATCTCATAACCTCTAAACACCACCTCATAACCTTAAACCACCATCAAACCTCTCAAACTCTCAACCTTAAACATAACCTCACTCAAAACACATCTCCTTCCTATTTTCCTCTTGAAGGCCGAATCATCACCATCCTTCAAGGAGGAGTTGTTCATCTCATTTCCTTTCCAAAGATCAAGCTTTTTATCTCTACTCTAGGTAGGAGTGTTTTTCTAAAACTTTTTTTTCTTGAAAATGAGTTTTTCTCTAGCTTTCTCTTGGATTTCTTTTTGAAACTTTCCTTTGTTTCTTTCTTCCTCTCCATTTCGGCCATGAGGCCTTGTTTATGAGTATGATAGCTTGATGATGAGAGTTTCTAGATGATGACCTTGTGTTCATCTCAAAGAAACCTCTAAAGCTTGAGTTTTTCTTTTCTTTAAACTTTATCTATATGATATTTAGCTCACATGATTTTTCAACTTAAAAAAATTAATCTAAGGATTTCAAAAAGCCCAAGCCTAACCTTGTCAACCATAAAGTTGGCCAGCACGTTCTAGAGATTTTTCTCTAGATAGGGGTTTTGGGTACTTAATAAAGAACTTGACTTAGTTTCATCCTGTAACGCCCCGATTTTTTGCTAGAGTGAAAATGACCGAAATGCCCCTCAGGTCATTTTCGGCCCAGAATTCAAGGAAAGCCGATCTGGCAGTACTCGAAGGGCAAACTCAATGTTGGAAGGGGATTAGATGACCTGTGTACCTTTCCGGAATCGAAAATCTGCTGAAGTTTTCGGGTCAAAATGACCAAAACGCCCCTGCGGTGTTTTACCTATTTGCAAGTGCCAGATGAACCCGAAACTTCTCCAGATGGTTTTAAAAGGCGTTTTTATGTATTCTACGACCTCAGTTTTAATTATGGAGGTCCCGAGCAAAATTAGTACAAAATTACGATTTTACCCCTAGTTTTGTGTTTTTACGCTTAATCGCGTGATTAAGCAAACCTAAGCAATATTAGGCTCTAATCGAAGATTAATTAATTTCCATAATTAATCTTGAGTCAAAATAATTTATTAAAGTTGATTAGAACCTAAAAGTGCTTAATTACAACTTAAAATCTTATTTTAAATTCAAGATTTCTAGTCATGGAATCTTGAATAGTATTTTCTCTCTCCAATTCCTTAAATTATAGAATTTTGTCTACATTGTTTTATTCATAAAATGAATTTAAAATCTCCTAAATATGTATGAGTACTCCTTAATCATGTCATAAAGGTTCCTAGTCACATTCTTAGTCACCTAAACTTATGCTTAATGACTCCTAACCTTACACCTAAGCTAATACACCCCTAAACACATCACTAACACACTATTACATGACCAAAACTCCTCCTCCTCCTTGTCGTGACGCACTGCACGAAATTCATCATCCATTTTATCACAATTTAATTTTATTTCACACTCCAAAGACTATGGTTGAAGCCATGTCATCAAAGTGCTACTCTCTCACCTCATGTTCCATGAGGATTCATTCTCCTCCACACATGCCTCACCTCATGTTCCATGAGGATTCATTCTCCTCCACTCATTCACTCTTATTCTTCTCTATAAATACCATGCCTAGATGAACCTTTGCTACACTTTGTTCATTTGCTAAGTTTAGTTTTTTTTTAGTTTTTTCTCTAAGTTCTTCCTTTTTCTCTCAAATCTCAAGAGCATTCTTCTTCTTCATCTTCTTCTTTTTCCTTTTTGAAACATCATCACACAACCTTGAAACACCACCCCACCACCTTGGATCATCATACAAACACCTAAACTTCCATTCTCAAACACAAGCTCACCAAGAACACATTTCCTTCCTTTTCTTACTCAAGGCCGAATCATCATCACCATCCTAGGAGGTGTTGCTCAGATCATTTTCATCTTCAAGTCCAAGCTTTTTGTCTTCACTCTAGGTAGGAGTGTTTTCTAAACTTTGTCTTCTTGAAAATGAGTTCTTTCTAGCTTCTCTTGGGTTTTCTTTTGAAACTTTCTTTGGTTTCCTTTCTTGTATTTTCTACTCTTGGCCTTGATGAGTACATGATAGCTCAATGATGAGGACTCCTAGATAATGACTATGTGTTCATCTCAAAGGAAACTCTAGAGCTTGAGGTTTTTCTGCTCTTGAGTTCCAACTTTATTTTCTAACTCAAAAATGATTTTTACTCAAGAATACCTTTACTTTTCTTGCTATTATGATTTCTCGGTTTCTTTGTTCCTTTCTTTAACATTTCGTTACCATTTTCCTTTTTGATCTTTGAAGTTTTATTTGTTCAAAAGTTTTGCTTTTTGAGCTGATGATGATGTTCAAGAACCTCATAATTCCTTTGAGAACTTGGTTCAAGAACTCTAAAGCTCTCTTTGTAATGAGATATGTGTTGGGTTATTATGTTGTTAAAGTCTTGGATGAGCTTTAGATCACCTTAAAATGAACCTTGCATCATGTTTATTTTATGCTTTGCACATCATGTTTACTTTCTTTGCTATCACTAAGTACTAAGGTAATAAAGGAACTTGCATTATCATGTTTATATTTCAAGTCCTCACCTAAATATCAAAGATAATAATATAATGCATACCATATTTATTTTATGCTTTGTACATCATGTTTACTTGCTTTGTACATCATGTTTACTTTCTTTGTTATCACTAAGTACCAAGGTAATAAAGGAGCTTGCATTATCATGTTTATATTTCAAGCTATGCATTATCATGTTTATGTTTCAAGTCCTCACCTAAATATCAAAGATAATAATATAATGCATACCATATTTATTTTATGCTTTGCACATCATGTTTACTTTCTTGTTATCACTAAGTACCAAGGTAATAAAGGAGCTTGCATTATCATGTTTATATTTCAAGCTATGCATTATCACGTTTATGTTTCAAGTTCTCACCTAAATATCAAAGATAATAATATAATGCATCACATATTTATTTTATGCTCTCACTTTACTTTCTAGCAAAACTAAAACAAGTGCATGAGCATGTTTATTTTTATGTCATCACTTTAATGAACCTAGAGCTCAAAGACTTGCCCATTGTTGTCTCAACAAAGGTCTAAAAATATTTATTGCTTTTGGTCCCTATTTCAGCCCTAAGAGGCTTTGGTGTTTCAAGTATTGAAAACTATGTTTTATAATTTTTCTAAGCTTATGTAAGTATAAGAAATATGTAGAACTAAGTTTTATGAATTTAGGACCTCTTGAGATGAAAATGATTTAGCTATTACCCTCTTAAGTATTTTTATGATTTTAGGTGATAAAAGTGTCCATAAATGAGTTTTGAAAGTTGAAAAAGGTTCCAAGAGAAACTAGTATTTTATGTGCTTTAGAAATTGTGTTTCATGTCTTTTATGGAGATGTTTGTTTCGGTTCTGCCTTGCTATGTTTGGCCACTGTATGAGCTGTGTTAATAATGATAAGATGCTTATGTTTGAGTAAAAATAATGTTAAGACTCATATGTGAAAGATAGGATAAGTTAGGAACTAGAAAAGAATTAATTTGAGAGTTTTAGATCCCTTAATTATGGAATTTTCTGGATTCTGTCCAGAAAGGTTTAGAAATGATAATCATGGTTCTAAATTAGTTTAAATGTATAGGAATGACTCATAATTGGTTTAGGGCTTAATCTTGATGCTTTAGGAACAAACCTGACTTAGAAAGAGTCATTGTTGTGACTCCTAGGTACCGTAAAGTTGGGATTTTAAATTCTGCATCCTTGAGGTCTAGAGATGTTCTTGACCATAGTGTGAGGTGAGAAATACTTAGTTATAACCTCATAGGTTCCCAAGAGACTAGGTTTTGATGATTTATAACTTAGATTGTGAGTTAAGGACCTTAAGGGTCGATGCATAAGACATTAAGAAGTCTTGAGTTTTTATGATGCTTAATTTTATGCAAGTATGATATATGATACATGAGCTTTATCTATGTGAGTATGATGTGTTTAAAATATATGCTATGATGAGTTTGGAATATATGCTATAATCTATGTAAGAATGATGAGTTTGAAATATATGTTATGATGTTTATCTATGTGAGAATGATGTATTAGAAGAATATGCTTGATGATGCATGAACCCTAAAATGTTTTATTGATGATAACGTGAGGAAATGATTATTGAGATGTTAATTTGTGTGATTAGCTTGTGGCATGAATTTTGGTTTGAAGGAAATTCAGCTTTAACAACCGTTATGTGCCAATTTCTATCAAACCTAAAAGGGTTGAAAAATGTTTTAAAGTACCATATGAGTTGAAAACCACTGGGTGACATCAAGTTTGGCCGAGCACCCTGTGGATATTTTTATGTGACAAGCATTGAGACGCATTCTCCTGCTACGGTGAGGAGGAGGCAAATCCGTGAGGGTATGTGCAGATGCAACCTTACCAAAGCGACAATTATTGGCACTCGAGAGGCCAGAGAGAACGTTTCAAAGAATGAAATATGTTTAAGTTACCCCCTCATTTTACCCCATATTAAATCTAGTGACGACTAGTTAGGATTGAGCTCATTCCTAGGCGATTAGGTGAGACGGAGATAGGAGGTTATGATAAAAATTGCCGGGGCGGTGTATCGGTTGGAAATAGGTGGATATGTTTTAAGAGGATGGTTTTTGAGAAAAAGAACAAAAGAGATATGATGCTTTTAAGTTACATAAGTATGAGAAAAGTAAGAGTTGTAATATGCCCTTATGCCACTTGCATGAATCTAGATTGTTGTGATTTGTTGATTTATGTGCTCAAGTATTGCCATACATTCATGCTTAAACATGTTGCATTCATGACATCAAGATGCATACTAAAAGAAATGGACCTTGGATAAATAGTTTCATAAACCCTAATAATGAATCTCATATGCATGAACACCTTTTATAAATAAACCCAAGGTTCCTGAGGATGTGAACGATGTAACCCTAGAATAGGAGATTCCTTCTAAGATTCTTTAGTAAGATTCTCACTATTTTCTCTTCTTTTTCTCGCTCACATCTTTGAGGCATGGCATTCTGTGGTCTTCATTGACACATCCGTCCGAGAGGCGCCCCTAACGAGGAGCTCACGCCGCACGCATGCCCACTCCCTGCCGCCATGCTCTTGGATCATTACACTCCATTTCCCGGTTCTAGTAGCAAATGTTTTAGGGAGGCTTAGTGCACACACTCACATGTAGGCTGGATAAACTCCGCTTTGTTTTGAGGTTATTCACTATAGGTGCACTCAGTAGTGATGGTTTACTTTATGTTACTTTACGCTTCCCTGCTTATATTGTACTTCCTTTTCTGGCCAGTATTACAAGCTCACTCTCGTCCCAATGAGGGTATGACTACTTATGTATTCTAAGTTATGTTATTAATGAAACGTTTCTCTTGTTGTGATGATTTATGCTCAGCTGTTATATGTTTCCATTTCTGTGTTTCTCTAAGAGTGTTAAGCGTGCTTTATATTCCTATTATTCGATTAGACTAAGAACGTGGCTCTCACTTTGTTGTGTGTTTTAAAAAAAAAAAAAGAAAATTTACTCGTAATTTTCCTTAAATATTTTAAGAAAAGGATGAGACTATGAAGTAATACCCTAATGTTTAACCTAATGTGTTCTAGAAAGTTGGGTTAAAAATTAGAGTGTTACACATCCTCTTTTTCCTTTCTTGTTGGTTTTGGTTCTAACCTCTTTTTCCTTTGAGTTTTGGTTTCTATTACTTTCTCTTTATCATTTTATTTCTTTTGAGTTTGTCTCCTTGGAGCTTGATGATGATGTTCAAGAACCTCATTGTTCCTTTGAGAACTTGGTTCAAGAACTCTAAAGCTCTCTTTGTGATGAGATAAGTGTTGGGTTGTATCTCTAAAGTCTTGTAAGAGCTCTAGATAAGATTAAAATGAATATTGCATTCATGTTTATGTTTATGCCTTGCACATCATATTTACTTTCCTTGCTGTCACTAAGTATCAAGATAATAAATGAACTTGCATTATCATGTTTATGTTTCAAGCTTTGCATTATCACGTTTATATTTCAAGTCCTCACTTAAATATCAAAGATAATAATAAGTTGCATCCCATGTTTATTTTATGCCTTCCCTTTGTTTTCTATTGAAAGCTAAAACAAGTGCATGAGCTTGTTTATTTTTATGTCATCACTTAAGAGAACCTAGAGCTCAAAGATTTGCCCATTGTTGTCTCAAGAAAAGGCTTGAAAACAATATGTTATTTGGCTCCTTGATTTCGGCCCTAAGGAGTTATATTTGTTACAAGTATTAAAATCTATGTTTCATAATTTTTCTAAGCTTATATGAGTTCAAGCAATGTCTAAAACAACATTTTGTGAATTTAGGACCTCTTGAGATAAATTTAATTTAGCTACTGCCCTTACAAATATTTTGAGAGTTTTAGATGATAAGAATGTTTATAAATGAGTTTTGAAAGTCTTGAAACGGTTCCAAGAGAAACTAGTATTTTATGTGCTTTAGAAACCAAGTTTTATGCCTTTGTATGGAGATGTATTTTTGGTTCTGCCTTGCTGTGATTAAGTGCTGTTTATGCTGTTTTGATGATTATAACATGAGTATGTTTGAGTATAATTGATGCTAAAATTCATATATGAAAGATTAGAGAAGTTAGTAACTAGAAAAGAATTAATTTGAGAGTTCTAGATCCCTTGGTAATTGATTTTTCTGGATTCTGTCCAGCATGGTTTGGAAATGGTAATCATGGATTTAAATTAGTTTAAATGTGTAGGAATGACTCATAAATGGTTTAGGACTTGATCTTGATGCCTTAGGAGCAAACCGGACTTAGAAAGGGTAATTGTTGTGACTCCTAGGTACCCGTAAAGTTAGAAATTTAGATTCTGCATTCTTGAGGTTTAGAGAAGTTTATGATCATAGTATGGAGTGAGGAATACTTAGATATGAGCCAATAGGTACCCGAGAGATTAAGATGTGATGATTTATAACCTAGACGGTGAGTTAAGGACTTTAAGGGTCAATGCATAAGACATTAAGAAATCGTTAATACTATGATGTTTATATGACGTAATAACATGTTGGGATGTTTATGATGCATGAGGGAATGATTGTTTGAGATATGAAGTTTATTATGGCATGAGATTTAAATGAGGAATATGTTGTGTGAATAGCTTGTGGCATAAGTTTCGGTTTGAAGGGAATTTGGTTTAATAGCTGTTATGCTATCGGATTTTCGTCAAACCAAAAAGGGTGGAAGAAATGTTTTAAAGTACCACATGAGTTGAAAACCCTGGGTGACATAGGTTCGGCCGAGCACCCCCAGGAGATTTTTATGTGACAAAGCATTGAGATGCGCTTTCCTGGGTGACACCAGTTCGGCTGAGCACCCCCAGGGGAGACAAATCCGTGAGGGTATGAGTAGATGCAGCCTACCAAAGCGGGCAAATTGCTGTGGCTTGATGCCCGCAAAGCGTTTCAAAAAGGGTATATCCTAAGAGGTGTGATCCCTAGCCCCCTACCCGTACTTGCGTAGTAGAGGATTATTTTATTATGTTTCACTTATTCAGATAATAAGCAAGAGCTAGTGACTACTAGCTGAGGTATGAGCTCATAACCTAGTTATTTTAGGGTGGCCTTATTATGCTAAAGTACCATGATTGATGTCACGAAGTTGAGGAATGATCCACTTGAAAGTTATATGCCCTTTATGCCACTTGTGTGCTTTCTTGAAGTTGTGATTCATTGAGATATTTGATTGAGACATTGCCATGCATTCATATTTCAGTATGTTGCATTCATAACATTAAGACGCATGCTAAAAGGAATGAACCTTGGATAATTAGTTTTATAAACCCTAATAAGGAATCTTTTATGTATGTACACCTTTTATAATTAAACCCAAGGTTCCTGAGGATGTGAACGATGTAACCCTAGGATAGAAGACTCCTACTGAGATTCTTTAGTAAGAATTCTCACTCATTTCTCTTCCTTCTCTTTCTTCCATCACATCTTCAGAGAGCGATGGCGACGTTCGTGGTCTTCATTGACATGCCCGTCTGGGAGGTGCAATACGACCTGGAGCATCGTTCCTACCACTTTGAGGGTCGTTGTATCATTCGTGTTTTTATGTACATGGTTTGACCTTTTGCTTATCCAGTGTCTAGCTACCAGTTCACTCCTACCGCTCCTTTTGGTGACGATGACTTGATCTTCGAGCATACCCACCCTCGTGACAAGCAGTTGCGTCGTGCCCGCTCATCTGCCTCAGTTGTTCGTGACTACCCGGAGTATGTGCCTTGCTTGAGGAAGTCGGGGACCGATTCGTCCGAGGACTCACCTATGCACGTCTATTTGGAGAGTTCTGCCTTCTTTCCCCCGTTTAGGTGGGAGGGCAGTGAGGATACCATGATGCAGTCATGCCTGGCACGGAGGGCCGAGATGCACCCTCGCTGAGGAAGTTTATGGTTTTTGCAAGCCTAGGCAAGGATTTAGAGGATTGAAGCAAGTTGTTTGATGTTCTTTGTGAAGCAAAAATGGAGGCTTCTAGTTATGCTTGTTGGCCGAACAAGATAAGGAGAAATAGTGAAGTTTGGTGGCTTAAGTTTATCTTATATTAGGTTGACAATATTTTTTTAATTATAAATGATAATTCTTTGTAAAAGGAAATAAGATATATGACTAGGATTTGATCTTGTAAATCAAGATTGAATCTTAGCCTTACATTAGGTTTAAATGGATATACATAATCCTTTTATAAATATTAAACTATCTTTCGGTGTTAGAAATCGCACACTGAAATCTTACTAAACGGTGAAACACCATACCCCAGGTAATTAGTTATTGCTTGAAATTTAATTCCAGGTATAAAATCTTTATTTCTAACTATTTCTCAGTTTTGGGTATCTTCTAGTCTCGGATATAGGGTTTTGGTTGTCTCGCAGGGCCTGCAAAGTTACTATTTAGTTTTGTTTTTTTTATACATCCACTGGGTCGTCCTAATCACCACTACGTCTGTCAAAATGTTGAAACTTCAGTTAATTTCTGAATAACTTCAGGGTGTTACATAGTTCACTCCTATTGTCATCTTATAAGTGGTTTTTACTTAGCCTTTCCAAGCTAACTCACAATGATCACTACCAGATCGAGGATATAAAAGTTTGTATTTGGGTTTTTCGCTCAAACTAACTAACACTCAAGTTTTTGTAAGATATATAGTGACAGAGCTGGAAAACTTGAATGACTTTTTTCTATGATTCTCATAGAAAGAATGTAAGATCTACTAAGAATGTAGAAAGAAGACTTTTACAAACAAGAAACTAATTACAAGATGTAATATCTTTATAGAAAAGATAAGGAGAAATTCTTCAGTGTTTCAGCACTTTCTTCTTCATAAAAGCCTCTTGGGTTATGAGCACAACGTCTCTATTTATAGATGTTCTGCATTTATGATTGTTGCCCTTAATATGTTGTCCAAGTGACACGTATGGATTATCTATTTGTGTCCTGTAAATATAGTCTAGAGGAGTAGCTTGGCGCTTGTCAGAGCTGTTGTAGAAGCTATTGTGAAATAGAGGTTTCTGAGGCCATCTTTAGAAACTACTTTTTACTTTTTGAATGAGTTTTCTGAACCTTTCCTTTTAGATACTAGGGCAGTTGACAAAGTTAGCAGAAGAGATGTCACGTTAGTCTATGATTGGGTTTGACTTTAAATTTAAATTTTAAATTTCCCTCATTTTCCTGTAAAGTGCACCACTTCACTATAAAACATGCTTTCTGAAGAGTAGTAACAGTTTCTTAATTTTTCTTCATTCTTTCAATCTTCAGTCAAATCTTGTAGATGATGATATTATTGCGATCATGGTGATTGAAAATTGTAGAATACACTTGCTTCAGAGTTGGATGCAATCTTCACTTGAAATGTACTTTCTGATGTCACATGCTACTTTCAAAATACCTGAGCTTTGGTTCCTTGTTCTTGACAATATTCTTCAGTATGTTGAGCATATGTTCATTTATTCCATGATATAATTTTTGTAACACCCTAAATCTTAACCCAAGACTACTAGTATATACTTAGGTTAATCTTTAGAATATTACCTCTTGGTCTCATCTTTTACTTAGAAAATACTTAGCGGAAATATGGGTAAAATTTTTCTTTTTGGAATTTAAAATCAAAGTGAGAGCCACGCACGAATCTTTAAGAGGAAGCATAGCGAAACATATAAGCAAAGCATAAGAAACACATCATATCATGGGAACATCAACTGAATCATAGATATATATATATATATATATATATATATATATAACGTGCCTACCCAAAGAGGTAGGACTATTTGATACATCATGAAACAAAATACAACTGAAATGCAATACAAGGAAATCATAAAAAGCAAATACAAGAGAAACAACACCCATACCCATGTGCACCTAGAGTAGACAACCTCATATACAAAAGAAGGTTTGTCCTCAACTATGTGGCGTGTGTGCACTAACTACTACCCCTCCTATGACTACTCCTGCTGGTCCAGAAGTCTTTGTGGGGTCAGTCGATCCTTGACCGAATCTCGTGAGGAGTGGTCGAAAGCATCATCATCGGGGCATGTCCACCGTGGCGAGGACGCATAGATGGCCGATGAGCCAACCTCGGCTGGACTACCGTTTCCTCACTCCCACCCCTCATCGGTGGGGGAGCGGGACTAGAGCTCCAACTGTACATGTGGGATGGCGGGTCCTCGGATGGGACCTTCTCCGAGTACTGGGGACGCGGCACAAACTCGGGGTACTCGCGTACTGCTGATGTCTCGGGCTCCATGCGGAGGATCTGCTCATCGCGTGGTCTTGCTCGCTCGAAAATCCCATTATGACGGTAAGGAGCAGTCGGGGTGAAGCAGTAGCTCGGGACGGGGTGCGCGAAGGGTCGTCCCATGAACATGAATACTCTGACAGTGCAGCAACCCTCAAAATGGTATGACCCGAGTGCCGGGTCATGGTGCAGCTCCCATACCGGGGTATCGATGAAGAGTACGAATGTCGCCATCTGAAGATATGACGGAAAAAGAGAGAGGGAATGAGAATCTTTCTAAAAGAATTCTCAGTAGGGTTATCCCTACCTAGGTGACATCGTCACATCCTCAGGAACCTTGGGTTTATTTCTAAAAGGTGTGCATGCATATAAATTCCTTTTAAGTTAGTTTTCTAAAGAGGTATTTTATCCAAGGTCCGTCATATTTTATAATGCGTCTTTATAACTTTAAGCAGAAATATACTAATGATATGAATACATCATAAAGGTAAACCAAACAATAGAATAACTAAGAAACATTATAACGTTGGCATAAGTATAGTATATGTGACATTGTTAACTTTAACTTTCACCTCATGGGGCCACCCTAAAACATCTCTAGGTTATGAGCTCATACCTTAACTAGTCGTCACTAGTTCTTACTTATCCTATGATAAGCGTAACATATATAATTCCCGACTTAAAGTACGGGCTAGGGGGCAATCTAAGGATCTCCTCTCTAGGATCATTTCCTCTTTGAAACGCTTTGCTAGCCACGCAGGCCTCGCAATTTGTCCGCTTTGGCAGGCTGCATCTACACATACCCTCACGGATTTGTCTCCTCCTGGGGGTGCCCGGCCAAACCGGTGTCACCCAGGAGAAGCGTCTCGGTGTTGTGTCACATTTAAGTTCTCATAAGTATTAAATCATAAATACCTCATCATTTATCATATTCATTTTTATCATGCATCCTCATATAGCTTTTTCATAACATATATATCATCACATGAAAATTCCTCATAACATATGCATCGTCACATAAAACTTCCACATAACATAAACATCATCACATAGTCATATCTAACAATTATCCCCATAAGCTCATAGACTTGATATATTATAACCCATGGTGTTTTAAACTTCGATTCTTATGAGTCTTAAACTTGCAAATTAATTGTTCTAACATTATCCTTAACTTCTTATACACCTATAGTTTCACAACTAATGAGTTATACAAATTTTATGCTCAAGAACTAATCCCAACAGCACTAAGCAGAATTTGGACAGCTTTATGTTTATGTGATTACGGAGTTCTAGAAATTACGGTTTAGATCTTTATCTCACATTCTAAGTTATTGATCATCAACACCTAGTCTCTTGGGAACCTATAAGGTTATAACTAAGTATTTCTCACCTCACACTATAGTCAAGAACATCTCTAAACCTCAAGAGTGCAGAAATCAAAATCCTAACTTTACGGGTACCTAGAAGTCACAATAATGACCCTTTCTAAGTTCGGTTTGCTCCTAAGGTTTCAAGATTAAGTCCTAAACCAATTATGAGTCATTTCTACACATATGAACTAATTTAAAACCATGATTATTGAATCTAAACCTTGCTGGACAGAATCCAGAAAAATAAATCTTTAAGGGATCTAGAACTCTCAAATTAATTCTTTTCTAGTTCCTAACTTATCCTATCTTTCACATATGAGTCTTAACATAATTATTACTCAAACATAAGCATATTAACATCATTAACACAGCTCATACAGTGGCCAAACATAGCAAGGCAGAACCGAAACAGAAACTCCATTTAAAGGCATTGAACATAGTTTCTAAAGCACATAAAATACTAGTTTCTCTTGGGACCTTGTTAAAACTTTCAAAACTCTTTTATGAACACTTTTATCATCTAAACTTATGAAAATACTTAAGAGGGCAGTGGCTATATTATTTTCATCTCAAGAGGTCCTAAATTCATAAAACTTAGCTCTACATATTCCTTATACTCATATAAGTTTAGAAAAATTATAAAACATAGTTTTCAATACTTGGAGACACTAAGGCCTCATAGGGCCGAAATATGAATCAAAGGAAATAAATGTTTTAGACCTTTGTCTGAGATATCAATGGGCAAGTCTTTGAGCTCTAGATTCATTTAGGTGATGACATAAAAATAAACATGCTCATGCACTTATTTTAGATTCCATTAGAAAGTAAAGTGATAGCTCAAAGTAAATATGAATGCAACTCATTATTATCTTGGTATTAAGTGAGGACTTAAAATATAAACATGATAATGCATAGCTTGAAATATAAACATGATAATGCAAGGTTCACTCATTATCTTGATATTTAGTGATAGCAAGGAAGTAAACATGATATGCATAGCATAAAATAAACATGATGCAAGGTTTATTTTATGGTTAGCTAGAGCTCATTCAAGACTTTAACAAGATAACAACCCAATACAATATCTCAAAGATTACAACACAAAAATCGAAAATCATATAAAAGAGAAAGAAAGTGAAACTACATCAAGTTCTTTATTAAATACCCAAAACCCCTATCTAGAGAAAAATCTCTAGAATGTGCCGGCCAACTTTAAGGTTGACAAGGGTAGGCTTGGGCTTTTAGAAATCCTTAGATTAATTTTCTTAAGTTGAAAAAAACCATGTGAGTTAGATATCATATAGATGAAGTCATAAGAAAAGGAAAACTCAAGCTTTAAAGGTTTCTTTGAGATGAACACAATGTCATCATCTAGAAACTCTCATCATCAAGCTATCATGCTCAAAATCAAGGCCTCATGGCTGAAAATGAAAAGAAAGGAAAGACAAAGGAAAGTTCAAAAAGAATCCAAGAGGAAACTAGAGAAAAACACTTTCTTGAACAAAATAAAGTTTGAAAACAAATCCCTACCTAGTGATGAAGGTAAAAGCTTGATCTTGAAGATGGAAATGAGATGAGCAACACCTCCTAGGATGGTGATGATGATTCGGCCTTGATGAGAGAAAAAGAAAGGAAATGTGTTTTAAGTGAAGTTGTGTTTGAGGTGTGGTGTTTGAGAAGTTTGATGATGGTTCAAGGTTTTGGAGTGGTGTTTGATGGTTGAGAGGTGATGATGAGATGAAGAGATGAAGAAGATAAAGATGAAAAGAAAGGAAGAACACTCTTAGAACTTTGAGAGAAAAAGGAAAGACTAGCAAGACAACTCTAAAACTCTAAACTTTGCAAATGCTTCAAGGTGCAACAAGGCTAACACAAGCATCCTATTTATAGAAAAAAAAAACCATGGAGCTTGCAAATGGAGGGAGTGGCCGTGTGGTTTGGAGGGAAAAGGAAGAGAAAATATCTCTTACACAAGGTCATTCAAGCATGGTTTGAAGTATGGAAGCTATGCTACAAAGCATGGCTTGATGTGAGTTAATTTCCTATCACATTTTTATGAAATTAGTCTTCTAGAAACAATGCATGGCTGGAACTTTTCCAGCCACAATTAAATGGGAAAAATGGGTTGTTTTAATTATTTATTCATGTGGAAAATTAAGCTTGATTGAAAGTTATGACAAGGTATAGTGTATGTGACTTGAGGTATGGCCTTGGAGTGTTGAAAAATTGAACATGTGATGCACAATGGGGGAGAAGGTTCACGGCCCGGTCTGGTTCAGCAAGGGAGGAGGTGAGTTTGACCATTTAATTGTGTGTTAATGGTAGGTTTAGATGTGTATTAGCTTAGGTACAAGGTTAGGAATGATTAAGCTTAAGTTTAGGTAACTAAGAATGTGATTTAGGGAGTTTATGACAAGTTTAGGAGTGCTCATACATCATTAAAGAATTTAAAACTCATTTGTGAATAAACAATGTGTAACACAATTCCATGATTTAAGGAATTGGAAAGAGAAAATACTATTCAAGATTCTATGACTAGGTGTCTTAAAATTAAAATATGATTTTTAGTTGTAATTAAGTACTTTTTGGTTCTAATAAACTTTAATAAATTATTTTGACTCAAGATTAATTAAGGAAATTAATTAACCTTCGATTAGAGCCTAATATTGTTTAGGTTTGCTTAATCACGCGATTAAGCGTAAAAATACGAAACTAGGGGCAAAATCGTATTTTTGCACTAATTTTGCCTGGGACTTCTAAAATTAAAACTGAGGTCATAGAACACATAAAAACGCCTTTTAAAACCATCTGGAGAAGTTTCGGGTTCATCCGGCACTTGCAAATGGGTAAAACACCGCAGGGGCGTTTTGGTCATTTTGACCCGAAAACTCGAAAAATGAGATTTTTGATCCCGGGAAGGTACATAAGTTTTCTAATCCCCTTCCAACATTGAGTTTGCCCTTCGAGTACTGCCGCACTGGCTTTCCTCGAATTCCGGGCTGAAAATGACCTTAAGGGCATTTTGGTCATTTTCACTCTAACAGAAAAATCGGGGCATTACATTACTCCCCTCCTTAAAAAGAATTTCGCCCTCGAAATTCGTACCTTAGAAAAGCTCTGCATATTTGGACTTCATCTCTGACTCTAGTTCCCACGTGTATTCTTCCGACTTGCCTTGTCCCCACGCCACTTTTACCAAGGGTATAGACTTGTTCCTTAACTGCTTGACTCCGTGATCCACTATTCTCGTAGGCGGTACATTGAAAGTGAGATCCTCCCTCAACTGTACATGCTCTGGTTCTAGGACGTGACTAGGGTCGGACTCATATTTACGTAACTGGGAGACGTGAAAGACATCATGGAGGTTTGACAGATTGGGTGGTAAGGCTATTTTGTAAGCTACGGATCCGACTCTCTGAAGAATTTCAAAAGGACCGAGAAATCGAGGACTCAACTTTTTAACTTTCATGGCTCTCCCTATTCTTGTAGTGGGGGTGATTCTTAGAAATACGTGTTCTCCTTCTTGGAACTCCAAGGGCTTGCGCCTTTTGTCCGCGTAGCTTTTTTGTCGACATTGAGCGGTTAAGATTCTATCCTTGATCTTCTTGATTTGTTCCGTCGTTTCCCTCACTACTTCAGGTCCTAAGACACTTTGTTCTCCGAGCTCGTACCAACACAAGGGTGATTGGCACTTCCTTCCGCATACACGCCTCAAATGCGGTGCCATCTGCGATGCTCGCGTGATAACTGTTGTTATACGCAAACTCGATCAAAGGCATGTACTTATCCCAACTTCCTTTTTGGTCTAAGACACAGGCTCTCAGCATATCTTCCAGGGTTTGGATTGTCCTCTCGGACTGACCATCCGTTTGTGGGTGGTAAGCAGTGCTTAGGCATAACTTGGAACCAAACGCCTTTTGAAAGGCTCCCCAAAAACATGACGTAAACCGCGGATCTCGATCCGAGATTATCGTCGATGGTACTCCATGCAACCTTACTATTTCTTAGATGTAAAGCTGGGCCGACTTATCCAACGAGTACGTGACTCGAATAGGTAGAAAGTGAGCCGACTTAGTTAGTCGATCCATGATTACCCACACGGCATCGTGGCCAGCTTGGGTCTTTGGCAATCCTGTCACGAAGTCCATTGATATACTCTCCCACTTGCACTCGGGGATTGACAGGGGTTGCAACATGCCAGAAGGTTTTTGGTGTTCGATCTTGACCTTTTGGCAGACCAAACACTTACTCACCCAGGCGACCACATCCTTCTTTAATCCAGGCCACCAGAACATCCTCTTCAAGTCCTGATACATCTTGGTAGTACCAAGATGGATGGCAAAATGGCTCTTGTGAGCCTCCTCCAAGATCTTCTCTCGGAGGTCGCCATCTTGTGGCACACAGATTCGCCCCTCGAACCTCCACAACCAGTCGGGGCCTCGTACAAAACCTTTCAACTTTCCGGCCTTAACTGCCTCGATTGTCTCCATAAAGTCCTCATTTTCTCTTTGGGCAAGCATAATCCTTTGCTTAAACCCACTGGTCACCGTGAGATGACTCATCACGATGCCATTCTCCGTTATTGACATCCCCAGATTCATATCCCTAAACTGCTCTATTAACCCGACTTCGTTAACCATCATACAAGATAAATGTAACGACTTTCGACTTAAGGCATCGGCGACTACATTAGCCTTGCCGGGGTGGTAACTTAAGCCAAAATCGTAGTCCTTGAGGAATTCCATCCATCTTCTTTGCCTCATATTCAACTCCTTTTGATCAAAGAGATGCTTGAGACTCTTATGATCGGAGAAAACTTCAAACCTTACACCATACAAATGGTGTCTCCACATCTTTAGAGCGAACACGATGGCTGCTAGTTCTAGGTCATGGGTAGGGTAGGTTACCTCGTGAGGCTTGAGTTGTCTGGATGCATAGGCTACCACTTGCCTGTTTTGCATCAACACACAACCTAAACCCTTGCCCGAAGCATCGCAATATACTTCGAAGGGTACATTGGGGTCAGGTAAAACTAAAACCGGGGTTGAGGTGAGCTTTTCCTTGAGCTCTAGGAAACTCTTTTCACACTCGGGGCTCCACTCAAACGGGGCATTCTTCCTAGTGAGTTTGGTTAAGGGTAGGGCTAACTGGGAAAATCCTTTGATAAACCTACGGTAATATCCAGCTAAACCCAAAAAGCTTCTAATCTCAGTTACAGAGGTTGGTCTATCCCAACTCATCACAGCTTCTATCTTACTTGGGTCGACAGCTATGCCACCTTTTGACACAACATGTCCTAAGAACTTTACCTTCTCTAACCAAAATTCACACTTAGACAACTTAGCATATAACTTCTTCTCCTTTAATACCTCTAAAACCAACCTTAAATGACGCTCATGCTCTTCGTGGGTTTTCGAATAGATGAGAATATCATCTATGAACACAACCACGAATTGATCTAAATAGGGTCTAACGATCCTATTCATGTAATCCATAAAAACTGTGGGAGCATTCGTCAAACCAAACGATATCACATTGAACTCAAAGTGTCCATACCGAGTTCGAAAGGCGGTTTTAGGAATATCCGAATCTCTAACCCTAATCTGATGGTAACCAGACCTTAAATCAATCTTAGAAAACACTACTGCTCCTTTTAATTGGTCCATAAGATCATCAATCCTAGGCAATGGGTATTTGTTCTTTATGGTTACTTGGTTCAACTGCCTATAGTCTATACACATCCTCATACTTCCGTCCTTTTTCTTCACAAATAAGACCGGAGCGCCCCAAGGCGAAGCACTCGGCCTTATAAAACTCTTTTCTAACAGCTCTTCTAACTGGGTTTTCAATTCTGCCAGCTCTGAGGGTGACATCCTATACGGGGCTATAGAGATTGGTCCTGTCCCAGGAACCAACTCTATGGAGAATTCAACTTCTCTTTCGGGAGGGAACTCGGGTATTTCATCTGGAAATACCTCGGGATAGTCTCTTACCACAGGTATCTCACCTAGGTTTTGCTCAAAGTCTACATCGCAGGTGGCTAGGAGAACATATCCCTTAGCTTTCTCCCCACTACAGAAGATCTCTACGGAATTTAGGTACAGCCTAATTGGTTGAGTGATGTTTTTGGGAGGAGAAGGGAAAACTACGGTTTGGGTTCCACAATCTAACAACACACGATTGGTGTGAAGCCAGTTCATGCCTAAGATAATGCCTATGTCTTTCAAGGGTAAACAAATTAAATCTATGATAAAAGACCTATTTTCTACAACAAGATGACAGTTTAAACAACAACGGCAGGTATTAACAGGGCGATTTGTGGGAGTAGAAACAATGAGATCAAAGGGAAATTTAGAGACTCTTAGATTTAAGGACTCGACACTAGCAAGTGAAATGAAAGAATGAGTAGCACCAGAGTCATATAGTACAGTTAAGGGTTTACCGTTTACTTCGCACATACCTTCAATGAGATCTTTGGACTTCTTAGCGTCTTCCGCATTAAGGGTAAAGACCCTTCCTTAGTATTGTGGTCGGGGGTTTTGGTTCGATGTCCCTTGTCCGGTGCAGTCCTTTGCATAGTGGCCAGGCTTGCCACACTTGAAACATACATTCTGACCGGCTAAGCATGGGCGATTCCCGTGGTTCTTCCCGCATTGTGGGCAGACATCAGCAGATGTTGCTCCGGGGTAAGCAGCAGGGGTTTGTGGTGCCTTGTTCTTGGCTCCACTTGGTCCTCCATTGTGGTTCCGGGGTCCACCCGGTCCACGGGGTTGATTATTGAAGTTCCTCGGGCCTTGATGTTGAAATGGCAGCCTTTGGTGTTGCTTGGATTGTTGGTGAGCAGGAGCTCTTGGTGGTTGTTCTTGTTGTTGTCGGAACTGGTTGGTCTGGTAAGGATTGTAGTGGTTCCTTGAAGGGTACTGCGGTTTGAACTTCGGGGCTTACGGTCCGAGCCCCTTAGCTCGCTCTGCCCTTGTGATTTGAATCTTTCTTTGTCCTTCTTCAAGGATCCGGCACTTGTTGACCAGAGTCGGGAAGTCTCTGATCTCCATATGGGCCACCGCGTAGTTCATCTCCACCTTCAGACCGGCCTCATACTTAACGCATTTCCAAACCTCATCAGGGTTCCCTTGGAACACCCGAGAGAACTTGATCAGCTCCTTGAACTTCGCAGTGTATTGGGCTCTGATGGGCCCTCCCTGGGTCAACTGCATGAACTCAATGTCCTTCGCGTTCCTTACGGACTTCGGGAAGTACTTCTCATAGAAGTAAGCCTTGAACAGTTCCCAGTCAATGGGAGTTCCAGAAGCTTCTAGCAGATGCCTCGTGCCGTTCCACCAGAACTCGGTGTCGGACTTCAACATAAAAGCAGCAAAGGTGACCTTCTGCTCCTCTAAGCAAGTAACGACAGAGTAGATCTTCTCCAGGTCTTTGATCCATTCATCAGCCTTATCGGGGTCCATTACCCCTCGAAACACTGGTGGGTTCGCCTTGCGGAACTCACCAAAGCGGGCTTGTTCCACCGTCTCAGCAGCAGGGGGAGGAGGGGGAACAGGAACAGCATTCGCTTGTTGATCCATTCGATCGAACATCCGTTCCATGGCTTGCGCCATGCGACGGACAGCAGCAGCAGTTGCATTATCTTGGTCAACATCAGGCGTAGTCCTAGGCCGTCGTCGCTGTGCCATTGGTCCCTAAACACATGAAACAATGAACATCAAGTTGATCAGGCTCAATATCCATGCAAAATGAGCTAGTTACCATGGCACTTGCAAGCAACAGAAGTCATGCATCTCTAGTCTTACAGCTTATCTCTATCAAGCACTACACATGACATAACTATCGTATTATGCTTATAAAGCATAGTCAGTCCAATCCTGAGGCTCCATGAGAATCGAACTGCTCTGATACCATAATGTAACACCCTAAATCTTAACCCAAGACTACTAGTATATACTTAGGTTAATCTTTAGAATATTACCTCTTGCTCTCATCTTTTACTTAGAAAATACTTAGCGGAAATATGGGTAAAATTTTACTTTTTGGAATTTAAAATGAAAGTTAGAGCCACGCACGAATCTTGAAGAGGAAGCATAGCGAAACATATAAGCAAAGCATAAGAAACACATCATATCATGGGAACATCAACTGAATCATAGATATATATATATATATATATATATATATATATATATATATATATATATATATATATATATATATATATATATATATATATAACGTGCCTACCCAAAGAGAGGCAGGACTATTTGATACATCATGAAACAAAATACAACTGAAATGCAATACAAGGAAATCATAAAAAGCAAATACAAGAGAAACAACACCCATACCCATGTGCACCTAGAGTAGACAACCTCATATACAAAAGAAGGTTTGTCCTCAACTATGTGGCGTGTGTGCACTAACTACTACCCCTCCTATGACTACTCCCCTGGTCCGAAATCGTGGGGTCGAAGTCGATCCACCGACTTAATCTCGACGGAGTGGTCGAAGCGCATCATCGGGGCATGTCCACGCTGGCGGGGACGTATAGATGGCCGGCAGGCCAACCTCGGCTGGACTACCGTCTCCTCACTCCCACCCCTCATCGGTGGGGGAGCGGGACTAGAGCTCCAACTGTACATGTGGGATGGCGGGTCCTCGGATGGGTCCGTCTCCGAGTACTGGGGACGCGGCACATACTTGGGGTACTCGCGTACTGCTGATGTCTCGGGCTCCATGCGGAGGATCTGCTCAACGCGTGGTCTCGCTCGCTCGAAAATCCCATTATGACGATAAGGAACAGTCGGGGTGAAGCGGTAGCTCGGGACGGGGTGCGCGAAGGGTCGTCCCATGAACATGAATACTCACGGCAAAGGTCAGCGACCCTCAAAATGGTATGACCCGAGTGCCGGGTCATGGTGCAGCTCCCATACCGGGGTATCGATGAAGAGTACGAATGTCGCCATCTGAAGATATGACGGAAAAAGAGAGAGGGAATGAGAATCTTTCTAAAAGAATTCTCAGTAGGGTTATCCCTACCTAGGTGACATCGTCACATCCTCAGGAACCTTGGGTTTATTTCTAAAAGGTGTGCATGCATATAAATTCCTTTTAAGTTAGTTTTCTAAAGAGGTATTTTATCCAAGGTCCGTCATATTTTATAATGCGTCTTTATAACTTTAAGCAGAAATATACTAATGATATGAATACATCATAAAGGTAAACCAAACAATAGAATAACTAAGAAACATTATAACGTTGGCATAAGTATAGTATATGTGACATTGTTAACTTTAACTTTCACCTCATGGGGCCACCCTAAAACATCTCTAGGTTATGAGCTCATACCTTAACTAGTCGTCACTAGTTCTTACTTATCCTATGATAAGCGTAACATATATAATTCCCGACTTAAAGTACGGGCTAGGGGGCAATCTAAGGATCTCCTCTCTAGGATCATTTCCTCTTTGAAACGCTTTGCTAGCCACGCGGGCCTCGCAATTTGTCCGCTTTGGCAGGCTGCATCTACACATACCCTCACGGATTTGTCTCCTCCTGGGGGTGCCCGGCCAAACCGGTGTCACCCAGGAGAAGCGCGTCTCAGTGTTGTGTCACATTTAAGTTCTCATAAGTATTAAATCATAAATACCTCATCATTTATCATATTCATTTTTATCATGCATCCTCATATAGCTTTTTCATAACATATATATCATCACATGAAACTTCCTCATAACATATGCATCGTCACATAAAACTTCCACATAACATAAACATCATCACATAGTCATATCTAACAATTATCCCCATAAGCTCATAGACTTGATATATTATAACCCATGGTGTTTTAAACTTCGATTCTTATGAGTCTTAAACTTGCAAATTAATTGTTTTAACATTATCCTTAACTTCTTATACACCTATAGTTTCACAACTAATGAGTTATACAAATTTTATGCTCAAGAACTAATCCCAACAGCACTAAGCAGAATTTGGACAGCTTTATGTTTATGTGATTACGGAGTTCTAGAAATTACGGTTTAGATCTTTATCTCACATTCTAAGTTATTGATCATCAACACCTAGTCTCTTGGGAACCTATAAGGTTATAACTAAGTATTTCTCACCTCACACTATGGTCAAGAACATCTCTAAACCTCAAGAGTGCAGAAATCAAAATCCTAACTTTACGGGTACCTAGAAGTCACAATAATGACCCTTTCTAAGTTCGGTTTGCTCCTAAGGTTTCAAGATTAAGTCCTAAACCAATTATGAGTCATTTCTACACATATGAACTAATTTAAAACCATGATTATTGAATCTAAACCTTGCTGGACAGAATCCAGAAAAATAAATCTTTAAGGGATCTAGAACTCTCAAATTAATTCTTTTCTAGTTCCTAACTTATCCTATCTTTCACATATGAGTCTTAACATAATTATTACTCAAACATAAGCATATTAACATCATTAACACAGCTCATACAGTGGCCAAACATAGCAAGGCAGAACCGAAACAGAAACTCCATTTAAAGGCATTGAACATAGTTTCTAAAGCACATAAAATACTAGTTTCTCTTGGGACCTTGTTAAAACTTTCAAAACTCTTTTATGAACACTTTTATCATCTAAACTTATGAAAATACTTAAGAGGGCAGTGGCTATATTATTTTCATCTCAAGAGGTCCTAAATTCATAAAACTTAGCTCTACATATTCCTTATACTCATATAAGTTTAGAAAAATTATAAAACATAGTTTTCAATACTTGGAGACACTAAGGCCTCATAGGGCCTAAATATGAATCAAAGGAAATAAATGTTTTAGACCTTTGTCTGAGATATCAATGGGCAAGTCTTTGAGCTCTAGATTCATTTAGGTGATGACATAAAAATAAACATGCTCATGCACTTATTTTAGATTCCATTAGAAAGTAAAGTGATAGCTCAAAGTAAATATGAATGCAACTCATTATTATCTTGGTATTAAGTGAGGACTTAAAATATAAACATGATAATGCATAGCTTGAAATATAAACATGATAATGCAAGGTTCACTCATTATCTTGATATTTAGTGATAGCAAGGAAGTAAACATGATATGCATAGCATAAAATAAACATGATGCAAGGTTTATTTTATGGTTAGCTAGAGCTCATTCAAGACTTTAACAAGATAACAACCCAATACAATATCTCAAAGATTACAACACAAAAATCGAAAATCATATAAAAGAGAAAGAAAGTGAAACTACATCAAGTTCTTTATTAAATACCCAAAACCCATATCTAGAGAAAAATCTCTAGAACGTGCCGGCCAACTTTAAGGTTGACAAGGGTAGGCTTGGGCTTTTAGAAATCCTTAGATTAATTTTCTTAAGTTGAAAAAAACCATGTGAGTTAGATATCATATAGATGAAGTCATAAGAAAAGGAAAACTCAAGCTTTAGAGGTTTCTTTGAGATGAACACAATGTCATCATCTAGAAACTCTCATCATCAAGCTATCATGCTCAAAATCCAGGCCTCATGGCCGAAAATGAAAAGAAAGGAAAGACAAAGGAAAGTTCAAAAAGAATCCAAGAGGAAACTAGAGAAAAACACTTTCTTGAACAAAATAAAGTTTGAAAACAAATCCCTACCTAGTGATGAAGGTAAAAGCTTGATCTTGAAGATGGAAATGAGATGAGCAACACCTCCTAGGATGGTGATGATGATTCGGCCTTGATGAGAGAAAAAGAAAGGAAATGTGTTTTAAGTGAAGTTGTGTTTGAGGTGTGGTGTTTGAGAGGTTTGATGATGGTTCAAGGTTTTGGGGTGGTGTTTGATGGTTGAGAGGTGATGATGAGATGAAGAGATGAAGAAGATAAAGATGAAAAGAAAGGAAGAACACTCTTAGAACTTTGAGAGAAAAAGGAAAGACTAGCAAGACAACTCTAAAACTCTAAACTTTGCAAATGCTTCAAGGTGCAACAAGGCTAACACAAGCATCCTATTTATAGAAAAACAAAACCATGGAGCTTGCAAATGGAGGGAGTGGCCGTGTGATTTGGAGGGAAAAGGAAGAGAAAATATCTCTTACACAAGGTCATTCAAGCATGGTTTGAAGTATGGAAGCTATGCTACAAAGCATGGCTTGATGTGAGTTAATTTCCTATCACATTTTTATGACATTAGTCTTCTAGAAACAATGCATGGCTGGAACTTTTCCAGCCACAATTAAATGGGAAAAATGGGTTGTTTTAATTATTTATTCATGTGGAAATTTAAGCTTGATTGAAAGTTATGACAAGGTATAGTGTATGTGACTTGAGGTATGGCCTTGGAGTGTTGAAAAATTGAACATGTGATGCACAATGGGGGAGAAGGTTCACGGCTACAGTGCAGTTGACAAGGGAGGAGGTGAGTTTGACCATTTAATTATGTGTTAATGGTAGGTTTAGATGTGTATTAGCTTAGGTACAAGGTTAGGAATGATTAAGCTTAAGTTTAGGTAACTAAGAATGTGATTTAGGGAGTTTATGACAAGTTTAGGAGTGCTCATACATCATTAAAGAATTTAAAACTCATTTGTGAATAAACAATGTGTAACACAATTCCATGATTTAAGGAATTGGAAAGAGAAAACACTATTCAAGATTCTATGACTAGGTGTCTTAAAATTAAAATATGATGTTAGGTTGTAATTAAGTACTTTTTGGTTCTATTCAACTTTAATAAATTATTTTAATCACGCGATTAAGCATAAAAATACGAAACTAGGGGCAAAATCGTAATTTTGCACTAATTTTGCCCGGGACTTCTAAAATTAAAACTGAGGCCATAGAACACATAAAAAAGCCTTTTAAAACCATCTGGAGAAGTTTCGGGTTCATCCGGTACTTGCACATGGGTAAAACACCGCAGGGGCGTTTTGGTCATTTTGACCCGAAAACTCGAAAAACGAGATTTTCGATCCCGTGAAGGTACATAAGTTTTCTAATCCCCTTCCAACATTGAGTTTGCCCTTCGAGTACTGCCGCACGGGCTTTCCTCGAATTCCGGGCTGAAAATGACCTTAAGGGCATTTTGGTCATTTTCACTCTAACAGATAAATCGGGGCGTTACATTAGCCGAGCACCCCCAACAAAACAAATCTGTGAGGGTATTGACATAGATCTTGCCAAAGCGGACAATACTACTATGCACCAGTTGCTAGTAGAGCGTTTCAAAGAGGAAATGACCCTAAGAGGTGATCCTTAATTCGCCCCCTAGCCCGTACTTTAAGTCGGGATTATGTTACGCTTATCATAGGATAAGTAAGAGCTAGTGACGACTAGTTAAGGTATGGGCTCATAACCTAGAGATGTTTTAGGGTGGCCCCATGAGATAAAGTTAAAGTTAAAATGTCACATATGCTATGAAAAACCAAGGAAGTTATTATGAGATTTATACCTGTCAAACTTATGCCACTATTACAACATTTTTGTGACTTTGTTGATTAGCTTATCTTTATGATGCATTCATATCATTAGTGTATTTCATGCTTATTCATAAGATGCATTGTAAAATATGACGGACCTTAGATAATGAATACTTTAGAAAACTAACTTAAAAAAAGTTTACATGCATGCACACCTTTTTAGAAATGAAACCAAGGTTCCTGGGGATATGATGATGTCACTTAATTAGGGATTGCCCTACTGAGAATTCTTTTAGAAGATTCTCATTCCCTCTCTCTTTTCTTCCGTCATATCTTCAGATGCCGACTTTCGTACTCTTCGTCGACACCCCGATGTGGGAGCTGCACCATGACCCAGCACTCGGGTCATACCATTTTGAGGGTCGCTGCACAGTTAGAGTATTTATGTTTATGGGACGACCCTTCGCGCACCCAGTATGTTTATGGGACGACCCTTCGCGCACCCCGACTGCTCCCTACCATCATAACACGATTTTTGAGTGAGCCAGACCACGTGACGAGCAGATCCTCCGCATGCAGCCCGAGGCGTCAGCTGTATGCGACTACCCGGAGTACGTGCCCCGGACTCAGTATTCAGAGATGGATCCATCAGAGGACCCGCCCTCACATATGTACAGCTGGAGCTCTAGCCTCGCTCCCCCACCGATGAGAGCCGGGAGTGAGGAGACAATACTTCAACCGAGGTTGGCTCGTAGGCCATCCATGTGCCCTCGCCGCTGTGGACACGCTCCGATGATCCGCACGACCACTCCCGCCGAGATTTGCCAGTGGATCGATTCCACCCCTCAGTACTCGGACCAGCAAGAGTAGGTGCATAGGATGGGTAGTAGCTAGTGCACACACGCCACATAGTTGAGTACAAACCTTCTTTTGCATATGAGGTTGTCTACTCCAGGTGCACACGGGTATGGGTGTTGCTTTCATGGTTTCCTTGTACTTGCTTTTATGATTTCCTTGTATTTGCATTTCAGTTGTATTTCATTCTCATATGTATCGAATAGTCTTGCCTTTTAGTAGGCACATTATCTATATATATAATCAGTTGATGTGTCCATGTTATTTATGTGTTTTATTATGATTTGCTCATATGACTTGTATGAATTTCTGTTCGAAGAATCATGTGTGGCTCTCACTTTGGTTTTAATTCCAAAAAGAAAAATTTTACCCATATTTCCGCTAAGTATTTTCAAGTAAAGAATGAGACCAAGAGGTAATATTCTAAAGATTAACCTAAATACATACTAGTAATATTAGGTTAAGATTTAGGGTGTTACAGAATACCTCTGATATTTTTCATTAGTTTTCACAAATGTATCCCATAAAAGGTCCTTTTCAAATTCTACCTAAAATAAGATTGATCAACTAAGAGCCATGGATTTGATAATGTTGAATATACTTTCCAATCAAGATCAGTATCACCATTATTATTTAGAAAGATAAAGATTTTAGGAATACCTCAATTTATATTCTTCTAGTTGGTTCTTCATCCGCAACAACTGGGAATTGTAGATTGCATCAATTCTCCATTTTCACCTTAGGCATCATAAGTATGTTCTTTTCTTTGCACAGTTAGAAGTCTCGAGTCTCTCAAGAGAGTGGTAGCATTCTAGCTTCTCATTTTAGGCTCATGATGACTTCTTTTTTCTTTAGATATTCAAGTTTTTCATATTCTTGACCTAGCTCTACTCTTGTAGCAAAGTATCCATCTAACTTTGATTGATCAAAGCTTATGTGATACATACAGGCACAATGTGGAGATGGAAACACAGTTTTCCATGTTTCTTTAGGAATGACATGTCTCCCAAAACTTCCAGATTGCTTTTCTTCTTATTTAGAAATGTTTTTCTTCTGAAGTATTTGTGTAACATCCTAATTCTTAACCTAATACTCCTAGAACGTGTTTCGGTTAATTATTAGTTTATTACTTTTTAGTTTCATTCTTTTCAAAATACTTAGCAGAAAATACGAATAAATTTTTCTTTTGAAACTTGAAAACAAAACATGAGTCACATGCTACCATAAAATCTAATGTTCGCCACATCATAACATATAAGAAAGTGAAATCCTATCATTCATAGCCACAAAATACAATTGTTATACATAACAACACAACATAGTCACATCATTATAGATACACCAATTACTACTAACATAGCTTCATTGTCACATCAAAAGAAATACACATATGTAAATCGAAAGTGACATCTACGCGCTTCCGTTGCATCCCACTAATCCGACTTATAGCATATGCCTCATGCCCATGCTTTAGTAGAAATCGCGAATCGCATCACTATCTTCGTCTGGAGAGGACACGGAAGAAAAGAAAGAGAGAGATGAGAAACTCATTCAAGATTCTCAATAGGGATTTCCGACTCTAACATATGTGTCATCGTCATCGTCCCCAGCCACTTCGGTTTTAATTATGAAAAGGTATTCATGCATAAGGTTTGGTTTTAAACTTCTCAAATCTATTTATCCGAAATAGATTTCTTTTAGTATGAGTCTTAATGACATGAATGCAATAGATATTGGATGAATGCATGACAATACATTATGCAAACAATTCAATAAAACATAACATCAAGTAAACATAAAAGTGGCATAAAGAGCACAGAACTTTCATATACCATTTTCTCATACTTGAACTATTAAATTCTTTTTCTCAAAGACCACCCTCTTATACTGTCACAAAAATCCAACCATCATGCCGCCCCGGCGATTTTATACTGTCACCAAACTCCATCTCACCTATCACCTAGGAATAAGCTCAATCCTAACTAGTCGTCACTAGATTTAACATGGGGAAAAATAGAGGGGGTAACTCATCACTAGTTTCGGCTTATCCTCAGATAAGTGTAAATATATCCCGACTCCCAGAGTGCGGGTTAGGGACTTAAGGATCACCTAACACACCGACTCCCAGAGTACCGGTTAGGGTTATTTCTTTCTTTGAAATGCATCTATGGTACCTAGTGCATAGTAAATTTGTCTGCTTTGGCAGGCTGCATTTACCATACCCTCACGGTTTTGTTATCTCTTTACCGAAGTAAGAGAAATGTGTCTCGGTGTGCTATGCCAGAATGCATCATAAACACATGTTCGTCAAATCATGCAATTCACCATATCATGTTACAATAACTCATAATGCATGTACATTTCTCATTCAACTTCTATAATTATGATAATATTGAAACCACATAAACATACTCATCATGGCACATGCATTATTACATCATACTTGAATTAATAAACTCATTGCATCAAAGGTGTCTTATGCTTTGACCCTTAGGGTCTTAGACTTGAAAATATAAGTTCTCTATCATCACAACTTAACCTCTCGGGCACCTATGGGTTCATAACTAGGTAGTCCTCACTCATTTCTATGATCATAACTGATTCTAAACCTCATGAGTGCAGAATCTATGCTTTGCTTACCTAGGAGTCGCAACTTTGACCTTTTCTAAGTTCGGTTTTCTCGTAAAGTACCAAGATCAACTATGTAACACTCTAATTTTTAACCTCATACTCTAGAACATATTAGGTTAATCGTTAGGTTATTACTTCTTAGTCTCATCTTTTTATGAAAATACTTAGCCGAAATACGGGTGAAACTTTTTTTTTTGAAAACATAAAACCAAAGTAAGAGCCGCGTTCTTGTCTAATCGTGATCAATACTTATCATACAATATAAACACTTAGCAAAAGAACAACCATTAACTTAAGCAATCAATAAAACATAGAAGGAAACACTTTCATTGATATCATAATTAAGGGTACATATATAGTCACGCCCTTATATAATCGAGCTGAGCTTGTAGTATATGCAGGATAACAGGAAAGCAGTAAAGGACATGGTACAACGGAAAATGAAAAACTAACTACGCTACCAAGCTACGAGTACTAAGCTATAACTCCTTCCCCAAAAGATGCTGCCGAAGGGAAGAACCTTGTGACGACTCAAGTACTCAAAAAGCTCTCCAATGAAATCTGGTGACGGCGGGGACCCTCGGGAGATAGAGGTATGTAACCGGGGAACCACTCGACCTCCTCCTGGGTGGGCCAGTGGAGAGGAACATGAACGCGTGTCAGTTGAATGTAAGCTCCTCGGCTCGGGCACATCTCGGCTTTCCTCGCCAAGCGCGGCTACATCATGGTATCCTCGCTCCCCTCTCGCCTAAATGGGGAAAAGGGAGCAAAGCTCTCCGAATAGACGTGCATCGGAAAATTCTTGGACAGATCCACCTCCGACCTCCTTGAACGGGGCACGTACTCCGGGTAGTCGCCAACAGCTGAGGCAGACCAACGAGCACGACGCATCTGCTCGTCGTGGGGGTGGGTGTGCTCGAAAATCAGGTCGCCGCCACCATAAGGAGCGGTAAGAGTGAACTGGTAGCTGGACACCGGGTAGGCAAAAGGTCGTCCTATATAGACAAAAACTCGAACAACACAGCGACCCTCAAAGTGATAAGAGCGGTGATCCGGGTCGAAGTGTACCTCCTAGACGGGTGTGTCAGTGAAGACCACGAATGTCACCATCGAACTCTGAAGATGTGACAGAAGAGAAAGGAGTGAGAATTCTTACTAAAGAATCTCAGTAGCAACCTCCTACCTAGGTTTACATCGTTCACATCCTCAAGAATCTTGGGTTTATTTATAAAAGGTGTACATGCATACTAGATTCATTATTAGGACTTATAAAACTAATTATCCAAGGTTCATTCCTTTTAGCATGCATCTTAATGTTATGAATGCAACATAATAGAGCATGAATGCATGGCAATACTTAAGCATATAAATCAACGAAACATAACATCAAGACGCATACAAGTAGTAAAAGGGCATATAAAACTCTTCCTTTACTCATGACTACGTGACTCCAAAAAGGACATCATATCTCTTTCTCACGTCCGAAATCTTAAGTTCTTTCTCTCAAAGACCACCTTCTTTTCGCATCACCAAAATCGAACCATAAACACTGGCCCCGGCTATATTTATACGCATCATCAAATCCATCAAACACTCCCTATCGCCTAGGAATGAGCTCAACTATATTTATATGCATCGCCAAAATTATTCGCATCACCAAAATTATTTGCATTACCAAGTCCAACCAAACACACCCAAATCCAACCAAACACACCCTTATTACCTAAAATGAGCTCAATCCTAAGTAGTTGTCACTAGATTTCTTAGGGGGCGAAAGAAGGGGTATATATCCTTTCTCATTCAACTTTCTCACGAACATAATAGACATAACATTTCAATAAAACATTTTATCATAGCTCATATACCATCAAGCATATATCTCAAATACATCATCCTTACATGGTTAAACATCATAGCATAAACATCATAGCATATACTTCAGATTCATCATGGCATACACTTCAAATACATCATATCTAGTATAAATAAACTCACAGCATTAAGAGATTTCGCAATGTCTTATGCATTGACTCTTAAGGTCCTTTAACTCAAATCTAAGTTGTAAATCATCATAACTTAAGCTCTCGAGTACCTATAGGCTCATGTCTAAGTATTCCTAACTCAATACTATGATCATAAACATCTCTAAACCTCAAGAGTGCAGAATCTATAATTCCTACTCTACGAGTACCTAGGAGTCACAACATTGACCCTTTCTAAGTTCGGTTTGCTCCTAAGGTATCAAGATCAAGTCCCAAACCAATTATGAGTCATTCCTACACATTTAAACTAATTATAAATCATGATTATCAATTCTAAACCTTGCTGGACAGAATCCAAAAAAATACTTTTCTAAGGGATCTAAAAGTCTCAAATTAATTCTTTTCTAGTTACTATCTTCTCTTAACTTTCAGATATGAATTTTAACATCAATTATACAAGAACATACTCGTATTATCATCATCAAAACAGCACAAACAGTGAGCATTCATAGCAAGGTAGAACCGAAATTATCTCCAACAAACAAAGCATAAAACTTGATTTCTAAAACACATAAAATGCTAGTTTCTCTTAGAACCTTTCTAAAACTTTCAAAACTCATTTGTAAACATTTTTATCTCATAAAAATTATCAAAATCCCTTCAAGGGAAGTAGCCATTTCGAATGAAATTTGAAAAGGTTTGAAATCATAAAACTTTGTTCAAACATTTCTTAAGCCCATATAAACTTAGGAAAAAAATTATAAAACATAAGTTTTAGTATTTGAAACAAAGCAAACCTCCTAGGGCCAAATCTAAAGGAACAAGGAAACATATATTTTCAAGCCTTTGTTTGAGATAATATTGGGCAAGTCTTTGAGCTCAAGATTCTCTTAGGTGATAACATAAGCTTAAACATGCTCATGCACATATTTTATCTTTCCTTAGAAAATAAAGTGAGAGCGTAAAATAAACATGAGATGCAACTTGTTATTAACTTTAATATTTAGGTGAGGACTTGAAAATATAAACATGATGATGCAAAGCTTGAAATATAAATATGATAATGCAAGTTCATTTATTATTCTTGATATTTAGTGATAGCAAGGAAAATAAACATGACGTGCAAAGCATAAATATAAACATGAATGCAAGATTTATTTTAATCTTAGCTAGAGCTCTTACAAGACTTTAACATCCAACATAACCCAACACTTATCTCATCACAAAGAGAGCTTTAGAGTTCTTGAACCAAGTTCTCAAAGGAACTACATGATTCTTAAACATCATCATCAAGCTCAAAAAGAAGCAAACTTTTAAGAGAAAACAAAACCTCAAGGAAGTAGAAACCAAGGCCAAAATTTTAAAGAAAAGAAAAGAAATGAAAAGTGAAGAAGTTTCTTGAGTTAAGATCACCTAAGTTAGAAAATGAAGATAAAGCTTAAAGAAAGGAAAAACTCAAGCTCTAGAGGTTCCTTTGAGATGAACACATGGTCATCATCTAGGAGCTCTCATCATTGAACTATCATGAAACAACCAAGGCTTCTTAGTCGACACAAAGGAAAGGGAAAAACAAAGAAAGTTCAAAAAGAAACCAAGAGAAAACTAGAGAAAAACACATTTTCAAGCAAAACAAAGTTTAGAAAGCAACTCCTACCAAGTGGTGAAGATGAAAGCTTGAACTTTTGAAAAGAAATGAGAAGAGTACTCCTCCTAGGATGGAGATGATGGCTTCGACCTTGAGGGAGTGGAGGGAAAAGAGATGTGTTCTTGGTGATGTAGTGTTTGGGGTTGAGTGTTTGAGAGATTTGATGATGATTCAAGGTTGTGAGGTGGTGGTTTGAGGTTATGAGATGATTATGTGATGAGAGGATGAAGGAGATGAAGATGAAAAAGATGAAGAGGAAAGGAAATCCTCCTGAAACTTTGAGAGAAAAAGAAAGGAAACTTACAAAAGCTAAGAAACTCTCAAACTTGCCAAATGAACAAAAGTATCACAAGTTCTTCCAAGGCACCTATTTATAGAAAATGAAACAATGAAGGCTCATCCAAGGAGAGCCTTGGCCATAACTTTGGAGGCAAAAAGGGGAGAGAAAAATATCTCTTACACAATGTCATTCAAGCATGGTTTGAGGTATGGAAGGCATGATGCAAGGTATGGCTTGAAGCATGGTGTTTTGAGGTGATTTTCCTTCAAATTTGAAATGAAATAATCCTTCTAGAAGGCAAGGACGGCTGGCAGTTTTTGAGTCACAAAAATGAGAGAAAAGTCTTCTAGAAGTTTTCATACGAAGCATGGATGAAAGCATGGGGTAAGTATGACAAAGTATGGTGCATGTAAGGTGAAAGCATGGTCTTTGGAGTGTAAAAATTTGAGCATGTGATGGAAACAAAAGGGGTATTGTAACGCCCCGATTTTTCTGCTAGAGTGAAAATGACCAAAATGCCCCTGAGGTCATTTTCAGCCCGGAATTCGAGGAAAGTCGATTTGGCAGTACTCGAAAGGAAAACTCAATGTTGGAAGGGGATTAGATGACTTGTGTATCTTTCCGGGATCGAAAATATTATTTTTCGAGTTTTCGGGTCAAAATGCCCCTGCGGTGTTTTACCCATTTGTAAGTGCCGGATGAACTCGAAACTTCTCCAGATGGTTTTAAAAGGCATTTTTATCTAGACTATGACTTTAGTTTTGGTCCCGGAGGTCCCGGGCAAAATTAGTACAAAATTACGGTTTTGCCCCTAGTTTCGTGTTTTTACGCTTAATCGCGTGATTAAGCAAACCTAAGCAATATTAGGCTCTAATCGAAGATTAATTAATTTCCATAATTAATCTTGAGTCAAAATAATTTATTAAAGTTGATTAGAACCTAAAAGTGCTTAATTACAACTTAAAATCATATTTTAATTTCAAGACTCCTAGTCATGGAATATTGAATAGTATTTTCTCTTTCCAATTCCTTAAATCATGGAATTGTGTTACACATTGTTTATTCATAAATGAGTTTAAAATTCTTTAATGATGTATGAGTACTCCTTAATCATGTCATAAAGGTCCCTAATCACATTCTTAGTCACCTAAACTTATGCTTAATGACTCCTAACCTTGCACCTAAGCTAATACACCCCTAAACACATCACTAACACACAATTACATGACCAAAACTCCCTCCTCCCTTGCTGCATCAGACCTGGCTGAAATTCACACTTCATTTTATCACAATTTAATTTTATTCCACACTGCAAAGACTATGCTTGAAGCCATACTCACCACCATACTTCACCATGTCATCAAAATGCAATTCTCTCACCTCATGTTCCATGAGGATTCATCCTCCTCCACACATGCATTACCTCATGTTCCATGAGGATTCATTCTCCTCCACACACTCACCCTTATTTTTCTCTATAAATACCATGTCTAGATGAACTTTGCTACACTTTTATTCATTTGCTAAGTTTAGTTTTCTAGCCTTTCTCTAAGTTCTTCCTTTTTCTCTCAAGCATTCCAAGAGCTCTTCCTCTTCATTTTCATCTTCTTCATTCCTCCCTCACATAATCACCTCATAATCTCACTCCACCATCTCATAACCTTAGATCATCCTCTAAGCTCTCAAACATCACGCCTCAAACACAACCTCACTTGAAACACAACTGCAACCTTCTCACTCCTCTCTCTTCTTTCTTCCGTCACATCTTCAGAGAGCGATGGCGACGTTCATGGTCTTCGTTGATACGCCAGTATGGGAGATACACTTCGACTCGGACCACCGTTCATATCACTTTGAGGGTCGATGTGCCGTTCGTGTTTTTGTGTACATGGGACGACCTTTCGCTTATCCAGTTTCGAGCTACCAGTTCACTCCTACTACGCCCTTCGGTAGTGACGACATGATCTTCGAGTGCACCCGCCCGCGTGAGGAGCAGTTGCGACGTGCCCATCCCTCTGCCTCCGCCGTTCGAGATTTCCCGGAGTACGTACCTCGTTCGAGGAGATCCGAGACCGACCCATCCGAGGATTGGCCGACGCATGTTCCTTCGGAGGGTTCAGCCCCTCTTCCCCAATCCCGACGTATGGGGAGTGAGGAGACTGTGGTGCAGCCGCACCTGGCAAGGAGAGCCGAGATGCGTTCGCATCAAGGAGCCCACGTTCAGCCACCTCATGTGCCTTTCACGTTGCATTGGCCCACACAAGAGGAGATAGAGCGTTTCCCCGGTTACCTGCCTCCATCACCCAAGGACCCCCGACGTCACTAGTTCCTGATAGAGAGCCTTGTGAGTACTCGAGTTTTTATGAGGATCTTCCCCTTCGGTCGTACCTTTTGGGAGGGGTGTGTAGTTTGTACTCATAGCCTAGTAGGAGGGTAGCGTTTTGGGTTTTTCTATCTTCAGGTTGAACCATATACTTTGCTATCTGTTGTATTTCCTTTCCGTTGTATTTCAAGCTCTGCCCGTTTCTATAAGGGTATGACTAGTTATGTACTTTAGCTACTTTATTATTAATGAAATGTTTCTATCATCTTCATGATCTATGTTCTTTTGATGTATGATTTATTCTACATGGTTGTTTATGATCGTTACGCGTGCTTTACGTTTCTGTCATTCGATTAGTTAAGCTCGCGGCTCTCACTTTGTTTTATGTTTTCAAAAAGAAAAATTTACCCGTAATTTCCGCTAAGTATTTCAATGAAAGAATGAGACTATGAAGTAATAGCCTAATGTTTAACCTAATGTGTTCTAGAAAGTTGGGTTAAAAATTAGGGTGTTACATTATGGTATCAGAGCAGTTCAATTCTCATGGAGCCTGAGGATTGGACTGACTATGCTTTATAAGCATGATACGATAGTTATGTCATGTGTAGTGCTTGATAGAGACAAGCTATAGGACTAGAAATGCATGACCTCTGTTGCTTGCAAGTGCCATGGTAGCTAGCCCATTTTGCATGAATATTGAGCCTGATCAACTTGATGTTCATTGTTTCATGTGTTTAGACACCAATGGCACCGCGACGACAGCCTAGGACTACGCCCAAGGCTGACCAAGACAATGCGACTACTGCTGCTGTTCGTAGAATGGCACAAGCCATGGAGCTGATGTTTGACCGCATGGATCAACGCGAGACTGCTGCACCTGCTCCCCCTGCTGCTGAGGTGGTTGAGCAGGCCCGCTTCGGCGAGTTCCGCAAGGCGAACCCGCCGGTGTACCTCTGGGTAATGGACCCCGACAAAGCTGATGAGTGCATCAAGGACATGGAGAAGATCTACTCTGTGGTTGCCTGCTCGGAGGAGCAGAAGGTCACCTTTGCTGCTTTCATGCTGAAGTCCGACGCCGAGTTTTGGTGGAACGGCACAAAGTGTCTGCTAGAAGCTTCTGAAACTCCCACTGACTGGGAGCTATTCAAAACCTACTTCTATGAGAAGTACTTCCTAGAGTCTGTGAGGAATGCAAAGGACATCGAGTTCATGCAGTTGACCTAGGGAGGGTCTCATCGCTGCCCAAGACATCGCAAAGTTTGAGGAGCTGATCAAGTTCTCTTGGGTGTTTCAAGGGAACCCCGATGAGGTTTGGAAATGCGTTCAGTATGAGGCCGGTCTGAAGGCGGAGATGAACTACGCCGTGGCCCACATGGAGATCAGAGACTTCCCGACTCTGGTCAACAAGTGCCGAATTCTCAAAGAAGGGCAACGAAAGATGCAAGCCACAAGGGCGGAACGAGCTAAGGGACTTGGACCTCAAGCCCCGAAGTTCAAACCGCAGTACTCTTCAAGGAATCACTACAATCCCTACCAGACTAACCAGTTTCGACCACCACAACAACCACCAAGAGCTCCTGCACACCAACAGTCTAGGCAACACAAAAGGCCGCCATTTCAACATCAAGGCCCGAGGAACTTCAACAACAATCAACCCCGTGGACCGGGTGGACCCCGGAACCACAATGGAAGACCAAGTGGGGCCAAGAACAAGGCACCCCAAGGAACCCCTGCTGCTTACCCCGGAGCGGCAACTGCTGATGTCTGCCCCCAGTGCGGGAAGAATCATGGGAATCGCCCTTGCTTTATGGGGCAAGGGGTCTGTTTCAAGTGCGGCAAGCCCGGCCATTATGCCAACAACTGCACCAATGGAGGATCATCAAACCAAAACCCCCGACCTCAACACCAAGGACGGGTCTTCACCTTCAACGCGGAAGATGCGCGAACGTCCATCGATCTCATTCAAGGTAAGTGCGAGCTTAACAGTAGAACCTTAACTGTACTTTTCGATTCTGGCGCTACTCATTCTTTCATTTCGCTTGCTAGTGTCGAGTCTTTGAATTTCAAAGTCTCTAAACTTCCCTTTGATCTTATTGTTTCTACTCCTACTAATCGCCCTGTGAATACCTGCAAATGTTGTTTAAACTGTCATCTCATTGTAGAGAATAGGTCTTTTATCATAGATTTAATTTGCTTACCCCTTAAAGACATAGGTATCATTCTAGGCATGGATTGGCTTCACGCCAACCGTGTACTGTTAGATTGTGGAACCCAAACTATCATTTTTCCTTCTCCTCCTAAACCCATTAGTCAACCCATGAGGTTATACCTAGACTCCGTAGAGGTTTTCTGTAGTGGGGAGAAAGCTAAGGGATATGTTCTCCTAGCCGCCTACGATGTAGACTTTGAGCAAAACCTAGGTGAGATACCTGTGGTGAGAGACTACCCCGAGGTGTTTCCAGATGAAATACCCGAGTTCCCTCTCGAAAGAGAAGTGGAGTTTTCCACAGAATTGATCCCTGGAACGGGACCGATCTCCATAGCCTCGTATAGGATGTCACCCTCGGAGTTAGCGGAATTGAAAACCCAGTTAAAGGAGTTGTTGGAGAAAAGTTTTATAAGGCCAAGTGCTTTGCCTTGGGGCGCTCCGGTCTTATTTGTGAAAAAGAAGGACGGAAGTATGAGGATGTATATAGACTATAGGCAGTTGAACCAAGTAACCATAAAGAATAAGTACCCGTTGCCTAGGATTGACGATCTTATGGACCAGTTAAAAGGAGCAGTAGTGTTTTCTAAGATTGATTTGAGGTCCGGTTACCATCAGATTAGGGTTAGAGATTCGGATATTCCTAAAACCACCTTTCAAACTCAGTATGGACACTTTGAGTTCAATGTGATGTCGTTTGGTTTGACGAATGCTCCCGCAGTTTTTATGGATTACATGAATAGGATCTTTCGACGCTATTTAGATCAGTTCATGGTTGTGTTCATAGATGATATTCTCATCTATTCGAAAACCCACGAGGAGCATGAGCGTCATTTAAGGCTGGTTTTAGAGGTATTAAAGGAGAAGAAGTTATACGCTAAGTTGTCTAACTGTGAATTTTGGTTGGAAGAGGTGAAATTCTTAGGACTTGTTGTGTCAAAAGGTGGCATGGCTGTCGACCCGAGTAAGATAGAAGCCGTAATGAATTGGGATAGACCAACCTCTGTAACTGAGATTAAAAGCTTTTTGGGTTTAGCAGGCTATTACCATAGGTTTATTAAGGGATTTTCCCAGTTAGCCCTACCCTTAACCAAACTCACTAGGAAGAATGCCCCGTTTGAGTGGAGCCCCGAGTGTGAAAAGAGTTTCCTAGAGCTTAAGGAAAAGCTCACCTCAACCCCGGTTTTAGTTCTACCTGACCCCAATGTACCCTTCGAGGTATATTGTGATGCTTCTGGCAAGGGTTTAGGTTGTGTGTTGATGCAAAATAGGCAAGTGGTAGCCTATGCGTCCAGACAACTCAAGCCTCACGAGGTAACCTACCCCACCCATGACCTAGAACTAGCATCCATCATGTTCGCTCTAAAGATGTGGAGGCACCATTTGTATGGTGTAAGGTTTGAAGTTTTCTCCGATCATAAGAGTCTCAAGCATCTCTTTGATCAAAAGGAGTTAAACATGAGGCAGAGAAGATGGATGGAATTCCTCAAGGACTACGATTTCGGCTTAAGTTACCACCTCGGCAAGGCTAATGTAGTCGCCGATGCCTTGAGTCGAAAGTCATTACGTTTATCATGTATGATGGTTAATGAAGTTGGGTTAATAGAGCAGTTTAGGGATATGAATCTGGGGATGTCAATAACGGAGAATGGCATTGTGATGAGTCATCTCACGATGACCAGTGGGTTTAAGCAAAGGATCATGCTTGCCCAAAGAGAAAATGAGGACTTTATGGAAACAGCAGAGGCAATTAAGGCCGGTAAGTTGAAGGGTTTTGAGCAAGGCCCCGACTGGTTGTGGAGGTTTGAGGGGTGAATCTGTGTGCCACAAGATGGCGATCTTCGAGAGAAGATCTTGGAGAAGGCTCACAAGAGCCACTTCGCCATACATCCTGGTACTACCAAGATGTACCAAGATTTGAAGAAGATGTTTTGGTGGCCCAGATTAAAAAGGGATGTGGTCGCCTGGGTGAGTAAGTGTTTGGTCTGCCAAAAGGTCAAGATCAAACACCAAAAACCTTCTGGCATGTTGTAACCCCTGTCAATCCCGGAGTGGAAGTGAGAGAGTATATCAATGGATTTCGTGACAGGATTGCCAAGGACCCAAGCTGGCCATGATGCCGTATGGGTAATCATGGATCGACTAACAAAGTCGGCTCACTTTCTACCTATTCGAGTCACGTACTCATTGGATAAGTTGGCTCAGCTTTACATCCAAGAAATAGTAAAGTTGCATGGAGTACCATCGACTATAATCTTGGATCGAGATCCGCGGTTTACGTCACGTTTTTGGGGAGCCTTTCAAAAGGCATTTGGTTCAAAGTTGTGCTTGAGCACTGCTTACCACCCACAGACGGATGGTCAATCTGAGAGGATGATCCAAACCCTGGAGGATATGTTAAGAGCCTACGTCTTGGACCAGAAAGGAAGTTTGGATAAGTACATGCCCTTGATCGAGTTTGCGTATAACAACAGTTATCACGCGAGCATCGGTATGGCACCATACGAGGCGTTATATTGAAGGAAGTGCCAATCACCTTTGTGTTGGTACGAGCCCAGAGAACAAAGTGTCTTAGGACCTGATGTAGTGAGGGAAATGACGGAGTAGATCAAGAAAATCAAGGATAGAATCTTAACCGCTCAAAGTCGGCAGAAAAGCTACGCGGACAAAAGGCACAAGCCCTTGGAGTTCCAAGAAGGAGAACATGTATTTCTAAGAATCACCCCCACTACAGGAATAGGAAGAGCCATGAAAGTTAAAAAGTTGAGTCCCCGATTTCTCGGTCCTTTTGAAATTCTTCAGAGAATCGGATCTGTAGCTTACAAAATAGCCCTACCACCCAATCTGTCAAATCTTCATGACGTCTTTCACGTCTCTCAATTGCATAAATACGAGTCCGACCCTAGCCATGTCTTAGAGCCAGAACACGTACAGTTAAGGGAGGACCTGACATTCAATCTACCGCCAACGAGAATCGTGGACCAAGGCGTCAAGCAGTTAAGGAATAAGTCTGTTCCTTTGGTGAAGGTCGCGTGGGGACGTGGCAACACCGAGGAGTTCACATGGGAGCTTGAGTCCGAGATGAGATCGAAGTACCCTGAGTCGTTCTAAGGTACGAATTTCGAGGGCGAAATTCTTTTTAAGGAGGGGAGTAATGTAACGCCCCGATTTTTCTGCTAGAGTGAAAATGACCAAAATGCCCCAGAGGTCATTTTCAGCCTGGAATTCGAGGAAAGCCGATCCGGCAGTACTCAAAAGGAAAACTCAATGTTGGAAGGGGATTAGATGACTTGTGTATCTTTCCGGGATCGAAAATCTCATTTTTCGAGTTTTCAGGTCAAAATGACCAAAACGCCCCTGCAATGTTTTACCCATGTGTAAGTGCCGGATGAACCCAAAACTTCTCCAGATGATTTTAAAAGGCGTTTTTATGTAGACTATGCCTTTAGTTTTGGTCCCAGAGGTCCCGGGCAAAATTAGTGCAAAATTATGGTTTTGCCCCTAGTTTCGTGTTTTTACGCTTAATCGCGTGATTAAGCAAACCTAAGCAATATTAGGCTCTAATCAAAGATTAATTAATTTCCATAATTAATCTTGAGTTAAAATAATTTATTAAAGTTGATTAGAACCTAAAAGTGCTTAATTACAACTTAAAATCATATTTTAATTTCAAGACTCCTAGTCATGGAATCTTGAATAGTGTTTTCTCTTTCCAATTCCTTAAATCATGGAATTGTGTTACACATTGTTTATTCATAAATGAGTTTAAAATTCTTTAATGATGTATGAGTACTCTTTAATCATGTCATAAAGGTCCCTAATCACATTCTTAGTCACCTAAACTTATGCTTAATGACTCCTAACCTTGCACCTAAGCTAATACACCTCTAAACACATCACTAACACACAATTACATGACCAAAACTCCCTCCTCCCTTGCTGCATCAGACCTGCCAAAATTCACACTTCATTTTATCACAATTTAATTTTATTCCACACTCCAAAGACTATGCTTGAAGCCATACTCACCACCATACTTCACCATGTCATCAAAATGCAATTCTCTCACCTCATGTTCCATGAGGATTCATCCTCCTGCACACATGCATTACCTCATGTTCCATGAGGATTCATTCTCCTCCACACACTCACCCTTATTTTTCTCTATAAATACTATGTCTAGATGAACTTTGCTACACTTTTATTCATTTGCTAAGTTTAGTTTTCTAGCATTTCTCTAAGTTCTTCCTTTTTCTCTCAAGCATTCCAAGAGCTCTTCCTCTTCATCTTCATCTTCTTCATTCTTCCCTCACATAATCACCTCATAATCTCACTCCACCACCTCATAACCTTAGATCATCCTCTAAGCTCTCAAACATCACACCTCAAACACAACCTCACTTGAAACACAACTCCAACCTTCTTGCTTCCTCTTGGCTGAAACCATCAAGCATCAAGGAGAAGCTCATCATCTTGTTTTTCTTTTCAAAAGTTCAAGCTTTGTGTCTTCACTATAGGTAGGAGTGTTTTTCTAAACTTTGTTTCTTGAAAAATGAGTTTCTCTAGCTTTCTCTTGGATTTCTTTTGAAACTTTTCCTTGGTTCTTTGTTTTCCTTTCATTTTGGCCATGAGGCCTTGATTATGAGCATGATAGCTTGATGATGAGAGTTTCTAGAGGATAACCTTGTGTTCATCTCAAAGAAACCTCTAAAGCTTGAGTTTTCCTTTTCTTATAACTTTACCTATATGATATCTAGCTCACATGGTTTTTAAACTTAAGAAAATTAATCTAAGGATTTCTAAAAGCCCAAGCCTACCCTTGTCAACCTTAAAGTTGGCCGGCACGTTCTAGAGATTTTCCTCTAGATAGGGGTTTTGGGTATTTAATAAAGAACTTGACTTAGTTTCACTTTCTTTTTCTTTTGTAAGACTTTCGGTTTTGGTATTTTGATCTTTGAGATATTGTATTGGGTTGTTATCTTGTTAAAGTCTTGAATGAGCTCTAGTCAACCATAAAATGAACCTTGCATCATGTTTACTTTATGCTTTGCATGTTTACTTCCTTGCTATCACTAAATACCAAGATAATAAGTGAACCTTGCATTATCATGTTTATATTTCAAGCTATGCATTATCATGTTTATATTTCAAGTTCTCACTTAATACCAAGATAATAATGAGTTGCATTCATATTTACTTTGTACTATTACTTTACTTTCTAATGGAACCTAAAATAAGTGCATGAGCATGTTTATTTTTATGTCATCACCTAAATGAACCTAGAGCTCAAAGACTTGCCCATTGTTGTCTCAAACAAATGTCTAAAAATATTTATTTCCTTTGGTTCATATTTCAGCCCAAGGGGTCTTGGTGTTTCTATGTATTGAAAACTATGTTTTATAATTTTTCCAAGCTTTTATGAGTTTAAGGAATGCATAGAACTAAGTTTTATGAATTTAGGACCTCTTGAGACAAGTTTGATCTAGCTACTGCCCTCATAAATATTTTGATGATTTTAGATGTTCAAAATATTTATAAATGAGTTTTGAAAGTTTTAAAAAGGTTCCAAGAGAAACTAGTATTTTATGTGCTTTAGAAAATGTGTTTGATGCCTTTAAATGGAGATGTTTGTTTTGGTTCTGCCTTGTCATGTTTAGCCACTGTATGAGCTGTGTTAATGATGATAATATGCTTATGTTTAAGTATAATTAATGTTAAGACTCATATGTGAAAGATAAGAGAAGTTAGAAACTAGAAAAGAATTAATTTGAGAGTTCTAGATCCTTTAATGTTTGAATTTTCTGGATTCTGTCCAGCAAGGTTTAGTAATGCTAATCATGGATTTAAATTAGTTTAAATGTGTAGGAATGACTCATAAATGGTTTAGGACTTGATTTTGATGCCTTAGGAGCAAACTGACTTAGAAAGGGTCATTGTTGTGACTCCTAGGTACCCGTAAAGTTAGGAATATGAATTCTGCACTCTTGAGGTTTAGAGATGTTCTTGATCATAGTGTGAGGTGAGAAATACTTAGTTAAGACCTTATAAGTTCCGAAGAGATTAGGTTTGATGATTTATAACTTAGAATGTGAGTTAGGGACCTTAAGGGTCAATGCATAAGACACTAAAAAGTTGTTAATGCTATGATGTGTTGTTTGATGCAATGATATGATGAGATGTGCTTGATGCATGAGAAAATGATTGATGAAATGTTAAAGTTTATCATAGCATGAGATTTCATGAGAACATGATGTGTGGATTAGCTTGTGTAGTTTGAAGGAAATTCGGTTTAACAGCTGTTATGCTGCCGAATTTTCGTCAAACCTTAAAGGGTTGAAAGAAATGATTTATGAGTACCATATGAGTTGAAAACCCTGGGTGACACCGGTTCCGAGCACCCTAGGAGATTTTTATGTGACAAAGCACTGAGACGCGCTTCCCCCGAGGAGGTGCCGGTTCGGCCGAGTACCCCCGGGAGGAGACAAATCCGTGAGGGTATGAGTAGATGCAGCCTACCAAAGTGGACAAATTGCGAGGCCATGCGTGGCTAGCAAAGCGTTTCAAAGAGGGTATATCCTAAAGAGAGGTGATCCCTGCCCCCTACCCGTACTTGCGAGTCGGGATTATTATTTATGTTTCGCTTATTCAAGATAATAAGCAAGAGTTAGTGACGACTAGCTGAGGTATGAGCTCATAACCTAGTTATTATTTTTAGGGTGGCTTATATGCTGAAGTACCATGATTGATGTCACGAAGTTGAGGAACGAATCACTTGAAAGTTATATGCCCTCATGCCACATGATTTATGTTTATGTGCTTTGATGTGTTGTCTTGTATGTTCGAGTATTGACATGCATCCATGATATAACCTGTTGCATTTATAATATCAAGATGCATGCTAAAAGGAATGGGCCTTGGATAATTAGTTTGAGAAACCCTAAATTGAACCTTATATGCATGATCACTATTTTTATAATTAAACCCAAGGTTCCTGAGGATGTGTACGATGTAACTCTAGGGTAGGAGATTCCTACTAAGATTTCTTTAGCAAGATTTCTCACTCCTCTCTCTTCTTTCTTCCGTCACATCTTCAGAGAGCGATGACGACGTTCGTGGTCTTCGTTGATACGCCAGTATGGGAGATACACTTCGACCCGGACCACCGTTCATATCACTTTGAGGGTCGATGTGCCGTTTGTGTTTTTGTGTACATGGGACGACCTTTCGCTTATCCAGTTTCGAGCTACCAGTTGACTTCTACTACGCCCTTCGGTAGTGACGACATGATCTTCGAGTGCACCCACCCGCGTGAGGAGCAGTTGCGACGTGCCCGTACCTCTGCCTCCGCCGTCCGAGATTTCCCGGAGTACGTACCTCGTTCGAGGAGATCCGAGACCGACCCATCCGAGGATTGGCCGACGCATGTTCCTTCGGAGGGTTCAGCCCCTCTTCCCTAATCCCGACGTATGGGGAGTGAGGAGACTGTGGTACAACCGCGCCTGGCAAGGAGAGTCGAGATGCGTTCGCATCAAGGAGCCCACGTTCAGCCACCTCATGTGCCTTTCACGTTGCATTGGCCCACACAGGAGGAGATAGAGCGTTTCCCCGGTTACCTGCCTCCATCACCCAAGGACCCCTGACGTCATTAGTTCCTGATAGAGAGCCTTGTGAGTACTCGAGTTTTTATGAGGATCTTCCCCTTCGGTCGTACCTTTTGGGAGGGGTGTGTAGTTTGTACTCATAGCCTAGTAGGAGGGTAGCGTTTTGGGTTTTTCTATCTTCAGGTTGAACCATGTACTTTGCTATCTGTTGTATTTCATTTCCATTGTATTTCAAGCTCTGCCCGTTTCTATAAGGGTATGACTAGTTATGTACTTTAGCTACTTTATTATTAATGAAATGTTTCTATCATCTTCATGATCTATGTTCTTTTGATGTATGATTTATTTTACATGGTTGTTTATGATCGTTACGCGCACTTTACGTTTCTGTCATTCGATTAGTTAAGCTCGCGGCTCTCACTTTGTTTTATGTTTTCAAAAAGAAAAATTTACCCGTAATTTCCGCTAAGTATTTCAATGAAAGAATGAGACTATGAAGTAATAGCCTAATGTTTAACCTAATGTGTTCTAGAAAGTTGGGTTAAAAATTAGGGTGTTACAGGTATGGGTTCAGCCAGATTGCTGTAGCCAAGGGGGAGGAAGAATTGTTCATGTAATTATGTGCTAATGATAGGTTTAAGTGTGTATTAGTTTAGGTACAAGGTTAGGAATCACTAAGCATAAGTTTAGATGACTAAGAATGTGATTAGGAATTTTTATGACAGGGTTAAGGAGTGCTCATACATCATTAGAGATTTTAAAAATTCATTTGTGAATGAACAATTGAAAACACAATTCCATGATTTAAGGAATTGGAGAGAGAAAACACTATTTAAGATTCCATGACTAGGAATCTTGAATCTAAAATAAGATTTTAAGTTGAAATTAAGCATTCTTAGGTTCTAATAAACTTTAATAAATTATTTTGCCTCTAGATTAATTATGGAAATTAATTAATCTCTTATTAGATGTAACACCCTAATTTTTAACCCAATAATCTAGAACATATTAGGCTAATCATTAGGTTATTACTTCTTAGTCTCAACTTTTTAATAAGATACTTAGCAGAATTTATAGGTAAATTTTTCTTTTTTGAAAACATAAACAAAGTGAGAGCCACGAACTTATCTAGTCGAATGACAGAAACATAAAGCACGCGTAACAATTATCAGAAATCTTAAAGTAGAGCATATAACCAAAGAACAATCATGATAATAAAGGAAACATTCCATTAATAACATAATTAAGGTACATAAGTAGTCATGCCCTCATAGGGACAAGCAGAGCTTGTAATACAGCGGAAATAAAATACAAGGAAATGTAAAGTACATGGTTCAACATGAAGATAGAAAAACCCAAAACGCTACCCTCCTACTAGACTACGAGTACAAACTACAAACCCCTCCCAAAAGGTATTACCGAGGGGAAGATCCTCCTAAAAGCTCGAGTACTCGTAAAGTTCTCCATCGGGAACTAGTGACGACGAGGATCCTCGGGTGATGGAGGCAGGTAACCGGGGAAACGCTCTATCTCCTCCTGCGTGGGCCAATGGAGTGTGAAGGGAACTCGCGGTGGCTGAACATGAGCTCCTCGACGCGGGCGCATTTCGGCTCTCCTCGCCAAATGTGGCTGCCTAACGGTCTCCTTACTCCCCCCGCGGAACTGGGGAAAGGGAGTGGAGCCCTCCGAAGGGACATGCGTCGGCGAATCCTCGGATGGATTAGTCTCGGACCTCATCGAGCGAGGCACGTACTCCAGGTAGTCACGGACAGCCGAGGCAGAGGTATGGGCACGGCGTAGCTGCTCGTCATGCGAGCGAGTGCGCTCGAAGATCATGTCATCACCACCAAAAAGTGCAGTAGGAGTGAACTGGTAGCTCGAAACCGGGTAAGCGAAAGGTCATCCCATGTACACAAAGACGCGAACGGCACAACGACCCTCGAAATGGTATGAACGGTGGTCCGGGTAGTAGTACACCTCCCAAACAGGCGTGTCAATGAAAAGCACGAACGTCGCCATCGGTCTCTGAAGATGTGACGGAAGAAAGGCGAGAGAGGAGTGAGAATTCTTGCTAAAGAAATCTCAGTAGGAGTCTCCTATCCTAGGGTTACATCGTTCACATCCTCAGGAACCTTGGGTTTAATTCTAAAACAGTGATCATGCATATACGATTCAATTTAGGGTTTTCCAAAACTAATTATCCAAGGTCCATTCCTTTTAGCATGCATCTTGATGTTATGAATGCAACATGTTATATCATGGATGCAAGGCAATACTTGAGCATATAAGACAACACATCAAAGCACATAAACATAATCCATGTGGCATGAGGGCATATAACTTTCAAGTGAATAATTCCTCAACTTCGTGACATCAATCATGGTACTTTAGCATATAAGTCACCCTAAAAATAACTAGGTTATAAGCTCATACCTCAGCTAGTCGTCACTAGCTCTGGCTTATTATCTTGAATAAGCGAAACATAAATAATAATCTCGACTCGCAAGTACGAGTAAAGGGCAGGGATCATCTCTCTCTGGGATTGCCCTCTTTGAAATGCTTTGAGGACATTAAGCCACAGCAATTTGTCCGCTTTGGTAGGCTGCATCTACTCATACCCTCACGGATTTGTCTCCCCTGGGGGTGCTCACTAACCGGGTGTCACCCAGCGAGCTGCCTCTGCTTTGTCACATAAAAATCTCCGGGGTGCTCGGCTAACCGTGTCACCTGTGGTTTTCAACTCATATGGTACTCATAAACATTTCTTTCAACCCTTTAAGGTTTGATTTAAAATTCAAAGATAACAACTGTTAAACCGAATTTCCTTTAAACTGCCACAAGCTACTTCACACAACATGTTCTCATAAAAACTCATGCTATGATAAACTTTAACATTTTCATCAATCATTTTCTCATGCATCAAGCACATCTTATCATATCATTGCATCATACAACACATCATAGCATTAACAACTTTTTAGTGTCTTATGCATTGACCCTTACGGTCCTCAACTCACATTCTAAGTTATAAATCATCAAACCTAATCTCTCGGGAACTTATAAGGTTATAACTAAGTCTTTCTCACCTCACACTATTGTCAAGAACATCTCTAAACCTCAAGGATGCAGAATTCATAATCCTAACTTTACGGGTACCTAGGAGTCACAACAATGGCCCTTTCTAAGTCCGGTTTGCTCCTAAGGTATCAAGATCAAGTCCTAAAGCATTTATGAGTCATTCCTACACATTTAAACTAATTTAAATCCATGATTATCATTACTAAACCTTGCTGGACAGAATCCAGAAAATTCAAACATTAAAGGATCTAGAACTCTCAAAATAATTATTTTCTAGTTTCTAACTTCTCTTATCTTTCACATATGAGTCTTAACATTAATTATACTTAAACATAAGCATATTATCATCATTAACACAACTCATACAGTGGCTAAACATGGCAAGGCAGAACCAAAACAAACATCTCCATTTAAAGGCATCAAACACAATTTCTAAAGGACATAAAATACTAGTTTCTCTTGGAACCTTTTTAAAACTTTCAAAACTCATTTATAAACATTTTTAACATCTAAAATCATAAAAATATTTAAGAGGGCAGTGACTAAATCAACTTTGTCACAAGAGGTCCTAAATTCATAAAACTTAGTTCTACATATTCTTTGTACTCATAAAAGCTTAGAAAAGTTATGAAACATAGTTTTCAATACTTAGAAGCATCAAAACCTCTTGGGGCCGAAACATGAACCAAAGGGAATAAATATTTTAGACCTTTGTTTGAGACAACAATGGGCAAGTCTTTGAGCTCTAGGTTCATTTAAGTGATAACATAAAAATAAACATGCTCATGCACTTGTTTTAGCTTGCATTAGAAAGTAAAGTGATAGCATAAAATAAACATGAGATGCAACCTATTATTATCTTTAATATTTAGTGAGAACTTGAAATATAAACATGATAATGCATAGCTTGAAATATAAATATGATAATGCAAGTTCCTTTATTATCTTGGTACTTAGTGATAGCAAAGGAAGTAAACATGATGTGCAAAGCATAAAATAAACATGACGCAAGGTTCATTTTATGGTTAGCTAGAGCTCATCCAAGACTTTAACAAAGTAACAACCCAACATATATCTCATTACAAAGAGAGCTCTAGAGTTCTTGAACCAAGTTCTCAAAGGAACTATGAGGTTCTTGAACATCATCATCAAGCTCAAGAAAACAAACTTTCTAAACAAACAAAACCTCAATGATAAAAAAGGAAATGGAAAACTGAAATGTCAAAGAAAAGGAAACAAAGAAACCGAACTCCAAAATAGCAAGAAAAGAAAAGAGTATTCTTGGGTAAAAATCATGTTTGAGTTAGAAAATGGAGTTGAAACTCAAGCAAAGTAAAACCTCAAGCTCTAGAGGTTCCTTTGAGGTGAACACATAGTCATCATCTAGGAGTCCTCATCATTGAGCTATCATGTGCTCATCAAGGCCTCATGGCCGAAATCTCAAGGAAAGAATAACAAAGGAAGTTCCAAAAAGAAAATCCAAGAGAAAGCTAGAAAGAACTCATTTTCAAGAAAACAAAGTTTAGAAAACACTCCTACCTAGAGTGAAGACACAAAGCTTGAACTTTAAAAAGGAAAACAAGATGATGAGCTCCTGCAAGAGGCAAGATAGTTTCGTCCTTTTGGAGAGGAAAAGAAAGGAAATGTGTTCTTGGCGAGTTTGTGTTTGAGAATGGAAGTTTAGGTGTTTGTATGATGATCTAAGGTGGTGGGGTGGTGTTTCAAGGTTGAGAGATGATTATGAGATGAAGAAAGGATGAAGATGGAGATGAAGAACAAGAGGAAACTCTCTTGAAACTTAGAGAGAAAAAGAAAGAACTCAAGAAAGCTTAGGAAAACTAAAAGTGTGCAAATGAACTAAAGTGTTTGCATGTGTTTCTAGGCAAGGTATTTATAGAGAATGAAAACAAATGAAGGCCCAAAGAGGAGGAGGATAACCGTGTGGTATTGGAGGGAAAGGAAGAGAAAATATCTTTTACACAAGGTCATTCAAGCATGGTGTGGAGTATGGAAGCTATGATACAAAGTATGGCTTGATGTGAGTGAATTTTCTATCAATTTTGAATGAAATTAGGCTTCTAAAAACTTGTCATGGCTGGAACTTTTCCAGCCACAAATAAATGGAGAAAATGGGCTATTTTAATTAGTTATTCATTTGGAAAATCAAGCTTGATTGAAAGTTATGACAAGGTATAGTGTATGTGACTTGAAGTATGGCCTTGGAGTGTTGAAAAATTGAACATGTGATGCATATGGAGGGAGGAGTGCTTCGGCCAGGTTCAGACAGCATGGGGGAGGTGAGTTTTGATCATCTAATTGGGTGTTAATGGTAGGTTTAAATGTGTATTAGCTTAGGTACAAGGTTAGGAATAATTAAGCTTAAGTTTAGGTAACTAAGAATGTGTTTTAAGGATTTTATGACAAGATTAGGAGTGCTCATACATCATTAGAGAATTAAAAACTCATTTGTGAATAAACAATGTGTAACACAATTCCATGATTTAAGGAATTGGAAAGAGAAAACACTATTCAAGATTCCATGACTAGGAGTCTTGAAATTAAAATATGATTTTAAGTTGTAATTAAGCACTTTTAGGTTCTAATCAACTTTAATAAATTATTTTGACTCAAGATTAATTATGGAAATTAATTAACCTTCGATTAGAGCCTAATATTGTTTAGATTTGCTTAATCATGCGACTAAGCGTAAAAATACGAAACTAGGGGTAAAACCGTAATTTTGCACTAATTTCGCCCAGGACCTCTAGGACCAAAACTAAAGTCATAGTCTACATAAAAACGCCTTTTAAAACCATCTGGAGAAGTTTCGGGTTCATCCGGCACTTGCAAACGGGTAAAACACCGCAGGGGCGTTTTGGTCATTTTGACCCGAAAACTCGAAAAATGAGATTTTCGATCCCGGGAAGGTACACAAGTCATCCAATCCCCTTCCAACATTGAGTTTGCCCTTCGAGTACTGCCAGACCGGCTTTCCTCAAATTCCGAGCCGAAAATGACCTCAGGGGTATTTTGGTCATTTTCACTCTAACAGAAAATCGGGGCGTTACATTAGAGCCTAATATTGCTTAGGTTTGCTTGATCACACAATTAAGCTCAAAAACACAAAGCTATGGGCAAAATCGTAATTTTGCACTAATTTTGCCCGGGACCTCCGGGACTAAAACTAAAGTTACAAACTACATAAAAATGCCTTTTAAAACCATCTGGAGAAGTTTCGGGTTCATCCGGCACTTGCAAACTGGTCAAACACCACAGGGGTATTTCGGTCATTTTGACCCAAAAACTCGAAAAATGAGATTTTCGATCCCGGGAAGGTATACAGGTCAACTAATCCCCATCCAACATTGAGTTTGCCCTTCGAGGACTGCCGGATCGGCTTTCCTCGAATTCCGGGCCGAAAATGACCTCAGGGGCATTTTGGTCATTTTCACTCTATCAGAAAATCGTGGCGTGACAAATTCCTAAACCAATTATGAGAGGTTCCTACTTATTTATACTAATTGTAAACCATTATTACTAATTATTAACCATGCTGAAATAGGATCCATAAGTTTCATTTCTAAGGGTTCTAGAAATCTCATTTTAAGTTTTTTCTAGTTACTAACTTATCTTAGCTTTCTCAAATTAATTCTAACACCAAATATACATGAATACACACATTCTAATATCATAAAATCATCATCATACAGTGAGCAAATAACAAGGCAGAAACCGAAACATACATGTCATGGAATCTCATGAAATCACATTTTCAAGTGCACATAAGTTACTAGTTTTCTCTTGGAACCTTTTTAGACCCTCAAAACTCCTTTAGAAATCATTTTATTTCATTAAAATCATAAATACACAACCAAGGGCAGTAGCTAATTTATTTTTCTCATAGTTGAGATTCAAAACATAAAAATATATTTATATCACATGCTAAGTTCATCTAAGCTTAAGAAAATCCTTAAAACATAGTTTGTTAGTCCTTGTAACTAGATGAAACTCATGCTAAGCTCATCCTCATCACATGGCCGAAATGCTTTTATAAAACATCTCCATTTTCCAAACTTCTCTTGAGATAAAAATGGGCAAGTCTTTGAGCTCTAAGATCTTTTAGGTGAGAACATGAATTTAAACATGATATGCACTTATTTTATTCTTCATTATAAAGTAAAGTGAGAGCATAAAATAAATATGAGATGCAACTTATTATTATCTTAAATATTTAAGTGTTGACTTGAAATATAAACATGAGAATGCAAAGCTTAAAATATAAACATGATAATGCAAGTTCATTTCTTCATTCTTGGTATTTAGTGATGACAAAGAAAGGTAAACATGATATGCAAAGCATAAACTTAAACATGGATACAAGTTCATTTTATTCTTTGCTAAAGCTCATACAAGACTTTAAAGGAACATAAACCTCAACCCAACATATATCATAACAAGATGAAGAAAGCTTTAGAGTTCTTTGTACCAAGGTTTCAAAGAAACCTTATGATTTGAACATCATCATTAAGCTTAAAGAAAATGAACAAAGAAAGTAAAATAAATATCAACATTTCTTGAAACCAAATAAAGAGAACTACTTTACATTTTTAACAAACTTTTTTAGAAGAAAGGAAAGGTGACCGAATCCATCAAGGAAAGAAAAAGAAAAGGAAAACCAAGATGTTTCACGATCAAGAACAAGTTTCAAGCTTTATAGGTTTCTCAAAAGTAAATCTCAAGATCATTATCTTGAAACCTCATCATCAAGCTCAAGTTTTTCTTTTAACAACCAAGTTTCAAAATAAAAATAAAACAAAGGAAAAAGAGTTTGAACTAAGAGAAAGCCAACACTTTTTCATTTCAAACATCAAAACAAAAGAAAAGCTTTTAAAAGAGAGAACCCCTACCTAGTGGTATTTCTCTTTGGAATGAAAAGAAGCTTGCTTTTGAAAACAAAATGAGAAGAAAACTCCTCTCCAAGTGATGGTGATGATTTCGGCCAAGCACAAAGGAAAAAGGAAGGAGTTGTATTTGAGAAAGGAAGCTTTGACGTTTGGGTGGTGGTTTATGGTGGTCGTGTGGTGATTTGAGGATGTAAAGAGTGGCTCTTTGTTAAAGATGAAGAAGATGAAGAAGAAGAGAAAATGAGAGAACTTTTGAACTGTTGGAAGGAAAGAAAGAAAACTCAAGACAACTCTTGAAGCTAGTTTGCAAGAATTAACAAAAATGGACTAAGTTCTTCTAAGTGTGATATTTATAAAGAAACAAAATGTGAAGGAATGTGTGGAGGAGGAGAGGCTACGGTTTCGAGGCTTTGGAGGGAAGAAAAATATCTCTTTTGATGTATCATGGCAAGGCATGGTGTAGGAATGGCTAGGTATGGGCACAAGCATGGTTCCTTTACTACAAAAAAAAGTGGAAATTAGGGCGGGTAAATTAAGGCGGTTTCATAGACCGCCATAATTCCAGTGTAAACAACGGCGGGTAAATTAGGGAGGTTGCATATAACCGGCACAATGTTCAGAAAATTACAGCGGTTTCATCAACCCGCCGTAATTTTACTAAAAAAATGGCCTTTTCCAGGTAAATTATGGCGGTTACAACCGCCGCTATTTACCGTTGATTAATTTTATTATTTTTTTACTATGTTTTAATAAAATAGAGGGAAATAACATTTTAACTCTTTAAAATTTTAGCTAGCTACAAATAGATATTTTAACTGCTAAATTTTCTAATTGGATGGTTAAACTTCACTAATCCTCAAAATTAGTCATTTTATTCAATTTTGGATTTAACTATCTAGAAAGGTGACATGGTAAAATATCTATTGATATATGTCATAATCTCATATATTTTTTAAATTTTTTATGTATATTATGTAATATCTATAAAAATGTATATATCAATAAAAATTAAATATATTAACTAAAATTTTTCTATTAACTGCTCAAGAAATGAGAATGAAATGCTCAAATTATTAAACGTCAACTCTTTTAAAAGTATGCGTTATCTCTTAATTTTTAATATTTTAATAAAAATAATAAACTATGGTAAATAGAGCACATTTTGTGCCTTTTTTTTATTTCAATTGAATTTAGAAGTTATTTTGTTAGTAAAATTGTAATTATATTTACCTGAAAATGAAAACAAAAGTGAAATACTGGATAAAACTCGAGCAGATTTTGCATCGAGCACACACACACACATACACACACACACATATATATATTCATTTTACAAATTTTAGATTCTAACTCAAATTTTATTGTGTGTAGTTATATAGGAACTTTCAAAATTTAAAAAATAACTAGTTTTAAAGAATGTGTTAATCAAATATTTACTTAAAAATTTAAATAAAATAAAAATAAGAAAAGGAAAAAAATATTTTTTGTAAAAAAATTATCTGTCCAGAAAATGAAAATTCTTTTTACAATAAAACCTGAAATAAAAACACAAAAATAAAAAAGAAAGTCGATTATATACAAATAAAATAAAAACAAAAAAAAGGCTCAATACCAACAGTGAAAAACCCTTAGTACTGGTGCCACTCTCTTCATTCTCGCGCCACTCCCTCCTCTATTTTCACACAGCCACTCTCAACTCCTCCCCTTTCACAAAATCTTGCCTCCTCTCCCATATCCGTCCTTCTAGCATAGCCACACGATGCCAACAAATCCTTCCCTCTGATAGCCACACAGCCACACAATGCCGTTCCGAACCACTTTTCTCCGCCTGAATTTCAGGCCTCGCCACCCTCCAATCCCTCAACCTCTCCCTCTGGACTTTCCCTTAGTAGGCTTGCTTTGCACCGCACCAGACCCTCTCGATCAACCAACCATGTCTGACATCATTTTCATGCTCGAAGGCTGCTGTGTCGGCGTTGACATCCCGTCCTCCATCGATCCCACCTCTCAACATTCTCTAGCATAACCCAAAAGCCATAACTTTTTCTGGCCAAATTTGACATTATTTTTTTCAAAACCCTCCGGCCTCACCAAGAACTCGAGCACCCCACTGATTGTGTATGAGCCCCCACTCTTCCTTCGTAACCCTCAAATTCCCTTCATATCGATTTGTCTAACCAAGAAACCAAAAGGCGCTTGTTTAACAGGTTCAAACCCCTATTTCAATTCTCTTTTTTTATGCCTTATTCTGTTTTCTTTTATTGTTTTTGGTGTTTCATTCTGAGCTCGGTTTCCGTCATAGTGATTTTTTATCCTTTAATTTAATTGCTAAGTAGGCTATTATATAGAAGCAAGCAACGAGGGTTCTTGGAACTAGACTTGGTTCTTGGCAAATGGGTAGAGGAGAATCTTCACTTTTTGGATGAAAATCGGATTCGAGCTCTCATTCATGTCCTTGATTTGGTAGTTCTCTTTTCCCCCTTATGTTCTCGTTGTGATGATTAATAATTCTGTTCTATGAGGAGATCTTTTTATTCAATGCATCAAGAGTGTACAATGTATCTGGAGTTTTTAATGTTTAGTAGTATTAGGATTCGGTTCTGGAGGAGTGGATTGCTTATGGTTCCTTGGATTCAGGTTGGCTTGTTTGGCAACCGTTGAATTATTTATTTATTTTACCTTTAAGAGGGTACTTTTGTGTTTTGAATCATTGAAGTGAAGGATGTAGCATTTCCAATACTTTTGTATAGGAAAAAGGATGGAATGGCAATTTGTATGTATCATAGTTAGATGGCTTGAAAAAAATGAAATAATAAAAAAGATGTTTGAATGTTTTGTCATAGCTCTTTGATTGGCTCTTAAACCTTCAATTGCTTATTGTCATTGGTACAATCACATTATGCACACAATGAATATCTAAAATAATTTATTCTTTCCCATTGTACGCATTTAAAAATTTGAATTGGTACAAAAAGTTTCTTCAAATGTGCTAGCAACTTTTGTGAATTTATCCCCTTAACTCAGGTACATTTTAGTTATTTTGTTATGTTTTTTGAGCTTATGAATTGACTGGTTGTTTTTATTTAAAATTTACAATTGTTTTAAACTTATTCTATCTTTTGGTATTTGAAATATATTTTTTGTGCCCATTTTCTATGTTTAGGCCTTTTAATTGCTATCGCTTAGTCTTGCTCACCAATCATGCCAATTGATAAATCTTGGATTGACAAACCTCAAAACACAGTTGAATATGCAAATGGGTTGGAGAAGTTTTTAGATTTTGCATTTCAGCATCAATCTATTGGGGGTCATGAACTTAAGTGTCCTTGTCCAAAGTGTGGTTGTAGTAAGTGGCAAACAAGAGCTATAGTTCAAGAACACCTGACTTGTAAGTCGTTTCCTAAAAACTACAAAGTTTGGTATTGGCATAGTGAAAATTCAAATGTAGTTGAGTTGGAGGCTCTTGAAAACACACATGTCGTGGCACATGCTTTGCAATCTCAAAATCCAATGGAAACTATGATCAATGATGCATTTGGGTTTGTTAGAAACAACTAGGATGAACCCATTTTTTTTCCTAATCCTTTAGATAGAGATCAAACTCTAAATGAATAGCACAATGGAGAAAATGTAGAATTTTATGAGTTGTTGAAAGATGGTAATCAATAATTGTATGAAGGGTGCAAAAAGTATTCAAAACTATTTTTCTTGATAAAATTGTATCACATAAAGTGCTTGTGTAGAATGAGTGACAAGGCAATGACTATGATTCTAGAGTTATTAAAAGATGCTTTTGAATCTGCAAAGATTCCTGGTTCGTTCTATGAAGCCAAGAAAACCATTAATAGACTTGGCCTTAATTACACCAAGATACCTGCTTGCCCAAATGATTGTATGCTATACTGGGAGGAAGATGAAGACTTGCAAGAGTGCAAAAGATGCAAGACATCTAAGTGGAAGGATAACAAGAAGAAGAAACCAGCAAAGATCTTACGATACTTTCCACTAAAGCCAAGATTGCAAAGATTATTTATGTGTTCTAGGACTGCAGAGTCAATGAGATAGCATGTTTTTTAGGGTAAACAAGATGAAATGATTAGGCACCCAAGGGATTCTAAGGCATGGAAGGCATTTGACTTAATTCATCTAGAGTTTGCTGCTGATCCTCGAATTGTACGACTTGGCCTAGCTTCTGATGGTTTCAACCCTTTTGGAGCCATGAGTACCAACTATAGCATTTGGCCAGTGGTTCTTATCCCCTATAATCGGCCTCCATGGGAGTGCATGAAACAAACTTCATTCATCCTTTCAATGATTATTCCTGGAAAACAAATGCCTGAGAATAACATAGATGTGTACTTACAACCTTTGATCAAAGAATTGAGGGAGTTATGGTATGATGGGGTACAAACTTTAGATTCTTCAAATAATGAAATGTTTAGGATGCGAGCAGCTCTAATGTGGACAATCAGTGACTTTCCTGGTCTTGGTACCTTATCTGGGTGGAACACACACACTAGTCTCGCTTGCCCTACATGTAATGTTGACACAGACTCATATAGATTGAAACATAGTGGAAAATGGTGTTTTATGGGTCATCGTCGTTTTCTAGAAAAGGGCCATAAATTTGGATTGAATCGAATTCATTTTGATGGGATAATTGATAAGAGGAATCCACCTATAGTGCTATCAGGATAAGAAATATTGAAACAACTTGAGGGAATTAATGTTGCATTTGGAAAAACATTAATGTCAAATGATAGGGGTAAACGAGCTCGAGGAAAAACCATTGTTAGAGATGGATTAGGACAATGGAGGAAGAAAAGCATATTTTTTTATCTTCCTTATTAGGAATATAATTTGTTGTGACACAATCTAGATGTCATGCACATTGAAAAAAAATGTATGTGACAATATATTATATACTTTGCTCAATGAGACTGGGAAATCAAAAGACAATCTTAAAGCTCGCAAGGATCTTAGAGAAATAGGTATAAGAAAAGAGCTTTAGCCAGATGAAATTGGAAAATATCACCCATCGTTATTTAAAATGTCAAATGCAAACAAAGATATATTCTTGCGAACTTTAAAGAATGTCACAATGCCAGATGGATACTCAAGTAATATTTCGAGGTGTGTTGAATTAAAGCAGTGAAAACTCTTTGGATTAAAGAGTCATGACTGCCATGTTCTTATGCAGCAACTATTACCAATTGCCATACATCATCTATTGCCAAACAAGGTTACTGCAGTGTTTATAGAATTGTGTTAATTCTTTCGATGGTTATGTTCCAAAAGTATAAGTCTCTTAGACCTTGACAATCTTCAACGTCGAATTGTTCTCACTCTTTGCCACTTAGAAATGCTATTCCCTCCATCATTCTTTACAATCATGGTTCATTTAACTTGCCATCTATTTGATGAAGCAAAACTTGGAGGGCCAGTACATTATCGGTGGATGTATCCTGTAACGCCCCGATTTTCTGTTAGAGTGAAAATGACCAAAATGCCCCTGAGGTCATTTTCAGCCCGAAATTCGAGGAAAGCCGGTCTGGTAGTACTTGAAGGGCAAACTCAATATTGGAAGGGGATTGGATGACTTGAGTACCTTCCCGGGATCGAAAATCTCGTTTTTCGAGTTTTCGGGTCAAAATGACCAAAACGCCCCTGCGGTGTTTTACCCGTTTGCAAGTGCTGGATGAACCCGAAACTTCTCCAAATGGTTTTAAAATGCGGTTTTATGTAGACTATGACTTTAGTTTTGGTCCCGAAGGTCCCGGGCAAAATTAGTACAAAATTACGATTTCGCCCCTAGATTCGTGTTTTTACGCTTAATCGCGTGATTAGGCAATCCTAAGCAATATTAGGCTCTAATCGAAGATTAATTAATTTTCATAATTAATCTAGGGTCAAAATATTTTATTAAAGTTGATTAGAACCTAATAATGCTTGATTACACCTTGAAATCTTATTTTAATTTCAAGATTTCTAGTAATGGAATCTTGAATAGTGTTTCCTCTCTCCAATTCCTTAAATCATGGAATTGTGTTACACATTGTTTATTTATAAATGAGTTTAAAATTATTTAATGATGTATGAGCACTCCTAATCTTGTCATAAAACCCCTAAACCTCATTCTTAGTTACCTAAACTTAAGCTTAATTACTCCTAACCTTGTACCTAAGCTAATACACATCTAAACCTACCATTAACACCCAATTAAATGATCAAACCTCACCTCCCCCTTGCTGTACCAGACCTGGCCGTGTACCCTTCTCCCCCATATGCATCACATGTTCAATTTTTCAACACTCCAAGGCCATACCTCAAGTCACATACACTATACCTTGTCATAACTTTCAATCAAGCTTGATTTTCCAAGTAAATAACTAATTAAAATAGCCCATTTTCTCCATTTATTTGTGGCTGGAAAATTTCCAACCATGCATTGTTTCTAGAAGCTTAATTTCATAAAAAATTGATAGGAAATTAACTCACATCAAGCCATACTTTGTAGCATAGCTTCCATACTTCAAACCATGCTTGAATGACCTTGTGTAAGAGATATTTTTCTCTCCCTTTTTCCCCTCAAAAGCCACGGCCACTCCCCCCCTTGGTGAGCCTCATTGTTTTGTTTTTCTATAAATAGGATGCTTGTGATAACTTAGTTGCACCTTGAAGCATTTGCTAAGTTTAGAATTCTAGAGTTATCTTGCTAGTTGTAACACCCTAAATCTTAACCCAAGACTACTAGTATGTCCTTAGGTTAATTTTTAGAATATTACCTCTTGGTCTCATCCTTTGGAAAATACTTAGCGGAAATACGGGTAAAATTTTTCTTTTTTAAAATCAAAGTGAGAGCCACGCGCGAAACTTTAAGGGGCAACATAGCGAAACATATAAGCAAAGCATAAGAAACACATCATGTCATGGAAACATCAACTGAAACATAGATATATATATATATAACGTGCCTACCCAAAGAGGCAGGACTATTTGATACATCATGAAGCAAAATACAACTGAAATGCAATACAAGGAAATCATAAAAAGCGAATACAAGAGAAACTACCCCCATACCCATGTGCACCTAAAGGAGACAACCTCATATACAAAAGAAGGTTTGTCCTCTACTATGTGGCGTGTGTGTGCACTAACTACTACCCCTCCTATGACTACTCCTGGTCCGAAATGGGGTCGAGTCAATCCACCGTGAATCTCGGCGGGAGTGGTCGAGTGCATCATCGGGCATGTCCACCGGTGAGGGCGTATAGATGGCCGCCGAGCCAACCCGTGGCCGGACCACCGCCTCTCACTCCCACTCATCGGTGGAGGAGCGGACCGAGCTCCAATCGTACATGTGGGATGGCGGGTCCTCGGATGGGTCCGCCTCCAGTCTCGGGACGCGCACATACTCTGGTACTCGCATCGCTGATGTCTCGGGCTCCATGCGGAGGATCTGCTCATCGCGTGGTCTCGCCGCCAAAAATCCCGTTATGATGGTAAGGAGCGGCCGGGGTGAAGCGGTAGCTTCGGGGACGACTGGTGCGCGAAGGGTCGCCCCATGAACATGAATACTCGACCGTGCAGCGACCCTCAAAATGATATGACCCGAGTGCCGGGTTATGGTGCAGCTCCCATACCGGGTGTCGATGAAGAGTACAAACGCCGCCATCTCAAGATATGACGGAAGAAAAGAGAGAGGGAATGAGAATCTTTCTAAAGAATTCTCGAGGGCTATCCCTACCTAGGTGTCATCGTCACATCCTCGTGAACCTTGGGTTTATTTCTAAAAGGTGTGCATGCATATAAGTTCCTTTTAAGTGGGTTTCCCAAGAGGTATTTTATCCAAGGTCCATCATATTTTATAATGCGTCTTTATAACTTAAGCGAAATATCTGATGATATGAATGCATCATAAGGTAAACCAAACAATAGAATAACTAGGAAACATTATAACATTGACATAAGTAAAGTTTATGTGACATTGTCAACTTTAACTTTCATCTCATGGGGCCGCCTAAAACTTCTCTAGGTTATGAGCTCATACCTTAACTAGTCGTCACTAGCTCTTACTTATCCTATGATAAGCGTAACATAATCCCGACTTAAAGTACGGGCTAGGGGGCAATTTAAGGATCTCCTTTCTAGGATCATTTCCTCTTTGAAACGCTTTGCTAGCCACGTGGGCCTCGCAATTTGTCCGCTTTGGCAGGCTGCATCTACACATACCCTCACGGATTTGTCTCCTCCTGGGGGTGCTCGGCCAACCTGTCACCCAGAGAAGCGCTGCCTCAAGTTGTGTCACATTTATATTTTCATAAGTATTACATCACAATTACCTCATCATTTATCATATTCATTTTTATCATGCATTCTCATGTAGCTTTTTCATAACATATATATCATCACATGAAACTTTCTCATAACATTCGTCACATAAAACTTTCACACAAACATCATCACATAGTCATATTTAACAATCATCCAGAGGCTCATAGGCATGTTATGTTATATCTCATAGTGCTTTAAACTTGATTATTATGAGTCTTAAACTTGCAAATTATTCTTAACTTCTTTATACGCCTATAGTTTGACAATTAATGAGTTATATAAATTTTATGCTCAAGAACTAATCCAAATAGCACTAAGCAGAATTTGGACAGCTTTATGTTTATGTGATTACGGAGTTCTAGAAATTACGGTTTAGATCTTTATCTCACTTTCTAAGTTATTGATCATCAACACCTAGTCTCTTGGGAACCTATAAGGTTATAACTAAGTATTTCTCACCTCACCATATGGTCAAGAACATCTCTAAACCTCAAGAGTGCAGAAATCAAAATACTAACTTTACTGTACCTAGAAGTCACAATATTGACCCTTTCTAAGTTCGGTTTGCTCCTAAGGCTTCAAGATTAAGTCCTAAACCAATTATGAGTCATTCCTACACATATAAACTAATTTAAAACCATGATTATTGAATCTAAACCTTGCTGGACAGAATCCAGAAAAATGAATCTTTAAGGGATCTAGAACTCTCAAATTAATTCTTTTCTAGTTCCTAACTTATCCTATCTTTCACATATGAGTCTTAACATAATTATTACCCAAACATAAGCATATTAACATCATTAACACAGCTCATACAGTGGCCAAACATAGCAAGGCAGAACCGAAACAACAACTCCATTTAAAGGCATTGAATCATAGTTTCTAAAGCACATAAAATACTAGTTTCTCTTGGAACCTTATTAAAACCTTCAAAACTCTTTTATGAACACTTTTATCATCTAAACTCATGAAAATACTTAATAGGGCAGTGGCTATATTATTTTCATCTCAAGAGGTCCTAAATTCATAATACTTAGTTCTACACATTCCTTATACTCATATAAGTTTAGAAAAAGTATAAAACATAGTTTTCAATACTTGAAGACATTAAGGCCTCATAGGGCCCAAATATGGACCATAGGAAATAAATGTTTTAGACCTTTGTTTGAGATATCATTGGGCAAGTCTTTGAGCTCTAGAATCATTAAAGTGATGACATAAAAATAAACATGCTCATGCACTTATTTTAGTTATTGCTAGAAAGTAAAGTGAGAGCATAAAATAAACATGTGGTGCAATATATTATTATCTTTGATATTTAGGTGAGGACTTGAAATATAAATATGATAATGCGAAGCTTGAAACATAAACATGATAATGCAAGTTCATTCATTATCTTGGGATTTAGTGATAGCAAAGAAATAAACATGATATGCATAGCTTAAAGTAAACATGATGCAAGTTTCATTTTTATGTTTAACTAGAGCTCATTTAAGACTTTAACAAGATAATAACCCTATACCATATCTCAAAGATCACAACACAAGAATCGAAAATCATATAAAAGAGAAATAAGGTGAAACTACATCAAGTTCTTTATTAAGTACCCAAAACCCCTATCTAGAGACAAGTCTCTAGAACGTGCCGGCCAACTTTAAGGTTGACAAGGGTAGGCTTGGGCTTTTAGAAATCCTTAGATTAATTTTCTTAAGTTGGAAAACCATGTGAGCTAGATAACATATAGATGAAGTTGTAAGAAAAGGAAAACTCAAGCTTTAGAGGTTTCTTTGAGATGAACACAATGTCATCATCTAGAATCTATCATGCTCAAATCAAGGCCTCATGGCCGAAAATGAAAAGGAAAGGAAAGACAAAGGAAAGTTCAAAAAGAATCCAAGAGAAAACTAGAGAAAAACACTTTCTTGAACAAAATAAAGTTTGAAAACAAATCCCTACCTTTTGATGAAGATAAAAGCTTGAACTTGAAGATGGAAATGAGATGAGCAACACCTCCTAGGATGGTGATGATGATTCGGCCTTGATGAGAGAAAAAGAAAGAAAATGTGTTTCAAGTGGAGTTGTGTTTGAGGTGTGGTGTTTGAGAGGTTTGATGATGGTTCAAGGTTTTGGGGTGGTGTTTGATGGTTGAGAGGTGATGATGAGATCAAGAGATGAAGAAGATAAAGATGAAAAGAAAGGAAGAACACTCTTGGAACTTTGAGAGAAAAAGGAAAGACTAGCAAGACAACCCTAAAACTCTAAACTTTGCAAATGCTTCAAAGTGTAACAAGGCTAACACAAGCATCCTATTTATAGAAAATCAAAACCATGGAGGAGTGAATGGGGAGGGCTTGGCCGTAGCCTTTGAGGGAGGAAGGAAGAGAAAATATCTCTTACACAAGGTCATTCAAGCATGGTTTGAAGTATGGAAGCTATGCTACAAAGTATGGCTTGATGTGAGTTAATTTCCTATCACATTTTTATGAAATTAGGCTTCTAGAAATAATGCATGGCTGGAACTTTTCCAGCCACAATTAAATGGGAGAAATGGGTTGTTTTAATTATTTATTCATGTGGAAATTCAAGCTTGATTGAAAGTTATGACAAGGTATAGTGTATGTGACTTGAGGTATGGCCTTGGAGTGTTGAAAAAATTGAACATGTGATGCATATGGAGGGAGGGCAGCTTCGGCCAAGGCTGGACAGCAGAGTGGGAGGATGATTTGACCATTTAATTGTGTGTTAATGGTAGGTTTAGATGTGTATTAGCTTAGGTACAAGGTTAGGAATGATTAAGCTTAAGTTTAGGTAACTAAGAATGTGATTTAGGAGTTTATGACAAGTTTAGGAGTGCTCATACATCATTAAAGAATTTAAAACTCATTTATGAATAAACAATGTGTAACACAATTCCATGATTTAAGGAATTGGAAAGAGAAAACACTATTCAAGATTCTATGACTAGGTGTCATAAAATTAAAATATGATTTTAGGTTGTAATTAAGTACTTTTGGTTCTAAACAACTTTAATAAATTATTTTGACTCTAGATTAATTAAGGAAATTAATTAACCTTCGATTAGAGCCTAATATTGCTTAGGTTTGCTTAATCGTGTGATTAAGCGTAAAAATAAACTAGGGGCAAAACTGCATTTTGCACTAATTTTGCCCGGGACTTCACAAATTAAAACTGAGGTCATAGAATACATAAAAACGCCTTTTAAAACCATCCGAGAAGTTTCGGTTCATCCGACTTGTAAACGGGTAAAACACCACAGGCGTTTTGGTCATTTTGACTAAAACTCAAAACGAGATTTTCGATCCCGGGAAGGTACATAAGTTTTCTAATCCTTCCAACATTGAGTTTGCCCTTCGAGTACTTGCCGCCTGGCTTTCCTCGGACTCCAGGAAATGACCTCGTGGGCATTTTGGTCATTTTCACTCTAACAGAAAAATCGGGCGTTACATTACTCCCTCCTTAAAAAGAATTTCGCCCTCGAAATTGCACTTAGAAAAGCTCCGATATTTGGACTTCATCTCGACTCTAGTTCCCACGTGTATTCTTCCGACTTGCCTTGTCCCCACGCCACCTTTACCAAAGGAACAGACTTGTTCCTTAATTGCTTGACTCCGTGATCCACTATTCTCGTAGGCGGTACATTGAAACTGAGGTCCTCCCTTAACTGTACATGCTCGGTTCTAGGACATGGCTAGGGTCGGACTCATATTTACGTGAATCGAGATGTGAAAGACATCATGAAGGTTTGACAGATTGGGTGGTAAGGCTATTTTGTAAGCTACGGATCCGACTCTTTGAAGAATTTCAAAGGACCGAGAAATCGGGACTCAACTTTTTAACTTTCATGGCTCTCCCTATTCTGTAGTGGGGGTGATTCTTAGAAATACATGTTCTCCCTCTTGGAACTCCAAGGGCTTGCGCCTTTGTCCGCGTAGCTTTTCACGACTTTGAGCGGTTAAGATTCTATCCTTGATCTTCTTGATTTGTTCCTGCTTCCCTCACTACCTCTGGTCCTAAGACACTTTGCTCTCCGCTCGTACCAACACAAGGGTGATTGGCACTTCCTTCCGTATAATGCCTCAGACGGTGCCATATCGATGCTTGCGTGATAATCGCTGTTATACGCAAACTCGATCAAAGGCATGTACTTATCCCAACTTCCTTTTGGTCTAAGACACAAGCTCTCAAAGATATCTTCTAGGGTTTGGATTGTCCTCTGATCACCATCCGCTTGTGGGTGGTAAGCGGGCTTAGGCACAACTTGGAACCAAATGGCTATTGAAAGGCTCCCCAAAAACGTGACGTAAACCGCGGATCTCGATCCGAGATTATCGCCGATGGTACTCCATGCAACCTTACTATTTCTTGGGTGTAAAGTGGGCCAACTTATCCAACGAGTACGTGACTCGAATAGGTAGAAAGTGAGCCGACTTAGTCGGCCGATCCACGATTACCCATACGGCATCGTGGCGCCTTGGGTCTTTGGCAATCCCGTCACGAAGTCCATTGATATACTCTCCCACTTCCACTGGGATCGACAGGTTGCAACATGCCGAAGGTTTTTGGTGTTCGATCTTGACCTTTGGCGGACCAAACACTTACTCACCCAAAGCGACTACATCCTTCTTTAATCCGCCACCAAAACATCCTCTTTAAGTCCCGATACATCTTTGTAGTACCAGGATGGATGGCAAAATGGCTCTTGTGAGCCTCCTCCAAGATCTTCTCTGAGGTCACCATCTTGTGGCACACAGATTCGCCCCTCGAACCTCCATAACCTGGCCTCGTACAAAACCTTTCAACTTTCCAAATTCTTTATCGCCTCGATTGTCTCCATAAAGTCCTCATTTTCTCTTTGGGCAAGCATAATCCTTTGCTTAAACCCAGTCACCGTGAGATGACTCATCACGATGCCATTCTCCGTTATAGACATTCCAAGATTCATATTCCTAAATTGCTCTATTAACCCAACTTCATTAACCATCATACTTGACTGACGTAACGAAGTTTCGGCTCAAGGCGTCGGCTACTACATTAGCCTTGCCGGGTGGTAATTTAAACCAAAATCGTAGCCCTTGAGGAATTCCATCCATCTCCTTTGCCTCATATTCAACTCCTTTTGATCAAAGAGATGCTTGAGACTCTTATGATCGGAGAAAACTTCAAACCTCACACCATACAAGTGGTGTCTCCACATCTTTAGAGCAAACACGATGGTCGCTAGTTCAAGGTCATGGGTGGGGTAGGTTACCTCATGAGGCTTGAGTTGTCCTGGACGCATAGGCTCCCACTTGCCTGTTTTGCATCAACACACAACCTAAACCCTTGCCAGAAGCATCGCAATATACCTCAAAGGGTACATTGGGGTCGTGTAAAACTAAAATCTGGGTTGAGGTGAGCTTTTCCTTAAGCTCTAGGAAACTCTTTTCACACTCGGGCTCCACTCAAACGGGGCATTCTTCCTAGTGAGCTTGGTTAAGGGTAGGGCTAACTGGAAAATCCTTTAATGAACCTACGATAATATCCAGCTAAACCCAAAAAAGCTTCTAATCTCGATTCATGAGGTTGGTCTATCCCAATTCATCACAAATCTATCTTACTTGGGTCGACAGCTATGCCACCTTTTGACACAACATGTCCTAAGAATTTTACCTCCTCTAACCAAAATTCACACTTAGACAACTTAGCGTATAACTTCTTCTCCTTTAATACCTCTAAAACCAACCTTAAATGACGCTCATGCTCCTCGTGGGTTTTCGAATAGATGAGAATATCATCTATGAACACAACCACGAATTGATCTAAATAGGGTCTAAAGATCCTATTCATGTAATCCATAAAAATCAGAGCATTTGTCAAACCAAACGACATTACATTGAACTCAAAGTGTCCATACCGAAGTTCGAAAGGTTTTAGGAATATCCGAATCTCTCACCCTAACTGATGGTAACCTGACCTTAAATCAATCTTAGAAAACACTATCAAGCTCCTTTCAATTGGTCCATAAGATCATCAATCCTAGGCAATGGGTATTTATTCTTTATGGTTACTTGGTTCAACCGCCTATAGTCTATACACATGCTCATGCTTCCGACCTTTTTCTTCACAAATAAGACCGGTGCGCCCCAAGGTGAAGCACTCGGCCTTATAAAACTCTTTTCTGACAACTCCTCTAACTGGGTTTTCAACTCGCTAACTCCGAGGGTGACATCCTATATGGAGCTATAGAGATTGGTCCCTGTCCCAGAACCAACTCTATGGAGAACTCCACTTCTCTTTCGGGAGGGAACTCGGGTATTTCATCCGAAACACCTCGGGATAGTCTCTCACCACGTATCTCACCTAGGTTTTGCTCCAAGTCTACATCACAAAGTGACTAGGAGAACATATCCCTTAGTTTTCTTCCCACTACGTAAGACCTCTACGGAATTCAGTGCACCTAATGGGTTGAGTGATGTTTTCGGGAGGAGAAGGGAAAACTACGGTTTGGGTTCCACAATCTAACATCACACGATTGGGGTGAAGCCGCCATGCCTAAGATAATGCCTATGTCTTTCAAGGGTAAACAAATTAAATCTATGATAAAAGACCTATTTTCTACAACAAGATGACAGTTTAAACAACAACGGCAAGTATTAACAGGCGATTTGTAGGAGAAACAATAAGATCGAAGGGAAGTTTAGAGACTTTTAGATTTAAGGACTCGACACTAGCAAGTGAAATGAAAGAATGAGTAGCACCAGAGTCATATAGTACAGTTAAGGCTTTACCATTTACTTCACATACCTTGATGAGATCTTTGGACTTCTTGGCGTTTTCGCGTTAAGGGTAAAGACCCTTCCTGCATCGTGGTCGGGGTTTTGGTTCAATGTCCCTTGTCCGGTGCAGTCCTTTGCATAGTGGCCAGGCTTGCCACACTTGAAACATACATTCTGACCGGCTAAGCATGGTCGATTCCCGTGGTTCTTCCCGCATTGTGGGCAGACGTCAGCAGATGTTGCTCCGGGGTAAGCAGCAGGGGTTTGTGGTGCCTTGTTCTTGGCTCCACTTGGTCCTCCATTGTGGTTTCTCGTCCACCCGGTCCACGGGTTGATTATTGAAATTCCTCGGGCCTTGATGTTGAAATGGCGGCCTTTGGTGTTGTTTGGATTGTTGGTGAGCAGGAGCTCTTGGCGGTTGTTGTTGTTGTTGTCGGAACTGGTTGGGTAGGGGTTGTAGTGATTCCTCGACGGCAGTTTGAACTTCGGGGCTTGAGGTCCAAGCCCCTTAGCTCGCTCCGCCCTTGTGATTTGAATCTTTCTCTGTCCTTCTTCAAGTATCCGGCACTTGTTGACCAGGGTCGGGAAGTCTCTGATCTCCATATGGGCCACAGCGTAGTTCATTTCTGCCTTCAAACCAGCCTCATACTTCACACACTTCCAAACTTCATCGGGGTTCCCTTGGAACACCCGAGAGAACTTGATTAGCTCCTCAAACTTCGCGGTGTATTGAGCTACGATGACCCTCCTTGGGTTAATCTGCATGAACTCAACGTCCTTCGCGTTCCTCACGGACTCGGAAAGTACTTCTCATAGAAGTAAGTCTTGAAACGACTCCCAATGGGAGTTCCAGAGGCTTCTAGCAGATGCCTCGTGTCCGTTCCACCGTAACTCGGCGTCGGACTTGACATGAAAGCGGAATGTGACCTTCGCTCCTCCGAGCAGTAACAACAAGTAGATCTTCTCCATGTCTTTGATCCACTCATCGGCCTTGTGGGTCCATTACCCCTCGGAACACGCGGGTTTGCCTTGCGGAACTCGGCCGAAGCGGACTTGTTCCACCATCTCTGCAGCGGGGAGGAGGGGGAACAGGAGCAAAGATTCGCTTGTTGATCCATTCGGTCGAACATTCGTTCCATGGCTTGCGCCATCTGACGGACAGCAGGCAGCGGTTGTATCATCTTGTTCAACATCGGTGTAGTCCTAGGTCGTCGCGGTGCCATTGGTCCCTATACACATGAAACAATGAACATCAAGTTGATCGGGCTCAATATCCATGCAAAATGAGCTAGTTACCATGGCACTTGCAACCAACAAGTCATGCATCTCTAGTCCTACTGACTTATCTCTATCAAGCACTATACATGACATAACTATCGTATTATGCTTATAAAGCATAGTCAGTCAATCCTCAGGCTCCATGAGAATCGAATGCCTCGATACCATAATGTAACACCTAAATCTTAACCCAAGACTACTAGTATGTCCTTAGGTTAATTTTTAGAATATTACCTCTTGGTCTCATCCTTTGGAAAATACTTAGCTAAAATACGGGTAAAATTTTTCTTTTTAAAATCAAAGTGAGAGCCACAAACTTTAAGGGCAACATAGCGAAACATATAAGCAAAGCATAAGAAACACATCATGTCATGGAAACATCAACTGAAACATAGATATATATATATATAACGTGCCTACCCAAAGAGGGGACTATTTGATACATCATGAAGCAAATACAAGCTGAAATGCAATACAAGGAAATCATAAAAAGCGAATACAAGAGAAAACTACCCCCATACCCATGTGCACCTAAAGGAGACAACCTCATATACAAAAGAAGGTTTGTCCTCTACTATGTGGCGTGTGTGTGCACTAACTACTACCCCTCCTATGACTACTCCTGTGCAAAGTAGTAATCTTGTGGGGTCGAGTCAATCCAACGCGAATCTCGCGGAGTGGTCGAGTGCATCATCGGGCATGTCCACCGCGGCATGTAGGGCACATAGATGGCCGTCGAGCCAACCGTGGCTGGACCACTGCCTCTCACTCCCAGCCCTCATCGGGTGGAGGAGGCGGACCGGAGCTCAACCGTACATGTGGGATGGCGGGTCTCGGATGGGTCCGTCTCCGAGTACTGGGGACGCTGCACATACTCGGGGTACTCGCGTACTCCTGATGTCTCGGGCTCCATGCGGAGGATCTGCTCATCGCAGCGTGGTCTCGCTCGCTCAAAAATCCGTTATGATGGTAAGGAGTAGTCGGGGTGAAGCGGTAGCTCGGGATCTGGTGCGAAGGGTCGTCCCATGAACATGAATACTCACGGGTCAGCTGACCTCAAAATGATATGACCCAGAGTCTTAGGGTTATGGTGCAAACTCCCATACCGGGTGTCGATGAAGAGTACAAACGTCGCCATCTCAAGATATGACGGAAGAAGAAAGAGAGGGAATGAGAATCTTTCTAAAAGAATTCTCGTAGGGCTATCCCTACCTAGGTGTCATCGTCCACATCCTCGGGAACCTTGGGTTTATTTCTAAAAGGTGTGCATGCATATAAGTTCCTTTTAAGTGGGTTTCCCAAAGAGAGTATTTTATCCAAGGTCCATCATATTTTATAATGCTGCCTTTATAACTTAAGCGAAATATCTTGATGATATGAATGCATCATAAGGTAAACCAAACAATAGAATAACTAGGAAACATTATAACATTGACATAAGTAAAGTTTATGTGACATTGTCAACTTTAACTTTCATCTCATGGGGCCGCCCTAAAACTTCTCTAGGTTATGAGCTCATACCTTAACTAGTCGCCACTAGCTCTTACTTATCCTATGATAAGCGTAACATAATCCCGACTTAAAGTGCAGGGCTAGGGGGCAATTTAAGGATCTCCTTTCTAGGATCATTTCCTCTTTGAAACGCTTTGCTAGCCACGTGGGCCTCGCAATTTGTCCGTTTTGGCAGGCGCATCTACACATACCCTCACGGATTTGTCTCCTCCTGGGGGTGCTCGGTCAACCTGTCACCCGGGAGAAGCTGCCTCAATGTTGTGTCACATTTATATTTTCATAAGTATTACATCACAATTACCTCATCATTTATCATATTCATTTTTATCATGCATTCTCATGTAGCTTTTTCATAACATATATATCATCACATGAAACTTTCTCATAACATTATTCACATAAAACTTTCACACAAACATCATCACATAGTCATATTTAACAATCATCCAGTAGGCTCATAGGCATGTTATGTTATATCTCATAGTGCTTTAAACTTGATTATTATGAGTCTTAAACTTGCAAATTATTCTTAACTTCTTTATACGCCTATAGTTTGACAATTAATAGAGTTATATAAATTTTTATGCTCAAGAACTAATCCAAATAGCACTAAGCAGAATTTGGACAGCTTTATGTTTATGTGATTACGGAGTTCTAGAAATTACGGTTTAGATCTTTATCTCACTTTCTAAGTTATTGATCATCAACACCTAGTCTCTTGGGAACCTATAAGGTTATAACTAAGTATTTCTCACCTCACCATATGGTCAAGAACATCTCTAAACCTCAAGAGTGCAGAAATCAAAATACTAACTTTACGGGTACCTAGAAGTCACAATATTGACCCTTTCTAAGTTCGGTTTGCTCCTAAGGCTTCAAGATTAAGTCCTAAACCAATTATGAGTCATTCCTACACATATAAACTAATTTAAAACCATGATTATTGAATCTAAAACCTTGCTGGACAGAATCCAGAAAAATGAATCTTTAAGGATCTAGAACTCTCAAATTAATTCTTTTCTAGTTCCTAACTTATCCTATCTTTCACATATGAGTCTTAACATAATTATTACCCAAACATAAGCATATTAACATCATTAACACAGCTCATACAGTGGCCAAACATAGCAAGGCAGAACCTGAAACAACAACTCCATTTAAAGGCATTGAATCATAGTTTCTAAAGCACATAAAATACTAGTTTCTCTTGGAACCTTATTAAAACCTTCAAAACTCTTTTATGAACACTTTTATCATCTAAACTCATGAAAATACTTAATAGGGCAGTGGCTATATTATTTTCATCTCAAGAGGTCCTAAATTCATAATACTTAGTTCTACACATTCCTTATACTCATATAAGTTTAGAAAAAGTATAAAACATAGTTTTCAATACTTGAAGACATTAAGGCCTCATAGGGCTCAAATATGGACCATAGGAAATAAATGTTTTAGACCTTTGTTTGAGATATCATTGGGCAAGTCTTTGAGCTCTAGAATCATTAAAGTGATGACATAAAAATAAACATGCTCATGCACTTATTTTAGTTATTGCTAGAAAGTAAAGTGAGAGCATAAAATAAACATGTGGTGCAATATATTATTATCTTTGATATTTAGGTGAGGACTTGAAATATAAATATGATAATGCTGAAGCTTGAAACATAAACATGATAATGCAAGTTCATTCATTATCTTGGGATTTAGTGATAGCAAAGAAATAAACATGATATGCATAGCTTAAAGTAAACATGATGCAAGTTTCATTTTTATGTTTAACTAGAGCTCATTTAAGACTTTAACAAGATAATAACCCTATACCATATCTCAAAGATCACAACACAAGAATCGAAAATCATATAAAAGAGAAATAAGGTGAAACTACATCAAGTTCTTTATTAAGTACCCAAAACCCCTATCTAGAGACAAGTCTCTAGAACGTGCCGGCCAACTTTAAGGTTGACAAGGGTAGGCTTGGGCTTTTAGAAATCCTTAGATTAATTTTCTTAAGTTGGAAAACCATGTGAGCTAGATAACATATAGATGAAGTTGTAAGAAAAGGAAAACTCAAGCTTTAGAGGTTTCTTTGAGATGAACACAATGTCATCATCTAGAATCTATCATGCTCAAATCAAGGCCTCATGGCCGAAAATGAAAAGGAAAGGAAAGACAAAGGAAAGTTCAAAAAGAATCCAAGAGAAAACTAGAGAAAAACACTTTCTTGAACAAAATAAAGTTTGAAAACAAATCCCTACCTTTTGATGAAGATAAAAGCTTGAACTTGAAGATGGAAATGAGATGAGCAACACCTCCTAGGATGGTGATGATGATTCGGCCTTGATGAGAGAAAAAGAAAGAAAATGTGTTTCAAGTGGAGTTGTGTTTGAGGTGTGGTGTTTGAGAGGTTTGATGATGGTTCAAGGTTTTGGGGTGGTGTTTGATGGTTGAGAGGTGATGATGAGATGAAGAGATGAAGAAGATAAAGATGAAAAGAAAGGAAGAACACTCTTGGAACTTTGAGAGAAAAAGGAAAGACTAGCAAGACAACCCTAAAACTCTAAACTTTGCAAATGCTTCAAAGTGTAACAAGGCTAACACAAGCATCCTATTTATAGAAAATCAAAACCATGGAGGAGTGAATGGGGAGGGCTTGGCCGTAGCCTTTGAGGGAGGAAGGAAGAGAAAATATCTCTTACACAAGGTCATTCAAGCATGGTTTGAAGTATGGAAGCTATGCTACAAAGTATGGCTTGATGTGAGTTAATTTCCTATCACATTTTTATGAAATTAGGCTTCTAGAAATAATGCATGGCTGGAACTTTTCCAGCCACAATTAAATGGGAGAAATGGGTTGTTTTAATTATTTATTCATGTGGAAATTCAAGCTTGATTGAAAGTTATGACAAGGTATAGTGTATGTGACTTGAGGTATGGCCTTGGAGTGTTGAAAAATTGAACATGTGATGCATATGGAGGGAGGGCAGCTTCGGCCAAGGCTGGACAGCAGAGTGGGAGGATGATTTGACCATTTAATTGTGTGTTAATGGTAGGTTTAGATGTGTATTAGCTTAGGTACAAGGTTAGGAATGATTAAGCTTAAGTTTAGGTAACTAAGAATGTGATTTAGGAGTTTATGACAAGTTTAGGAGTGCTCATACATCATTAAAGAATTTAAAACTCATTTATGAATAAACAATGTGTAACACAATTCCATGATTTAAGGAATTGGAAAGAGAAAACACTATTCAAGATTCTATGACTAGGTGTCATAAAATTAAAATATGATTTTAGGTTGTAATTAAGTACTTTTTGGTTCTAAACAACTTTAATAAATTATTTTGACTCTAGATTAATTAAGGAAATTAATTAACCTTCGATTAGAGCCTAATATTGCTTAGGTTTGCTTAATCGTGTGATTAAGCGTAAAAGTACGAAACTAGGGGCAAAACAGTAATTTTGCACTAATTTTGCCCGGGACTTCACAAATTAAAACTGAGGTCATAGAATACATAAAAACGCCTTTTAAAACCATCTGGAGAAGTTTCGGGTTCATCCGGCACTTGCAAACGGGTAAAACACCACAGGGGCGTTTTGGTCATTTTGACTCAAAACTCAACGACGAGATTTTCGATCCCGGGAAGGTACATAAGTTTTCTAATCCCCTTCCAACATTGAGTTTGCCCTTCGAGTACTGCCGCACTGGCTTTCCTCGAATTCCGGGCTGAAATGACCTCAGGGGCATTTTGGTCATTTTCACTCTAACAGAAAAATCGGGGCGTTACACTAGTTCTTTTCTTTCTCTCAAAGTTCCAAGAGTTCTTTCTCTTCATCTTCATCCTCCCTTCACATTATCACCTCACCACTTCAATCCACCATATCATAACCTTAGATCATCATCAAATCTCTTAAACACTAAACCTCAAACACAAGCTTCCTCAAAACACATCTCCTTTCCTTTTCTTTCTCTTTGGCCGAGGCCATCACACCACCTTAGGAGGAGTTGCTCTTCTCATTTTCCTTTTCAAGTTCAAGCTTTCATCTTCATCACTTGGTAGGGATTTGCTTTTCAAACTTGTTTTGCTCAAGAATGTGTTTTCCTCTAGTTTCCTCTTGGATTCTTTTTTAACTTTCCTTTGTTTTCCTTTTCTTTTTCAATTCGGCCTCTTGGCCTTGATTATGAGTATGATAGCTTCATGATGAGAGTTTCTAGATGATGACCTTGTGTTCATCTCAAAGAAACCTCTAAAGCTTGAGCTTTCCTTTTCTTATAACTTCATATATATGATATCTAGCTCACATGGTTTTTCAACTTAAGAAAATTAATCTAAGGATTTCTAAAAGCCCAAGCCTACCCTTGTCAACCTTAAAGTTGGCCGGCACGTTGTAGAGATCTTTCTCTAGATAGGGGTTTTGGGTATTTAATAAAGAACTTGACTTAGTTTCACTTTCTTTTTCTTTTGTAAGGTTTTCGGTTTTGTTATTTTGATCCTTGAGATTTTGTTTGGTTTTGTTTTGGAAGTTTGTTTACTTGAGCTTGATGATGTTGTTCAAGAACCTCCTAGTTCCTTTGAGAACTTGGTTCAAGAACTTTAAAGCTCTCTTTATAATGAGATATGTGTTAGGTTGTTATCTTGTTAAATTCTTGAATGAGCTCTAGCTAACCATAAAATGAACCTTGCATCATGCTTACTTTTATGCCTTGCACATCATGTTTATTTTCCTTGCTATCACTAAGTACCAAGAAAATAAAGGAACTTGCATTATCATGTTTATATTTCAAGCTATGCATTATCATGTTTACATTTCAAGTTCTCATCTAAATATCAAAGATAATAATATGATGCATCTCATATTTATTTTATGCTCTCACTTTACTTTTTAATAAAAGCTAAAACAAGTGCATAAGCATGTTTATCTTTATGCCATCACTTTAATGAACCTAGAGCTCAAAGATTTGCCCATGGTTGTCTCAAACAAAGGTCTAAAAATATTTATTTCCTTTGGTTCATATTTCGGCCCTAAGAGGCTTTGATGTTTCTAAATATTGAAAACTATGTTTCATACTTTTTCTAAGTTTTTATGAGTACAAGGAATATGTAGAACTAAGTTTTATGAATTTAGGACCTCTTGAGACAAAGATGAATTGGTCACTGCCCTCTTAAATATTCTTATGATTTTAGATGTTAAAAATGTGTATAAATGAGTTTTGAAAGTTTTAAAAAGGTTCCAAGAGAAACTAGTATATTATGTGCTTTAGAAATTGTGTTTTATGCCTTTATGGAGACTGTTTTGTTTCGGTTCTGCCTTGCCATTATTTTGCCACTGTATGAGCTATGTTAAAGATGATAATATGCTTGAGTTTGAGTATAATTAATGGTAAAGCTCATATGTGAAAGATAAGAGAAGTTAGAAACTAGAAAAGAATTAATTTGAGAGTTCTAGATCCTTTAATGTTTGAATTTTCTGGATTCTGTCCAGCAAGGTTTAGTAATGCTAATGATGGATTTAAATTAGATTAGATGTTTAGGAATGCCTCATAAATGGTTTAAGACTTGATCTTAAAGCCTTAGGAACAAACCGGACTTAGAAAGGGTTACTGTTGTGACTCCTAGGTACCCGTAAAGTTAGGATTATAAATTCTACATCCTGGAGATTTAGAGATGTTTTTGATCGTAGTGTGAGGTGAGAAATACTTAGTTATAACCTCATAGGTACCCAAGAGATTAGGTTTTGATGATTAATAACTTAGAACGTGAGTCAAGGACCTTGAGGGTCAATGCATAAGACATTAAAAAGCCTTGAGTTTTATGATGCTTAATTTATGTAAATATGATATATGATGCATAAGCTTTATCTATGATAAGTTTGATATGTGCTATGAAGAAGTTTTATATGATGATATGCTATACCTCATAAGATATGTTTGTATGACCTATATGTTTTCATGGCATAAGCAAAATTGAGGCAATTCGGTCTACAGCCGTCATGCTGCCGAATTTCCATCAAATTTGAGAAACTTAGAAAAAGATCTTTTTGAAAATCATGAGAACTTAAATGTGATACAACACTGAGTCGCCTTCTTGGGTGACACCGGTTTAGCCGAGCACCCCCAAGAAAACAAATCCGTGATGGTATTGACATAGAGCTTGCCAAAGCGGACAATACTACTATGCACTAGTTGTTAGTAGAGCGTTTCAAAGAGGAAATGACCCTAAGAGGTGATCTTTAATTTGCCTTCTAGCCCATACTTTAAGTCGGGATTATGTATGTTACGCTTATCATAGGATAAGTAAGAACTAGTGACGACTAGTTAAGGTATGAGCTCATAACCTAGAGATGTTTTAAGGTGGCCCCATGAGATAAAAGTTAAAGTTTAAAATGTCACATATGCTATGAAAAACCAAGAAAAGTTATTATGAGATTTACACTTGTCACCTTATGACCATTGTTATAATGTTCCTTAGCTAACTCTATTGATTGGTTCACCTTTATGATGTATTCATGTCATTAGTGTATTCCATGCTTAGTCATAAGACGCATTATAAAATATGATGGACCTTGGATAATTAATACTTTAGAAAACTTACTTAAAAGGAGTTTATATGCATACACACCTCTTTAGAAATAAAAACCCAAGGTTCCTGGGGATGTGATGACGTCACTTAGTTAGGGATTGCCCTACTGAGAATTCTTTAGAAGATTCTCATTCCCTCTCTCCTTTCTTCCGTCACATCTTCAGATGGCGACTTTCGTGCTCTTCATCGACACCTCGACATGGGAGCTGTACCATGACCCAGCACTCGGGTCATACCAATTTAAGGGTCACTGCACAGTCAGAGTGTTCATGTTTATGGGACGACCCTTCGCACACCTAGTACGGAGCTACCGCTTCACCCCGACTGCTCCCTACCATCATAACACGATTTTTTAGCAAGCCAGACCATGCGACAAACAGATCCTCCGCATGCAGCCTGAGGCGTCAGACGTATGTGACTACCAGGAGTACGTGCCCCGAACTCAGTATTTGGAGACGGATCCATCAGAGGACCCGCCCTCGCACATGTATAGTTAGAGCTCCAGCCCTGCTCCCCCACCGATGAGAGCCGGGAGTGAGGAGACGGTGGTTCAGCCAAGGTTGGCTCGTAGGCCATCCATGCGCCCTCGCCGCGGTGGACACGCTCCGATGATCAGCACGACCACTCCCGCCGAGATCCGCCAGTGGATAGATTCCACCCCTCGGTACTCGGACTAGCAGGAGTAGGTGCGTAGGATGGCTAGTAGCTAGTGCACACACGCCACATAGTTGAGGACAAACCTTCTTTTGTACATGAGGTTGTCTACTCTAGGTGCATATGGGTATGGGTGTTGCTTTTATGATTTCCTTGTATTTGCTTTTCAGTTGTATTTTGTTCTTCTATGTACTAAATAGTCCTACCTATTCGGTAGGCACATTATATATATATATATATATATATTCAGTTGATGTATCCATGTTATTTATGTGTTTTATTATGATTTGCTCATATGACTTGTAAGAATTTCCTGTTCAAAAAATCATGCGTGGCTCTTACTTTGGTTTAATTCAAAAAGAAAAATTTTAGCCACATTTCCGCTAAGTATTTTCAAAGTAAAGAATGAGACCAAGAGGTAATATTCTAAGGATTAACCTAAATACATACTAGTAGTATTAGGTTAAGATTTAGGGTGTTACATATCCTATTGAAAGGTAAATATCCTATTCCATTGTTACAATTTTTCGTTTAAGGCTAAAAATTAATCAAGTTTTGTCTTTTTTATTAATTTTCAATCTTTTGCTTAGGTATTTAGGACACTTAAAATCCTATGTATGAAATAAAGCTCAACCAGAAGGTTCCATAGCCGAAGGATACCTAGCTGAAGAGATTCTTACCTTTTGCTATCACTATATAGAAAGGATTGAGACACGAATCAATAGGGTAGCACGTGTTAATGATAATCCTGATGATACATACTCTTCACATGTGGATTCTATTTTTCCACCAATGGGTAAAGCAATTGGAGCTTTATCAAATTTTCAATTGTCAAATATGGAGAAAAGGCAAGGACATTGATATGTTCTGCTAAATTGTCCGCAAGTCAAGCCATACATTGAGTAAGTAGTTCGACAAACTCCATGTAAACTTAGGATTAATGTGAAATTGTTTCTTTGGGGATATAATTTTAATTTAATTTTCATTTTTTTCTTAGTGAATTTAAGGATTTTGTACGAAGGCGGTCTAAAGGTCGAAGACCATCAACTGCATAGTTAGAGAAAATAGTGAATAAGGACTTTATTGATGTTTCCTCAAAAGGTAGGTGAGAAATGTGATGATATTTTATTAAAAAAATATTCACAAGATTTTAGTGTGGATGATATTTCTATTGTTGTAGATTATGAACCCAGACATTGTGAACACCGTGTCAGATGATTTGAAGTATCTAGCAAATGGTCCAACACAACTTGCTAGAAGGCTTTCTGCATTTAATATTAATGGGTTCAAATTTCGCACTACCACTCAAGATCATAGGTTAAAAACACAAAATAAAGGAGTTTTTCTAACTTCATCTACATCTTGTGTTGCTAGTAGTGTTGATGGAAATGTAAGGCAAGCAGATTTGGCCTATTATGGTCAATTAGAAGACATCATTGAGCTAAACTACTATGGCTGGTTTCGAGTTATACTATTTAAATGTAAATGGGCTGACACCACTAGGGAAAGGGGGTATAGAAAGGATGCATGGGGTTTTACTTCTATTAATTTTTCACGACTAATTCACACTAGTGATCGTGAAGACCATGATCATACATTGAAGCTTCCCAAGCTCAAATGGTACTTTATGTGAATGATGAGATCAATAAAGAATGGAGTGTTGTTGTGCCTTTGAGTCTAAGGGACTTTTATGATATGGGAGAAAGGGGAAATAATGAAGTTTATGAGATTGAGCCATGTCCAAAGCAAGACCTAGATAAATTGTTTGAAGGTGTTGATGATCTACCATTGTTGAGAGAGGATGCAAAAGATGATCTATTAAGTGAGTCGAATGTTGGCGATGAGGTTGGGGAAAATGAACATATGTCAGAATAGTTAATATAATGAACATGTTCTTACTTTTTCCTTCAAATTTTGAAGATTCAAATATGGATGTTGAATATTTATTTTGTTTGTTAAAATGATATGATTATTCTGTTAAAATCCCTTTTCATGGCACTTCTGGATGAATTAAATTATATTTTAGATTTATATAATTGTTTGTAATATACAGTGAAATATGGCGGAGGAGTATGAAGAAGGTCGGCGCCAAAGAATGAAGGAGAATAGGAAGAGATTGGAGGCTCTCAATCTCCCTTTGCTTTCTCAAGCCCTTCATAACTCTTCTTCTTCTAAACTCACGTCCCCACTAGTATGTATATATATCTCTCATCTTTTAATCATTTTTTTTATTCCCATTCCTCACTCATTCACTCTCTGTTTGCATTTCAGGTGAGGCGCTTGAAATCTTCCACTATTGAGGAGCGGGTGGTTAAGGTGAGAAAGTCTAGTCATGTTGCCAACATGTCCCCTCTTGCCTATGATGAAGTGAGCCATCTTCCTCATCATTCCCCTTCTTTTTTTTATATCATTTAATAGCAACACTAATTATAGACCACAAAAACATTGCAATAGCCACAAACATTAGATGCTTGTCCTTCAGCATCAACTACTCCAATGAATTCACAATCATCTAATCCAACCAGTTCACAGCCTGCACATGGTGAAGGTTCATCTAGAGTTACACGTCATCCAGGACATAAATCTAGCCATTATTGGTGGGTAGATGTCATAGGTATGTACATATGTAAATTAATGTAAGTATTTATTCTTTTTTATATACTTTGGCCAATTAATCTAATTAATATTTGTTCTAGACGAAAATGATGTAATTACAGAGTGTCAAATGACGGTCAAAGACATGAACAACTTTGGCGACAACCTTCGCATAGTAATGGACTTTGATAACTTTGGTTCACCAATAGGAAAAGAATCTGGGCTTCTTGCTGGAATCTATGGGCAAATGGCAAAGGATTGTCTTCTTTTTTCCATCAGTTTCGAAAGTTGGTAAAAAATGCCAACTAGTTTTTTTCAGAACCGATGGAATGGTTTCTTTATCATAAGACAATTTATAGTATTTTATTTATGTTATTTTTAGACGTTACCTGTGTAAAGCATACTAAACTATCATTCTTCTTTTTTTTAAAATATATGAAGGCTAAGTTTTTCTTCAAGGCAAATGATGAGAAAGTAAAGCATTATCTAACACAATTTATTAGCAAAAGTGGAAGGAACATAGGCTGAAATTATGGAATAAGTTTTATGATCCAAGGTTGAGTAGAAATGACAACATCAGAAATGTGCCAGATGGTATCAATGAGGAACAATGGGCTTTATTTGTAGATTACCGCTTGAAGCCTTCCACTAAGGTACTAGCTTTATTATTAATTGTAAATAGATTGTTATGAAATTGTTGAACGTTATATACTTTCATTTGTAGGAGCTTTGCAGGAGAAATCAAGTGATTCACAGTAAACAAACCATTCCACATACTACTGGTGCGAAGAGTTTGGCACGGAGAAGAGCTGAATTGGTAATTAAATGGTTTTATCCTCAAGTTATAATTTGCATATTGTGTACTGTTATTGAATAATTAATTTTTACCTTTTGTTAAAAATTATTAGATGGATGAGACTGGAAGAGAGGTTGGTCATGGTGAACTATGGAAGTTGACCCATAAAAAAAGGATGGAAACTACATAAATGAGGAAGCAAGAGAGATAGCGGTAAATATAATTATTATTCTCTTATTCTCAGATTATATGTGATTATATATTGATAAAAGGCCAGTCTTGCTTTAAGATAATATTCAAGTAATTGTCTAATCATGGCATGATGTATTGCAAGTCAAATATTTGTATTATGGTTTAATTAGTTAGATAGAGTTTAATACATAAATACATATAACTTAAAATATATAGAAATCATAGATAATACTGTATTGAAATCTTAGATAGAATTTGTATAGTGCTTGTTCATGGTCCAAAATGCCAGCATAGCTATGCAATCTTAGGCCATGCTCGCTGCATATGTTGTCCATTTAGTTCCTACTTTGTTTTTCATGCTACTTATACATTCTGGAGTGTTTTTTTCCCCCAGCTAGTTAGAGACTTAGACATTTGTTTTGGCTTAGTAGATTTTCCAACTTTGAAACTAAAGCTGAAGTTTGGAACCAAATGGATTCAGCTGGTGCGTTTGTAGATGTTGAATATTTGAATTTGATATGAGCCAATTTCCCTAATTATTGACTTCTACTATTTTGAGTGAATGTGTTATAATATCACTATGTAAAAGCAAAAGTGCTCTATTATATTTGGAGCTTTTGTGAATCTGTTCCTTCTAATACTAATCAAAGGGGTTTGACTAGTAGGTAATTGTTTCTGTTATGTGTTATATGAGGTTCAAGTCAATCTTTCACATTATTTGATGGCTACATAATTGTTCAGTTGATGATTAATATTGTAACGCCCGGGGACGAGGACGAGGAGTGATCGCTGGTGCAAAGAGGGCATGGACAAGGAGCGGCTCCTCGCAAGGTCCTCTAAGTGGAGGGGTACATGAATGAACCGATTACACACCCGAATGAGAGGGATCCTAAGACTGTATAGGTATGGGACTATACAGTTGAGGAGGGCTTATATGAATTGATTTGCACTACCTATACCAACAAGATGCATCTTCTTTTCGGTAGCCCAAACTGAAAGAACTCCACAGTTAAGCGTGCTTGACCTGGGGTAATTTTTGTAACGCCCCGATTTTTCTGTTAGAGTGAAAATGACCAAAATGCCCCTGAGGTCATTTTCAGCCCGGAATTCGAGGAAAGCCGGTTCGGCAGTACTCGAAGGGCAAACTCAATGTTGGAAGGGGATTAGATGACTTGTGTACCTTCCCGGGATCGAAAATCTCATTTTTCGAGTTTTCAGGTCAAAATGACAAAAAGGCCCCTGCAATTTTTTACCCGTTTGCAAGTGCCAGATGAACCCGAAACTTCTCCAGATGATTTTAAAAGGCGTTTCTATGTAGACTGTGACTATAGTTTTGGTCCAAGAGGTCCGGGGCAAAATTAGTGCATAATTACGGTTTTGCCCCTAGTTTCGTGTTTTTATACTTAATCGCGTGATTAAGCAAACCTAAGCAATATTAGGCTCTAATCGAAGGATAATTAATTTCCTTAATTAATCTTGAGTCAAAATAATTTATTAAAGTTGATTAGAACCTAAAAGTGCTTAATTGCAACTTAAAATCATATTTTAATTTCAAGACTCCCAGTCATGGAATCTTGAATAGTGTTTCCTCTCTCCAATTCCTTAAATTATGGAATTGTGTCACACATTGTTTATTCATAAATGAGTTTAAAATTCTTTAATGATGTATGAGCACTCCTAATCTTGTCATAAAATCTTTAAATCACATTCTTAGTAACCTAAACTTAAGCTTAATTATTCCTAACCTTGTACCTAAGCTAATACACATTTAAACCTACCATTAACACCCAATTAAATGATCAAAACTCACCTCCCCCATGCTGCCCCTGGTCTGGCCGTGTACCCTCCCTCCCCATATGCATCACATGTTCAATTTTTCAATACTCCAAGGCCATACCTCAAGTCACATACACTATACCTTGTCATAACTTTCAATCAAGCTTGATTTTCCAAGTAAATAACTAATTAAAATAGCCCATTTTCTCCATTTATTTGTGGCTGGAAAAGTTCCAGCCATGCATTGTTTCTAGAAGCCTAATTTCATCAAAAATTGATAGGAAATTAACTCACATCAAGCCATACTTTGTAGCATAGCTTCCATACTTCAAACCATGCTTCTATGACACAATCAAAGAGATATTTTCCTCTCCCTTTTCCCCTCAATGCTACGGCCAAAGGCCTCCCTTGGTGAGCCTCATTGTTTTGTTTTTCTATAAATAGGATGCTTGTGATAGCTTAGTCGCACTTTGAAGCATTTGCTAAGTTTAGAATTCTAGAGTTGTCTTGCTAGTTCTTTCTTTTTCTCTCAAGTTTCAAGAGAGTTCTTCCTTTCTTTTCATCTTCATCTTCATCCTCTCTTCCTCTCATCATCATCTCTCAACCTTGAAACACCACCCCATAACCTTGAACCATCATCAAACCTATCAAACACCACACCTCAAACACAACTCCAACCTTCTTGTTTCCTCTTGGCTGAAACCATCAAGCACCAAGGAGGAGCTCATCATCTTGTTTTTCTTTTCAAAGGTTCAAGCTTTGTGTCTTCATTCTAGGTAGGGGTGTTTTCTAAACTTTGTTTTTCTTGAAAATGAGTTCTTTCTAGCTTTCTCTTGGATTTTCTTTTGAAACTTTCTTTGTTTTTCCTTCCTTGTGATTTCGGCCATGAGGCCTTGAAGAGCACATGATAGATCAATGATGAAGACTCCTAGAGAATGACTATGTGTTCATCTCGAAGGAACCTCTAGAGCTTGAGTTTTTCCTTTCCTTTAACTTCATCTATACTATACTTAGCTCACATGCTTTTTTCAACTTTAGAAAATTAATCTAAGGATTTCTGAAAGCCCAAGCCTACCCTTGTCAACCTTAAAGTTGGCCGGCACATTCTAGAGATTTTTCTCTAGATAGGGGTTTTGGGTATTTAATAAATAACTTGGCTTAATTTCACTTTCTTGTTCTTTTATAAGGTTTTCGGTTTTGGTATTTTGATCCTTGAGATTTTTGTTTGGTTTTGTTTAGAAAGTTTGTTTTCTTTGAGCTTGATGATGATGTTCAAGAACCTCATAGTTCCTATGAGAACTTGGTTCAAGAACTCTAGAGCTCTCTTTGTAATGAGATATATGTTGGGTTGTTACTTTGTTAAAGTCTTGAATGAGCTCTAGCTAACCATAAAATGAACCTTGCATCATGTTTACTTTATGCTTTGCATATCATGTTTACTTCCTTACTATCACTAAATACCAAGATAAGGAATGAACTTGCATTATCATGTTTATATTTCAAGCTATGCATTATCATGTTTATATTTCAAGTTCTCACTACATATCAAAGATAATAATATGTTGCACCTCATATTTATTTTATGCTATCACTTTACTTTCTAATGGAACCTAAAATGAGTACATGAGCATGTTTACTTATATGCCATCACTTTAATGAACCTAGAGCTCAAAGACTTACCCATGGTTGTCTCAAACAAAAGTTTAAAATATTTATTTCTTTTGGTTCACATTTCGGCCCTAAGGGGTTTTGGAGTTTCCAAGTATTGAAAATTATGTTTTATGATTGTTCTAAGCTTATATGAGTATAAGGAATATGTAGAACTAAGTTTTATGAATTTAGGACCTCTTGAGGCAAAGATGAATTGGTCACTGCCCTCTTGAATATTCTTATGATTTTAAATGCTAAAAATGTTTATAAATGAGTTTTGAAAGATTTAAAAAGGTTCCAAGAGAAACTAGTACGCTATGTGCTTGAAAAACTATGTTCTATGCCTTTTATGGAGATGCACATTTCGGTTCTGCCTTGCTATTTATTTGCCACTGTATGTGTTGTTTTAATGATGATAATATGTTTATGTTTGAGTAAAAATAATGTTAAGACTCATATGTGAAAGATAAGAGAAGTTAGAAACTAGAAAAGAATTAATTTAAGAGTTCTAGATCCTTTAATGTTTGAATTTTCTGGATTCTGTCCAGCAAGGTTGAGTAATGCTAATCATGGATTTAAATTAGTTTAAATGTGTAGGAATGCCTCATAAATGGTTTAGGACTTGATCTTGAAGCCTTAGGAATAAACCGGACTTAGAAAGGGTCACTGTTGTGACTCCTAGGTACCCGTAAAGTTAGGATTATAAATTCTGCATCCTTGAGGTTTAGAGATATTCTTGATCATAGTGTGAGGTGAGAAGTACTTAGTTATGACCTCATAGGTACCCAAGAGATTAGGTTTGATGATTAAAAGCTTAGAACGTGAGTTAAAGACCTTAAGGGTCAATGCATAAAGACACTAAAAAGTATTGAGTATTTATGATGCTTGATTTATGATATATGATACATGAGCTTTATCTATGATACGTTTGATATGTGCTATAAAGAAGTTTTACATAATGATATGTTATACCCCATAAGAAATGTTTGTGTATATCCTATATGTTTTCATGGCATAAGCAAATTTGAGGAAATTCGGTCTGCAGCCGTCATGCTGCCGAATTTCCATCAAATTTGAGGAACTTAGAAAAAGGTCTTTTTGAAAATCATGAGAACTTAAATGTTACACAACACTGAGATGCCTTCTTGGGTGACACCGGTTTAGCCGAGCACCCCCAAGAAAACAAATCCGTAAGGGTATTGACATAGAGCTTGCCAAAGCGGACAATACTACTATGCACTAGTTGCTAGTAGAGCTTTTCAAAGAGGAAATAACCCTAAGAGGTGATCCTTAATTTGCCCCCTAGCCAGTACTTTAAGTTGGGATTATGTATGTTACGCTTATCATAAGATAAGTAAGAACTAGTGACGACTAGTTAAGGTATGAGCTCATAACCTAGAGATGTTTTAGGGTGGCCCATGAAATGAAAGTTAAAGTTTAAAATGTCACATATGCCATGAAAAACCGAGAAAAGTTATTATGAGATTTACACCTGTCACCTTATTCCATTGTTATAATGTTCCTTAGTTATTCTCTTGATTGGTTTACCTTTTATGATGCATTCATATCATTAGTGTATTCCATGCTTAGTCATAAGACGCATTGTAAAATATGACGGACCTTGGATAATGAATACTTTAGAAAACTAACTTAAAAGAAGTTTACATGCATGCACACCTTTTTAGAAATGAAACCCATGGTTCCTGGGGATATGATGATGTCACTTAGTTAGGGATTACCCTATTGAGAATTCTTTTAGAAGATTCTCATTCCCTCTCTCTTTTCTTCCGTCATATCTTCAGATGGCGACTTTCGTACTCTTCGTCGACACCCCGACGTGGGAGCTGCACCATGACCCAGCACTCGGGTCATACCATTTTGAGGGTCGCTGCACAGTTAGAGTATTTATGTTTATGGGACGACCCTTCGCGCACCCAGTACGGAGCTACCGCTTCACCCCGACTGCTCCCTACCATCATAACACGATTTTTGAGTGAGCCAGACCACGTGATGAGCAGATCCTCCGCATGCAGCCCGAGGCGTCAGCCGTACGCGACTACCCGGAGTACGTGCCCCGGACTCAGTACTTGGAGACGGATCCATCAGAGGACCCGCCCTCACATATGTACAGCTGGAGCTCTAGCCCCACTCCCCCACCGATGAGAGTTGGGAGTGAGGAGACGGTGGTTCAGCCGAGGTTGGCTCGTAGGCCATCCATGCGCCCTCGCCGTGGTGGACACGCTCCGATGATTCGCACGACCACTCCCGCCGAGATCCGCCAGTGGATCGATTCCACCCCTCAGTACCCGGACCAGCAGGAGTAGGAGCATAGGATGGGTAGTAGCTAGTGCACACACGCCACATAGTTGAGGACAAACCTTCTTTTGTATATGAGGTTGTCTACTCTAGGTGCACACGGGTATGGGTTTTGCTTTCATGGTTTCCTTGTACTTGCTTTTATGATTTCCTTATATTTGCATTTCAGTTGTATTTCGCTTTCCTATGTACCAAATAGCCCTGCCTTTTGGTAGGCACATTATCTATATATGTAATCAGTTGATGTGCCCATGTTATTTATGTGTTTTATTATGATTTGCTCATATGACTTGTATGAATTCCCGTTCAAAGAATCATGCTTGGCTCTCACTTTGGTTTTAATTTCAAAAAGAAAAATTTTACCCATATTTTCGCTAAGTATTTTCAAGTAAAGAATGAGACCAAGAGGTAATATTCTAAAGATTAACCTAAATACATACTAGTAGTATTAGGTTAAGATTTAGGGTGTTACAATTTTGGGATGGGTGACCTCCTGGGAAGTTTTCCTAGGAAGCGTGTGAGTGAGGACAAAGCATGCTGAAAAGACCCACGTTGGTTTGTGGGGACAGTCGTCAATCCATAAAACAGCAGGGGATGTTACAAATATCACTTTTTTAGTAACAAGTTGGCAACTTAAATGTGCACATTTAAGTAGGAGAAGTTTTCTTAATTTCAAAACTGCTTACTGGTCATTATATGAGGTTTCCTTCATGCCACTTATATTTAAGTTGGAGAGGTTTTTACCAAAAGTGCTCTATTATCTAACGAAAAATAAATGCCTTTATTCTAATACTAATCAATCAGGTTTGACTAGTAGGTAATTAATATCACATAATTGTTCGAACTTTATAATATCACTTCTAATATGAGCCACTACATTATATAAACTCCCTAGCTTCTTACTTGGTATATTTTTGTACTTATGTTATCATGTGGTGCTATTCATCTTTGGCTGTGACTATGATGTAGACAAAATAAAATGTTCAACTAAAAATAAAAGAAACACTAAAATATTTTAGTGGTTAGTCATCACATAGTTAAACAACACTTATTAAATTTAATCAAAATATCTAAATCATTTTGGTATTATTCTAGCATTTTTATCTGTGCATCCCAGATCAGATAAGCATGAAACTTGAACTTTGTTGTAAAGTGATATATGTTGTTGGCTTTGTTCAAGTCAATGGATTTGGGGTTTCTGCTAATTTATTATTCATTTTAATTGAGAAGGTGATGCTTTATTTTTTAGTTGTTTACCTAGTTTTAAGTTCGATGCTTAAAGCCATTATTAAAGGCCAAGTTACCGGAGGAGGTCAGGCTTGTCACATGTTTTGTCTTCATTAGCAATCACAAAACTGTTTCTACTTCAAACAGCTATACTTCAAACATGTTTTGAACTTTATGTTTTGTGTGCACGATCAAGGTTGGCTTTCTTAGTTAGTCTTCTTCTCATACATCACTAGATATTCTTTAATTTGTTTTTACAAACTATTCTCTGTTTTTTATGATTCATGTAGGAGAAAATTGATCATCATATGATTGAAGACTTGGAAAATGGATGTCATATTTCTCCAACTATTGCAATTGGAGAGGTTCTTGGAAAAGAACATCCTGGGTGTGTTCGAGGATTAGGCATGGGAGTGCTTCCTACGGTGGCCTTCAAACGTACCACAACTCATATTGGCAGTATGAGTATGAGTTCATGTGGTGCTAGTACATCCTCTCAACCCTCTCCAGCAGTACAGCAAAAGTTGGATACAATGGAAGCACAAATTCAAGCATTGTGTGCTTATATAGCTATGAAGGAAGGAGGACAAATGCCGAATGAGTTAGCAACATTATTCTCAAATCTTAATTCATAGGTACATAAACTATTGTATTTTAATACAATTCTAGTAGAGTAAGAAAGAATTTGAATGCACTCAATTTAAACTTGATTTTTAGCATGCTACTATTTGTACTGAATATATGATGCTCTTTTCTGTGATGAAAGAAATGCTCCAAAATTTATGTCTTATGGATAAAAACTAAAATACACTATTCTTGTTTAAGCTTATCATGATACCTTGAATCTTGAACTACAATGGCTACAAGGATTTAGCTAGCTACAAGGGATTTTTGTTTTGTTTTCTGTTTTCATTTTTTGCTAGTTTTCATCTTCATATCAGCTTAGGACTCAGGTGAGAAGATACAAATCTTAGTTTTTATGTGATTCTAATCTGGAACCTATCAATTTAGTATAAACAATGGGAAGACTCTTACTGTATATTGTAATATTTTAGGCCTAGACTTGTGTTTCAATAAGAAATATCAAGGAAGAATCTTAAGACTGTGATAATAGTCAAAAGTACTGATGATCCAAACTTTATTGTTTCTTTCCTAATGTTGCAGCCTTGTTTAATGCATTAAACGTTGCATTAAACAGTTCAATGAATCAATTCCTTGGAAATTGACTAATTTTACAAAGGGAAGATAATATTATATGTTGCAACAAGTAGGTAGAACAAGTTAAATTAGGCCATGCAACACATAAAGGAAAACAAACCATCGAATGATAGGAACATCTCTAATCCAGCAACTGCACCCCTTGTTTAGTGTTCCTGAATCCCCTGAGATTATTGATTGTCAATTGTGATGCCCCTCTTAATACTTATTTATTTATTTATTATTGAAGTGCCTTCCTAGTATTGGCTTTGCTACCAAATAAACTTCCTTCATTTCCACTTGTCAAACTTGGATACTAACATAGAACAGAACCTTCTAGTCCTTCATCTTTTCAACATTATCCCTTTTTTTACCTTTTGGTCTCCAGCATCATCCCTGAATTTAAAAAAGATATTTGCTTTGTATCATTTGAGCAAGAAAAAGATGGAGGTATTGTTTCAGGAGTAGCCAAATTGAAGAAGCTAACAAAGATAAAAAGGAAGACACACTTGAAGGAATTCGAAGTCATGGTGAAGGCTAAGGGGGTCCTTTTAATATTCGAGAACAAAAGCTACTACCATCGTGTATGGAAGGCTAGTGTTGCAATTTATTAGAGTTGGTCCAAATGTCTATGGGTATTAGTAGGCAACCTGGGGGAAAAGCAAGTCAGTCAAGCTTGGGGGTTACGATCATTCATTTTCTTCTATCAAAGATGAATTATATGTAATCCAAATCTCTTTTTTTATACACAAGCCAATAATTTATCCCTGAATTAAAAATAGAGATATGCTTTGTATTTATTGGGTTATTGATTATTCATTAATCATCAATTTATGAATTTGTTAATATCAATTGAATCTCTGTTTAATGCAAAAGCTTAATGATATCCTTCAAAATTTGTTAAATTGAGATATGAAATTTATTGTTTACATACTATATTTGTAAATTGGAAGCAAGTTAAATTTTTTTGTAGCAAGTTGAACCCCACTACTAAATCTATGGAGGCATTTTTTAAGGGGGGTCACTAAATATCATTTATTAATTTACCCTTATATTAGTTTATATATTTTCTTGCAGGCACCTGATAGAGAAAGTGGACCTAAGTCACCTAATGATATAAGAAGATCATCAGATGGAAGCAATAATAATCCAGCAACTAATCATTCGAGTACACGTACATGATCTTTTTATTAATTACTGGTGTCATTGGTGTATTACTTGGAATTATTTTTTTTGGGTGTACTACTTGGAATTACTTTACTTTCAGACTTATAAGTACTTACATCTCTAAATGTAGTACTCAATTTATTACTAAAGTAATGTATCTTTCTATTATATATTATATTATCATATTTATATCATATGTATTTTTGTTTTTATGTAAAATTTAAAACACAAAAATAATAGTTAACAGGATTAAATATTGGATTGAAAATTTGATATAAATTTGACAAAAATTTTCACTTATGGCGATTCTAATCTTTTGGAGTTGATAGTATTTTGAGACAAATGGTAGTTGATAACTGTCGTAATTTATTAAGATCACGATTAAAAAGAAAATTGCCAAAATTCACGTTGGAAAAAGCGGTGGTTTTTCAATCGCCACAATTTACAAAGAACATTTGCCACAATGTCAAGAATTTACTGGCAGTTGCAACCGCCATAATTCACATGCACAAAGTGGCGGTTCAAACTGCTGCAATATACAAAGAACAACGACCACAAACTCTAGACAATAATGGTAGTTGAAATCGCCGTAATTAACATAGAAAAAAAATGGCGGTTGAACCGCCGCAATTTACAAAGCATGAGGCAAATAGCATCGTGGGAAAAACGGCGGTTATGAACTGCCGTAATTTGCATGTGAATAGCGGCGATTCATTTGGTTGATTATGGCATCTTTTTTGGAACCGCCATAATTTACCTAATGGCGTTGGTAATTACGACGGTTCCTTGAACCACCCTTCCTGGGAATAATGGCGATTGAAAACCGTCGTAATGTTCAAAATGAACCGCCACAATTTACTATTTTTTTTTGTAGTGCTTGAGTGCTACAATTTTCAACATGTGAAGAATATGGGGAGGGAGTGTTCAGCCATGTGCAACCAAGGGGAAGAGATTTGTGTCCATTAATTATGGTTTAGTGATGTGTTTAGGTGTTTCTTTGATTAAACTTTTGATTAGGAATTTGTAAGAAAGTGTTTAGGTGATTAAGTAGGAAATTAGGGCCATGTGAGACTAGATTAGGAGGTGGTCTTTCTAGATTAATGAAATCAAACCTCATTAACTTGGAATCTAAAACCAACATGTTTCCTTGATTTAGGGGAATAGGTAAGAGAAAACACTATTCCTAGATGCTTTTCTTAAAGAAATAAGACTAGAAAAGGATTTTGAGTTTCCTTAAGCAATGTTAGGTTCAAATTAACTTTAATAAATTATTTTGACTCTAGATTAAGTATAGAAATTAATTAATCTTCGATTAGAGCCTAATATTGCTTAGGTTTGCTTAATTATATCATTAAGCTTAAAAATACTATGCTAAGAGCAAAATCGTAATTTTGCACAACAGCAGCCTGGGACCACCAGGACTTAAACAGATATCCCTATACACATAAAAACATCATTAAACACTTATAATTAGCATTTTGAACTCTTAAGAGAGGTTCCGGGCTCAAATGGCACTTATACCCGTGTAAAAATGCTATAAGGGTATTTTGGTCATTTTGACCCGAAACTTCAGAAAATAAGATTCTTCTGCTTTATTAACATTCAATCACATATAATCCCCTTCTAACATTGAGTTAGCCCTCTGAGGACTGCCAGGTCGGCTTTCCTCAAATTCCGAGTAGAAAATAACCTCAGGGACATTTTGGTTATTTTTACTCAAACAAAAAATCAAGGCGTTACAATCTGAGTTTTGGAGTTTACTTTCTGAAGGTCTGGATTCCATCTATTTGCTATCAGAAGTTTCCTTGAGACTCTTCTCCCTAAGGCTTTCTTCCAGTCCTAACCAAAAACTGGCAACGTTATTCTTGAATACTCTTTATCAACAAATTCAAGCCATTTGGAGATCTTGAGTATCTTGCTCCTGATTTTCTTTCTGAGTTGGGGAAGATGTTTGAGATTATCACTATTCTTGTAAACTTCTAGACACCTTGATCAATGACAATGTTCAGATGTACCTGCAACAACAGACATTTGATCTTGGCACTCAACTTTCTTGAGTCCATCCGGGTTAGTCATTCAGGAGTAGGACTTTCCATCCTTTCTAACAAATTTCTTCTTCAAGAATTATTTGTCAAATGGATAGCAGAAGAGACTATGATGATGATTCTTAGATGAGGCTGCATTTCTTTTTAATTCCTATTTCCTCTTTATTTCTCAAACATATTTTCTGAAACGATAGCCTTTGATTCTTCAAGCACAAGTTTAAGATTTTAAGACCTTTTGCAATTTGTTCAGGAATAACTTTCTAAGGTCTTTCTAATTCAATTCCAAGACTTCAGCTTCTAATGCCTAGAGTTTGAAAGCAAAGTTTGTATTTTCCTTATGATTTTTTTTTTATCAATTTAGGCTTATTCTACTTGAGTTGATTTGAAGAGGAAGTATGTATACTATATGGCAGCTCATCATATGATTGCAAGATAAATAAAGGAATGAGTTTGAGTATTCTTACATTGTATTCTTCTATAAAATTGCACTCATGTCATGAGATATAGAAATATTCCATTTTCAACCTTATCATGACTTGCTGGCCCATTCTCTTCATCTTCAAAGTTGCTCTTTTCAAGATATTCTTTGCTCTTTTTGTCTTTCTCTTGAGATTGATGCTTCTACCATTTCTGGCTTAGCCTCATCAAGTTTTTAACATTTTCTCCATGAGCAAGGGGATCTCATCTCCATTTTCAATCTCAAATTTTTCATTAGATTCTTCCTCTTTTTATTAGAGGTATCAGCAACATCCATTACTTTAGCTTTTTACTGATTCTGATATGATAATTTTTATAGCCAAAGATTTTCTCTTTTGAGATTCCTCAACTTGTTAAGAGAGTATAATCAGATCTAAGAGCATCATCAGAGAAGAATGGTCAGTTGACAGAGTGATCTTTTTCTCCATTTTGTCCCTTTGATATTTGTCCTATGCAATCTTTGGACTGCTCAACCCCTCAGAGGCCTTGCTCTGATACCACTTATGGGTAAAAGAGTGCACGAGAAGGGGGTTGAATCATGTTTTTGTTCTTTCTTCAAATCTAAAACATTTAACAAAAGTACTATCAAGCATTAATCTTGAAGTGCAGCTGAATCATGGTTAGTAGTTTCAGAAAGTAGATCTCTAATGCCTTTTATTAATAACACAATTTTAATAGTAATTCAGCAGTTATTAAATTTAAGCACGTTACATAAAAATAAGATATTAGGGAAGAGATAAATGACCCAACTATTTTTATACTGGTTCAGCCAAAGCTACCTACATCCAGTACTCAACACATGTTGAGATTCCACTAACACCAATTTTTTTAACCTGAGAAAACACACTAGATAGTTTTTAGATTAGCATTCCCAAGGTCTCACAGTGAACAATAGACAACCCTTGTAAACTCCAAAACCCTTCAGAAAGTATGAACTTTATTATTTTGAATGACAATAAAGCCAATTTAAAGAAAATACTTTGAAGAATGACTAATGGCTACCTTTAGTTTCTTAACTAAGCTTAAAAGGTATTTCTGAAGTGCACTGTCAAACTTAAGCGAGAATAATTTCACTTTGCATGTATGAACTATAAATTCTAGAGCCCTTTAGAAAGTACTCAAAAAGTATGAAGTTTAAAAGGTTTTGAATGACAACAAAGCCAATTTAGAGAAAATGTTTTGAAGAACATCTAATGGCTACCTTGAGTTTCTTGACTAAGTTTAAACAGGTAGATCCAGTCTATATTACACAAACCTAAGCAAGATTAATATTTCACTCTGCATGTGTAAGCATGTTATATCTCATAGGAAGAGATTGAATTAATCAGAAAGTGAATATGAAGTCGAGCGAAGTAAGTGTATACAGATTAAGGCATGATACGAACTCAATGCAAGAATAATATTTCACTATGCATGCACAACCATGATATATATCTCAAGGGAAGAGATTAAAATAATTAGAAAGTGAATGTTATTTCAAGCAAAGAACATATGCATATTCACGGACCTAAGGCATTGAAGCAAACTTGAATTGGGAATAAGTTCACAACACATGAGAAATCATGTTTATCTCAAGAGAGAAGATCAAGCTTAAAAGGTGAATATTATCTCGAGGATAGAAAGCATAAATGCTGGAAGACTGAAGCTGATCAAGTCAGAAATCAAGAAACCAAGGAAAGGATCTTCAGAAAGTAGCACGGGACATCAGAAAGAACACTCATGATGAAGAATTCAATTCATGTCCAAGAGCAACGTGCTACTCAGTTATCAATCATTACAATCGCAGAGAAATCATCATCAAGCAATCAAGATTGAAGACTGAAAGATAAAAAAAAAATTAACGTGATTGATTACAACGTCAGAAAGCTCACTGAAGGGTGGAGCAAAGAACGCTGAGGAAAAATGGAGGGAGTTTCGAAATTCAAATTTTAAATCTCAAATCAGATCTAGTGTTATAACTGGTACATCATCTCTCCTGCCTAAATGATTCAAGATCCTAGGAGGTGGAGTTCAGTACCACAAGCTAAAAATAAAAGGAAAAATGAGGACTTCAGAAACCTCTACATTACAATGGCTTCTGTAACGATAGGACAAGTTGTCAACCTACCTCTCTAGACTAACGTTCTAAGGTACATCTAACGAAATACACATGTCACTGGGAGATCAGATCAAGAGGCAACGATCATAAAGATAGACCTATATAAATGGAGATGCCAAGCTTGAAAGTAGATGAGAGAGTTAAAAGCATTAGTGCCAAATTTCTGGAAAAATCTCTCCACACTTCCTGTGCTGTTCATCAATTTATGTAATCAATCAAGAAGTGTAAAAATCGTCTTTCTCAGTTTTAAAATGTATTCATATTTGTATCCTCTTCATGTGAAGAGATAAGAGAAAGAAGTCACTCTAAGTTTCCCAGTCTGTATTAGCTAACATCTTTAAGGAAACTTGAGTGTAGATTAGTTTGAGTGGCAACCCAAACATATAACCTTTGTAACCTTGATCCGTTAGTGATCAGTGTGAGACATTGCTTGGAGAGGCTAAGGTAAAACTACTTGCAACGTGTTAGCAAAGGTATTCGCTTATCACGGTTCAGCTTGGAGAGGCTGTTAGAAAGAATACTTACAACGTGAGTGCAAAGCTATTTGTTCTTCACGGTTCAGCTTGGAGAGACTGTTTGAAAAACTACTTACAATATGGTAGTAAAAGATGTCTACAGGTCACTGTTCAGCTTGGGAAGGCTGGTACAGAACTACTCGATTAAGTCATAGTTGGGGTTGGCCACTGTGCAAGTTTAGCTTGGAAAGGCTGGTACATAACTACTTGGTTAAGTCGCAGTTGGGGTTAGCCACTATGCAAGTTAGAGCTTAGGAAGGCTATTGTAAAGACTATCCAATTTACTTTGTCGAGTTGAGAAAGTTGTTGTTAATAAAATCTCAACATGTGTTAAGTACTAGATATAGGCGGGTTGGTCGAACCAGTATAAAAATTCTTGTGTTTATGTCTCTCTTCCCTAAACTTTTATTTTTACGTTATCATTCTATATTCCTTACTGATTAAGTGCTCATTAAATTAATATTCATGTTGTTATGCTTTAAATATTTACTTTCTGAACTAACAAATAATTTCTTCACTGCACTTCATGCTTCAGCTTAATAGAACTCTGTTTTAACAGGTTCAGAAAGTAAAAGAATTTGAGAAAATATTGAAGTACAATTCAAACCCCCTTCTCGTGCACTCTTTTACCAACATGAACATGTTATACCTAAAAAAAAAAAAAATAGAAAGAGGATAAGCTTAAATAAGTGAAAATTATATCAAACAAATATGCTCTTATGCATCAAGGAATAAAGTTCATCGAAACAGAAACAAGAAACCAAGGAAATGGCCGTCAAAAAGTAACACTGAACTAAAGAAAGAATGCCTACAATGAAGAAAATATACAAAAGCTGAAAGCAAGGTGTTACTTAATCTTCAATCATCACAATCGTGGATTATTCATCATCAAAAGCCAAGATTGAAGATCATAAGACAAATAAATTAACAAGGATCTAGCAGTGCTCTTCAGAAAGTTCGCTTCACATAAAAGGAAGGAAAGCAGTTAAATTTGAAATTCAAAATCAAACATCAAACCAGTTTCTTTTAACTGGCACATCATCAATTCAGCATCTTCGATCAACTATGAAAAGCATATAAAAGAAGGAGTTCAGAAACCATGCTCAGAAAGTAGAAAAGTAGTTTCTGATGAACCCCAGAAACCTCAACTTATCAACGGCTTCTGAAAAAAGAGCATTGACACTCGACGAGCTACTCTTCTAGATTATATTTCCAAGACACAATCTGATCCCCAACAAGTGTCACTTGGATAGAAGATCAAGGGCAACGATAATAAAGAGAGACCATCTATAAATAAAGATGATTAAGCTTTCAAGTAATAGAGAAGCAGATAGAGCAAAAATGCTGAAAAATCTCTTCCTAAATCTTTTTGTTAAATCTTTCTATTAGTTCCTCTATACATTAAAATCTTCTTTCTAAGTTTCAGATTGGTCACATGTTCTTCCGATGAAGAATTAGTAGAAAGAAGTCACTTAAGTCATTTCAGATTTGTCATTTCTTATCTATTCGAAAAGAAGCTTGAGTGTAAGATAGTTTGAGCTAAACATCAAATACTAAACATCTGTATCCTTGATCTAGTAGTGATCGAAAGTTGAATAGCTTGAAAAGACTATTGCAAAACTACTTGTTGTATGGGTCAGTAAGTGTTGTCTACTGTCACTAGTACGAGCTTGGACAGGCTATTGTAAAGACTATCCAGTTTTTTCATCTCCACGGGTTGAGGAAGATTAGTCAAACTCAGTAGTGACTGAGAACTGGATGTAGGCAAATGTTAGTCGAACTAGTATAAAACTCTTGTTCAGTATCTTCTTACCTTTCATCTCTTTATTTTCAGCATTTAACTTTGCATAAAATTTCTTGGTCATTATTTATTATTCTTAATCCATTCATACAAACTGCTTAACTCATAAAGTTACTTTCTGAATACTTTAACTTGTTTCCCACTACATTTCAAGCTCAAAGCATGATAGATCTTTGTTATAAAATTTCAGTTTCATAAGTGTAAAGAGAAGCACGATTCAACCCCCTTTCTTGTGCATTTCCTTGCCAATAACCCCTACTGTCACAAACCAAGTAGTTATGTACCAGCCTCTCTAAGCTAAACTGAGTAGTCTTAAACTAGCCTTTCCAAGCTGAACAGTGACCTATAGACAACCCCTACTACCACATTGCAAGTATTTTTTCCTAGCCTCTCTAAGATGAACCATGATGACTGGAATGCCTCCATCATCAAGTTGTGAGTAGTTCTTACACAGCCTCTTCAAGCTGGACCGAGATGAGTAAAATGCCTCTGCATCATTGTAAGTAGTTTTACTTTAGTCTTTCTAAGTTATGTCTCACTCTAAACACTACTAGATCAAGGTTACAAAGTTTATGTGTTTAGGTTGCGACTCAAACTAACATACACTCAAGTTTCCTTACAAATATTTAATAAAATAGATCTGAAAAATAAGAATGACTTCAGCATCTCTTCCTAAGAATAGTATACAAATTATTACAAAACATAGAAAGAAGATTTTACACTTCAAGGAGTCTAATTACATTTTATGATGAACATCATAAGAAGTGTAGAGAGATTTTTCCATCATTTTTACTCTTATGTCTTCAACTTTTTCATCAGCATTCAAGCATAGCATCTCCATTTATACTAGTCCTCCTTCATGATTGTTACCCTTGATTAGATTTCGAAATGACACATGTAGATCATCTGTTGTGTCTTGGAACATTAGTCTAGAGAGGTAGTCTGACAGACTTGTAACATCGGTTGTAAAAGCCATTATGTTGTAAAGATTTCTGATGTCCCTCTTTCTTTTCACTTTCTGATCATGGTTTCTAAACTCCTCCTTCTAGAAGCTAGGATAATTGACCAATCAGGCAGAAGAGATGACATATCAGTTATAAAACAGGGTTTAACTCAAGATTTGAAATTTGAATTTCAAATTTCCCTTCATTTTCTCTAGCGATCTGTGCTCCACAGTTAATTGAGCTTTCTAACATGTGTAGTTAATCCCTTTATCATTCTTTGATTTCCTTATTCTTCAGTGTACTTTTTGAAGTCCTGTATTACTTTCTGAAAATCGTTTCCTTGGGTTTCTTGTTCTTGTATTGATCTGCTTCATTCCTTAATGCATGTAAGTATTCTTTACATGATATAATATTCACTTTGTTTAAGCTCATTCTCTTCCCACAAAATAAAATATGTTTGCACATGTAAAGTGAAATTATTCTTGCTCAGGTCTGTGTAATGCACTTCGGAATTTACTTGTTAAGCTTATTCAAGAAACTCAAGGCAGCCATTAGTCGTTCTTCAAAATATTTTCTTTGAATTGGCTTTGTTGTCATTCAAAACAATAAAGCCCATACTTTCTAAAGGGTTCTAAAGCTTACAATGATGAGGCTCTTTTCAAAGAAACAAAGCATCCACTGGTGCTTTTCTTTCTACTTTGTTTCCAGCAAGTACCTTTCTCATACCACAAGCCAAGATTTGTAGTACTAGATAAATACCTTAACGGCATTTAAATGTGATTGCTTTAGGTTAGATTGAAATCTAGCACAAATTTCTACACATAATTGAATGTTTGGTAGAAGTGAAACAATCATTCCCCTGTAATTACTTTATCATATATTTTCATCATTCTTATTAGCATCGATGATTTAGGATGGATGCATGGGAGTACTCATGGGTTTGGCCTAATCCATGTTAAACTTTTTCAAAAGCTCATTTGTATATTTTTCTTGGTGGATCAAGGTTATTTCATTATGTTGTTTTATTTGAAGACCAAGGAAAAACTTGAGTTCACCCATCATGCTCATATCAAATTCACTCTGAATTAATTTTGAAAACTTTTCATAGAGAGAATTATCAATGGCGCCAAATATGATTTCATCAACATATATTTGGACTATTAGAAAGTGATTATCTTATTGAAGAGTAAAAAAAGCAGTATCAACTTTACGTCTCTTGAACCCATTCTTCAGCAAGAAGGTACTCAGCCTTTCATGCCAAACTCGGGCAACTTGTTTCAGACCATAAAGTGCCTTTGTTAGCCTGAAGACATGGTTAGGAAGGTTTTCACTCTCGAAACCAGGAAGCTGCTTCACATATACTTCCTTAGAGAGAAATCCATTTAGGAATGCAGACATGACATCTATTTGGTAAAAAGTGAGTCCCTTGTCGGAAGCAAAAGCAAGTAGAATTCTAATGGCTTCTAGCCTAGCTATTGGTGCCAAGATTTCATTATAATCAATTCCCTCTTGTTGATTATAACCTTGTACAACCAATCTTGCTTTGTTCCAGATGACTTTCCTAGCTTTGTCTAGTTGGTTCCTGAACACCCATTTTATTCTGATGATGGTCTTCCTTTTAGGTTTCTCCACTAGCGTCCAAACTTTGCTTTTCTTGAACTAGTCAAGTTCTTCTTACATAGCATCCACTCAACTTTGATCATTCAAAGTTTCTTCAATACATTCAAGCTCGATTGCGAGGATGAAAGCATAGTTTGACATATTTCTAAGGGAGGATGTTCTTCTCACACTCTTGGAAATGTCTCCAAGAACTTTGTTATGAGAAACTACTTTTAGATCAAAAACTCCCTTGTAGTTTTTGTAGCCTTGATGTTCTTTAGTTTTTCTTTCATCTTTAGATAACTCTTCCTGTAACACCCTAAAAATTATATAAAAATTAATTTGAGCTTTTCCAGTCATAATTTCAAAAATCTGACAGACCTAGAAATGATTATGGCAATTCAACAGATCTGTAAAAAAATAAAAAACAAAAAAATGTGAATAGTAACTTGTGGGCCCCACAGGCCTGTCGGGACAGCCGTTGTAACGCCCCGATTTTCTATTAGAGTGAAAATGACCAAAATGCCCTTGAGGTCATTTTCGGCCCGGAATTCGAGGACAACCAATCCGGCAGTACTCGAAGGGCAAACTCAATGTTGGAAAGGGATTAGTTGGCTTGTGTACCTTTCCAGGATCGAAAATATCGTTTTTCGAGTTTTCGAGTAAAAATGACCAAAATGCCCTTGTGGTGTTTTGCCTGTTTGCAAGTGCCGGATGAACCCGAAACTTCTCCAGATGGTTTTAAAATACGTTTTTATGTATTCTGTGACCTTAGTTTTGGTCCCAAAGGTCCCGAGCAAAATTAGTGCAAAATTACGATTTTGCCCCTAGTTTTATGTTTTTGAGCTTAATCGTGTGATTAAGCAAACCTAAGCAATATTAAGGTCTAATCGAAGATTAATTCATTTTTATAATTAATCTTGAGTCGAAATAATTTATTAAAATTGATTAGAACCTAAGAATGCTTAATTACAACTTGAAATCTTATTTTAAATTCAAGATTCCTAGTCATGGAATCTTGAATAGTGTTTTCTCTTTCCAATTTCTTAAATCATGGAAATTTGTCTACCTTGTTTACTCATAAAATGAATTTTAAATTCTCTAATGATGTATGAGCACTCCTAATCTTGTCATAAAATCCTTAAACCTCATTCTTAGTTACCTAAACTTATGCTTAATAATTCCTAACCTTGTACCTAAGCTAACCTACACTTAAACCTATCACTAACACACAATTACATGAGAGATTTTTCTTCCTCTCTCTTGCTGCAATCTGGCCGAAGCCACTCCTCCCCCATTTCCATCACATGTGCAAAATTTTGATACTCCAAGGCCATGCTTCCACCTCACTTACACCATACTTTGTCATACTTTCCACCATGCTTGATTTACCAAGTGAATGACTAAATGAATTAAGCTAATTTCCTCATTTATTTGTAGCCCAAAAACCGCTAGCCATGCCTTGCTTCTAGATGAAATATTTCATTCAAATTTGAAAGGAAATTCACTTAAATCACCTTACTTGAAGCCATGCTTTGTATCATAACCTCCATACCTTAAACCATGCTTGAATGGCAAGTTGTAAGAGATATTTTTCTCTTCCTTTCCCTCCCAAAAGCTACGACCAAGACCTCCTTGTGTGAGCCCTCATTGTTTCATTTTCTATAAATAGGTGCATTGGAAGAACTTGTGATACTTTTGGATCATTTGCTAAGTTTAGCTTTCTAGCTTTCTCTTTGAGTTCTTTCTTTCGTCAAGCATTCCAAGAGATTTCCTTTCTTCTCTTCATCTTTTCATCTTCATCTTCATCTTCATCATCCTCTCATCACATAATCATCTCATAACCTCTAAACACCATCTCATAACCTTGAACCACCATCAAACCTCTCAAACACTTGACCTTAAACACAACCTCACCCAAAACACATTTTTCTCTTCCTTTCCTTCACAAGGTCGAAGCCACCTTGCCATTCTTGGAGGAGTTCTTCATCTTGTTTTTCATTTCAAGTTCAAGCTTTTCATCTTCACTCTAGGTAGGAGTGTTTTTCTAAACTTTATTTTGTTGAAAAATATTATTTTCTTCTAGTTTTCTCTTGGTTTCTTTTTGAAACTTTTCTTGTTTTTCCTTTTCCTTGTTTCGACCATAAAGCCTTGCTTGGTTCATGATAGCTTGATGATGAGAGTTTCTAGATGATGACCTTGTGTTCATCTCAAAGAAACCTCTAAAGCTTGAGTTTTTCTTTTCTTTAAACTTTATCTATATGATACTAAGCTCACATGATTTTTCAACTTAAGAAAATTAATCTAAGGATTCCAAAAAGCCCAAGCCTACCCTTGTCAACCTTAAAGTTGGCCGCCACGTTCTAGAGATTTTTCTCTAGATAGGGGTTTTGGGTACTTAATAAAGAACTTGACTTAGTTTCATTCTCTTTTCCTTTCTTGTTGGTTTCAGTTCTAAGTTCCTTTTCCTTTAAGTTTCGATTTCTATTTCCTTCTCTTTATGATTTTATTTCTTTTGAGTTTGTCTCCTTGGAGCTTGATGATGATGTTCAACAACCATGTAGTTCCTTTGAGAACTTGGTTGAAGAACTCTAAAGCTCTCTTTATGATGAGATGAGTGTTGGGTTGTATCTCTAAAGTCTTGTAAGAGCTCTAGATAAGATTAAAATGAATATTGCATCCATGTTTATGTTTATGCCTTGCACATTATGTTTACTTTCCTTGCTCTCACTAAACATCAAGAATAATAAATGAACTTGCATTATCATATTTATATTTCAAGCTTTGCATTATCATGTTTATATTTCAAGCCCTCACTAAAATATCAAAGATAATAATAAGTTGCATCTCATATTTATTTTATGCTCTCATTTTACTTTCTAATGAAAGCTAAAATAAGTTCATGAGCATGTTTATTTTTATGTCATCACTTAATAGAACCTAGAGCTCAAAGACTTGCCCATTGTTGTCTAAAACAAAGGCTTGAAAAATATGTGTTCTCAAGCTTGTGATTTCGGCCTTTGAAAGTTTTATTTGTTACAAGTATTAAAATCTATGTTTCATAATTTTTCCAAACTTATATGAGTTCAAGGAATGTCTAAAACAAAGTTTTGAGATTTTAAAACCTCTTGAGTTTAATTTAGATTAGCTACTGCCCTTGAGAATATTTTGATGATTTTAGATGATAAAAATATTTATAAATGAGTTTTGAAAGTTTTAAAAAGGTTCCAAGAGAAACTAGTATTTTATGTGCTTTGGAAATCAAGTTTTATGCCTTTATATGGAGATTGGATTTCGATTCTGCCTTGCCATTATATGACCACTGTATGTGCTGTTTGATGATGATAACATGAGTATGTTTGTGTATAATTGATGCTAAAATTCATATGTGAAAGATTAGAGAAGTTAGTAATTAGAAAAGAATTAGTTTGAGAGTTCTAGATCTCTTAGTAATTGATTTTTCTGGATTCTGTCCAGCAATGTTTAGAAATGATAATCATGGATTTAAATTAGTTTAAATGTGTAGGAATGACTCATAATTGGTTTAGGACTTGATCTTGATGCCTTAGGAGCAAACCGGACTTAGAAAGGGTCATTGTTGTGACTCCTAGGTACCCGTAAAGTTAGAATTTTAGATTCTGCATTCTTGAAGTGTAGAGATGTTTATGATCATAGTGTTAAGTGAGGGATACTTAGATATGAGCCTATAGGTACCCGACAGACTAAGTTGTGATGATTTATAACTTAGATTGTGAGTTAAGGACCTTAAGGGTCAAGGTATAAGACACTAAGAAGTCTTGAATTTTATAATGATGTAATAAGATGTTGAGATGTACATGATGCATGAGGAAATGATTGTTTAAGATATCAAGTTTATTATGGACATGAGAATTGCATAAGGAATATGTTGTGTGTTTAGCTTGTGGCATAAATGTCGGTTTGAAGGAAATTCAGTTTAACAGCTGTTATGCTGCCGAATTTCCGTCAAACCTAAAAGGGTTGAAGAAATATTTTAAAGTACCACATGATTTGAAAACCCTGGGTGACACTAGTTCGGCCGAGCATCCCCAGGAGATTTTTATGTGATAAAGCACTGAGACATGCTTTCCTAGGTGACACCGGTTCGGCCGAGTACCCCCAGGGGAGACAAATCCGTGAGGGTATGAGTAGATGCAGCCTACCAAAGCAAAAAATTGCTGTGGCTTGATTCCCGCAAAGCGTTTCAAAGAGGGTATATCCTAAGAAAGGTGATCCCTAGCCACCTACCCGTACTTGCGTAGTCAGGATTATTTTATTATGATTCTCTTATTCAGATAATAAGCAAGAGCTAGTGATGACTAGCTGAGGTATGAGCTCATAGCCTAGTTATTTTAGGGTGGCCTTATTATGTTGAAATACCATGATTAATGTCACGAAGTTGAGGAAAGATCTACTTGAAAGTTACATGCCCTTTATGCCAGTTGTATGCTTCTTGATGTTGTGATTCATTGAGTTATTTGATTGAGGCAATGCCATGCAATCATGTTTTAATATGTTGCATTCATAACATCAAGATGCATGCTAAAAGGAATGGACCTTGGATAATTGGTTTTATAAACCCTAATAATGAATCTTATATGTATGCACACCTTTTACAAATAAACCCAAGGTTCCTGAGGATGTGAACGATGTAACCCTAGGATAGGAAACTCCTACTGAGATTCTTTAGTAAGAATTCTCACTCCTTTCTCTTCTTTCTCCTTCTTCCGTCACATCTTCAGAGAGCAATGGCGACGTTTGTGGTCTTTGTCGACACGCCGACTTGGGAGGTTCACTTTGATCCGGACCACGGATCATACCATTTTGAGGGGCAGTGCAAGTACGAGTCTTCATGTTCATCGGACGCTTCTTTGCACACCTTGTACAGAACTACCGTTTCTCCCTGATGTCACCCTATGATGATGAGATGGTTTCTGAGTGCGCCCGAACGTGAGATGAGAGGATTCTGTGGACGTACACTAGTGGTTCGATGCCTCGAGACTTCCAAGACTACGTACCTTGGTCTCCTAGTTCGGAGGACGACCCTTCCGAGGACTCGCCGACACATATGTATAGCGAGAGCTCTGCTCCTACACCTCAGTTCATGCGAGGCGAGAGCGAGGAGACTGTCACGCAGCCGAGACTGGCTAGGCGAGGCGAGAGCGAGGAGACTGTCACGCAGCCGAGACTGGCTAGGCGAGCCGAGAGGCTCCCTTACCGAGGAACTCACGCTCAGTCTTCACGTGTGCCTACTCCTGCCACACTGCGTCCGTGGATCGGTTATGTTCCGCCATGCCCCGGGTTTGAGTAGCAGCTGTCTTAGGGTAGGCTTAGTGCACACACTCACACGTAGATTGGGTAAACCTTCTTTTGTGTTGAGGTTATCCATCATAGGTGCACTCGGGTAGTTGTGGTTTATCTATGTTTTCTTGTTTCTATTGTATTTCCTTTCCCTCTGTATTACAAGCTCCACCCATTTCTATAAGGGTGTGACTACTATGTATTCTAACTAAGTTATTAATGAAATGTTCCTTGTTGTGATGATCATTATTCTATTGTTTCTTACTTTAACTTTCATGTTCCTCATGATTGATATTTATATCTCTCGCTTAGATAAAACCGCAGCTCTCACTTTGATTTATGTTTTCAAAAAAAAATTTGCCCGTAATTTCCGCTAAGTATTTTAATAAAATAATGAAACTAAGAAGTAATAACCTAACAATTAGCCTAATATGTTCTAGAGTATTGGGTTAAAAATTAGGGTGTTGCAGTCGTAACCCTAGAATTGGGGCCTAGAGATGCCCGAAAGTTAGAAATTACAGGAACAAGATTAGAAATGGTTAGGAATAAATATTTGATACCTAGAATTAATTTTCAAGTAATGTTTGATTACCCGGGTACACTATTTTACCCATTCGATAAAATTTCAGTGTGTAATTTATAACACCAAAAGTTATTTTAATCTTTACAAAAATAATGAACCTTATCCTTTTATATCAAATGAATGGCTAATATTTAATCTTCAATTAGAATATTAATCTTAGCCATCCATTTTTCTTTCTTAGGTCAAAGATTACTTTATTATATGTTATAATATTCCTACATTAATGTAAGATAAATACAAGGCATTCTTCTCCAAGAAGCCATTGCATTTCTCATCCAAGACAAGGAGGCACAGCAGCTCCATGTTTGCTTCCATGAAAACTTGATTTCAAGCCTTCAAAACACTATTCTAGAGTTGTCAAAACCACAAACTCCCTTCACTAAACTTGTTCTTCTCCTCAATATCGACCAAACTAACCGATTAGAATTTGAATCCATCACCTTTTTCCACCTTAAGAGATCATTCTTCACTGATTAAGGAAGGATTTGGGTGTGATTCTTTGAGTAAAGGACTTCCATCTTGGAGCAACCTAGAGACAAGGACACCATAGCTCTCAAGAGTAAGGATTTTAAACCTCTTTTACATTCAACTTTGTTTTTATGATTTTCCTATTGATTTAGCTGAAAATTTTTGGTGGAATTGGTTGATTTTATATTGATGTTGATGTGTTATTTTTGGTATAGTGGTTTGATATTGTAAAATATCATTTTTGTCAAAAGAGAATTTGACACATGCTGCTAGATTTTCGAATTTGTATTGATAGGTTATGGTTCTTGAATTTTCTGATATAGTTGTAGATGTTTTTATGAGCTACAAAAAATTATATGTTGAAGATAACATCCTAGGCTAGTTCCACTAATTTTCTTGAGTCCTGATTTCTGTTTATACTACCTTGAAAAAATCAAGAACCGAGATTATGACTATGCTGCCTGGATTGTGGGAACTGAAGTTCCAATTTTGTATAATTTTTTTACCATAGAAAATGATGGAATTTTCCTTTAACATTTTTATAGAGTATTGAAAACATCTTGAAGTTCAACCATGATTTTTAATTTGAATTTATTAAATCATTTGCTAGGGTTAAAAATTATAAAAATATGGTTCTAAGCTGAGGTTAAGTAGTCTCTGACTACCAAAATTATAGAATTTTTGTTGACATAGCTACAGAACTTGTTTTACTCTGAAAATTTTATAGGACATTGGAGACACATCGAGGTGTCATGGAGAATTTTGTGGACATGAAATTGATGATTTCTTATGAGAAATAATTTTTATTACTTGAGTGAGAAATCTACCAATGTGCTGGAAATGAACTAAATTCTTGATTTGGAAGTAAAATGTCCTTTAATGCAACTATGATAAATATAAATGCATGCTATGTACTTTGAAGTTTGGTTTATGAGAAATGAATGAGAATTACATGTGATTGATTGTTTATATGTAAGTAAAGAATGCATTGGTAAAAAAAAAGGTGATAAATAAATGATATGTATGTTTGAAGCATTATGAAATACAAAAATTTATATTAATACATGCTTGTATATGTGAGCTTGAAGATGAGGTATGTTTTTAAGTAAAGAATGAAAAGTTTGCTGTAATATGGAAAGGGCACGGAAAAGGTCCCTTGTGATGTGTAAAGGGCACGAGAAAGGTCCCCTTTCGTCTATAAATGGCACAGAAAAGTCCCCTGTAATGTTTAAAGGGCACAAAATGGTCCCCTTCGATGTACCAAGGGCACGTAAAGTTGAGAATGAGATTCCATGATGTTAAATAGTGTGACAGGTGTATGTTAAGTGATTGAAAATATTGAGTAGTATGGAAAATATATTGAGTAATTAAAAGAAACCCACTTCAAAAGAATGATTTTTGAACTTTAAAATGAACCTTGATGTATGTTGCATGCTCACAATTTTACTAATAAACCAAAGTGGCTGGGACTATAACGATGACATGAAGTTCATTATATGTTTTGGGGATACCCTAATGAGAATTGTATAATTCTCACCCCTATGTTTGTGTGTTCCCGTGTCATCTCCAGGTTGATGCCAAGGACAAGGAGGCTGTTGCATGAAAGAAATCTACTTTGCAATAGTTTAGTAGAAAAGACTTGTAATTTTTTAAGTTAGTTTTATATATATATATATATACACACACACACCTTTCAAAGATAATCAGATGTACTGTAAAGCTCTTAGAAGTGCTTCCTTTTATATTTGACTTTGTATTTAAATAACTATTTTGTGTATTTGATATATATTTTGATAGAACCTCACATTAGTTACTACACGATTTAACCAACCCTTATTCTAGATATTGAAGGAAGGTCCACTAATTTATAAGTAACAACTCTTGAGTATAATGCCATGACTTAAGGATGATGTTATACTTAGGAGGATGTTACACTTCCTCATGCTCAGAAATGTCACTTTCTGATGGCTTTGGAGTCCTGAACAAGCTTTCTTAAGGGTCCATGTTCTAAAGCTTACTTTCTAATTGTTAAGCTCTCATCTACTTGCTTTCTAAAGAATCCATGAGGTTCAATTTCTCAAGGTTCTTATTCAACCCTTCAAGATCATCAGCAACGTCCTTCTTGAGCTCTTTAAATTTGAAGTGAATAGTCTCCTCAATGCATAGCGTTCTTTTGTTATATATCGTGTAAGCTTTGGATATCGGGGAGTATCCTAAGAAAATGCCATCATTAGATTTAGGATTAAACTTTGTGAGTTTATCCTTGGTGTTAAGAATAAAACATGATGAACTGAAAGTATGATATGTTGGATTTTCTACCTTTCCATAGCTCATAAGGGGTATGCTTGAATATTGGCCTAAGAAAGATTATATTTTGGATATAGCATCGGGTGTTTACAACCTCTACCTAAAAACTTTTTGATAAACCACTTTCTAAAATCATGGTTCTAGCTATCTTTTGTAAGCTTTTGTTCTTCCTTTTTAGTAACCCCATTTTGTGGGGAGTTCTAGGTGCAGAGAACTCATGAAAGATGCCATGTTCTTTACAAAAATCTTTGAAGCATGATTTTTAAATTCTCCTCCATGATTTGATCTTATAGAAGTGATTATTTTGTAAAAACCTTGAATCTTTCAACCACCTCATCCTTAGAAGCTAGGAAGATAACCTATATAAATCTTAAGTGATCATCCACTATGACAAGGCAATATCTTTTTCCAGCCAAACTAGCAGTCTTAGGTTAGTCCAAAGAGATCCATATATAAAAGCTCAAGTAGCTTAGTGGTTGAAACCTTATTTTTGTTATGGAAAGAAGCTTTGGTCTGCTTGCTTTTCTCATAGAAATCACAAGTTGAATACTTGCCAAATCTAATCTTTGGCAAGCCTTTAACAAGCTCTTTCTGAGAAAGCTCAAAAATAAACTTCATATGAGCATGTCCAACCTTCTTATGCCACAACCACTTATCATCCGTAAAGGATGCGAGATATTTTACATCTTGATCTAGAAGATCATCCAAGAATAACACATAAGTGTTATCATGTCTTTTGCAGATAAGATGACTTGTCCCAAAGTAGGATTCATGATCTTGCATGCATAAGGATTAAATAAAATATTAAAGCCTTGGTTACAGAATTGGCTTATAATCAACAAATTATGAGCCAAACCATCAAAAAGTAAAATAGCAAAAAATTAGTGAGAATTATCCTTACTAACATTTCCTATGCCTATGACCTTGGCCTTACCTCCATCAACAAACTTGATTGATCCAGAGTTCTTGGGCTTTAGGTTTCTGAACCACCTTATGGATTTGAATATATGTATGGAGTAGCCACTGTCCATGTACCACTTGTTGTCTTGATCAATGTGCGTTCTCAGACACACCAGCAACAAACACGATTTTTAATTTAGGTACCTAGAATTTCTTAGGTCCTTTTAGGTTAGTCTTTCAAGGAGGACCTTTCCCAACCTTTTTGACATATTTCTTTCTCAAGAAAAACTTGTCATGTGGGTGTCCTTTTTATGATAGAAGGTACAAGAGACTCTTTCCTTTACTTTATTTGACTGAGTTTCCTTGCTTTTCTTATTCGTCTCATCCTCATATCCCAGTCTAGATTTTTTAAAATATGCCCTTTGACCTCCGAGCATTAGTTCAAGATTCCTTTAACCATTTACCATCTTTTCAAGGTCAAACTTGAGAAGCTTTGAAGTCCTTTCTAGTTCAAAAATAAGTTTATGAGTTTTCTCATTTTTCTCAGAGATTTCAACTTTTAAGGCATTGAGCTTCACATTTAAAACTTTGTTTTCTCTGTTTATTTCTTCCATCTCAAGCCTTTCATTCTCAACATCTGTTTTGGCCTTTTCAAATTCTAGAACCATTTTCTGATGCTTCTTTTTAGGTTGTGATAATGAGATGAGAGAGTTTGAGAATTTTCTACTAACTCATCATGTAAGGCTAACAATATATCATAGGAAAGGTCAAATTTAAAGTACTTTACCTTAGGTTCTCCTTACAAAGCATAGTTAACCATGAAGCATAGGTTTGCAATATCTTCAAACTTTTCCTGGCTTTCTGAACATTTCTTTTCTTTTTCTGTGTCACTCCAAGTAGCAAGCATACCTTTCTTCTTAGAGGTGAACTTTTTACTGTGGGCCCTTGAGCTTAGGATATTCAGGTTTAAAATGTCCCTTACCACCATAGTTGCAGCAAGTGACATTTTCCAGCTTTCCTTTGCCTTTCTTGTCTTTCTTGAGGTTTATGTCTCTCCAGGCTTTAGACATCTTCCTTACCAGCATGGAGATCTTGTAACACCCTCCTAACTACCATGTATTACTCAAGTATTAACATTGTAATTTGAAGAGTATCATTTCCTTTCTATAATATATACTAGTCGAGTGAAATAAAAATAAGGTAAATTAAACTCATGGTTTGCAAAGAAACTCAAGTATATACATTTGTACTTCATACACAACTTATCCTTATACACACCACACTAGAAATTAAGTCATTTCACTTTTAATACTACTCAGGGACTAATATCAAAAGAGATATCTAGTACCTAAAACCTAGCCTGCTCAAATATCAAGGTCCAACAAAATCGTATATACATAGAAATGGACCTTAAAACATCTAACAGAAGTCATTTGTAGGTTGGAAAATTCCTAGCACTATGCTACAACTATATACAGGTCAAAAGTCTTTGAAGATCTCGTGTCCTCCTAGAGATACTTGTTGGCCATTGGTATGATGGCCTCACCTCTGCCAAAGGCATCAGGACCCTCAAGTGTATCCGAGTATGAGGACGAAGACGTGAAGGGAGCATCTGCTGGAGGAAGTGCTGGTGGTGCAAGTGAGACATCAAATATAACCGAATGTGCCATAGGGGAAAGCATGGTCAAAGTTAGCAATAAAAACAAATGCACTGAAAGAACAGCCAAAAAACACATATGCTCAGACCTATGAATAAGCTACTGTATATAAAGAATCTAATACTAGGTCGTAATATCACACCTACTGTGGCGAGTCAAGGAAGAATACCAGGGATGGCATTGACTGGATCTGAATGAGTCAAAATACATATAAACGTAGGGATGAGAATATTATAAAATTCTCAGCAAAGTACTCCCTCAAGTGTGAGTAGGACATAACCAATAAGTTCATTCATATAGGAATCCTCATGCAAAATCATATACATAAATACTAACGTGCATAATTCATGCAAAATCAAGTGCAAAAGTAGTAGTGGTCATGTGTTTTCTCTTGTAACCATGGAATTCAATTCAGTGCATTTTTCTCTTTTCATCGACATAGGAAAGACTTAAGTCTATTCCAAGTGGTATCTATAGTGGACAACTCCACAATGGGTAACATACTGCTTGTCAGGACATGAGCTCATTCCTGATCATCAAACTTCATTTTTTTTTACCTTTTTCTGAATCTCACACAGTTCTATTCCTAGCCGATACATCTACCGACTTATCGTATCTCTAAGGAAGTCTTTATTTTTCCTTTCTTTTTTAACCAATATTAGTCTTGTCTCTATTTTTTCTATATGTTAGAACATGCACAATTGAAAGTTCCTACATACTTTTTTGTCACATAGATACATCATGTACTTTTCTTTTATCAAGTGTATGCTTAGAACACATGAAGGCGTTCAATCGTAAGTAAGCCTCATTCATGTGTCATAAACCAATATTCAAAGTATATAACATACATTCATATTCACCATAGTTGAATCAAAGTCATTATATCATTAGTTCAAGACATTCTCACAATTTCAACACATTGACAGATTTTTCATTCAAATAGTAAAAATTATTTCTCATATCAAATAATTGATTCCAAGTCTATAAAAATTCTCCATGACATCTCGATGTGTCCCCAAAGATCTATAAAAATTGATCTATAAAAATTTCTAAGGAAGAATCATTCTCTAACTATGTTAACAAAATTCTACAAATTTGGTGGTCAGAGACCACTTAACCTCAACTCAGACTCAGAATTTTAACCTTAGCAAATGACTGAATTAATTTAGAATAAAAATCATGATTGAAGTTTAGGATGTTTCCAAAAACTAAAAAAATTTCAAAGGAAAAATCAATCATTTTCTATGGTAACAAAATTAGACAAATTCATAGCTTCAATTCCAATAGTTCAGGCAGCATAGGTACAATTTCGATTATTGATTTTTTTAAAGCAGTACAAATAAAAAACAGAGCTCAAGAAAATTCTTGAGACTAACCTAAGATGTTAGCTTCAACAATATTTTTTCTAGCTTATAAAAATACCTACAACACCCTCAAAAAATTCATGATCATCCCTTGCCTGTAAGAAAACTGAATTTCCAACAAGCATAGTTAACACTCCTTTAGTAAAACTGAATTTTTTCACAACACCAAACTACCCCACCCATGCAAATATATCAATATCTAGGTGTAACCTTACATTAGAACCAGACTTTATCAATTTAAAACAATCCAAAATCTGCAAGAACAGAAAAACACAAAACAAGATGCAAAAACCCTACTTTGCAAACTTTAGAGCTTTGTGCTCCAAAGGTGTTCCAAGGGATTTCTCTTCACTTCAAGGACTTCCAATCAAGCCCCAAACCTTCCTTAGGCAGTGAGGATTGATTTGTAGGTATCAAGGTGATTGTAAGAAGGTGAGGATTGATGAGGAATTGAGATTTCAATCGGTTAAATTTGTAGGTATTGATATGTGGATTAAGTTTAGTGAAGGGAATTGGAAGTTTTAACAACTCTAAGCTAAGGTTTTTGAGACTGGAATTCAAGCTTGAGCTCTTGAGAATGGAAATGGAAGCTGATGTTCTTCTCTTTCACTAGCCGAAATGTGTGTGGCTTGTTGGAGAAGATTGAGTTTGTTTATGTTGTAATTAATGAATGAATATTATATAGTATAATTGGATAATTCTTAATCTAAGAAAGTAAAATGGATCACCAAGATTCATTCTTGTAATTCAAGATTGAGTCTTAGTCATTCATTTGATTTAAATGGATAAGCTCCTTCATTTTGTAAAGATTAAACTAGCTTTCGATGTTAGAAATCACACACCGAAATTTCACCGAGCAGATGAAACATCATACCCGGGTAATCAGATATTACCCAAAATTTAATTCCAAGTATAAAATTTTTATTTCTAACTATTTGTAACCTTATCCCTATACTTTCTGAGTTTTAGGCATCTCCAAGTCTCGAATATAAAGTTTTAGCTGTCCCGAAGGGCCCGCGAGGCCTGCAAAATACTATTAACTTTTTTTACTCTCATTTGTTAAATTGTTCCAATCATTATTGCGTCTGTCCAAATATTGAGATTCTCATTAATAAAGCCCCAATTAATTTCTAAATAAATTTAGGGTGTTACAGATCTTGTCTCCATCCTTATTTTCAGTCTCTTCATCAGATTCTTCCTCATCATCAGAGGTCTCAACAATTGCTTTTCCCTTATTTCGTTTATGATGATATGACTTCAAGACCATGGACTTGCTCTTCTTAATAAATTCACCATGCATTTTAAAGAGCACTACCTCATGGGTTTTGAGTGAACCAATGAGTACATTCAAGCCAAAAGTTTGAAGGTCTTTGGCTTCTACAATGGGTGTAACCTTGGGTAGCTATTTAGCAAGGAGGTTTCTTAAGATTTTTCTACTAATTTCGAAGTTAGAATATCTTTTGTCTAGTCTCTTTAGTTGGTTTATGATGTGTATAAACCTTGTACTCATTTCATCAATACTTTCTTGATCAGTCATTTTAAACATCTCATATTAATAAACCAGCATAATGATCTTTGCCTCATTAACTCAATCAATACCTTCGTGTAGCATGTGCAATCTGTCCCGTATCTCCTTGGCCGTGTCACAAGCAATAATTTTATCATATTCAGCTTTACTTAGTGCACACGTGAGTAGGTATTTAGATTTAGAGTTCAACTAAACTCTAGCTTTACATTGCTCTATCCACCTACTCCTAGGGACTTCTCTTAAGGTAGAGGGTGAGCCTTCAGTTGCGAGAACCTCTTCTATTTGAACATAGTCTCCTTTTTGTATGATCTCCCATAAGTCAAGACTTGTGTATTTTATGAACAACTCCATACGATCTCTCCAATATGTGTAATCCCTACCATCAAAGAATGGTGATTTGTTAATGGAGTGTTCTTCTACTATGTTGATGCTTTGTGCCATATCTTCTCAGGATCTTTGTCCTTTGCAGTCGTTAGAATGTTCAACCCCCTAGAGGCTTAAGCTCTTATGCTAATTGTAAGTAGAAAAGCGTACGAAAAGAGGGTTGAATCATGCTTCGCTTTTTCCTTCCTTTTGTTTTTCTGAAAAAGCTTAAACAAAAACTATCAAGTATTAAACTTGAAATGCAGCAGACATAGCATTCAAGGTGTCAGATGTAACATCCTAATTTTTAACCCAATACTCTAGAACACATTAGGTTAATCATTAGGTTGTCACTTCTTAGTCTCATTCTTTTATGAAAATACTTAGCGGAAATACAGGTAAATTTTTTTTTTTAAACATAAATCAAAGTGAGAGCCACATATAACATAACACAGACTAACATATAGAGAAGAGATCTCATATCATTCATGGTCACAAAACACAAACATTGTTCATTACATCACAACATAATCATATTATCATAGATACATAATTTACGACTATCATAGCCCTATTATCACATCAAAAGAAATACACTTCCATATGCATATAAATCTAAGGCGGCATCTCCGCACTTCCGTTGCATCCCACTGATCCGACTCGTAACACATGCCCTTTGCCCACGCCTTAGCAAGGGTCACAAGATACACCATCATCTTCGTCTGGAGACGACACGGGAGAAAAGAGAGAGAGAGGGATGAGAAACTTATTCAAGATTCTAAGTAGGGGTTTTCGACTCCAACACACGTGTCATCGTCATCGTCCCCAGCCACTTCGGTTTTATTTATAAAAAGGTGGTCATGCATAAGGGTTAACTTTTAAACTTCTCAAATCTATTTATCCGAAGTGGGTGTCTTTTAGTATGGATCTTAATGGTATGAATGCAACAGATATTGGATGATTACATGACAGTACTTTATGCAAACAGTCGATAGAACACAACGTCAAGATAAACAGTAACATATAAGTGACATATGAAACTCTTTCTTTTCTCATAACTGTGTGACTTTAAAAACATCATATCTCTTTCTCATGCTTGAACTCTTAAGTTCTTTTTCTCAAAGACCACCCTCTTAAACATGGTCACCTAAATTTAACCGACATACCGCCCCGGCGATTTTTATCATGGTCCCCAAACTCCGTCTCACCTAATCGCCTAGGAATGAGCTCAATCCTAACTAGTCGTCACTAGATTTAACATGGGGAATAATAGAGAGGGTAACACATCACTAGTTTCCATCTCATTATCTGAATAAACGAACCATGAGATAGAATCCCGACTACTAGAGTACGGGTTAAGGGCGTAAGGGTCACCTAATATACTAACTCCTTGAGTGCGGGTTAGGCACTTAAGGATCACCTAATATACCGACTCCCAGAGTGCAAGTTAGGGTTATTTCCTTCTTCGAAATGCATCTACAGCATCTAGTGCATAGTAAATTTGTCCGCTCTGGCAGGCTACATCTACCATACCCTCACGGTTTTGTTATCTCCTTACCGAGGTAGGAGAAATGCGTCTTGGTGTGTTATGCAAGAATGCATCATAAACACATGCCCTCAACTATCATCATGGAACCTCATGCAATATGTATATCATGCTCATAAATTTATGCACTTCATCATAGTATGCCACATCAACTCATAATGCATGTACTTACACATTCAATTTCATTTCATAATTAATTTCTAAAGTCATATAAATGGTTTCATCCTAGCACATGCATTCACACATCATCATAGCATCAACATAAAAAGATCATGTCATCATAACTCATATATCATCACATCATAGCATCAACATAAAAAGATCATGTCATCATAACTCATATATCATCACATCATGCATATCAACATATCATACTTGCATTATCAAACACAAAGCAATAAAAGATCTCTTAATGTCTTATGCTTTGACCCTTAAGGTCCTTAACTCACAATCTAAGTTATAAATCATCACAACTTAAACTCTTGGGTACCTATAGGCTCATATCTAAGTATCATATCTAAGTATTCCTCACTCAATTCCATGATCATAAACAATTCTAAACCTCAAGAACCCAGGATCTAAAATTCTAACTTTACGGGTACCTAGGAGTCACAACAATGACCCTTTCTAAGTCCAGTTTGCTCCTAAGGCGTCAAGATCAAGTCCTAAACCAATTATGAGTCAATCCTACACATTTAAACTAATTTAAATCCATGATTACCATTTCTAAACCATGCTGGACAGAATCCAGAAAAATCAATTACTAAGGGAGCTAGAACTCTCAAATTAATTCTTTTCTAGTTACTAACTTCTCTAATCTTTCACATATGAATTTTAACATCAAACATACTCAAACATACTCATATTCTCATCATCAAAACAGCATAAACAGTACTCAATCACAGCAAGGCAGAACCGAAAATACATCTCCATACAAAGGCATAAAACTTGGTTTCTAAAGCACATAAAATACTAGTTTCTCTTGGAACCTTTTCAAGACTTTCAAAACTCATTTATAAACATTTTTATCATCTAAAATCCTCAAAATATTCATAAGGGCAGTAGCTAAATTAAATTAGTCTCAAGAGGTTATAAAATCATGAAACTTTGCTCTAGATATTTCTTGAACTCATATAAGCTTAGAAAAATTACAAAACATAGATTTTAGTACTTGTAACAAATGAAACCTCTTAGGGCTGAAATCAAGAAGCTAAAGAACATATATTTTTCAAGCCTTTGTTGAGGTAATAATGGGCAAGTCTTTGAGCTCTAGGTTCTCTCAAGTGATGACATAAAAATAGACATGCTTATGCACTTGTTTTAGCTTTCCTTAGAAATTAAAGTGAGAGTATAAAATAAACTTGAGATGCAACTTATTATTATCTTTGATATTTAACTGAGGACTTGAAATATAAACATGATAATGCAAAGCTTGAACTATAAATATGATAATGCAAGTTCATTCATTATCTTGGTACTTAGTGGTAGCAAGGAAAGTAAATATGATGTACAAGGCATAAACATAAATATGAATGCAATATTCATTTTAATCTCATCTAGAGCTCTTACAAGACTTTAGAGATACAACCCAACACTTCTCTCATCACAAAGAGAGCTAGAGTTCTTGGACCAAGTTCTCAAAGGAATTATGTGGTTCTTGAACATCATCATCAAGCTCAAAGAAACAAGCTTTTAAAGGAAAGTAAAACTTTAAGAGAGTAAGAACCAAAACAAAATTCTTTCATGACATAAAATAGAAATAGAGATACTTTAAAAATTTTAACAAAACCTTTGAAGGAACAACTATGGAGGCTAAAATCATAGAAGACAAGAAAAGGAAAGAAAAACCAAAACTTTACTAGATCAAGAACAAAACTGAAGCTTTAGAGGTTCCTTTGAGATGAACACAAGGTCATCATCTAGGATCTCACATCATCAAGCTATCATGTTCACATAAACAAGGCCAAGAGGCCGAAATGAAAAAAAAGAAAAGGAAAGCAAAAGAAAGCTCAAAAAGAAACCAAGAGAAAACTAGAGAAAACACATTTTTGAGTAAAAACAAAGTTTGAAAGCAACTCCCTACCAAATGTAAAGACAAAGGCTTGATCTTGAGGATGGAAATCAGAAGATCAACTCCTCCTAGAGAGGTGAGGTAGCTTCGGCCTTGAGAGAAAGAAAGGAAAGGAGATGTGTTCTTCGTGAGTTTGTGTTTGAGAGATTTGATAATGATTCAAGGTTGTGAGGAGGTGTTTAGAGATTATGAGATGATTATGTGAGAAAGAGATGAAGAGGATGAAGATGAAGATGAAATGAAAACTCTCTTGAACCTTGAGAGAAAACAAAGAACTCAAGGAAAGCTTAGAAAACTTGAAACTTAGCAAATGATCTAAAGTGTTTGCAAGCTCAAGTAAGCAAGGTATTTATAGAAAATGAAAACAATTGAGAGCCCAAAGGGAGGAGGGCTAGCCATAGCTTTTGGGAGGGAAGGAAGAGAAAAATATCTTTTACAACTTGTCATTCAAGCATGGTTTGAGGTATGGAAGTTATGATGCAAAGCATGGCTTCAAGTATGGTAATTTCCCTTTGTTTGAATTTAAAATAACCCTTCTAGAAGGCAAGGAGGGCTGGCTGAATTTGAACCACAAAAATGAGAGAAAAAGCCTTCTAGAAGTGGTCATATGTGTAACGCACCGATTTATCTATTAGAGTGAAAATGACCGAAATGCCCCTGAGGTCATTTTCAGCCCGAAATTCGAGGAAAGCCAGTCCGGCAGTACTCGAAGGGCAAACTCAATGTTGGAAGGGGATTAGATGACTTGTGTATCTTCCCGGGAACGAAAATCTCGTTTTTCGAGTTTTCGGGTCAAAATGACCAAAATGCCCCTACGGTGTTTTACCCATTTGCAAGTGCCGAATGAACCCGAAACTTCTCCAGATGATTTTAAAAGGTGTTTTTATGTATTCTATGACTTTAGTTTTGGTCCCGGAGGTCCCGGACGAAATTAGTGCAAAATTACGATTTTGCCCCTAGTTTCGTATTTTTACGCTTAATCGCGTAATTAAGCAAACCTAAGCAATATTAGGCTCTAATTGAAGGTTAATTAATTTCCTTAATTAATCTTGAGTCAAAATAATTTATTAAAGTTGATTAGAACCTAAAAGTGCTTAATTATAACTTGAAATCCTATTTTAAATTAAAGATTCCTAGTCATGGAATCTTGAATAGTGTTTTCTCTTTCCAATTCCTTAAATCATGGAATTGTGTTACATATTGTTTATTCACAAATGAGTTTTTAATTCTCTAATGATGTATGAGCACTCCTAATCTTGTCATAAAATCCTTAAACCTCATTCTTAGTTACCTAAACTTAAGCTTAATTATTCATAACCTTGTACCTAAACTAATACACACTTAAACTTACCATTAGCACCCAATTAGATGATCAAATCTCACCTCCTCTCTGTTGTCCCTGGTCTGGCCAAACCTCCATGCCCTCCATATGCATTACATGTTCAAATTTTCAACACTCCAAAGCCATACTTCAAGTCATATACACCATGCCTTGTCATATTTTCAATCAAGCTTGATTTTCCAAATGAATAACTAATTAAAATAACCCATTTTCCTCATTTATTTGTGGCTGAAAAACAACCAGCCATGCATTGTTTCTAGAAGCCTAATTTCATTCAAAATTGATAGGAAATTCACTCAAATCAAGCCATACTTTGTATCATACACTCCATACTTCAAACCATGCTTGAATGACCTTGTGTAAGAGATATTTTCTCTTCCTTTTCCCTCCAATAGCTACGGCCTGCCCTCCCTCCCCTCACTCCTTCATTGTTTTCATTTTCTATAAATACCTAAGCTTAGGGACTTGAGAGAACCTTTAGATCATTTGCATAGTTTCAAGTTTCTAGCTTTTTCTAAGTTCATTTCCTTTTCTCTCAAAGTCTCAAGAGAGTTCTCTCTTGTTCATCACCTTCATCTTCATCCTCTCTTCATCCTATCATCATCTCTCAACCTTCAAAACACCACCCCATAGCCTTGAACCATCATCAAACCTCTTAACCACCACACCTCAAACACAACCTCACTTGAAACACAACTCCAACCTTCTTGTTCTTCCTTGGCCGAAACCATCTAGCCCCAAGGAGGAGCTCATCATCTTGTTTTCCTTTTCAAAAGTTCAAGCTTTTTGTCTCCACTCTAGGTAGAAATGTTTTCTAAACTTTGTTTTTCATGAAAATGAGCTTTTCTAGCTTTCTCTTGGATTTTCTTTTTGAAACTTTCTTTGTTTCTTCTTCTTGTAGTTTCGGCCTCTTGGTCCTTTTGGCCACATGATAGCTCAATGATGAGAGCTCCTAGATGATGACTTTGTGTTCATCTCAAAGGAATCTCTAGAGCTTGAGTTTTTGCTTTCTTTGATTTTCAACACTATTTACCAACTCAAGATGATTTTTACTCAAGAACACCTTTACTTCCCTTGCTATTTTTGGTTTCGGTTTTCTTGTTTCCTTTTCTACAATATTTTGGTTTTGGTTCCTGACCTTTGAGGTTTTGTTTTGTTTTGAAAGTTTATTTATTTTGAGCTTGATGATGATGTTCAAGAACCTCATAGTTCCTTTGAGAACTTGGTTCAAGAACTCTAAAGCCCTCTTTGTGATGAGATGAGTGTTGGGTTATTTTATGTTAAAGTCTTGTATGAGCTCTAGCCAACCTTAAAATGAACCTTGCATCATGTTTACTTTTATGCTTTTCACATCATGTTTACGTTCCTTGCTATCACTAAGTACCAAGAAAATAAATGAACTTGCATTGTCATGTTTATATTTCAAGCTATGCATTATCATGTTTATATTTCAAGTTCTCACCTAAATATCAAAGACAATAATATGTTGCATCTCATATTTATTTTATGCTCTCACTTTACTTTCTAATGAAAGTTAAAACAAGTGCATAAGCATATTTATCTTTATGTCATCACTTAAATGAACCTAGAGCTCAAAGACTTGCCCATTGTTATCTCAAGCAAAGGCTTGAAAATCTATGTTTTTGGTCTTCATGTTTTCTGTAACACCCTAATTTTTAACCCAACTTTCTAGAACACATTAGGTTAAACATTAGGCTATTACTTCATAGTCTCATCCTTTTCTTAAAATACTTAAGGAAAATTACGAGTAAATTTTTTTTTTTTTTTAAAACACACAACAAAGTGAGAGTCACGTTCTTAGTCTAATCGAATAATAGGAATATAAAGCACGCTTAACACTCATAGAGAAACACAGAAATGGAAACATATAACAGCTGAGCATAAATCATCACAACAAGAGAAACGTTTCATTAATAACATAACTTAGAATACATAAGTAGTCATACCCTCATTGGGACAGGCGGAGCTTGTAATACAGAGAAAGGAAGTACAATAGAAGCGAAGCGTAAAGTAACATAAAGTAAACCATCACTACCCGAGTGCACCTATAGTGAATAACCTCAAAACAAAAGCGAGTTTATCCAGTCTACATGTGAGTGTGTGCACCTAAGCCTCCCCTAAAACATACTGCTACTAGAACCCGGAAAATGGAGTGTAAGATCCAAGAGCATAAAGCGGCGAAGTGGACATACGTGTAGGCTGGCGTGAGCTCCTGGGGGCGCCTCTGGACGGATGTGTCAATGAAGACCCACGATATGTCGCCATCAGTCTCTCAAGATGTGGCGGAGGCGAGAAAAGAAGAGAAAGAGTGAGAATCTTACTAAAGAATCTCGGTAGGAATCTCCTATTCTAGGGTTACATCGTTCACATCCTCAGAACCTTGGGTTTATTTATAAGGTGTACATGCATATGAGATTCATTATTAGGGTTTATGAAACTATTTATCCAAGGTCCATTTCTTTTAGTATGCATCTTGATGTCATGAATGCAACATGTTTAAGCATGAATGTATGGCAATACTTGAGCACATAAATCAACAAATCACAACAATCTAGATTCATGCAAGTGGCATAAGGGAATATTACAACTCTTACTTTTCTCATACTTATGTGACTTGAAAGCATCATATCTCTTTTGTTCTTTTTCTCAAAAACCACCCTCTTAAAACATATCCACCTATTTCCAACCGATACACATCATCGATTTTTATCATAACCTCCTATCTCCGTCTCACCTAATCGCCTAGGAATGAGCTCAATCGTAACTAGTCGTCACTAGATTTAATATGGGGTAAAATGAGGGGGTAACATAAACATATTTCATTCTTTGAAACGTTCTACTGGCCTCGAGTGCACAGCGAATTGTCCGCTTTGGTAAGGCTGCATCTGCACATACCCTCACAGATTTGCCTCCTCCTCACCATAGCAGGAGAAGTACGTCTCAATGCTTGTCACATAAAAATATCCTGGGGGTGCTTTCAGAACCAATGTCACCTTACGGGTTTTCAACTCATATGGTACTTTAAAACATTTTTCAACTCTTTTAGATTTGATAGAAATTCGGCAGCATAACGGCTGTTAAACTAAATTTCCTTCAAACCAAACTTCATGCCACAAGCTAATCACACAACTTAACATCTCAATAATCATTTCCTCACGTATCATCAATAAAACATTTTGGGGTTCATGCATCATCAAGCATATTCTTCTAATACATCATTCTCACATAGATAAACATCATAACACATATTTCAAACTCATCATTCTTACATAGATTATAGCATATATTCCAAACTCATCATAGCATATATTTTAAACACATCATACTCACATAGATAAAGCTCATGTATCATATATCATACTTGCATAAAATTAAGCATCATAAAAACTCAAGACTTCTTAATGTCTTATGCATCGTCCCTTAAGGTCCTTAACTCACAATCTAAGTTATAAATCATCGAAACCTAGTCTCTTAGGAACCTATGAGGTTATAACTAAGTATTTCTCACCTCACACTATGGTCAAGAACATCTCTAGACCTCAAGGATGCAGAATTTAAAATCCCAACTTTACGGGTACCTAGGAGTCACAACAATGACTCTTTCTAAGTCCAGTTTGTTCCTAAAGCATCAAGATTAAGCCCTAAACCAATTATGAGTCATTCCTACACATTTAAACTAATTTAGAACCATGATTATCATTTCTAAACCTTGCTGGACAGAATCCAGAAAATTCCATCATTAAGGGATCTAAAACTCTCAAATTAATTCTTTTCTAGTTCCTAACTTATCCTATCTTTCACATATGAGTCTTAACATTATTTTTACTCAAACATAAGCATCTTATCATTATTAACACAGCTCATACAGTGGCCAAACATAGCAAGGCAGAACCGAAACAAACATATCCATAAAAGACATGAAACACAATTTCTAAAGCACATAAAATACTAGTTTCTCTTGGAACCTTTTTCAACTTTCAAAACTCATTTATGGACACTTTTATCACCTAAAATCATAAAAATACTTAAGAGGGTAATAGCTAAATCATTTTCATCTCAAGAGGTCCTAAATTCATAAAACTTAGTTCTACATATTTATACTTACATAAGCTTAGAAAAATTATAAAACATAGTTTTCAATACTTAAACACCAAAGCCTCTTAGGGCCGAAATAGGGACCAAAAGCAATAAATATTTTTAGACCTTTATTGAGACAACAATGGGCAAGTCTTTGAGCTCTAGGTTCATTAAAGTGATGACATAAAAATAAACATGCTCATGCACTTGTTTTAGTTTTTTTGCTAGAAAGTAAAGTGAGAGCATAAAATAAATATGTGATGCATTATATTATTATCTTTGATATTTAGGTGAGAACTTGAAACATAAACATGATAATGCATAGCTTGAAATATAAACATGATAATGCAAGCTCCTTTATTACCTTGGTACTTAGTGATAACAAAGAAAGTAAACATGATGTGCAAAGTATAAAATAAATATGGTATGCATTATATTATTATCTTTGATATTTAGGTGAGGACTTGAAACATAAACATGATAATGCATAGCTTGAAATATAAACATGATAATGCAAGCTCCTTTATTACCTTGGTACTTAGTGATAACAAAGAAAGTAAACATGATGTACAAAGCATAAAATAAATATGGTATGCATTATATTATTATCTTTGATATTTAGGTGAGGACTTGAAATATAAACATGATAATGCAAGTTCCTTTATTACCTTGGTACTTAGTGATAGCAAAGAAAGTAAACATGATGTGCAAAGCATAAAATAAACATGATGCAAGGTTCATTTTAAGGTGATCTAAAGCTCATCCAAGACTTTAACAACATAATAACCCAACACATATCTCATTACAAAGAGAGCTTTAGAGTTCTTGAACCAAGTTCTCAAAGGAATTATGAGGTTCTTGAACATCATCATCAAGCTCAAAGAAATCAAAACTTTTTGAACAAATAAAACTTCAAAGATCAAAGGAAAATGGTAGCAAAAATGTTAAAGAAAGGAACAAAGAAACCGAAATCATAATAGCAAGAAAAGTAAAGGTATTCTTGAGTAAAAATCATTTTTGAGTTAGAAAATAAAGTTGCAACTCAAAGAAAATAAAACCTCAAGCTCTAGAGTTTCCTTTGAGATGAACACATAGTCATTATCTAGGAGTCCTCATCATTGAGCTATCATGTACTCATCAAGGCCAAGAGGCCGAAAATATAAGAAAGGGAAACCAAAGAAAGTTTCAAAAAGAAAACCCAAGAGAAAGCTAGAAAGAACTCATTTTCAAGAAGACAAAGTTTAGAAAACACTCCTACCTAGAGGGAAGACATTAAGCTTGGACTTGAAGATGAAAATGATCCGCGCAACACCTCCTAGGATGGTGATGATGATTCGGCCTTGATGAAAGAAAAAGGAAGGAAATGTGTTCTTGGTGAGCTTGTGTTTGAGAATGGAAGTTTAGGTGTTTGTATGATGATCCAAGGTGGTAGGGTGGTGTTTCAAGGTTGTGTGATGATGTTTCAAAAGGAAAAAGAAGAAGATGAAGAAGAAGAATACTCTTGAGATTTGAGAGAAAAAGGAAGAACTTAGAAAAACTAAAAAAACTAAACTTAGCAAATGAACAAAGTGTAGCAAAAAGGTTCATCTAGGCATGGTATTTATAGAGAAGAATGGGAGTGAATGAGTGGAGGAGAATGAATCCTCATGGAACATGAGGTGAGGCATGTGTGGAGGAGAATGAATCCTCATGGAATATGAGGTGAGAGAATTGCACTTTGATGACATGGCTTCAACCATAGTCTTTGGAGTGTGAAATAAAATTAAATTGTGATAAAATGGATGATGAATTTCGTGCAAGTCTGATGCAGCAAGGGAGGAGGTAGTTTTGGTCATGTAATAGTGTGTTAGTGATGTGTTTAGGGGTGTATTAGCTTAGGTGTAAGGTTAGGAGTCATTAAGCATAAGTTTAGGTGACTAAGAATGTGATTAGGAACCTTTATGACATGATTAAGGAGTACTCATACATATTTAGGAGATTTTAAATTCATTTTATGAATAAAACAATGTAGGCAAAATTCCATAATTTAAGGAATTGGAGAGAAAACACTATTCAAGATTCCATGACTAGAAATCTTGAATTTAAAATAAGATTTTAAGTTGTAATTAAGCACTTTTAGGTTCTAATCAACTTTAACAAATTATTTTGACTCAAGATTAATTATGGAAATTAATTAATCTTGATTAGAAACATAATATTGCTTAGGTTTGCTTAATCACGCTTAAGATTAAAAACACGAAACTAGAGGGTAAAATCGTAATTTTGCACTAATTTTGCCGGGACCTCCATAATTAAAAACTGAGGTCATAGAATACATAAAACGTCTTTTAAAACCATCCTGGAGAAGTTTCGGGTTCATCAGGCACTTGTAAATAGGTAAAACACCACCAGGGGGGCATTTTGGTCATTTTGACTGAAGCTTCGAAAAACGAGATTTTCGATTCCAGGAAAGAGTACACAGGTCATCTAATCCCCTTCCAACATTAGGTTTGCCCTTGAGTCTTGCGGATCGGCTTTCCTCGGTCTGGGCGAATGACCTCAGGGGCATTTCGGTCATTTTCACTCTAGCAGAAAATCGGGGCGTTACATTTTCAGCCCCAATGAGATTTGTTGTTTACAAGTATTGAAAACTATGTTTTATAATTTTTCTAAGCTCTTATGAGTTAAAGGAATATATAGAACTAAGTTTTATGAATTTAGGACCCTTTGAGACAAGTTTGATTTTGCTACTGCCCTCATAAATATTTTTATGATTTTAGATGATAAAAATGTTTATAAATGAGTTTTGAAAGTTTTAAAAAGGTTCCAAGAGAAACTTGTATTTTATGTGCTGTAGAAATTGTGTTTGATACCTGGAGATGTTGGTTTCGGTTTTGCCTTGCCTTGTATGACCACTATATGAGCTGTTTTAATTATGGTCATATGCTTATGTTTGAGTATAATTAATGTTAAAACTCATATGTGAAAGATAAGAGAAGTTAGAAACTAGAAAAGAATTAATTTGAGAGTTTTAGATCCCTTAATGTTTGAATTTTCTGGATTCTGTCCAGCAAGGTTTAGTAATGATAATCATGGATTTAAATTAGTTTAAATGTATAGGAATCACTCATAAATGGTTTAAGACTTGATCTTGATGCCTTAGGAGCAAACCGGACTTAGAAAGGGTCAATGTTGTGACTCCTAGGTACCCGTAAAGTTAGGATTATGAATTCTGCATCCTTGAGGTTTAGAGATGTTCTTGACCATAGTGTGAGGTAAGAAATACTTAGTTATAACCTTATAAGTTCCCGAGAGATTAGGTTTGATAATTTATAACTTAGAATATGAGTTAAGGATCTTAAGAGTCAATGCATAAGACACTAAGAAAGTTGTTAATGCTATGATGTGTTATATGATGCAATGATATGATGAGATGTGCTTGATGTATGAGAAAATGATTGATGAAAATGTTAAAGTTTATCATAGCATGAGAGTTTATGAGAATATGATTGTGTGAATTAGCTTGTGACAGTTTGAAGGAAAATCGGTTTACCAACTGTTATGCTGCCGAGTTTCCATCAAACCTAAAGGGTTGAAAAGATATTTTAAAGTACCACATGAGTTGAAAACCCTAGGTGACACCGGTTCGGCCGAGCACCCCCAAGGGAGACAAATCCGTGAGGGTATGAGTAGATGCAGCCTACCAAAGCGAACAAATTGATATGGCTTAATGCCCGCAAAGTGTTTCAAAGAGGGTATATACTAAGAGAGGTGATCCCTGCCCCCTACCCGTACTTGCGAGTCGGGATTATTTTATAATGTTTCGCTTATTCAGATAATAAGCAAGAGCTAGTGATGACTAGCTGAGGTATGAGCTCATAACCTAGTTATTTTAGAATGGCCTTATTATGCTAAAGTACCATGATTGATGTCACGAAGTTGAAGAATGATTCACTTGAAAGTGTATACCCTTATGCCACATGGTTTATGTTTACATGCTTTGATGTGTTGTTGTATATGCTCAAGTATTGACATGCATCCATGATATAACCTGTTGCATTCATAACATCAAGATGCATGCTAAAAGGAATGGACCTTGGATAATCAGTTTGGAAAACCCTAAATTGAATCTTATATGCATGATCACTGTTTTATAATTAAACCCAAGGTTCCTGAGGATGTGAACGATGTAACCCTAGGATAGAAGACTCCTACTGAGATTTCTTTAGTAAGAATTCTCATTCCTCTCTCTTCTTTCTTCCATCACATCTTCAGAGATTGATGGCGACATTCGTTGTCTTCATTGACACGCCCGTATGGGAGGTGCACTATGACCCGGACCATCGTTCGTATCATTTTGAGGGTTGTTGTGCCGTCCGTGTTTTTGTGCACATGGGACGACCCTTCGCCTATCCGGTATCGAGCTACCAGTTCACTCCTACTGCACCTTTTGGTGGTGACGACATGATCTTCGAGCGTACCCGCCCGCGCGACAAGTAAAGACATCATGCTCGTCCATCTGCTTCTGTCGTCCATGACTTTCCGGAGTATGTGCCACGTTCGAGGAGGTCTGAGATGGACCCGTCTGAGGATTCACCTACGCACGTCCCTTCGGAGGGTTCTGCACCTTTTCCCCAGTATCGGCGTGCAAAAAGTGAGGAGACCATGACGCAGCCGCGTCTAGCGAGGAGGGCCGAGATGCGTTCGCACCGAGGAGTTCATGCCCATCCGGCACGTGTTCCCTTCCCACTTCACTGGTCGGCTCAGGAGGAGATTGAGCAGTTCGTGGGCTACATACCCCTATCGCCTGAGCATCCCCGTGGTCACTAGTTTCCGGTGGAGAGACTTATGAGTACCCGAGCCTTCGTGAAGATCTTCCCTTCGGCAGTACCTTTTGGGAAGGGTTGTAGATTTGTACTTGTAGAACAGTAGGAGGGTAGCATTTTGGGTTTATCTTCTTGTCGTACCATGTACCTTGTATTTTCTTATTTCTGTTATATTTTATTTTCGCTGTATTACAAGCTCTGCCCGTCTCCATGAAGGTAAGACTACTTATGTACTCTAATTAAGTTATTAATGAAATGTTTCCTTTGTTATCATGATTGTTGTTCTTTGGTTATATGCTTTACTTTATGATTTCTAAGGATTGTTATGTGTGCTTTATATTTCTGTCATTCGACTAGTTAAGTTCGTGGCTCTTACTTTAGTTTATGTTTTCAAAAAAAAAATTTACCCGTAATTTCTGCTAAGTATTTTATTAAAATAATGAGACTAAGAAGTAATAGCTTAATGTTTAACCTAATGTATTCTAGAGAGTTGGGTTAAAAATTAGGGTGTTACAATATGAAGCATGGATGAAAGCATGGTGTTTGTATGACAAAGCATGGTTTATGGTGAAGTGGAAGCATGGTTCTTTGAGTGTAAAAATTTGAGCATGTGATGGAAATTGGGGGAGGATGGCTTCGGCTAGAATGGGCAGCAAGGAGGGAGGAAAAATATTCCATGTAATTGTGTGTTAGTGATAGATTTAAGTGTAGATTAACTTAGGTGCAAGGTTAGGAATTATTAAGCATAAGTTTAGGTAACTAAGAATGAGTTTTAAGAGTTTTATGACAAGATTAAGGAGTGCTCATACACATTTAGAGAGTTTAAAATTCATTTTATGAATAAACAAGGTAGACAGATTTCCATGATTTAAGGAATTGGAAAGAGAAAACACTATTCAAGATTCCATGACTAGGAATCTTGAATTTAAAATAAGATTTCAAGTTGTAATTAAACACTTTTAGGTTCTAATCAACTTTAATAAATTATTTTTACTCAAGATTAATTATGGAAATTAATTAACCTTCAATTAGAGCCTAATATTGCTTAGGTTTGCTTAATCACGCGATTAAGCGTAAAAACACGAAACTAGGAGCAAAATCGTAATTTTGTACTAATTTTGCCCGGGACCTCTGGGACCAAAACTAGTCACATACTACATAAAAACGCCTTTTAAAACCATCTGGAGAAGTTTTGGGTTCATCCGGCACTTGCAAATGAGTAAAACACCATAGGGGTGTTTTGGTCATTTTGACCTGAAAACTCGAAAAACAAGATTTTCGATCCCGCAAAGGTACACAAGTCATCTAATCCCCTTCCAACATTGAGTTTGCCCTTCAAGTACTGCCGGATCGGCTTTCCTCGAATTCTGGGCTAAAAATGTCCTCAGGGGCATTTTGGTCATTTTTACTCTAACAGAAAAATCGAAGCGTTACATCAGAAAGTATCCTTCTAAAATATAACAAACGTAATGGAACACATATAATCAAATTTTCAGAAAATACAATATAAGCATAGTAGTAAAATAAAAAAGAGATAAGGGATAAGAAGATATTATACAAGTGTTTTTATACTGGTTCAACAACCTGCTTACATCAAATTCTTAACCACTGTTGAGTTCTACTAAAAACCTTTCTCAACTCGAGAAAGTTGGATAGTCTTTATAGTAGCCTTCCCATGCTCTCACACGTGACCAGTAGTTCACTTTACTATCACACATGAGTAGTCTTTGACCATTCTTTCCAAGCTAACACAGTAACCAGTAGTTTGCTCCTACTGTCACAACTAAGTAGTCTTTAACCAGTCTATTCAAGCTAACCTTGTGACTAGTAGTTCACTCCTACTATCACATTACAAGTAGTCTTTGCTTAGCCTCTCCAAGATAACGCATAGAGATCACTATCGGATCGAGTTTACAAAGGTTTTTGTTTGGGTTTTTCACTAAAACTAGCCAACACTCAAGTTTTCGTAAGATATACAGTGATAGACCTAGGAAACTTGAATTGATTCTTTCTATGATTCTTCCTAGGAAGAACATAAGATCTTCTAAGAGCATAGAAAGAAGATTTTTATAAACAAGAAACTAATTACAAAATGTAATAACTTTACAGAAAAGATGAGAAAATTGTTCATCATTTCAGCACTTTCTTCTTTGTAAAAGTCTCTTAAGTTGTAATCACAACATCTCTATTTATAGATCTTTTTCATTTATGATTATTGCCCTTGATCTATTGTCCAAGTGACACAAGTAGATCGTTGTTTGTGTCTTGAAAATGCAATCTAGATGAATAGCTCGGTGCTCGTCAAAGCTGTTGCAGAAGCCGTGTAAAACAGAGGTTTCTAAGGCCATCTTCATAAACTACTTTTTACTTTCTAAACGAGGTTTTTGAACTTTTCCTTCTAGAAGTTACAGTAGTTGACCAAGTTGGTAGAAGAGATGTCATGTCAGTTTATGACTAGGTTTGACTTTAAATTTGAATTTCAAATTTCCTTCATTTTCCTGTAAAGTTCACTATTTCACTATAAAACATGCTTTCTGCAGAGCGATAACAGTTTCTTGATTTTTCTTTAATATTACAGTTTTGAATCAGAGCTTGTAAATGATAATATTATTGCAATCACAATATTGAAGGTTGTAGAACACATTTGCTTTAGAGTTGGATAAAATCTTCACTTGAAATGTATTTTTTAAAGTCGCGTGCTATTTTCTGAAGATCTGAGCATTGGTTCCTTGTTCTTGAGAATATTCTTCAATACATTGAGCATATGTTCGTTCATTCCATGATATAATGTTCACTTCCATTAATTTCCCATCTCTTTAAACAAGATAAAACATATTTGCACATGTCATGTGAAAATATTTATGCTTTAAGAACCATGTTATACTAATATAACAACCTGTTTGTTGCTTCAAGAAACTCAAGAAAAATTGGCTCAGAAACAAGAGAGAAAACTCTCACAAACTCAAACTCTCAATTTATTCTTTAGCTCAAGGATGCTAATACATGAGGTATTTGGCCCTATTTATAGTGATTTTAGGAACCAAACAGGATGAGAATACAAGCTGGAATGATAAGGATGCAATGAAGTAGAACAACAAAATTCAAACAACTTGCAAAAATAGTCAAAAAAATGGACTCTTCACATGGAGGGTTGGTGGTGGTTGGTGGTGGTGCATGCATAGTCTCAAATGGCAGAGGTTTGTCCTCTGTCATACTCCACGGGTTGGAGAGAACTCGCCCTCGAGTTTAGTTCTATCTCATCATCAAAATATGGTGAAAGATCAGCGACATTAAAAGTTGCAGAGACACCATATGTTCCTGGTAGTTCGACTTTGTAAGCATTGTCATTGATTTTCTGCACGACTTTGAACGGTCCATCAGCTCTAGGGAACAACTTAGCATTTGATTGATTTGGAAATCGTTCCTTTGGTAGATGTATCCATACCAGATCTCCAACTTTAAAAATTTGTTGCTTTCGATGCTTATCACACTGAACTTTATACCTTGAATTTTGTTTGTTGATCCGCTCTCAGACTTGCTCATGCAACTTTTTTATTTCTTTTGCTCGGCTATCTGCATCTGAACTATATTGTTGCTTGTCAGATGAGGGTGTCAAATCTAGCGAACTATGTGGACGAGTGCCATAGACTACTTCAAATGGACATTTTCCAGTGGCTTGATTAGTTGAATTGTTGTAAGCAAATTCAACTTGGGCCAGAATGATATCCCACTGTTTTAAATTTTTACCGACAAAACTTCGAAGTAGATTTCCCAAAAGTCGGTTGACTGCTTCTGTTTGCCCATCTGTTTGTGGATGACTGGCACTACTGAACTGGAGCTTAGTACCCATCTTCTTCCATAAGGTTCTCCAAAAGTGACTTAAGAATTTCACGTCTCGATCGGAAGTGATGGTTTTAGGAATTCCATGAAGACACACAATTTCTTTGAAATACAAGTCAGCAACTTGAACAGCATCATTGGTCTTCTGACATGGAATAAAGTGGGCCATCTTTGAAAATCTGTCCACAACTACCATTATGGAATCCTTCATTCTTGAGTTCGAGGTAGTCCAAGGACAAAGTCCATGCTAACATCTTCCCAAGGTGCTTCTGGAATGGGAAGTGGGATATATAATCCCGTATTTTGACTCTTGGCCTTTGCCAAGTGGCAGATTCTACATCGTTGAATATGTCTGTTGACATCTCTTTCAAGCCTCGGCCAATAGAAACTTTCTTTTACTAAAGCCACAGTTTTATCTCTTCCAAAATGTCCTGCTAAACCTCCATCGTGGGCTTCCCAGATAATGGATTCCCGTAGTGAGCACTGAGGAATGCACAAGGCCTTCCTTTTGAACAAAAATCCTTCATGCCTGTAGTAGTCTTGGAAGGATTGTGATTCTGTTAGGTTCCAAAACTTTTGGAAATCAGGATCATCCTGGTATAGCTCCTTGATAGTCTCAAAGCCAACTACCTTTATTTGGAGAGTAGATAGTAGTGTGTGACGTCTATTGAGAGCATTTGCAACAGTATTTTGAACTCCTGCCTTATGTTTAAGTAAGAATGGATAAGGCTGTAGGAATTCACTCCAAGCAGCATGTCTGCGATTGATCTTCTGTTGAGAATTCAAATGCTTGAGGGCTTCATGATCAGAATAGAGAATAAATTCTTTGTACAGCAGATAATGACTCCAATGTTGCAGGGCACGGACAATGGCATAGAACTCCTTGTCATAAGTGGAGTACTTGAGTTTACCATTGTTGAGCTTTTCACTGAAGAAGGTTATAGGATGGCCTTCTTGGCTTAAGACAGCACCAATTCCAGTGTTGGAAGCGTCACAACTGACTTCGAACACTTGATCAAAGTTCGGAAGGGCTAACACAGGTGCTTCAGTCAAACATTTCTTCAACTCCTGAAAACTTTTCTGCGCTTGCTCTGTCCATTGGAACTTGTCTCCTTTTATGCAATCTGTTAGTGGGGCAGCAACGGAGCTAAAACCTTTTATAAACCTTCTATAAAATGAAGCTAATCCATGGAAACTCCTCACATCATGGATTGACTTCGGGATTGGCCAACTGTTGATGGCTTCAACCTTGCTTGGATCAACTCGAATGCCTTCAGCAGTGATGATGTAACCCAGAAAAGTCACTTCATAGGTTAAGAAAGAACATTTCTGTAGATTGGCATAGAGTTTTTGTTCACGTAATGTTTGTAGCACTTGTTAAAGGTGCTCTAAATGCTCCTTTTTGCCTTTGCTATAGATCAAAATGTCGTCAAAGTAGACAACTACAAATTTTCCAATGAATGGTCGAAGTACTTGATTCATCAGGCGCATGAATGTACTCGGGGCATTGGATAAACCAAAGGGCATCATAGTCCATTCATATAGACCATCTCTAGTTTTGAAAGCAGTCTTCCATTCATCTCCTGGCTTGATCCTGATCTGATGGTATCCGCTACGAAGGTCAATTTTGGAAAAGATATCGGCACCATGCAGCTGATCTAGCAGATCATCAAGTCTTGGTATCGAAAATCGATACTTGATGGTAATCTTGTTAACAGACTATCGACACACATTCTCCAACTTCCATCCTTCTTGGGTACTAAAATTGCAGGAACAGCACAAGGGCTAACGCTTTCTCGTATCAACCCTTTCTTCAAAAGTTCTTCGACTTGATGTTGGATTTCAGCATGCTCCTGAGGACTCATTCTGTAAGCTGGTCTGTTGGGAATGACTGCTCCAGGAATAAAGTTAATGGCATGTTGGATGTCTCGCATTGGTGGTAGTCCATGCGGAATTTCTTTGGGCACAACATCAGGGAATTCAGCTAGCATGTGTTCAATTTCTACTGGAAGAATGGTATCTTCATTTGATTCAAATAGTAGAACAAATCTCATGTTCTGGGCTTCCTCTGCTGTCACCTTGAATTGTTCTTTTGTTACCAAGGTCACCAGTGGTCTTGATTCCTTCTTGCTTTCATTAACTTCACTTGGTGGTAGAGGAGTTAACTTGACTTTGACTCCATCCTTGATGAAGGAGTAAGTGTTGGTATAACCGTCATACAAGGCACGACGATCATATTGCCAAGGTCTTCCAAGGATAAGATGACATGCATCCATAGGAATAACATCACACCATGCTTGATCTTGGTACTTTTGACCGATGGAAAAGGTTACAAGGCAACGTTGAGAAACCCTCACTTCACTTCCTTTATTGAGCCACTGTAAATTGTATGGATGGGGATGGTTTTGTGTTGGCATTTTCAATTTCTCCACCATATAGTTGGACACTACATTTTCACAGCTTCCACTATCAATGATAACATCACAAACCTTTCCTTGTGAAGTGCAACGAGTATGGAAGATATTATGCCTTAGCCATGGTTCTTCTTTTGCTGGTGTTGTATGTAGGCTTCGTCTGATTACTAATGACTCTCCATGGTCTGCAGGAACATATTCTTCATCATATACAGGCTCAATCTCCTCTTCAGGTTCTTCTGGGGTTTCTTCTTCTTCATGCACTTCATAAGCTTCTCCTTTGATGATGGTTATGGTTCTCCTGGTTGGACAATTGGAGGCTATATGACCAAAACCTTGGCATTTGAAACATTTGACGGCCTTGGTTTTGTTTTCAGTGGTGATGGGTTTGGATGGAGGTTTGTCTGAAGTGCTGGGTTGATCTGTTGGTGTTTTGTGGGTATAGGAAGGATTTTCAGTGGAGGAAAAAGTTCTGTAAGAAGATCTTTTGGGTATTTGTTTCTCCACTCTTATGGCTAAACGGATAACATCGTCTAAGGACCAATATTGTTGGAGCTGAACTGGATGGGCAATGTCAGTATTTAGTCCTCCCAGATAACGAGCTATTGTTTGCTCCTCCCTTTCTTGGATGTCACACTTCATCATCAACTTCTCAAATTCTCTGGTGTATTCTTCTACAGACAAGTTCTTCTGTCGAAGATTCTATAGTTGAATGAAATTATCTTGATAGTAATGAGAAGGCAAGAACTTTCGAGTTAGTTCTCGACGCAATTTCTCCCATGTCTTGATCTTACTTTTTCCTTCTTGTTCACGCTTCTTTTTAAGATTCTCCCACCAAATGGAAGCGTGCTTCTTTAACTTTACAGCAATGATCTTCACTTTCTTTTCTTCTGGTATCTCCTTGTACTCAAATACTCGCTCAATAGTTTGAAGCCAATCAACAAACTCATCGGGTTGAAGTTTCCCTTCAAAATCTGGAATCTCTACTTTGATGTCATCATGTCTAAAAGATTGTCTTTGCGGACGATGGCTTTTAAACGATGATGCATCACTACTATATTCATCATTGTCTGATTGCATGTGATGTGCATCCTGTAGTTGTTGGATTTGTCTCCTCATTTCTTCCATTTGAATTTCTCGGAGAGTTGCTTCATTTTGTCTTCTTGGGGGCATTTTGGATGTAGGGAAAAAATTTGTGAAGTACCAGGTTACTGGATTGGAGATTATAGTTTTGTAATTAGAACACCAGGGAAGTTCCCAGGAAAGAGAGGTGGCGCTAAGCGTCCTTAAAAACCAAGTCTTTCCTTAGCCAGATCTTTCCTGAAATGTGCCTTTTACAATCCCACAATTTCTTTACCAATAACAAATTCTTTTCTGATGTGGAAGATCAGATAAAACTGCAACCACAGAGCATACTTGGAATTTATAGGAATTTGGTACTTTACAAATAGGTATGGAGCCAAAATTACAATTTATGAACTTTGGAGGGCAAAAAATGTAATTTTGGAAGGCTAGGTAAAATTCTAGAAGTTAGGGGTAAAATGGTAATTTTATGAGAATTAAGGGTAAAAAGGTAATTTTGAAAAGTTGAGGGGCAAAATTATAATTTTCAAAAGTTCAGGGACTAAATTGCAATTATTAAAAGTAAATTGCAATTATTAAAAGTTAAGGGTCTAAATTGCAATGAGCTGCTAACGTGGCGCTTGGTGACACGTGGCAGAATTTGAGTGGCTGATGTGTCGCTGACTGGACATAGCAGGTTGACGTGGTAGATGATGTGGTCGTCTTCTACCTTTGATTTTCCGGTGACAATTCCGGCGGCGGCTCACGGTGGTCCGGCGGTGGCTCACGGTGGTTCTGCAACTCCGGTGAATTTTCCGGCAAAGACCGTGGCGGCGCGTGGAAGTTCCGTTGGCCTTGAAACTTGCTACCCAAAGGTTTTTCGACCTTCCGGACGCAATGGTGGTGTTAGTTTTGTGAAAAAATGGCTGTAAAGTGGAGTTTTGGAGGGGGCAACCTTGGTGCACTTAAAACACCACCCAAAAACTCAAGCTTTCCGTTGATTTCTTCACTCAAAACTCAACTCCGGGATAGAAACCTTGCTCTGAATACCAAAATGGCTCAGAAACAAGAGAGAAAACTCTCACAAACTCAAACTCTCAATTTATTCTTTAACTCAAGGATGCTAATACATGAGGTATTTGGCCCTATTTATAATGATTTTAGGAACCAAACAGGATGAGAATACAAGCTGGAATGATAAGGATGCAATGAAGTAGAATAACAAAATTCAAACAACTTGCAAAAATAGTAAAAAAAATGGACTCTTCACATGGAGGGTTGGTGGTGGTTGGTGGTGGTTGGTGGTGGTGCATGCATAGTCTCAAATGGCAGAGGTTTGTCCTCTGTCAAAAACATTAGACCTTATTCAAAATATTTTCTCTAAATTTATTATGTTATCACTCAAAATATTGTGATTTAAGGTTTTCTGAAAGGTTCTAGAGCAAACAAAATAATGATATCTAATATTAAGTAAGACGTAGGAAGACCATATGTCATCTAGCATAATATAGAGACCCAAATGACTCATTTTTGTGGTTGAAACATTAGCCATTTTATTATGAAGCATATGATAGTAATAACTCATTTTGTAAAATTTCAAACACTAAAATGTATCATTTAAGTTTTCATACCATATCAGATGAAATGTTAACAAATCTAGGATGGACAAATATGATTCATTTATAAAGTAAGGGATCAATTTGAGTCATTTTAAACTTTAGGGGACTCTTAAGTTTAACTTCAAGGAGCACGTGAACTACATCCAATGGTTCTGTGTTGTGTTGGAGGCATTTTGCAAGCAATCAACCACTGTCACTATAATGCCATCACCACACACCTCTATTTGTGTCGCCAAAGGATCTAGTTGTTGAGCATTATCTGACCCTAGATATGGATTTGGAGAATTTGGATCTACTTCATATGAATCTTAATATGTTTTAATGCTAGATTTGTTGTTGGTTCTTCTCCTGTGGTTGTCAATTTGATGCATTACCCTAAATCTGAATTTGGATTTGTATCTTGATCTATTATTATTAGATCTAGATTTTTGAACTATTGTTGTTGGCTATGAAGTTGGATCTATTGATTTCTAATTTATTATTTCTTGTAAAATATTACTAAGTTGAAAGCATGGAAAAGAGATTTAGGATTCTGAGATATTACCCCAATGAATTCTATTTTTCAACCCAATGATAAAACAATTTAACAATGTCTCACGATAATTCATATGAATGCAATGAACCACAAAATTGAGATAATATTTACTTACAGTACCAACCTACACCATAGTTGAATTCTCCAAACCACTATAGAAATCATTGGGTATGGTGGTCAATGAAAGCATTATTTGAGATAATATAGAAGTTAAAAATAGGAGAGCAGTAGAATTAGAAAGGATAGAAGAATTCTGAGAGAATATCTAGGGAGGAAAGAAAATATTTAGAGATGGGGAGAAACTCTTGAGGAGAGCTCCAATTATAATTCACATATATCCTATTCAACTCCCAGTACTCTTATTTAAACCACTAGTATAACTAAATCTAACTCCACTAGTTGATAGCTATTTGGGCCCATTATATATGTTACCATATGTAGTTGCAAATTTAACTTATGTTGTCAGATAATCTCCACATTTATTATAAAGTTAATGTGTAGCATATGCTATTTGCAAGTGATTGGTTTAGCTTATAGAATTTCTCGTGTATAAGACAATATTTTGGCAAGCATCAGTATCATGCTAAATGCCTAATTAGTTAGGAGATTGTTAATAAGGTAATTTAAAGCTACTAGAAGAATAGGGAAATAGAGAGATCCAAAAAGATATTTTCCAATTACTGATAGGCATAGCTATAAACAAAAATATTATTTGAACACCCCTAATGAGTACCCACTTTATAACATTGGATATGATGGTGTCCCTACATGCTATCCATCCATTATATCTAATGGTTATAAAGTGGATATCCTAATGGATACCTACTTGTTGGGTGTTCAAATAACACCACTCACCTTCAAAATCATATTGATCTTCAAAAAGTATAAATCCAAATCCAAAGTTGCATGGTTAGTACGAGTATGGATCAATGATTAGGAGAATGCTCTTTATGTCACTTAACCTACTTGAAAGGATTGGATCCTATGTTCAATCAATTAAAAGCCTATTGATAACTAAAGAAAGTCGCATAACTTAAGTGATTCTTATACATACTGACAGTAATTAAAGTGAAGCCAAATGGAATTCCAACACACCTACTTCATACAAAAGTGTCTGATCATTCAAATAGTTAATAGATTTTTTACTAGTTTCTCACCTTATTATTTTTCCTTTGAGGGTTTCCCATGAGGCTTTTCCTTTAACTCCTACCACAAAATGATTCATTTTATTAGACAATAGAAATGAATCCAATATCTTCTACTAAGTTGCTGCCAACTTACCAGTATCTGTTTACATTATTTGAATACATTTAGCTTTATTGACACATGATAAGTCCACATTGTATATGGCCAAACACAGGGTGTAATAGAGAAAATCAATCGTTACAACACATTTTTACGTCAATATGTATCATCATGAAACAATTCAAGGATTATAAATTACATATCATATCACATGATGTGGTGGCCACAACATTTATGGCTATGTTCAAGGTTGTAATCGCATTACACCACAATTACAATGTGAAAGTTGTGTGTAACTATGATGTCGCCACATTAGAGCTACAAATGGCAACAACATGTCACATCTACTCCTCAATAGCTGCAACAAGCTCCATTTGATGTTGTAAATGTACAAAAGTTTTACGTTGCAACAATCATATTGTGCACCACGATAGTCACAGTATCTGCAATCACGACAACTACAACAACAATAGTAGCTACAACTATAACTACAATTTAAAAACACTAAGATACACAGGGAAGCCATATTGTTATGAACTTGTGTCTTTTTGCATGCCATGAACAAAGCAAAAATATGCATATACAGGGATGAATACGATGTGACAATATTATAGATATGCAATATTATTTTATATTATGTTTTATATATATATGATGACCAAAAAAATATTATATATATAAGTAATTAAATATAATTTATAAATATAATTGTATAAATAAAAAAAAAACTTATCCACCGCCTATTAGAGTACAAGCTTAATATTATGAATGTGATGTTTCTAGTTATTTGATATTGAGTAACTTGTCCACAATTATAGGGTTATATTAAGGGTAAATTGAAATAGGAAACTTATTGTTATATTCTTTTAATTGATTATTTGATTCGTTTGGTATTTGGCTGTTACTATTCATTTTGAGAATATGGAGAAAAATGGAGTCAAAAATAATATGGAAGATGAATTTATTGCTAATTATATGATAATTTATATCGAGAGGAAGATTATTTAAAAATTGGCACAAATTCTATTATTAATGAGTTTTATGAGTTAAAGGAATGATGTACTCAGCTTCAATAAATATGTATGACTCATAAAAATTTTTGTACCGTGAAAATTTCCTTTATTAACATATATTATAATGTGTATTCTCATATATGACCTTTTATTTTTAGCCCCTCCTTTGTAGCCTTTCTAGATCCGTCCATGTACATATAAAGATCAACAATAATGAAAAAAAAAAAGGTTTCTCTTTTATGAATATCTATATGTGCACCAAGAGAAAACGAAAGAAGAAAAAGAATTAAATTTCAAGTACAATTAAAAGAAGGTTCTATGCCTTTAGTTAATCCATTTTATGACCAAGTGTAATTTATAAGTAAAAATGTAGAAAGAAAAGGAAAAGAAAGACGATGCGGAAGGGGAAAGAATAGGTTTAATCAAAATTGAGGCAGTGTTATGAAAATTGAGGCCCTATTAGCCTTTTTTTCAATAATTATTAATTTACAACAATTACTGTCTGATGGCAATGGTAATTTAAAACTATTGGGCAATATATATATAGTTTAATGCAAACAACTTTATTCAGAATTTCTACATCAAAATTGCATATCTCATGCTTTCATTTACCACAAGATGATTCATTTCAAAAATCTGTGCAACTTCACTAGAGGCCCCATCCGACCCATTAACATGAGGATTAGAGACAAATGAGAGTATTGACATTGGAGCTTGGAGAATAGTGCAAAGAAGCGATAAACCACCACATGCATCATGTCTTCTTCCTCTGTCACCTCCAAATATTGGTAGTTCAGTCATGTTCCCTACTTCAGACATGTTCTCATCTGCCACCTTGGAGCTTTTCTTCAGGTTGTGAAGATTTCTTCTCACTACAGCTACAAGGTGCCACATCCTTATTTCTACGCAAAAGAAACTGAAGAAGCGATAATAAGTACTTACAGGTTTAATATCCAAAGCTTTTAAAGCATTCTCCGAGTGTGGGAATGAACTTCACAACATAAAACTAAATAAATAGGTTGGAAAGGCTAGCCCTTTTTATGAGGCTTTTGATAATGGTTGCTTCAGTGGTGGTGTTGCTAGTGCTTGTTGTAACACCCTAAATCTTAACCCAAGACTACTAGTATGTTCTTAGGTTAATCTTTAGAATATTACCTCTTGGTCTCATCTTTTACTTAGAAAATACTTAGCGGAAATATGGGTAAAATTTTTCTTTTTGGAATTTAAAATCAAAGTGAGAGCCACGCACGAAACTTTAAGGGGAATCATAGCGAAACATATAAGCAAAGCATAAGAAACACATCATGTCATGGGAACATCAACTGAATCATAGATATATATATATATAACGTGCCTACCCAAAGAGGCAGGACTATTTGATACATCATGAAGCAAAATACAAGCGAGAAATGCAATACAAGGAAATCATAAAAAGCAAATACAAGAGAAACTACACCCATACCCATGTGCACCTAAAGGAGACAACCTCATATACAAAAGAAGGTTTGTCTCTACTATGTGGCGTGTGTGTGCACTAACTACTACCCCCTCCTATGACTACTCCTGGGTCCGAGTCTTTGTGGGGTCAGTCGATCCTTTGGCGAATCTCGGCAGGAGTGGTCGGCGCATCATCCGGGCATGTCCACCGCGGCGGCGCATAGATGGCCGTCGAGCCAACCTCGGACCACCGAATCTCCTCACTCCCGACCTCATCGGTGGAGGAGCGGGACCTAGAGCTCCAAGCGTACATGTGGGATGGCGGGTCCTCGGATGGGTCCGTCTCAGTACTAGGGGGAGGCACATACTCGAGTACTCGCGTACGGATGTCTCGAGCTCCATGCGGAGGATCTCGCTCATCGCGTGGTCTCGCTCGCTCAAAAATCCGTTATGACTGGTAAGGAGCAGTCGGGGTGAAGCGGTAGCTCGGAGCGAAGTGCTTGCGAAGGGTAGATCCCATGAACATGAATACTCGGCGGTCGGCTGACCCTCAAATGGTATGACCGAAAAGCCGGTCATGGTGCAAACTCCCATACCAGGTGTCGATGAAGAGTACGAATGTCGCCATCTGAAGATAAGCGGAAGAAAAAGAGAGGAATGAGAATCTTTCTAAAAGAATTCTCGTGAGGGTTATCCCTACCTAGGTGACATCGTCACATCCTCGAGAACCTTGGGTTTATTTCTAAAGGTATGCATACATATAAATTCCTTTTAAGTTTGTTTCAAAGAGGTATTTTATCCAAGGTCCGTCATATTTTATAATGCGTCTTTATAACTTAAGCAGAAATATACTAATGATATGAATGCATCATAAGGAAAACCAAACAATAGAATAACTAGGAAACATTATAACATTGGCATAAGTATAGTTTATGTGACATTGTTAACTTTAACTTTCATCTCTTGGGGCCGCCCTAAAACTTCTCTAGGTTATGAGCTCATACCTTAACTAGTCGTCACTAGCTCTTACTTATCCTATGATAAGCGTAACATAATCCCGACTTAAAGTACAGGCTAGGGGGCAAATTAAGGATCTCCTTTCTAGGATCATTTCCTCTTTGAAACGCTTTGCTAGCCACGTGGGCCTCGCAATTTGTCCGCTTTGGCAGGCTGCATCTACACATACCCTCACGGATTTGTCTCCTCCTGGTGGTGCTCGGCCGAACCGATGTCACCCATGAGAAGCGCGTCTCAGTGTTGTGTCACATTTATATTCTCATAAGTATTAAATCACAATTACCTCATCATTTATCATATTCATTTTTATCATGCATTCTCATGTAGCTTTTTCATAACATATATCATCACATGAAACTTTCTCATAACATTCGTCACATAAAACTTTCACACAAACATCATCACATAGTCATATTTAAAAATCATCCCCATAAGCTCATAGACATGTTATGTTATAACTCATAGTGTTTTAAACTTCGATTCTTATGAGTCTTAAACTTGCAAATTAATTGTTCTAACATTATCCTTAACTTCTTTATACGCCTATAGTTTGACAATTAATTGAATTATACAAATTTTATGCTCAAGAACTAATCCAAATAGCACTAAGCAGAATTTGGACAGCTTTATGTTTATGTGATTACGGAGTTCTAGAAATTACGGTTTAGATCTTTATCTCACTTTCTAAGTTATTGATCATCAACACCTAGTCTCTTGGGAACCTATAAGGTTATAACTAAGTATTTCTCACCTCACCCTATGGTCAAGAACATCTCTAAACCTCAAGAGTGCAGAAATCAAAATACTAACTTTACGAGTACCTAGAAGTCACAATAATGACCTTTTCTAAGTTCGGTTTGCTCCTAAGGTTTCAAGATTAAGTCCTAAACCAATTATGAGTCATTCCTACACATATAAACTAATTTAAAACCATGATTATTGAATGTAAACCTTGCTGGACAGAATCCAAAAAAATAAATCTTTAAGGGATCTAGAACTCTCAAATTAATTCTTTTCTAGTTCCTAACTTATCCTATCTTTCACATATGAGTCTTAACATAATTATTACCCAAACATAAGCATATTAACATCATTAACACAGCTCATACAGTGGCCAAACATAGCAAGGCAGAACCGAAACAGAAACTCCATTTAAAGGCCTTGAATCATAGTTTCTAAAGCACATAAAATACTAGTTTCTCTTGGAACCTTATTAAAACCTTCAAAACTCTTTTATGAACACTTTTATCATCTAAACTCGTGAAAATACTTAATAGGGAAGTGGCTATATTATTTTCATCTCAAGAGGTCCTAAATTCATAACACTTAGTTCTACACATTCCTTATACTCACATAAGTTTAGAAAAATTATAAAATATAGTTTTCAATACTTGAAAACATTAAGGCCTCATAGGGCCGAAATATGAACCATAGGAAATAAATGTTTTAGACCTTTGTTTGAGATATCATTGGGCAAGTCTTTGAGCTCTAGAATCATTAAAGTGATGACATAAAAATAAACATGCTCATGCACTTATTTTAGTTATTGCTAGAAAGTAAAGTGAGAGCATAAAATAAATATGTGGTGCAATATATTATTATCTTTGATATTTAGGTGAGAACTTGAAATATAAATATGATAATGCAAAGCTTGAAACATAAACATGATAATGCAAGTTCATTCATTATCTTGGGATTTAGTGATAGCAAGGAAATAAACATGATATGCAAAGCTTAAAGTAAACATGATGCAAGTTTCATTTTTATGTTTAACTAGAGCTCATTTAAGACTTTAACAAGATCATAACCCCATACAATATCTCAAAGATCACAACACAAGAATCGAAAATCATATAAAAGAGAAAGAAAGTGAAGCTACATCAAGTTCTTTATTAAGTACCCAAAACCCCTATCTAGAGACAAATCTCTAGAACGTGCCGACCAACTTTAAGGTTGACAAAGGGTAGGCTTGGGCTTTTAGAAATCCTTAGATTAATTTTTCTTAAGTTGGAAAACCATGTGAGCTAGATAACATATAGATGAAGTTGTAAGAAAAGGAAAACTCAAGCTTTAGAGGTTTCTTTGAGATGAACACAATGTCATCATCTAGAAACTCTCATCATCAAGCTATCATGCTCAAATCAAGGCCTCATGGCCGGAAAATGAAAGGAAAGGAAGAGACAAAGGAAAGTTCAAAAAGAATCCAAGAAAGCTAGAGAAAAACACTTTCTTGAGCAAAATAAAGTTTGAAAACAAATCCCTACCTAGTGATGAAGAATTAAGCTTGATCTTGAAAATGGAAATGAGATGAGCAACACCTCCTAGGATGGTGATGATGATTCGGCCTTGATGAGAGAAAAGAAAGAAAATGTGTTTCAAGTGGAGTTGTGTTTGAGGTGTGGTGTTTGAGAGGTTTGATGATGGTTCAAGGTTATGAGGTGGTGTTTGATGGTGGAGAGGTGATGATGAGATAAAGAGATGAAGAGGATAAAGATGAAAAGAAAGGAAGAACACTTCTGAAACTTTGAGAGAAAAGGAAAGACTAGCAAGACAACTCTAAAACTCTAAACTTGCAAATGCTTCAAAGTGCAACAAGGCTAACACAAGCATCCTATTTATAGAAAAACAAAACCATGGAGCTTACAAATTGAGGGAGTGGCCGTGTGGTTTGGAGGGAAAAGGAAGAGAAAATATCTCTTACACAAGGTCATTCAAGCATGGTTTGAAGTATGGAAGCTATGCTACAAAGCATGGCTTGATGTGAGTTAATTTCCTATCAAATTTTTATGAAATTAGGCTTCTAGAAATAATGCATGGCTGGAACTTTTCCAGCCACAATTAAATGGGAGAAATGGGTTGTTTTAATTATTTATTCATGTGGAAATTCAAGCTTGATTGAAAGTTATGACAAGGTATAGTGTATGTGACTTGAGGTATGGCCTTGGGGTGTGGAAAAATTGAACATGTGATGCATATGGAGGAGGTGAGGCTTGACGACTTGGGACAGCAGAATGGGAGGATGGTTTGACCATTTAATTGTGTGTTAATGGTAGGTTTAGATGTGTATTAGCTTAGATACAAGGTTAGGAATGATTAAGCTTAAGTTTAGGTAACTAAGAATGTGATTTAGAGAGTTTATGACAAGTTTAGGAGTGCTCATACATCATTAAAGAATTTAAAACTCATTTATGAATAAACAATGTGTAACACAATTCCATGATTTAAGGAATTGGAAAGAGAAAACACTATTCAAGATTCTATGACTAGGTGTCATAAAATTAAAATATGATTTTAGGTTGTAATTAAGTACTTTTTGGTTCTAATAAACTTTAATAAATTATTTTGACTCTAGATTAATTAAGAAATTAATTAACCTTCGATTAGAGCCTAATATTGCTTAGGTTTGCTTAATCGTGATTAAAAAGCGTAAAAATACGAAACTAGGGGCAAAACCGTAATTTTGCACTAATTTTGCCCGGGACTTCAAAAATTAAAACTGAGGTCATAGAATACATAAAAATGCCTTTTAAAACCATCTGGAGAAGTTTCGGGTTCATCCGGCACTTGCAAACGGGTAAAACACCACAGGGGCGTGTTGGTCATTTGACGAAAACTCGAAAAGCGAGATTTTCGATCCCGGGAAGGTACATAAGTTTTCAATCCCCTTCCAACATTGAGTTTGCCCTTGAGTCTTGCCCTTTTCGCTTCCCTCGGTCGGCTGAAAATGACCTCAGGGGCATTTTGGTCATTTTCACTCTAACAGAAAATCGGGGCGTTACACTTGTGTTTATCACAAAAGGTTTAGGAGTACCATTTAGCTTTAAAGAATCAACCATCTATCACTAGCATTTTTTTTCATTGAGAGGTGGGGTCTATCAACCCCAACATACCAACAAAGCCATACTTAATGATACAAAGTGTAGACTTCATTTTCCAAATTTCATGTTTACATTTGATGGGTCATACATCACTACACAAATGATGATGTTACTATTGAACGTAACAAAAAGGTCAATTTTAAGGTATAGTTTTACTGTTTGAGTTTTTGTTTTGTTGTGTACAAATTGAGGTGTCCCACAAATGAACTGATAAAAAGGTATAGCTTCGAATCTTATCAGAATGTATATGGTAACCAATCATTCCGATAAGTAAACTTAGTCGAGAATCATTACCGGCTGATGATTGATCTTTATATAGACACTGCATGTGTTTATTGTAACAAATTGTCAATTTGATGCAAAGTTTGTAAGATTCCCCCAAAAATTTAGCCTGTTTGGGAGAATCAATACCTAAACCAACATGTGATGGAGACCTATGTGGTTATCTAAATTAGTACCATTTCTCCACTAAAGAAGCCTCATATATGGTTCTTGATTTATATATTCCTTTCTTGCACCAGTGAAATCCAAGATACAGATAGATACTCATACCACAAAATTAATTAAACAAGTCCTAAGAAACTCTTGGATTTTAAATAGACAGAACAATGTATAATATTTCTCAATTTGATACACCTCCAAGAGGCTTATTATCTAATTAATGAGACCTGACTCATTAAAGGTCATAGCAGGTACAAGTCAAGAGATTAGATGACTGGTATCCATATATGAGAATAAAATAACAAGAGAAAGACCAACAAGGTGATGTGTTTGAACATGAAACTAATTGTATTCCTAAAAGTATGATCTAGTTTTCAGAAATATATATTGTATGTAGCATAAAACATGATCTAGTTACTTTAATCAATCACCTTTAGATAGTAAGTTGCTTTTGTTCGATGATGGCTTGTTTTCTTACATGGATGCTCGCAGCATTAGATAATTGAACAACTGCTGAAGTTTTGTAGGATAGAAAGGTGGCTTATAGTTGCACCGAATAAGTTAGTACTCTTGTTTGGTATGGTGCATAGATAGATATATTAAAGGAAGTTGGAAAAGTATAAGTATGGCATGTCCTTGGTGAGATGCAATATTGAAGTTCAATATATATAAATGATCAATGTGTTTTGAGCAGGGATGTTTGTAACTATGTGCATAAGAATGTCAGCCTCAACCATAGTCCCAAGATGGGAGGATAATGGGGTTAGTTTATTATTTGACTAGATCCTAAATGCATCCATGGTTGGAGAACTCCCAGCTTGCCCTATTAAAAAGTGTGATTAGAGAGAGTGAACCGCCAAGAAGCCTTTTAACATTTTTGGATAGCCACAATTTTCCTGTAGAGTTAGGAAAAAGTAGGTTGGAATAAAATGAAATGGTTTGAATTGGGGTTTTAAGAAAATATCGCTTTAACAAATAAAAAAAATTTGATTTTAGTGAAAGCTAAAAATATTAGCTTTTTTTTTTTTTGCACCCCACATTAACTCTTCTAAACTCATATTACAAACACTATTCCTAAACATAAGTCAATTATTTTAAAATATGTTAACGTCAATTATTTCAAGAGCAATTATATCAAAATGTAAACCAAAGAAGCATCTAGTCTTTCATGAGCGGACACAGCAACTCTAAAGTAATCAATAAGTTGACTTTAATTTATGTTAATTTCACAAACATTTCTTATTGGTCATGCCTACTCACATATTATGAAAGTAAAAGAGATTAAAGTCTCCCCAAATTGTCCTTATTCAATGCTGTTCTTATGTTATACTTTGTTCTCTTTTGGCAAAGGAAAGAAAATGAAAAGAAAGAAATTGAGTGGATTTTTATTTTCCTCATATATGTTTGGATTAAAGGAAATTGAGAGAGAAAAATATAGAGGAAGAACTACTTTCTCTTGTTTGTTTGTGTGGAAAAATAAGAGGAAAGATAAAGATTGTTATGACAAAATACTATTTTACTCTTATATCATTTTGAGAGATTATTCCAACCTATTAAATCAATCAAATACTAAAATAATTAAATTATTTAATATTATGTAGAAAATAATTGTTTTAATTTAATAAGTTTAAAATAATATCAACCTATTAAATAAAAAATGCTAAATTTCAAGAATTTAGTTTTTTTTTTTTTGTTATTTTAATCAAATAAAAAATTTTCTATCCTAAACAAAACTAAGTTGAAAGGATGAAGAGAACAAAAAACACAACCCAAGTGAACTTTAGCCTAAACTAAGAAAGGGGAAAAGAAGACTAACACATGTTTAACAACAAAAGAAGGTAGCTTTGAAGCATTACATGGTGTTGGTTGAGTGTTGTGAGTGTCCAAAGCAGGGGGGGAGAGAGGGGTGGCATTGCAATGAAGAGCCTAGCAATGTAGCAGAGGCACGGTGGTTGGAGACGCCATGGATAGTGTTGCAACTATGTAAGGCTATTCTAACAATGGTGGCGAGGAGCAGTTGGGGCCGTGATGGAGAAAATGATGGTGAAGGAGTTTAGATTTATGAAGTTTTGATTGTTTTTCCTACTATTATGCCCTTTTTTTTCCTTCTTTTTTTTTTTCTGAACGTTGGTTTTGATTTGTGTTATGGGTTTATTATTATCTGCTTATGTATGCTAGATTGATTGTTATGTGTTGTGTTGATTACTTGATTCATATGATAGGGTGTTGTGGTGGCAAAAGAGTATTGTTGATAATGATGAAAAATTACAATGTCTCCCTTAGTTCTCCATCCAGGTGCGGGAGAAAGAAATTTTTGATAGGTCCCACAGCCTTTCCTCCCAATTTTCTAACAACCAAACACACGGTGTGACTTTTGTGGAATTCTTATAATTTTTTGCTTTGGTGAATATTAATTCACATAGTTTAATATATTAACTTTGGGGTCATATTTTAAAAGATTATGCATTGAAAAAATTTACCACATATGGGATGTAGTATGTAATCTCCTTAGTTATAAATGAAAATTACAATGATTTTTTTTTCTTTTTGGTAAATGAAAATTACAATGATATTCTTTGAGATTAGTCACTATCAAAGCCGATATAATAAAAAACAACACATGTGAAAAACCTTACTATAACACTTATTAAGGGTTGCCTATTTAGTAACTATAAGCATTACTTTCATCCAAAACCCAACAATATTTTGAAAAATTAAGTAATAGTGATTGATCTAAACCATCATTTTATGAATGTCTGTAAATTATGAACCTGTAGCTACATGTTACAATGTACCTTTCCATTATTTCTTTTTAATTTAAAAATGCAAAGCTAACATCTCTCTACCAAGGCTAATATTTATTGATACTGAAACCTATTCTATTTGATATTGGTATCAAATATTATAGCATTATTTTAAATAAGATTGGGTAAAAGTAATTGTAACAACAACTAATTGTCCCACTAAGTGGAGTTAGCTACATAGATCAGGCGATGCCATAGAGCTTTATCATATATCATATTCATGTTAAAATCATTGACACTTAAATCTCTTTTGATTATTTCTCCTATAGTTTTTCGCGATCTTCCTCTACCTCTTTTATGGTGTTATTCTCCATTTGGTCAATTTTCCTCACTAGGGCATATGCAGGTCTACTCCAAACATACCGAAACCACCTAATGTGAGATTCTACCATCTTCTTTATGATAAGCACCATCCTAATTTTCTCTCTAGTATATTCATTCCTTATTCTATCATGTTTTGTGTGGCTATTCATCTATCGCTATATCCTCATCTCCGTCACATTTAGTTTACTTTCATGTTGACCTTTCACCACCTAACATTTAATCCCATACAACAATGCCAGTTTTATCATTGTACGTTAGAATTTACCATTAAACTTTAGTAGTACTCTTTTATTACAAATAAGATCAAAGCACCTCTCCATTTTGACCATCCTACTTGAATCATATGCTTAATGTCTCCATCATCTCTCCATCACTTTAAATTATAGAATCCAAATATTTAAATTTTGTAACTTTCGATATGGTATCATCCCTAAGTTTTATTTTGAAGTTAAAATCTGTATTTCTTGGCAAACTTGCACTCCATATTACTTCTGCTTATACGAAACTCACGTACCTCCAAAACTTTCCTTCACCATTCTAACTTTTTGTTTATTTCTTTTCTCGATTCTACTAGCAGGATTATATCGTCTACAAACAACATATACCAAGGCATTGGATCTTGAATATGCTCCATAAGCACATCCAAGACTAGTGTGAAAGATATGTTCTTAAGGTTGACCCTTGGTATTCATATAGGAAAATCCTTTGTTGTTCCATCTTGATCCTTATGCTAGTTTGACCCATCATACATATCTTGGATTGCTTGTATATAAACTAGCTGAACTCCTTTTTCTCTCCAAGACTTTCCATAGAACTTATCTTAACACCCTATCATATGTCTTTTTCATATCAATAAAGGCCATATATAAATCCCTTTGATCTCTCCGACATATCTCCATCAATCTTCGCAACAAGTAGATCACTTCCATGGTAGACCTTCCAACATAAAACCAAACTGGTTCTCTGTGATATCGGTCTCTTGTCTTAGTCTAAACTCTATTATCCTCTCCCACAATTTCATAGTATGAGTCATAAATTTTATCCTTTTGTAAGTTGCAGAGTTTTGTATATCCCCCTTGATTTACTAAATAGGAACTAAGATGCTCCTTCTCCACTCATTAGACACCATTTTTTATCTTAGAATCTCGTTAAATAGCTTTACAAACCATCTTATACCATTTCCTCCGAGGCATTTCCATACCTCAACTAGAAATGTTATCATGACCCACTGCTTTCCTATTTTTCTCTCTTTTTAAGACTTCATTTACTTCAAACTTTTGAATTCTGTGGTAGAAAGTAAAATTTTTATGTTCCCATTTTATCAACAGTCTGTCCATTCATAAAGGATTCTCATGCACTTCATTAAACTACTTGTTAAAATAGCTTCTCCACTTCTCCTTAATATCCCGTTCACGAAAATGCAAGAACCCTTGCATATTTTGTACTGCATCCAAGCACTGATACAATAGCCCTTGCTCATTTGACATTGTGCTCGAGCAATACAACTCATTGCTTCTAGACAACTTTGCATTAGCTTTGTTTCGTCTTTGAGCTATGTCATAATAATTTTTTACAAAAAATTTTATGTTAACTATCAATGGCCTAACACAACCCTCCTCTTTTACCTGGACTTGGAACTGGTTATGAAAATATATTTTCAATAAAGCACGTTATGGGCAGAGTTGGTAAAAGTAATTGTAGTATTAAATTTTTATTATAATTTTTATATTAATTTTATTGAACAAAAACATTTAGTTATAATATTACAGAAAGCAGTATCGATTAAAGATAATATATTCATAGTTAAAAATCAAATAAAAAACAAAAATTGTAGCACTGTTCAAAGTATTCATAACAAACTAAAAGTACTGGAGTTATCATTGTCACTGCCTAATGAACTCAATTCATAGATCATAATGCGAGATTATCATAGCCGGTCTTTATGTGCTTCAAGTAAACTAACTAAAGACCTTCGTTGTCATCTCTAGATGCATCATCAGAATCAACCTGCATATTTATGATTCGTCACAAATCAACATCCAATAAAAGCTTGACATGCACCCTATGGATATCTGAAATGTATATATAAAACACTACCTGTATATATAGAATGTAATCACAATTGCTAAGGGATACTCAAATTGTTTGTTCATAATGAAAATGGTTTCTGAACGCATTTCCCTTTGGTCATGCAACAAATTTACCCAACTAAAAAACTAGTATCAGACCAAGCGAGAGCTACACAAGCCATGAACAAAATAAACTGAAATTTTTCATAAAATATAATGACATAATAAAAAGAGGAAACATACAAATTTCAGATCAAGTGAGGACTACTCAAGCCACGAACAGCCCATAGTTAGAGATACAAGAAAAGAGAAACATTAGCATGTTTGGTTTTCCACTAGGGCAAAAGTTCTCCCTTGTAGCTTTTGCCCAAAGCATGGTTTTGAAATTCCAAAAAGAAATCCAAATAGGCAATAGACTGCCAAGAAAGACACCCATATCATTGCTGCTCACCAATCTCAACAATTATAAAATCAAGCATGCAACAACACAAGATATGAGAAATAAATGTTACAGTTAAATTCAGGGTAAAAATAACATGCTTCATTAGAATAAAGATGGCTTCTTAGTTCAAGCCTATAGAATAAGCTAACCAGAAAACAGTAAAATTCTTTATTATACTGCATTGATTTCCACATAAATTAACTAGGCAAGCATAAATTCAGTACTATTACTAATATTACATAAGATTACGATGTTCTATTAGCAAAACACTATGCAGTTTGTTGCCAAGAGGCCCCTAAATAGAGACAATTATTCTTATTCTTTTAACATTATGGTTATTTACTTACATCACTTATCATAATATGATGCCTGAGCTTACAGAGAATTTTTTCACATAGGATGCAACATTTCCTAGAAAAGGTGCCAAGAGCCTATTCTCAGTGACATAACTGCACCTTTTGGTGGCTTCCACGTGCAATCGGATACGGTAAGACAGGAAAGAAAACAAAAGGATATCAGGAACATTTCAACATGCTAGAGACAATTTGTATTCCAAGTTAGATAGAAGGCAAAGGCTCAAGAGCCAACAACAATGACATATGAAGATGACTCAACCAATAACACAATACACAATAAGCAATAAAAATTGCCTGTTTTCGTTTGAAGTATTGACAAAGGTACACACAATACAATAAGTCCCTAACAATTAAGAACTTACCATATCTTGGTTTGGAACATGAGTTGATCCAGATGAATGTGGCTTACGTTGGGCTGCCACACCTGATCCAGAATGTTGAGCAAATTGCAACAATGCTTCAACTTCTCTTGTGCTCATTCCAGTGTCACATCGCTGAAGTAATACTTTTACTGCATGCTGCAACCCATGAATCACTCCCTTCAAATCACCAATGTCACTCTTCAACGATGTGACTTCCTCATTATGTTGTTGTTTGATTTGGGAAATTTCTGCATCTTTGTTCAAGTAGGTTGCCGTAATTGATCTCCCGTAACATCGAACACGGCCAGGTTGTTCCTTCCCAAACACTGCTTCAAAAGCATTGTCTTCCGTTTGTCCAGCATCTCGGCGATTTTGAAATTCTACCTACTTACAAGAAACATTCAAAACAACAATTGTGGATAGTATCATTAATTATTGATGTCATTATTAATAATGCACTTTATTTGCTTACAATTGCAGCTTGTGTTTCATAATCAACTTCCTTCCCTTTGCGACTTGTGCGGGTAGCAACAAAAATTTCAGATTTTGTCGGATCTTCATTTGTCCCCTTGGTTGTGCGCTACAAGAAAATATTTTTCAAGCAAACAAGAGCATAACATAACAAGGTATGAGAAGAAACATATTATAATGTTGACCAGAGTTTTTAACAATACCAATGCCATGCGTACTCTTGCGAAATTTATAGGCCCCATGCGATGCCCATACTTCTGCTTCTTTCTACTTTGAGAATTCATGTAACACACAGACTATGTTTGAATGGGATGAAAAAATAAAATATATCAATAAATAATATATAAGGAAGCATATAAGTAAGCCACATTTATTTGTGAAATAATATAAATTATTAAATATTACTCTATCTCACTTGGACAGTAGGAAGACTCCAATACTTAATTAATTTGCTGAACTGAGCTTCCGGTACTTCCACAGGACGGTTTTTTAACATATCTTCAACAGCATCATACTTGTCAAAATGTTTCTTCTTAATCTTTCCCTTGTACCGCCTCCAAGCTTCACGAATGGTAGTAATTACCCATTTCTTTGCATCATTTGGAAGGATAAACTTGGACTATGCAAAAGAGAAGACATTTTGTTTTCATTGAATATGAAACATTAAAAAAGAAATGAAAAAAGAAAGAGTTATTATCCTTACTTTAACATATTCCCACATGCGATTTATATTTTTTTCTGGCACAGCGTGCCAATTAGTGTACAACAAATTGACAAATCTTCGATCTCTACCCATTGTGCCTAGGAAGTTAGTTAAATCAGATACTCTTTTATCAGTGGGTCCAACTGGTTGTCCTTTATCAAAAATGACCTCCTCTCGTTCTTCCCAAGTTCTAGCATGGATTGATTTGCATGTTGTTTTTCCTCGTGTTTTTCTCTTTTTTGGTATACCTAGATTCATGTAGTAGCCAAAACATAAGAGGAAAAGTTAATAGAGATGTGAATAAGCATGCAACGTTTTCATATAAGATGCAAAACATATGCTAGTATTTAAAATATTTATATATACCACCTTCATCACAATTAGTGGGCATCACTTGATCTCCAACAAAGTTATCTTCACCAACTTCAAGATCAGCAGAATCATCATTGGATGTCATATTTCCTCCACCATCATCCTCCATTGGGTCAATATTGGACTCTTCATCTATTTCCACATGTATCCCTTGTTTTTCTAAAAATTGGTCAACAGTCATTGATGGGTAGATTGGCTTCTTCTTGGAACTTGTCAAATTTTGAAGCTCTAAAATATCAAGTTGATCTTCTTCATCTTGTAGGATGGTTCCAAGCATCAACAGATTGTTTTGGTCTTTCCTTTGAGAAGATTGGATCATGGTTTTGCGCATAGGTGGTAACATATTAAGCACTTGCTTTTGGGTGCATTTTGCTTTAATTGAATTCAACCTACTTGTCCCTTCATTTGCATCCTCGGCTGTGGGTATCGGATTCTTCCTTCTCCTACTTTTTAGTGAAATTGAATTCAACCTACTTGTCCCTTCATTTGCATCCAAGGTTGTGGGTATCAAATTCTTCCTTTTTCGACTTTCTAGTGCTTGATCTTGCATAGTTTTATCCTGCCCTTGCTTTTGACCACACTTGGAAAGAATTGCATTCAATGTACTCTGCCCTTCGTTTGCATCCACTGATGCAGGCATACGATTGCTCCTTTTGGATTGAATTGCATTCAATGTACTCTGCCCTTCATTTGTATCCACTGTTGCAGCCAAACGATTGCTCCTTCTACGAGTTGGTGTGTGACCTTGCATACCATAACTCTTGAGTTCATTTGCAATTTTCACTCTCCTAGCTTCAAGGTTTCTATGCAATTCAACACTTGATCGAGTGTGAAAGTCAAAATCAAAACCTTTCTTCATCAAAGGACTTTGACTCCCGTGTGAGGTCAACGTCTTTTCCTTAAGAGCTCTTTCTTTCTTCATTCTTTATACTGAAAGATAACAGGACTAATAAATTGTACAGGTAAACACAAATCAATCAAAATATAATAGTGCAAGCACATGTATAACATAATAAGAGAGTTAGAGAGAAGAAACAGAAAAACACTGTAGATCATCCTCTACAATAAGGAATTCATTCATATACAATCACTCATGCTACTCTATTCACATGGAACATAACTTAGTCCAGTAAAATTGGACCATAAACACCACAAGAAAGGAATCAACTCCCTTTACCAAAGAAGACACCACACAATGAAAAGCATGTCAACACTTCAAATTTTGCACTGTATCATTTGTTGCTTAGTTGATAGCTCAAATGGTGGCCAATAGTTGGAATTTATACTTCAGGAAAGCATACCTTTTTAACAGACCAGGAAGCCACAGGAATGAGATCTTCACGTTGAAGATTACTCCATCATTTTTAAATGTATGTTCATTTGGCACGGGAAGGAGCAAGAATAGCAAAACATGATAAATCTATTGCACAGGATACAGCTGCATAAATATGCATAGAAAAGTTGTCAGATCAACACTATTCCAATCATGGGGCCAAAGGTTTAGACAAAAGGAAGTTAGGAAACAATATGCAAGCAATAACTATACTGTCCTCTTTGCAGGTAGCCTGGGCAAAAAGTTATAAATCTGATCAGGAAATTAACAACATAGTCCTTTCACCTGCCACTTTCTTCTATGAGGAAAATCGCCAACTAATTTCTTTTTTCTTTTCCTGAAAAATATACTTGCTAGAAGATAATACACGGTTTGAATGGGTTTATCTCAATATTGACCCTAACAAAACTAAATACTTTAAAGGCATTTCCCCTACTCATTATTGGCAAGTAACTTGTGCTGATCTTTTTACATTCTCTTTGTTTTTTAAGATTCATAAAACTGAAACCAGAACATTAGCCGATATTTTTTTTGCTCATCTTCCTAGCAATAGCTAAACTAAAACTTAACATTTATTCTCTCAGTTTATTAGATCAACTAAAGCATATTTTACAATATTTGCCCCCCACCCTCCTCTCAAGCTATTCAAATGTATTGAAGAATAGTTTTGTACTTGAATTGTTTATTCTTTGTGGTTTTTGTGACTAGTGGCACTTAATGTCAAAGTCTTGCCTTGTTACATAACAAGGGCAAGGGTTCCTCTGATTTTGTCGTGTCCACAAAAGCAAAATGATAGGAACATGGGGAATTGGGCCAAGCATATTGGGCCCTAATGTAATTAGTGCATCATGAGTGAGAGAAAGAAGGTGTGAAAGCATGAAATGCGCTGTGAGGTGAGTGTAACAAAATGTGCATAAATGAGGGGAGTGACGTGTAGTGAGGTGAGTGCATAACAGAAAGTGCATGTGTGGGAGTGAGCACCATATATAGGAAGGGAATTGATGATGGTGAGGAGGAGAGTGTTCGTTAGGCACTTGGGAGAGTTGAGCTGTTATAGTACTCGAGGTTTTCCTCTCATTATCTGCAAGATTTATATTGTTCTTCTCTTCCAAGAAGTGTTAATAATATATAACATTTTTACATTTCTTGGTTTCTTTCTGTGGGTGCTATCAATGGCATCAGAGCTCCGGTCTAGGGAGCTGTGGGGGTCTACTATTGAGGCTGCGCTGGAGACTAGGATGTAGAGATTGGAGAGGAAACTAGTTGAGGTTAAGCGGCTATTGAGAGGACAACAACATACTCAAACCATGGGGCAATCTCCGCAGCAGAGAGAGCGTCGTTGGATTGAGGTGGAGGACCATTGGGAAAGGGGATTCAGGAGAACTACAAGAGAAAATCACAGCTCCCTTTCTCACCACAGGGAGGAGCGATTGTCTACTTCTTATTCTTGGGATGAATCTTCAAGACACGAGGAAGGTTGCTCTTGGGGGAGTAGACCGCCAGACTCAGGTTGCCAAGACATCACAATGGAGGGCGGGGAACCATTAATGGAGCACGCTACTCATTGCATGCCGAGGAAAAGGATCCAAGAAGGAAAAGGAGCAGAGAACTCTAGGTTCGAGGTCTACATCCAACACTAGAGCCACCAGACCCAAACCCTCCGGTGGCAGGCAATGAAAGACCAATAGGGAAACAGCGAATTGCAACAAAGACACAGGCGTTGTCAAAGTCGCATTCAATGTCAAGGACACGCCGGAGTTTTAGGCCAAAAAATCGCCCCGGATAGAGGAGCAAAAAGCGTAGAGAGATGATGAATCTTCATCGCTAGAGACGAAGGGTTCAGGAGCTTCGCTGGGAATAGGGTTGCTGTGCATGACAATCCAAACACCACTGCTAGATCAATCGGACCCCAAAATCAGGTCAACTTGGGCAGAGGAGATGTCCCTGGAGATGGAGGACACCAAATGGGGTCCCTCTAGCTGTTGCGTCAGGAAGAAGAAGACCAGAGGAGAGATCCAGCACTCATGTGGCATTTCTAACATAATGGGCTTGGCCTATACAAATTAAGTTAATATTACTGAACTCAAAAATAGCTACTGACAAGGCCCAATATTGAAGTGATTAAAATGTTCTCAAAAAGACTTTGGGGTTAAAAATGGTCCAATTTTTAGAGGTCATCAAATTGGGTTATGGCCCAAGGATTTTTCTATTATGTCTGTGACTACTACCACCCACGTACTAGCTGGCACTAAGAGGCTGCTTCCTCCTAAGACTTTTTTCTTATATGTAGAATGGTTTTTGTTAAGTCTAAGGATCCTTTTAGAGGCCGTATTTTTCCTTTTGACTCGAGTGTTTCAGAAATGGAAAGGAATTATCCACTGTAGCATGCTTGGCGGACTTCATACGGGAGATCTCAAAGGGGAAAAATAACCCATCTGCTATTGCATGTCATATTATGCATCCTATGGGACAGTATCAACAATTTTTAACAACCCATTTTAAGTTTCAGAAAACTGTGGGGAAGATGGAGGATTCTCTGGTTTGGTTTGGGGAAAACGTGGAAGAGATTATTGGTGTCTTAATTGGAGAATTGATGGTTTTGTTGAAAGGTGGTGTCACTACTTTTGCTACTTTTTTTTGATAACTTGGAGGAAGCAAAAATATCCATGCAGAAAGCTGCTGATGTCCCAGAGTCATCTGTGATATATTTAAATTTTGGGCAATGATTACCCATGTTGATCAATTTTGTTATTAATGGTATGGCTCAACGCTGGTTCTTGATTTCCTTGGAGTGTTTCTCTTCTCTCAAGAAAGTAATTCCTGTGGCTAATTGCTTACGTTGCAGTTATCCTAAATGTTGTAGGACATTTGAGAATCTTGCTTGTGATGAAGGAAGAAGCATGACAGTATCTCGTGGTTTTGAAGTTAACTTGGGTGATCTTGGTACTGTGTTAAGGGAGGAAATACTACAATGGCAATTGGTTGTAGCTCCTGCAAAGGTGATGTCTCCATGGGTTGCACTGTTGGTTCTCTATTTCAGCTTGACAGAAGTTGCAACATTAATTAATTTCCAGAAGAACTCTGTAATGGAAGGATTAAAATCAAATGGATTGGTTGAGAAGGGGAAGCCAGCCAAAGGAGATGCAGATGCAATTCCTCCAAAGGAAACATTTCTGGGTACTCCCAAGTTCATTCCATGGAAGCTAGTGCCAAGGTTAAATGATGACAATATTCTTATAAAAATCCTCAATGAAAGGGAGGGATATGAAAATGCAAATGAGGGAGCTATGGTGGTGCCGGGACATATTGGTAAGTTGCAAGATGGTACTAAATTTTTGAAGGGCCAGAAGGATGATGGTGAACTGTTTGAATTCAAAACAGATGAGAATCAACTAATTGAGGAGCTTAATAGAATACTGCAGATGAGGATGAAGGATGGAATAGCATTGTTAGGTATTATCCCTGAGTATGTTGTTGATTCTAATGCACTAGTATTTAAGTTGGCTTCTATCTCAATTGTTAGACAGTGTTATGCTGCATATGCTTCCAAGCTAACAACATCATAAGTTGTTATACTTACTGGGAAGCAAGTAGCGGTAGAAATTCAGGGAACCACTGCTTGTGATATCAACAAGGAAAAGGGTGTGACTGTCAACAGTGATCAGGAAGGTTATTGTTTGCAGGTTAGTGGCACCTATGTTCGCATGAAGAACAGGGTCCTGAGGCATCATGTTTCAAACAATGGGATCCAGGCGACCATTTCTCCATTGCAAGCACACTTCCCTCCTCTTTTTTCAAGATTTGGGACCTAGGAGGAAGCCTTTGCTTTCCAAAGCATCACCTTGACGACAAGGTGAACCTTTTTTTTTTTTTTTTTTGGGGGGGTGGGGGGAGTAATGATAGGAACATGGGGAATTGAGCCAAGCATATTGGGCCCTAATGTAATTAGTGCATCATGAGTGAGAGAAAGAAGGCGTGGAAGCATGAAATGTGCTGTGAGGTCAGTGTAATAGAATGTGCATAAGTGAGGGGAGTGACGTGTAGTGAGGTGAGTGCGTAATAGGAAGTGCACGTGTGAGAGTGAGCACTATGCGTAGGAAGGGAATTGGGGATGGTGAGGATGAGAATATTGGTTAGGCACGGAGAGTTGAGCTGCTATAGTGCTCAAAGCTTTTCTCTCACTTTCTACAAGATTTATACTATTCTTCTCATCCAAGAGTGTTAATAATATATAACACTTCTTCATTTCTTGGTTTCTTTCTGTGGGTTCTATCACAATCAAAGTGATCACTCATTCCCTTTGGAAGCCATGATATGTGTAGCCCTTGACAGTGGCTTTGGTTCTCCATTTTTATTTACTAAGTATGCCCTTTTTACAAGGAATCCTTTTAAGGGTAACTAAGGACCAAGAGTCAGTATTACTTCGATCATTCTGCATTTGAAAATGGCAAGGCTCTCTCATGCCAATGCCCCTTCTTGATTGCCTTAGCTTACACATCCTTTATTGTTCTGGTATCCCTTTTATCCAACCTGATGGGTGCATTTCAGCCCCACGCCACTTCACCAGCTTAAAACACACCCAACTTTAACATTAACAGAACCTGTTAATGCTTTTCTCTACGTAACTACATCTTAGCATGAGCCTCAACCAAGTATGCTCAATGTAACGCAATCTCATAGCATCAATACAAAAGTACAATGGAGAAGAATATTTATATATAGGGAAAATAGAAATCACACAGCCCACTAACATGCATATTAGCCCTCGTTAGCTTTGCAACCCAATTTAGTGGCCATTGCTCAGACACAAAAACAAACCAACTATTCTATATTGTCAGCAAACAAAACTGGGAACACGAATTTACATCTTGAGTGGCTCACAAGGATGAAAAAGATTGAACAAGGTTGTGGGTTAAATTGGGCTCTGGATGGGAAATATAAATAGTAAGAAACTACAGCTGAGATGAGAGATGGGGTTTAGTATGGAGACTCATGACCTTTTAATTTGGTGCTATAATCCTAGCTATATATTTCAATCCAAGGGCTGACAATTAGCCCTCTCATCTCTCATAAAAACGTCACTCATCCAAACCACTGCCAGTATACATATGTATACACACACATACATATATACAATTACAAGTAAGTGATGTGTCATGATGTGCCCTCAAAATCTATTAGAAGCACACACAGAAATCACAGAAAACACAGATAATAGGGAAGCTGTACTGTATTAACTTAAAGGAATAGAAAGACAGAAGACAAGCACACAAAAGAGAGAGTCCTTGAGCACCATCGCAGCTCACGCTCCCAGCCAATCCTAACAGAATTCTCTACCTCCACCTCAATGAGAATTATACCCCTTCCCTACAACAGACCCACATGTCTCTCACCTCACATCTTTCCTCCTAAAAACCATTAGGCCTCAGATTCATTCAAGGGCCCACATGATCCTCTCCTAATACTAGAGTCAATCATCCCTCCAATCCCCAAACTATCCCTGTATTTCCTTCCCTTATAGACTCTTATTGGTTCAGCAACTTTGTCTCTACCAATTCCCCCTTCTTGAACTACCACCTTGTCCTCAAGGTGGAACTCTGGAAAGCTTAACTGGATGTCAGCAGCCAATTCCCAGCTACTTTCAAATTCTGGGAGGTTTTTCCAACGAATCAGTGCCTCCTCTTCTCTTTGCTCATTCACCCGGGTGGCTAGCACAGCTTCTGGGTGCACCTGAAGCTCCCACCCTTCAGTGAGCCCTTTAGGTAAAGGTTGGCACTTAGCTTTGAGTGCCAAACATTTCTTGACCAAAGAGGCATGAAAGACTGGATGACTAGGGAATCAGGGGGCAGCAGTAGTTTGTAAGCCACCTTTCCCACTCGATCTATTATCTCAAAGGGCCCATAGTATCTGGGGCTAAGTTTTTGATTTATACAGTTGGCAAGGGATTTCATCCTATAAGGCTGGATCTTCAGAAAAACCTTTTCTCCTATCTCAAATTCAACTTCTCGCCTCTTCCGATCTGCCTGGATTTTCATTCTTTCTTGGGCCTTGTTTAAGTACTATTTCAACTCTTCAATCACGGAATTTCTCTCAGTTAGGAGTTCGTTCACATCCTCCACTGTTGAAGGCAGCATTTCCCCCTTAATAAGAGTAGGGGGTTCCCTTCCATAGAGAAGTTTGAATGAGGAGGAATGAGTTGCAGAACGATAAGTAGTATTGAACCATAATTCAGCCCAAGGAAGCCACTTACTCCATAGTTTCGGTTTGGCCCCTGCAAAACACTTGAGATAGGTCTCTAAACACCTGTTCACCACTTCAGTTTGACCATCCGTTTGTGGGTCGTATGCTAAACTGAACTTCAATTTTGTCCTTGCTTGCTTAAATATTTCTAACCAAAAAGCACTCATGAAAATCCTGTCTCTATCAGCAACTATGGATGAAGGAAATCCATGCAACCTTACCACCTCCTTAATAAAGATGTCAGCCACTGTTTTTGCAGTATATGGGTGATTAAGCCCCAAGAAGTGGACATACTTGGAAAGCCTGTCTACTACCACTAAAATGGTATCCAGCCCATGTGATTTTGGTAGACCACCCATGAAATCCATTGAGATATCCTCCCATACCCTTGAGGGAATAGGTAAAGGCTGAAGGAGCCCTGCTGGAGACAAAGTGAGATACTTGTTTCTACTGCACACTTCACATTCGTAAATGTATCGCTATATTGTTTGTCTCATACCCTCCCACCAAACCAGTCCAGAAATCCTCTTATAGGTTCTAAAAAAACCAGAATGCCCTCCTAGAAGGGAATCATGAAACTCCTGCAGAATTATCTGGATTCTAGGAGAATTTTTGGGAATAACAATCCCTTCCCTTGTAATATAATCTCCCCTTCCTCAATTCATACCCCTCTGGTACTGTTGCTCCTCTGATCAGTCCTTGGATGACCTTCTTTAAACACTCATCTGCCTACACCTCTTTCTCTAATCCTTCCCACTCTTGAAAGGTTACTGAAGAAATAGCCTCAAAACTGAGCCGCCTAGAAAGAGCATCAGCAGTTCCATTCTCCCACCCCTCCTTATACCTTATTTCAAAATCAAAACAGAACAGTTTTGTTATCCATTTCTGTTAACCTTCCCCCATCAACTACTGATCCACCAAGTGCTTTAAGCTCTTCTGGTCAGAATGGATGATGAATTTCCTGCCTAACAGGTAATGTCTCCATTTTGGAACAGCCATTACAACAGCCATGAGTTCCCTCTCATAAACAGATTTTTGTTGAGCCCTGTTAGACAATTTCTGACTCATGTATGCAAGTGGTTTTCCTTCTTGCATTAAAACTGCCCCAAACCCATTCCCAGAAGCATCTACTTCTATAATAAAAGTTGTTTTAAAATCTGGGACAGCTAAAACAGGTAAAGCAGTCATTAACTTCTTTAATTTCTCAAAGGCCAATTGAGCTTCCACTCCCCATTGAAAATTATCCTTCCTGAGTAATTGTGTAAGTGGCCAAGCTATTCTTCCATAATTCTCCACAAATCGACGATAATAGCCGGTGAAACCCAAGAATCCCCTTAAACCTTTTAAGTCCACAAGGGTTGGCCATGCCAACATTGCTTCAATCTTCTGTGGATCAGTTTTTAATCGTTCTCTAGAGATTAAGTGCCACAAATACTCGATTTCCCTTCTGCCAAAGGAACATTTTTTTCTGTTGATGACTAGGTTATTTTTCCGCAGCGATTCCATCACCATCTGTAAATGCTCCTAGTGCTCTTCCTCTAATTTGTTGTATATAAGTATATCATCAAAGAACACTAAGACAAATCGTCTCAAAAAATGGTTTTAGGACCGTGTTCATGAGGGCTTGAAAAGTGTAAGGAGCATTCGTGAGGCCAAACGGCATCACTAAAAACTCGTAGTGGCCCTCATGAGTTCTAAAAGTAGTCTTCTCCACGTCTGACTCCTTCATGCATATCTGATGATACCCAGATTTCAAGTCTAGCTTTGAAAAAATCTGAGCCCCCTCCCAGCTCATCCAAAAGTTCATCTATGACCGGAATTGAAAACTTGTCCGAAATGGTGACCTTGTTCAAGGCCTTGTAATCCATGCAAAAACGCCACTCCCCATCTTTCTTTCTCACCAAAATGACAAGACTTGAGTAAGGATTTGTACTAGTCCTAATAATGCCTGCTGATAACATTTCTCCAACTATTTTTTCAATTTCATTTTTCTGAAAGTATGGGTACTTGTATGGTCATAAGTTGGGTATGATGGTTCCTTCCTTCAGTGTAATAGAATGGTCCTGGGGTCTCGACAGAGGCAGCCCTTCAGGAGGCCTGCAAATATCTTCATATTGGAATAACAATTGCTGAAGCTTATCATCTACTTCTAAATTGGTAGTTACCCTTTGTTCTTTGCTCCCATTCTCCGCCTACGTGGTAACCACTTAACCTTCCCCATCAGCTCTTAGGGTCCTCAATGTTGTCCACCATGACGCTTGAGCTGTGCTCAAAGAGGGTTCTCCTTGAATGCCCTTCCATTCCCCACCTGCCCTCCATTGAATGTACTGCTCCTGAAGGTTTGCTCTAATGTCCCCCAGGCTGGCTATCCACCCATAACCCAAAACTACATCTGCACTTCCCAATCCGAGAACGAAAAATGATTAAGATATGTGATTACCTTGTATCTCCACCTCTAGATTCTCACACAGCCCTGACCCTCTCCTAATCTCTCCCGTGCCCACCTCCACCGTGAATAATACATCCTTCTATGGTAATTGGAGGCACTCAACCAGTGGAGCTGAGATGAAGTTAGCGTCTGCCCCAGTGTCAATTAAAATAATTACCTCAGTCTCCTCCAACTTGCCTCGTAGCTTGAAAGACTTGTTTACAGTCGTGAATCCTCGAAGGCTGTTGAATGTCAAATGTAGGGATTTCAAGGCTACGTGGCTTCTTCCCCTTCTTGCTGGACTTCCTCTTCCTCTTCATCATTTGATTCCTCCGCCTCTGGGTCCTTCAACAGAACTAGTTGATAGTGTTTCAGCTTGCACACATGTTCTCGATCCCACCTCTCACCACATTTAAAGCATAAGCCCCTCCTACTCCTATCTTGGAGCTCCTCGAGAAAGACGCCTCCCTGCTCCCCCACGTGTTCCCTCAAGAGCCCGCATACTCCCACCTGTCCCAGCATTTCGTCCTTTGCTGCTACTGGAAGGTTGGGGAATTATTTTGGGACAACTTGGGCCCTTAGTTGGCCCCCATGAACGTTCAAGAGGCCCAACACCTCCACCTCTCCATTCCTTGTTATGTTCCTCCAGCGACAGGGCCCATTCCTTAACTTCTGCTAAAGAGCCCAATTCCAAGCTCTTCAACTCAGCTCTCAAGTTTCCTTTCAGCCCATTTAAAAAAATACCCAAAGAACCTCACAGTCCAAATGACGCATTGGGCCAGAAATTCTTTCAAACTCATCAATATACTCTAACACTGGACCCACTTGCCTAAGACGTAAGAGTGGCCCATATGGGTCTCGCACTAGCCCCAGTTGGAAACGACGAGAGATGCCCTCGCGAAAAGACCTCCATGAAGGGAATTGTGTCTGTTCCTCCCAAATTTAATACCAGGACAAGACCTTCCCTTCTAATGCCAAGAGTACCACCTCAAACTTCTCATCCCCTTTGATCCCATTCACCCGGAAGTAGCGCTCAATCTTCACCAGCCAACCTCCAACATCATCGCCACAAAACAACGGAAGCTCCATTTTCCGATCACATTCATGGTGCCCCTAGGGAGGGGACTGCCCAAGAAACAGTGACCAATTGTGCCACGGTTGGCATTCCCAGTGGCGATGACCATCCAATGAGTGAGAGGATCCCCGATCGTCACATTCCTGTGACCTCGAGTCTCGGCGCTCTCTGCGAGATGAAGAGGGGGAGTGGTGCCTACCTTGATCCCCTCTGGAACCCCCATTCCAGCGGTCATCCAAGCCAACTCGGAACGACAGTCGTCTCCTCAGTTCAGCGATCTATTCCTCCATGTAGCAGCTTTAGCGAGATGAATACCCCCTCACACCCATAGATGAAAAGACTGATACCAAATATTAGAAGCGCACACAGAAATCACAGAAAACACAGATAATAGGTAAGTTGTATTGTATTAACTGAAAGGAATAGAAAGCCAAAAGACAAGCACACAAAAGAAAGAGTCCTTGAGCACTATAGCAGCTCACACTCCCAGCCAATCCTAACAGAATTCTCTAACTCCTATACTGACCTTAATGAGAATTATACCCCTTCCCTACAATAAACCCACGTGTCTCTCACCTCACATCTTTCCTCCTAAAAACCGTTAGGCCTTAGATTCATTCAAGGGCCCACATGATCCCCTCCTAATACTAGAGTCAGTCATCCCTCCAATCCCCATACTACCCCTGCATTTCCTTCTCTTATAGACTCTTATTGGTTCAACAAATTTGTCTCTAACAAAATCATAAAATCAAAATAAACAGTAACAACATAAAAAGTAGAAATGAAAATAATTTCTTACCTTACTATAGCACTAATTGTCATGCAAAACTCAAGTTCAAGTCCACTATAGTTTCTTCCCATGACTTAATCTATTAAGAGAAATGAATAGTTAAATATTAAGAGTGTTAAAGGTAGTTTAGGAATTTTAAGTTGTGATCAATTAGGAATTTAAGTTGTGATCGATTAGGAACAAACTCGGTAAAAAAGGCATATCAATCATTCACCGCTACATATTCATAGACCACACCCGAGAATAAAGTAAATCCTCAAGAAAGTTTAATCGCTTGCAAATGCACAGGATAATTGGATTGTCCTTCTTAATAGAATTAGGAAAAAAAATCATTAAATTAATTAAATAAATGTAATTAATGGATAGAAGTAATCTTTTAAAAATGACATGTTGTTAGATCCCCTATTCTCTTCCTCTTTTTGCATGTTTTAGACCCATCACCCCACTAAGTTAGATGGCATCTTAGTTTATATCTATTCTTAGGTTACATAGATTCTTAAGTTACATGGCACCAAAATAGAAATAAAAAAAAAAATTATGTAAATTAGCATTTATATATTATTACATTACATTACTTCATACATTCTGTAAGTTGAAAATAATATACCATAAAATACAGATTGTTAGAAACAAGCATATTCTGTACATAGTATATATTTCAATACATGAAGGGGAAGCCCTAAACACACTTTCTTATCCACTTGTATATGGTATCAGAAGGTCTACTCAGATCCAGTGACTATGTCCTTTTTTTCTCAAGAGGTACACCTCAACACTCTTTCGCCACTCTTCAATGGGTGGCTATACCTACTTGGTTGTTTATGTCAACATCATCGTCATCACTGGTAATTATGATGCTGGTATCTGAAATCTAAAATAGCATCTATCTCACCATTTTCAGACCAAGGATTTGGGTCCTCTAAAATATTGTTTGGCGATCAAAGTTGCTCAATCTACAACAGTGTTGCTCTTACACAGAGCCAATATGCTTTGGACATCCTTGTCAAAACTAGCATGCTGGATTGTCAACCAAGTGATACCCCTATGGATCCAAACATCAAGCTACTACTAGGTCAGGGGAAGCCACTGAAAGACCTGGTAGATATCAACGTCTTGTTGATAAACTTGACTATCTTACAATAATAAGGCCAGACATTACCTTTGTTGCAAGTGTAGTCAATTTGCCCCTTGTGATAACTACTGGGATGTTGTGGTTCACATCCTTAGGAAAATTAAGAGTGCACTAGGGAAAGAATTACACTATGAAAATAAAGTTTACACATCCTTGGCTATTGTGATGCTGATTGGATAGGCTCGCCATCTAGTACAAGATCACCTTCAGGGTATTGTGTCTTTCTTGTGGGTAACTTAATCTCATGGAAGAGCAAGAAACAACATGTTGCTAGATCTAGTGCCAAGCTTGAGTTCATGCTATGGCTGCTGCAACTGTAAACTTTCATGGTTATGGCAATTACTTCAGCAACTTAAATTGGGAAATGTCAAGGAGATGCAATCGTGTTGTGACAACCAATTTGGGTGACATATTGCTTCAAATACAATCTTCCATGAAAGAACCAAACACACAGAGATTGATTGTCATTTTGTTCCCAAAATAAAAAGATTTTCTCATGAGAAATCATAACTAGTTTTGTTAATTCAATGACCAATTAGCTGATATATTCACTAAATCCCTTAGAGGATCTCAGGCTGAATTTATTTGTAACAAGCTTGGCACATATGGCATACATGCTCCAACTTGAGAGGAGTGCTAGAAACAAGCACATGTTATTTATGTGCCTTCTCATATTACTAGTAACTCTTAGTTTATAGTGCCTATTCATGCAACATTAATTATTTCAATACATGAAGGGGAAGCCCCAAACACACTTTCTTATACACTTGTATACAAGATAACAGGAATAAAACATCAAGAGCTGAAAGAAAAAGTTCCAAAAGTCAGCTTGAAATCAAATTAACAAGCCCAACTCAAACAAGATGGATTAGTTTACAATAGAGGGAAAAAAGACATTCAAGCCTAGCCACGTAAAATATCTCCAGCCCAAGTTAATGGGACTTTGATGGTGTTGATATCCACTGACCATAAAACCACATTTTATTTCAACTAAGTTTCCCATCCACACATCCACTTCTCAACTCAACAATGACTTCTTGTGAATTTAAAGATCTGAAGTTTTGGTGGCCTGAAAATAAGAATATAGGTAGATAACTGGAAAGAATAATGGACGGCAGTTCATGTTTTAGCATGTGCTTAATATGGCATTGAAATTATGGTCATAGGCATAGTAGTCAATCCCAAACAGCAACGCAAAGTGACAAAATCAGAAAACACTACAGTAGGATAGCAGGTAGCAAGATGACCGCTATTTTATGAAAATAGATAAATATTATAGAACTAATACCACATACATATAAGTGTTGAAAAGTAAAATATCCAAAATTAAACTCATTTTCATCCATAATAATCAAAAGTCATATACAAACGACAAACTCAAGGAAGAGACATTGAAAATAACAAAACAAACACACCAAAGAAAGGAGGGAGTCGATGGCAGAAATAGAGAAAACATGAAAAACAGACAAAATGGAGAACAGAGTAGAGCAGAGGTAAGAGCATAGGGGAAAAATAAAGAAAAATGAGTTAGGAGCACAGCCCATGGGAACTGAAAAAAAAGAGCAAGAGGAACAGCCAGAAGCTGGGTTGCCCAAAACTCACTTGCCAAAAGGTGTGTCACAAGAGAGAACAAGAAGAAGAGCGCAGAGCACAAGAAAGGGTGGCTTGAGTAAGATCTAGAAGAATACCCTAGGCTAGGCTCTTTATATTGAAATGCAGGGTGCAATTACCCTTAAGCTCCCTTAGTTATTCACCAACGGGTAAAAAAAAAAAAAAAGGGATAAAACGAGGCTTTTCTCCTCCAAAATACAATAGCTGTCACAACTCTATGATTTGGGCCACAACATGCCGCGAATCAACCATGCGATTGCCAGGATAGCAAACCGCGACGTAATGTTCTCTCTTTTGCATCCACCGGCGACTCTGCTCCACTGCAATAGCGCTACTATTGGCCACTATTGACTACCAAAGTCAGAGGAAACAGCTAGCATTAATTATCTATCCAAGAAATTGTGCATGTATTTACTCCACAATGAATATAGTGCTAAGTATCAACTGTTAAGTATGCTTTGAGAACTTCATGCCATCAAAGCAATGTATTTTCCTCTGCTTCACTTATTTTCTTTCTCCATTTGTGATCTTGGACGTGAGTCACTCCGACTACTGTTATGTCACTTTCCAGCAGTCGTTTTTCCTCCAATTCCAAATTACTGGTTCTACTGCTATCAACAACTTTTTTGGTGACTATTCACTTACCATAAACATTCTAACAAGCCTTACTTGTAATTTCAAATTTTCTTTAATATCTCAAACATTTTCTCTACATGTTCAAGGCTTCCATATGTTCATCCGATAGTCTATTATTGCATTTTTAGGAAATTTCCACTGATGGTCATTCCAATGAAATCTCTTCTTCCCAATCATGCAACATTCCAACAAGTTCTTCAAGTTGATGGTTATTCAAGTTGTTTTGTGTTCTTTCAAGACGTATCTAGCATTCCTGAGTTGCATTGCAAGTGTTTTATGGAGTTCATTTTATACTTTTCTTATTTTTAAAGGGTTCTTTTGTAACAAACATAGAGTTTAGAAAACTTTTGCTTGAGGGTGAGTGGGTTTTATCACATGTTTAACATGACACTAAAAATATAGTCATAGGAAATAGCTAGAATTAATTATCTACCCTATAAACTACGTATGTATTTACTCCAAAATGATTGTATATAGTGATAAGCACCTATACCTAAGTACTCAAGAAACTACTCAAGCAAAGTACCTCTTCAATCTAAACTATTCATCCACAAATTGTTCCACACTTCCTTTTTTAGACTTCTCTACTAATTTAACAATAACAAACAAATATGGGAAGAAAACTTAGAGGTCAAATTCAAATTTGATAAGTAATGCCAATAAGCTAACTCTACCTTATCCAAAGTCCGGCAAGAATAAAAGAGTGCAAAGTAAGTCAAATTAATAATGTTAATTCTACACCTATGGCTAAACATGGTACATGAGCAAATGTAAGGGGTCACTGAAATTGACAAAGCATGTGAAGAGCTCATATCAAGGTTGTCAATGGCGGATGGCAGCCTATGGCAGTGAGTCAAAAAACTGCCATAAAAATATGGCGGATGACATTGCGGGCTATGAAGGAAGCCATGGCGGACTAAAATATATATTAAAAGAATAAACGACAAAGACAATCAAAGCCATAACTACACAATCAAAGTCACAAACAAGGACTAAAAAACATAGCAATCCATGATCAAAGCCACAAAGGCATAATGTCAACACAAATTAAGAATTCAAGACAAACATAGAGCTGCAGACAAACAAACATAACTAAGATCAACTAATGTAATGACTAGTCCTCATCATCATCTCCAAAGTAATCATCATCACTGTTGTCCTTGTTCTCACTTGGGGCATATCCCTCTGCTTCTTCTCCTTCTGATTCAAAATCATCAAACTTTATTTCCTCTTCCTCTTCTTTAGTTTCCACAAGGTCCTCAAATTTAGGCTGCTCTTCAACCACCACTACTTGTTTCCTTTCTTGAAAACTCTAGTAGTTGATGTACCAGCACCACTTGACTGTCCTTTACCACTTGCTACCTTTCTTTTTTCACTTTGATGCCTTATATGTGTTGTGGGCTCTCCAATCCCAGATGCCCTACATGTAGTCTCCCAGTTCAAAGTTTCATCACCTTCAAAAACCAACTCCTCTCTAGCATTCTCTTCATCAATCAACTCTCCAACCATCCACTCATTACACTCATCAATATCATTGAGTGAAATGGGATCAATTTCATCTCTAATTATCTTTGTTTGAGTGCTTGGTTATATTTTACATAAACCAAATCCTCCATCCTTTTATGTTGAAGTCTATTTCTCTTGTTAGTACGTATCTACAGCACCAATATAATTATCTAATTGTTAATTGGTTACTACTAAAAGTATAACATAGTAACAATTAAGATAGAAAATTGCTTCGCGCTCAAAAACACTCCAATTGCTTTCATAGCCCAAAGCAATACATGTCAAGCTCAAAATCTTGATAGCCAACTTTTGTAAATTTGGAGTAGACTGCCCACATATTCGCCACCATTGAGTTACAAATTCAAAGGCGGCAATGAAAGAAAGAAAATCACTTTAAGTTTAAACTTTAAAATTAAAGAAATTTGATAATTGGTAGTACTCTTCTCACCAGGTGCAAGGATTTTTTGATTTGATTGGGCGAAATCTGATCCAAAAAAACCATCACCATCCTTATAAAGTGGCCGCTCAACTAACATGTTTTGCTTCACATCCTGACTTGGCACCAATCTCCTAATGCATTCACACAACCCATTTGTAAGTTCCAAATCGAACTCCAATATTGGGTTGCGTAGTAGAACTCCGGATTTAGAAAATGGCCCGCTGCACGTAATGGGCGATGAAGTTGGCAATTCAATCTCTTATCAATAATTGCAAACACAACTTTGTATTTGCTTTCTTCACTGCTAAAGGACTTCATAATAGACTCTTTGGCCTTATCCATTGCCTCATAAATGTAACCCATGGCCAACTTTCTTTCACCATCAACAAGCTTAAGCACACGAACAAGAGTCCTCATAACTTTGAGGGTGTATCTCACATGGTTCCAAAAAGAAGGCATGATTGCAATTTTGGTTGCTTCCTTTCCCTTAGCCTCCTTAGATAACTTGTTTCTCACTCATTCATCAAAGGTAAACATTTTTGTAAGATTTTGTTTCTCTTCATGATGGCTCTCCAATGATAGAAAGGAAGTAGCAAATCGAGTGATTGCATGCCTTACCAATTTCTTCTTGTTTGTGAATTGCCTCAATAAGCTCAAGTACTAGTGTGTTTATAAATGAAACCAATAAGAAAAATCCTTCTTTTGACTGTCTTCTTTATTAGTGGAATCTTTCCAATATCTTCCAACATCAAATCCAAACAATGAGCTGCCCAAGGAGTCCAATATAGATGTGGTCTTTTTTCTTCCAACTTCTTGCCAACTAAAACATAGTTGTTCCCATTGTCAATTATAACTTGAACAACATTCTCCTCTCCACTCTCCTCCACAAGAGAATCAAGAACCTCAAATAACTTCTCACCAGTCTTTACAAAGTCAGATCCATCAATAGACTTTACAAACACTGTTCCAGCAGGAGAGTTTACTAAGAGATTAATAATGCACCTCTGCTTCCTATCAATCTAGGCATCTGACATGATGAAGCAACCATGTTTTTTCCACTACTCCTTATGATTCTTCATTAGATTTTGTGTACTCCAACTCCTTATTAAGAAGTGGAACACTAATAGCATGATAGGATGGAGGAGACAAATTGGGACCAGAGCTTCCAATGGCTGACAACATATCATGAAAACTCTTCAATTTGATATAGTTGAATAGAATTCCAGCTTGATACCACCATCAAGCTATGTATTGATGAACCCTTTCAACTACTTCTTTGTCACATGCTTCTCTAATATTTTGCTACCTCAACTTCGACTTGTTCCTCTTCCCAATTGCAGTTTCAAGATTTCTAACAAATAAATCCGTTAGGCCTTTCAAAGCACTAGCACCTAGTCTCACTCTAGGGATATCATCAATCCCTTTAGCATCATCTTTAGATAATCAAAACACCAAGTTCTCAAGATCAAGGTCCCTTGCATTTCAAACTTCCTCACTCCATTGCCACTTTTTCTGTTTCATATACCTTATCAACTCCTCTTTAACTTCTTTTGGAACATTGGTGCACTTATAAACATCACCACTCTTACCTATCCGGTGTTCTTCGACTCGTTATTCCACCTTTCGTAAGTTTTGAGCATAAATTACAAATAGTGTCATTTGTATTTTTTTTCTACAAAGTAGACATACTTCCACCCACGGTCTACTCTGTTTTTGCTGCTATTAGGAGAGGATGGAATGGAGCCTTGTGCAGATTCACTAGCCATTTCAACCTAAAACATAATAGAAGATGCTGGACAAAAAGTAAGAACAAGAAAACAACAGAACAAGGAAGAAGAAGAAGGCCACAGATAGAACAGAGAAGAAGAAGAAGAAGAAGAAGAAGAAAACAAAACAAAGAAGAAGAAGGACCTCGATGGAGTGCTAGCTGCCCCTGCTGGTGTGGTGAGCCACCATCGCCGATGTAGTGAGCTGTCGTCACTGGCAGTGGCATCACTGGAGAAGACAAAGATGAGAGGAGAGGCTGAGAGAGACTTGAGAGATTGAGGGATCGAGAGAGACAGAGAGGGCCTGCGAGATTGAGAGAGAAAAGGCCAAGAGGGTCGATTCTGTTTAGTTATTGAAACCCAAAATCCCTAAAACACCCTCTGAATAAAAATGAAAAAAAAAAGTTTTTGTGGCCTTTTCTGCCATGGCACCATCAAGATTGCGGCCACCACACTCACAACGCCATTCCGCCATGCCATTCACCTTCCCATGGCAATGACCTCAAATTCCACCACGCCATGGGGCCACGGCACCACTATGGCCAAAATTTAACAAAACTAGCTCATATTTAATCATCTCAAGCAACTTTACCCCACGGATAAGATTGTTTCAGATTTCACTCAAACTAATCAACTTTACATGTAATTAAGTTTAAGTATGCTAGCTTTTTTCTGTTCTTTGCAAGTTTGCATTTCCTTAAGCTCATTTTAATTTGGTATTTTAATTAGTTCATTGGGGAAGAAACCTCCGCTGCTTTTGGTAGTACAGGACTTACAGATGATCAAAAATGGATTACTAATTAACATCTCAAGCATGAAATGCCACTTGAGAAATCAGACCACAACAAATGACTAAACAGCGGCCCAGTGCATGAGGCTCCCACCTAGCGGGGTCCGGGGAGGATAGATATATGCAATCTTACCTCCTAGCTTTCTTGTCAATGAAAATGACAACAACATTTCAGATCCAAGAACAAACTGCATTTCAGATTTTATCAACAAAAGAAAACAAAAAACAAAAGAATAAAAAACTTTCCAATCTTCCATGCAATTTGAGCACCCAGAAGTGCAGTTAGCAAAGAGTAGCAATTTGAAACTACAACAAATTAACAGTTACAGATAACATACATAGCGCATCTAACAAGGTTGAGAATGAGAGAAAGTACCTCAATGAAAGATCAACAAGGAATCCGATACAATCACAGAGACTCTGAGAGAGAGAGAGAGGAGTCAAATTTATTTCACAAAAAGTGAGTCGAACCTCAGAAAGTTATGAATTCCCAAAAGTGACCGGTGATTAATTAAGGACGAATATATAAATCCCCAAAACAAAGAAATTGAAAACCCACACACAGAGTCATGAAGAGATTGAAAACAGAAGGCAAATGAGATTGTGACCTAACCTCAGAAATTTAACTGCAAACTAGCAAATCACTGTTTTTTCGACAGTCCATTCAAGCCACCAAAAAATCCTGAATAACAACACAGACAACTTAGACACACAAGACACAATCAACAAAATCAAAGTTATTAAAACGAAACCCAATCAATATAATATTAAATCTCATACTCGATTCAACAAAAAGAAACCAAACATGCACAACTTACAGCGGCGGTACAACGAGAACGCGAAAGAACCTCCGTTTGGAGAGATTTTAGGTTTTTTCTTTGAGAGAGTGAGAAGAAAGAGCTTAATTGGGCTAAGTAAAAACCCTAGCGAAAATGTGATACCCAGATAGCACAAAAAGTGTTGTGTTTGATTATTACAAGTGTGCTCTTTCCACTGGGACATATATCGTAACATTTCGGAAGTGTGCTCTTTAGACGGGGTCCATTCGAATAGCAACGTATTTTTATTTTTTTTTTACTATATAAAATATTTTTTGGGGGAGGGCTTCCATTTTAGCATCAAATAATTGTATGATGGAGACAATATGAACTCTAAGGCAGTGTTTGGTAAAAATGACGGAGAAATAAATATAGGAACAATTTGTTCTATATGCTGTTTGGTAAGGGGATGGGGTACGGGGATGGAAGAATTTTCCGTCCTAGAGAATTTCCTGTGCCTCTAAAAAGTGGGGACAAAACATGGGGACACAAATTTATAGTGGTGGTCAGGCCACAGTCAACAACCAGCCACCGCCAATCAACGGCCGATCGGGGGTGGTCAATGGCCAGCCGACGGTGGTCAACGCCAATCAATGGAAAGTTAACATCTGTCCTCGTCTCTACAACCAATCATGATACAGAGACAATATTTTTTATGTCTCTATCTCTATTGTCCTTGTATTTATGTCCCCCTCCCTCCGTCCCCCTTACCAACGCAAACTAAAAGAAACTATATTCATCTATACCTGCAAAGAACCATTTTGTTTGATAAATTTACCAAAATATTAATCGATCTTAATTTTTTGTTAATAAAAATAATTCTTTCAAGGGTTATTTTATCAGATATATGATTTTCAAACTAAAGTGGTGTTCTACAATATCAACTTAGCTTAAAATGAGTTATTTTTTCATAGATATGATACAATTAGGAAATTAGTAATTCTTGTAACACCTCAGCTCTTAACACAATATTTTTATAACGTATAATGGTTAATTGTTAATTATTACTCTATTTGTCTAACAACTTTACATAATTTTACCTTTAAAACTAAGCTTAAGAAAAAATAAGACCAATTTTTTTTTCTTTATTGAAAAACCAAACTGAGCCATTGGCATACAGGTTCTAGCATATCAATATTCATCACATAATACATAGTAATAACATGTCTCATCAAACTACCCTTAGCGAGCCATCACATAACAGAAATGCAAGATCATAATAAAGCATGTCACAAGCTGAAAATATCAAAGCATGCACGAACTAGAAACATCATATCATATAATATCATATAATAATGATATAGCGGCATACAATAAACATAATAACATAATAAATGTACCAAGCCCATCAACCGAGGTTGGGCAATACAACATCCAAAATGAAACATAACTAAAACATGGATAATCATATAGTCTCAAGTAGTCATCCTCCAACAACTAGTCCTATTAAGATGCACAAAATAAATAGATAACCCCAAAAACTAACTCACAAAATGAGGGTTATCTCCATCATGCTCAGCATTGGTGCTCCAACCCACAACCGCTCCTATCACCAACATCCTTAGAAAGGAAGGAGATAGGTAACCAATCACTTGAGCTAAGTCATCGAGAAGGGCTAGAGGCCCTCCAATCCTCGGCGCAGATGCATGACTCTCCTCGGTTGGCAAACCATATGCTCCTCACCTCTATCATTGTTGTTAGTCATGAAAGAGAAGAGTCATCGGAAGAGTATTGAGAAGGAGAATCCTCAGGCAGGTCAGACTCCATGGAAACCATGCGCAAGTGTGATAAGGGAAAGTCGGAACAAGCGGAAGCCTTAGACCTGGCCACCTAAGCATTAATACACCCCTTGGAGCGAGGGCAGACGGAGACGCTCCAAGAGATCCTTATCAGGAAAAGGGTATTGTCATGACCCAAAATCATGATTGGCTCATAAGGGATACTATCACTTAATGCTCATAATAAATCATGAAAATTCATAAACAAACAAATTTCTCAGAACTTCTTGAAAACTTTATTCTTAATATACATAAAATATTTGATTCTACCAAATCGTTCCAAAATCCATAACCCAAATAGACAATCTTAAATTATGTTCTTGGAATATATTACATAAAATATCATTATAACAAATAACATAACTTTAAAATAATCATGTATGCTAAATGATGCCTAAGGGTCCTGCTTGCACATTCCTAGACACTTTATTCTAACAGTAACTATTGTGAAATCTATGTGTTGTCACGTCTGGGTGACTACACCTACGTTGGTAGCCCTTTCCCAATGGGACTACAAAAGGCACCTAACAAGGTTTTGTAATTGAAATCTGAAAGACACCTAACAAAGTTCTATAAGTAGGCACCTAATGTGGTCCCATTGTTTGCGGGGTAAGCTAGTCCTCCAGCGAACATCGTGGTACCAAGGTTAGCGATCCTGATAGCCATTAACTCGTTATTTTGTTTCTCAGTAATTAATGTCAAAACTAACTTGCAATTAAACTAAATAATCTGAAAGCCCTGAATTCATATAGTTCTAATAATCTAACTGTCAAATATAACTGGGATTCTGAAATAATGCTAAGAAACCACCAGCTAGTAAATAGTAATTTTTAGAAACCCACAGAATATGTATTCGACTATTGTTATGAATCATACTTAGTTCAACACTTCAAATAATACATAACTGGGATTCAAAAATTATGATCAGAAAATCCATAATCTGAAAATATGATAATTTTATCAAATTCATAAAACATGTCTAACAATTATAATAAATCAAGTTCAACTCAATATTTTCAAATACATCTTTCTTGGAAAGGTAAAACATTTGTTTCATGGCATACAACCATTACAATGATGCCCCCATGGTTTTTCAAAATATAATTTTTCATAATAACTGTAAAAATAATAACTTTCCAAAATTGGCATAAATAATAAAAAAGTCTGTACATAGTGTCGATTACTTTCAAATTTTATGAAAATTGTGTACAATGCTAGGTAGTTATGAATAATGATCAAAATTATGGTCTTAAGTTTAAACCCATTTACCGTTCATTGTCAGAAATGACTGACCACTGCCTACATAATATTGGGAAACTAGAATGACATTCTTAACTACAATGGAATTATAGAATAAGAATTAGAAATGATTTGGACCATGTAATGGTAGCTTAAGGGACTGAGAGAAATCACGTTTTTCTCTCTAGAAAACAATTCTTTGGTGGCTAGAATTCTTATGAGAATGTTTTAGAATATTATAATGTGCCAAATATATTATATGAGCATTACAATTACTATCCAAAACTAGCCCGTCAAGCGTTTAGGTTGACCCCACACAAACATGGCTATGGCTTATGTTCCTAAGAAGGGAATTTATGTTTCAACAACTAAAAGGAATCATAAAGGCTAATTGAAATGCATTACTTGGCAACATTCATGATTTTGATTGAAATAAACAAATCATTCATTAATTCTTCAAAAGTTCAAGATTTTATTAATTATTTATTTTTTGAATAAACTAGACTGGCCCTCTGATTGTGAATTAACGTTATCTATGATGCCAGTTTTAATAATAATAATAGTAATAATAACATCAACAACAATAATTTACATGATAAACAAATTTTGTACTTAATTTTAATCATTAATAACTTCTTAAATAATGCCTAACAATTCTCTAAAAAAGATAATATCTAACAAATTATTTTTGTAACACATATTAAATATAAATAATATATAATGTTTTCAAATAAATATCATTGTAATTCATTGACACATCTTTTCCAAATCATACTATTCATAATTTTGGTTAAATATCAATCATTTTAAATTCTTCACTATTATTTTAATAACCAACAAATATCATTTTTATCTCTATTTAAATTTTCAAGAAACTAATATGTATATATAGAAACCTATTTTTCTAACATATTCATTTAATTATTTATATTTATAATACTAAAAGAATTTGACTCTTTTATAATTGATTAAAAATTATATTTGTTATCAATAAGAAATATTTTACGCTAACATCATTATGAAAGTAATATCCATGAATATTATCACACACACACACACACATACCACATAATCAAATCTTTATACAATAATTACAATCTCTAGTAAAAGGAAGAAACCAATCTCAAATTGGTACTTTATATATTATATATATTCTCCAACCCTAATTGATATCTGCAATATAAATAGAAATGATAGATATCTGAATAAATCTTAACATAATTCTAGTAATTATACTAAAATCAATCTCTAAAGAACATGTGTGAAAAAGAGGGAATATAGTATGTTTTATCTTTTCTAATTTCAACAAAATATATAACACATAATATCGATATAAGTATTAATATCAATTATAATTATAAACAATATTGAATTTAATAGATTTGATAAGATAATATTTTCATAATTTAAAAATCAAACATAATATCACAAACTGAATATTAGATTATGTAACATCCTAATTCTTATCTCAATACTCCTAGAACGTATTTCATTTAATCATTAATTTATTACTTCTTAGTTTCATTTTTTCTTTAAAATACTTATCGAAAAATATGAATAAATTTTTCTCTTTGAAATTTAAAAACATGAGCTACGTGCTAAAATAAAATCTAATGTTCACCGCAAACATAACATATAAGAAAGTGAAATCATATCATTCATAACCATTGAATACAATTGTTATACATAACAACACAACATAGTCATATCATCATAGATACATCAATTACTACTTAACATAGTTTCATTGTCACATCAAAAGAAATACATATATATAAAGCGGCATCTACATGCATCCACTACATCCCTCTAATCCGACTCGTAGTGAGTGCCTCATGCCCATGCCTTGGTAGAAATCACAAACCATGTCATTACCTTCGTCTGGAGACGACACGGAAGAAAAGAGAGAGGGATGAGAAACTCATTCAAGGTTCTTAGTGGGGATTCCCGACTCTAACACAATTGTCATCATCATCGTCCCAGCCACTCCGGTTTTAATTATGAAAGAGGTGTTCATGCATAAGGTTTGGTTTTAAACTTTCCAAGTCTATTTATTCGAAGTGGGTGTCTTTTAGTATGAGTCTTAATTACATGAATGCAACAGATATTGGATGAATGCATGACAATACCGTATGCACATTAACATGAAAATTATAGTATTTGAGCACAACATAAAGAGACATAAATCATATAGGTGGCATAAAGGCACAATACTTTCATATAACTTCTTTCTCATACTTAAACTCATATGTTCTTTTTCTTAAAGACCACCCTCTTATCATGTTCACCAAAATCCAACCAACATACCGGCCCGGCGATTTCATTCTGGTCACCAAAACTCCACCACACCTATCGCCTATGAATGAGCTCAATCCTAACTAATCGTCACTAGATTTAATATGGGCAAAAGAAGGGGTAACTTATCATTGCTAAGGATCACCTCTCATAGGATAGTTCCTTCTTTGAAATGCTCTACTGGTAACTAGTACACAGTGATATTGTCTGCTTTGGCAAGCTCAATGTCAATACCCTCACGGTTTTGTTTTCATGGGGGTGCTCGGCCGAACCGATGTCACCCAGGAAATGCGTCTCAGTGCTTTGTCACATAAAAATCTCCTGGGGGTGCTCGGCCGAACCGGTGTCATCTAGGGTTTTATCTCATATGATTTTCAAAAACATTCTCAAGTCCTCAAATTTGACAGAAATTCAGCAGCATAACTGTTGTATACCAAATTTCTTTCAAATTTGCTTTATGCCACAAGCATTCATCATACATGTACTTTTACATTCAATTTCCATAATCATGATAAACTTGCAATCACATAGACATACTCATCATAGGATATGCATCATCACATCATACTTGGATTAACAAACTCATTGTATCAAATAACCTATGGTGTCTTATACTTTGACCCTTAGGGTCTTAAACTTGAAACCTAAGCTCTTCATCATCCGATTTAACCTCTTATGCACCTATAGGTTCACAACTAATTTTTCTCACTAATTATCATGATCATAACTTATCCTAAAACTCATTTGTGCAGAATCTATAATTTACACCTTACGGGTACCTAGGAGTCACATCTTTGACCCTTTCTAAGTTTGATTTTCTCTTAGAGTACTAAGATCAGTTCCTAAACCAATTATGAGAGTTTCCTACACGTTTACACTAATTATAAACCATTATTACTAATTTTTATCCTTGCTGGAACAGAATCCAGAATTTCCAATTCTAAGGGTTCTATAAATTACATTTTAATTCTTTTCTAGTTACTAACTTGTCTTAGCTTTCACAAATTAATTCTAGCATCAAATATACTTGAATATACACATTCCAACATAATAAAATCATCATCATACAGTGAATAACATAGCAAGGCAAAACTGGGAACATCATCATCATATCGTGCATAAAATTACATAAAATTTCATCTCAAGTGCACATAAACTCCTAGTTTTCTCTTGGAGCCTTCTTAGAACCTCAAAACTCTTTTAGAATCCATTTTATTTTATTAGAGTCATAAGAATATGAACAAGGGTAGTAGCCAATTTATTTTGCTCATAGTTGAGATTTTAAACACAAAACATATTTATAACATATTCTAAGTTCATCTAAGCTTAAGAAAATTCTTAAAACATATTTTGTTGGTCTTTGTGACTAGATGAAACTCATGCTAAGCTTATCCGCATCACATGGCCGAAAATAACATGCATAAAATACTATCATTTTCCAAACTTTACTTGAGATAAAAGGGGCAAGTCTTTGAGCTCTAGGATCTTTAGATGATGACATAAACATAAACATGATATGCACTTTGTTTTACTCTTTATTGGAAAGTAAAGTGAGAGCATAAAATAAATATGAGATGCAAGCTTATTATTATCTTTAAGATTTAAGTGATGACTTGAAATATAAACATAGAAATGCAAGTTTATTTCTTTACTCTTGAGATTTAGTGATGACATAAAAATAAATATGAGTGCAAGTTCATTTTAAGCTATCTAGAGCTCATTCAAGACTTTAAAGGAACAAAACCTAACACTTATCTAACAAAGTAAAGTGAGCTTTAGAGTTCTTTGTACCATGGTTCCAAAGAAACCTTATGGTTTGAACATCATTATCAAGCTCAAGGAAAATGAACTAAAAGATCAAAACAAGTAACATCATTTCTTAAGAACCAAAACCAAAGTAAGAACAAAGGAAAGGAAAAAGAAACCAAAACCATGTCCAAGGAAAAGAAAGAAACCGAAACCATAAACAAGAAAAAGGAAAAGAAAATCAAAACTTGAAGGAAAGAAAAAGGAAGGAAAAACTAAAATGCTTCAAGATCAAAATCAAGTTTCAAGCTTTAGAGGTTTCTCAAATAAAAATCTGAAGACCATTATCTTGAAACCTCATCATCAAGCTCAAGATTTTCCTTTCAAAGATCAAGTCTCATGACCAAAAACAAAAGAGAGGAAAAGAGTTGAACCAAGAGGAAACTAGCACTTTTTCACATCAAGTAAAAGAAAAGTTTTTAAAACAAAACCCCTACCTAGTGGTATTTCTCCTTGGAATGAAAAAGAAGCTTGCTCTTGAAAAGATAATGAGAAGAAAATTCCTCTCCAAGTGATGGTGATGATTTTGGCCAAGCATAAAGGAAAAGGAAGGAGTTGTGTTTTATGTGAGCTTATGTTTGAGAGTGAAAGCTTTGGTGTTTGGATGATGGTTTATGATGTTTGTGTGGTAGTTTGAGGATGTAAAGAGTGGCTCTTTGTTGAAGATGAAGAAGAAGAGAAAATGAGAGAACTTTTGAACTCTTGGAAAAAAAGAAAGAAAACTCAAGACAACTCTTGAAGCTAAAATGGGCCAAGTTCTTCTAAGAGGCCACAATTTTCAAGGCTTTGGGCGAGCGAAAAATATCTCTCAAATGGTCATTCAAGGCATGGTGGAAAGCATGGGTAAGCATGGTCAAAGGTATGGGTTAAGGCATGGCCTAAAGCATGGCCTTGGAGTGTTGGAAATTCAACATGTGAATAATATGGAGGAGTGGTGGCTGGTTGCTTATCATGTCATAGGGGAGAGATTTGTCTCATTTAATTGTGGTTTAATGATGTGTTTAGGTGTATCTTTGATTAAGCTTAAGATTAGGAATTGTAAGAAAATGTTTATGTGAGCTAATTATGTAATTAGGAATATTAGAGCATAATTAGGAGTGGTCTTGCTTCATTAGCTAATTTAAAATTCATTTTATGATATGATTATGCAAAAACACAATTCCTTAATTTAAGGAATTGGAGAGAGAAAATATTATTCAAGATTCTTTGAAAAAGAATCTTAATTTATAAAAAGAGATTTAAGTTTAATCTAAGCAATTTTAGGTTCTAATTAACTTTAATAAATTATTTTGACTCTAGATTAATTATGGAAATTAATTAATCTTCGATTAGAGCCTAATATTGCTTAGGTTTGCTTAATTACATCATTAAGCTTAAAAACACTATGCTTAGAGGCAAAATCGTAATTTTGCACAAAAACTGCCCAGGACCACCGAGACTCAAACTGATGTCACGAAATACATAAAAACACCTTTTAAAACCATCTAGAAAAGTTTCGGACTCATCCGGCACTTATATCCGTGTAAAAACGCTTCAGGGGTATTTTGGTCATTTTGACTCGAAACCTCAGAAAATGAGATTTTCATCTTCGAAACCAAACAGAAGCCATCTAACCCACCTCAAACATTGAGTTGGCCCTTCGAGGACTGCCGGGTTGGCTATCCTCGAATTCCAGACATAAAATGACTTCAGGGGCATTTTGGTCATTTTTACTCAAACAGGAAAAATTGGGGTGTTACAGATTACATAAAAAGATTAAATATAATATTTAAATAAAAATTGAATATCAGCATAGGAAAAAATTTATGTACAAAATTATTATAAATTTTATATCTTGTTTTCTCTTTTTAAGATTGATATTTACTTAAGTTAACTTTAATTTTTTATAATTTAAAATTTAAATGAGTTATTATTTTCGTACAATTTTAAAATAAAGATTTATAAATGCTCTTTTATTTGTAATTAAAGTTTCTTTTTTCTTAAAATGCATCTAAATATCTCGTAGGCTTTATCCAACATTTCCTTAGCTTAACATGACCTTCGTAAAGACATTTATTCTTAGGATATTATAGGGATGAAGTAGAAAAACCATGCAATATATACTGAAACTAAGAAAGGATGTCACATGAAAATAAAGGCATGAACGGCACAATGACCCCTGATATGATATGCATGCAAATCCACATCGAAGTGCAACTCCCTGGTGGGCATGTCAAAGTACACCACGAATGACGCCATCAACCTCGTCTAAAGACAACACGAAAAGAAGAGAACAATGAGAATCCTATACAAGAATCTTAACAGTCTCCGACTCTAACATGGGTATCATCATTATCATCCCAAGACACTTCGATTTTCTTTATAAAAAGGTATGCATGCGTATAAAGTTCAATTTTTAAGCTCTCAACAAGTTTATTATTCGAAGTGCATGTCTTTTAATCATGAGTCTTGATGTCATGAATGCATTATATAAAACCATGCATGCATGACAATATCATATGCAAAAAGTCAAATATATAGCTTATAAATATAAATGGGAATCTAAGTCTCTAGGCACATGACATTTATCTTTCCTAGGTGACTTAATCTTTATCTATGCTCTAGCCACCCTAATTCCCTTTGTTGTTTCTTTCTGAATTTCTAAGGTTATAAGCTCATACCTCGCTGATTGTCACCAACATAAAATCATAATCATAAAAGTTTCCCAACTCTAAGGTATGAGTCTAGGGGGCGTTGATCACTTTTGTTGGCATAGCTGGAATGGAAGGATAATCTCCATATGTTTTCTGTCATCTTTTAACTTTAACATATCTCTTGAGATGTATGATGAGTAATTATCACATATCATCGTCATAATTGGTAAATCATTATCATATACTCATAAACTTGCATAAATTTGTCTAAGCTTATAAATTTGATGGAATCCATAAATAGACAACTGTTAATCTTTAGAACATAAATAAATCATAAAGAGACAAACTTTAATCTTTAGAGCATAAATAAATCATAAAGTGACAAAATTTAATCTTTAGAACATAATTAAACCATAAAGGACAAACTTTTGATCATTGGAATATAAGATAACTCATTTTCTCTCATTAGAGGCATAAAATGACAAACTTTAGCCATTAAAGTACAAGATAGTTCATTTTATATTATCATGAACATAATAATCAAACTTTAAACATTAAAATGAAAGATAATTCCTTTTGTGATATTAGAAGCATAAAGTGATGAGCTTCAACAAAAAGGAACCAAGATAGTTCATTCAACAACATTAGAATCACAAAGTCTTGAACTTTGACATTAAATGTGCAAGTTAGTTTCAAGGCAATGGAAGCATAAAGTGATGATATTTAACATAAATGATGCAAGTTAGGTTGTTTTAAAGCATTAGAAACATAAAGTGACGATCTTTAACATAAATGATGCAAGTTCATTCATTTTAAAATATTAGAAACATAAAGTGATGGTCTTTAGCATAAAGGATGCAAGTTAGCTCATTTTAAGATACTAGAAGCATAAAGTGATGGTCTTTAACATAAATGGTGTAAGTTAGTTCATTTTAAGATATTAGAACATCAACCTAAATAAATGCACAAGCTTTGAACTTTAGAGACTCAAAGCAGGCTACTTGAACCATCAACATGAGATCTTATCATCAAGTTCAAGCTTTGAACCAAAACAACAAAAATAAAGAGAAAAGGTAAAAGAATGAAACATAATTCAAACAAAATCCCTATCAAAGTTTGGATTCTTGAAGGAAGGGAAGAAAAGGAAGCCTCTTGAGACAAAAGAGAAAAAAAAATCTTCTCTTTAATTAATGGTGGTGGTAGTGGCCTTATGAGAGGAAAAGAGGGTGAGAATTGTGTTTTGATGATTGTTTTGGTTTGTGTTTTAAGGCTTACTGAATAGAAACATATTCATGGAAGTGATTTGGTTTGTGTTTGATGAATTTTGGAAAATGAGAAACATGTGACTGTAAGAGTGTGTTCATGCACTCATGTGTCTTTAAAAATCAAAATGAGAAAGTGAGAAAGGAGGGTGTGGCTATGAGCCTCATAGGAGGAGAAGGATAGGGTTTGAAATTTCAAAATGTTAGGGAATTATGATTGAGATATTAGGTAAAATTACCAAAATACCCCTAATATAATTTTCTCATAAATGAAGTGAGACCAGACCTAATCACCCTCGAGATTAGATATGTGTTCTTATGGAGATATGTGATGATTATATGTGATTTGTGAAGTTCTAGTAAAAAAGTTGTGTGAAATTATCATTTTGCCATTAATCTATAATAATTAAACTTAATCAAAATAATTAGGGAAATATAGTCAATATTAGACTCAAAATAAAGGTAATTTTATTTTATTTATTAATATTATGTTAAAATAATTAATTGAATTAATTTTTGTGATTATAATTGCTAAATATGCTTAATTACATAGTAGAGCTTAAAATTACATGGTGAAGTAGCACAAAAAGACGAAATAGCACTTAAAAGTGCATTATCTCCACTATTCTTGCTTGCTTAGGCATAATAACCCCCAATTAACTTGGATTAGACATAGTGATATATTCAAGAATAAATCCTGGCCCTTGGATTAATATTAAGTGGCCTTAAGGTAGCGTTTGTTTACTATCTCGAGATAGAAATACAGAGACAATGGAGACAGTGTAGATAGTGGAGACGGAGACCATGGTTCAGAAAGCTAGACCAAACTGGCCGGTTGGACCTGTCGAACCAGGAATCAGCCTGCTGTCCAGTCTTGGTTGGCCCCTAAAATTGGCTGATAAATAACCAATGTCGGACCGCTTCAACCTGGCCGGGAACTGGGCAAACCGGCTTAGTCGACCACACCGGTTTTTTTTTTTAATAAAAAAGATGGAAAATGACATCATATATTTTATTTTATATATTTATATAACTACAGGTTTTATTATATATCGGTTATATTCTGGTTGGACCCTCAGTTGAATCGGTTGAACCTCTGAACCCTTGCCCTGACCAGTTTGATATTCGGTTAGATTTTCAGAACCTTGATGGAGACATTAATAATAAATATGTATAAGGGTATTATTAAAAAACAAATAAATTTCTGTATCTGTATGTTGTCCCCATTGTTCCTACATTTTGGAGGTACATAAATTTTGTGTTTTTCTGTCTTAGGGATAGAAAATTTGTCTATCCCCTATTCTTGTCTTCACTACAAAATAAGTTTGTGTCTCTAGTGTCTCTGTATTTCTATCTTAGAAATAGTAAACAAATGCTACATAAGTGATTGTTTTTTCAATTTTTGGCCTTAAATATCCTTAAAAAAAAAAATGTTAATGAAACTTTGAGTTGGATTTCTTGATAAGTGGGTTCGAAGTTTAAAATTGTTAAAGAACACTTAGATACCAATTTTGGAATTTGATGAAACATATGTGCAAGTCAACAATTAGGAAATGGAAGCTAGAATTATTGGAAAAATGAATAGGCCTATTCGGCCTTATTAGAGGGGAAAAGAAGAAAACGTTTTGTACCATGTAAATCTTGGAATTAGGATTATGTTAGGATGTAACTAAAAGGTAAAAACTTAAATTAAGTTGAAGTCTTAATTAGGCACCTTAATTACCAAAATTTAGCTCTCTTGAAATGAGTAATTATTAGAAAACAAGCTAAATTTTTAGACATTAAAAAGAACCAAAGTCTTAAAGATTTATGAAAAGAAAATCTTAGATAAAAAAATTTGAAGAAAACTAAGTGAAAGAAGTATTTCTAATTATATTAATTATGCTGCTAACATATAGTTAAGTAAATTGCAAGGAATAAGCTAGTAAAAGCTTTATGATGAAGTTTAGAGAAATATTCTATGAAAGAATAATATTTAGTCCAAGTAGAGTACATGGAAGAGATTATGAGAAACTAAAGTACAAATTTGAAAATTCTAACTAAGCTTAAAAGTTTTAAGCAGAAAATTTTATGAAGAGCTTTTCATAAGATTTTACACAAAGGAAAAAAGTAAGCTAGAAAAACAAGTGTTAAAGTATTTATATGCTTAATTGTAAGAAGATGGACTCAATTATGTAGTCATGTAAAGCTTGATGATTGATGAGAATTGTATCAGTGATTTATCACTACAACATTTTCAGTCTAAAGACAACACTTATTTTCGACAATGCCTGAAAAATGTTGCCTTTTATAGTGAATATAAACTACATATAACTAATGGTAGCACCAATTGTAAATAGGAATCCAGATCAAAATATTTCTGGTATATGTATCACTTGAATAATTCAAAAAAGAGGAGTCCTTAGAATTTGAACTGAATTACTTCATAGAGTCTTTGCTTTATATTTGATCTTTCATTTAGCTTTGGTTTTTCATGTGTTATGCTGATTAGTGTTGCTTCATCTTGAATCTTTGTTTTCTAGATTTGAGAATTGTTGAAGCTTGACCATTTTGACATTTTGGATCATATCTTGGTGGCCTACTAGTTTATGCATGTTTTGAGATTTGACATGTGTAACGACTCGTCTATTGTATTTTTCTGATAAAATAATTAATTGTGAGTAATCGGTAGGGATTTTAAAAATTTCAATGGATACAGTTAGGATCAAAACAATATGAGGATTCTGTAAAAAAAAAATGAAAATTAATTTTATATTATTAAAAATTCAATAAAATAATATTTTAATCGACGATATAGAACGAGGCCCTATAATTAGTATAAAGGCATAGAAAAAAATAAGGATAAGATAAATAAATATTTTTAACCTAATAAAAATTTTTTAAGTATCGATCGGGTAACAAAATAGTAATAATTGGTACACCGAGGTGGTAATAATTGGTACATCAAAGCACCGAAACTGGTAAAAATAACGGATATTATCATATCCTAGATAATTATTACTTAGGATAATCAAATAAACATAGACATTTCTAATATAGATACAAAACAAATTGATCCGAAAATAAAAGTACATATTACTTTGTCTCCAAGTAATTATTATATAAAGGAAAAATGAGAGCAAATTGACATTTCTTCTCGGTTTTTCCCAGACCTTCCCTTTTTCATTAGCTTCATCATTTCACGTTTCCTTTCTTTCTTCCTCCACCATTTTCACTTTCTTTTGCTTAGAACTCCATCAAATCACCAAGTTCTTGAAGGATATTCCTAGATTAACCCATAAACTACTTCAAGAACACTTTATCTACATCAAACTCAAGTCAAAACCTTATTTTTCATCTTCAAACATATCCAACCAGCAGCATAAATAAAGGCTGGAAAGTGGGTTCAAGCTTAGATTAGAAAAGAAAAACTAGAGAAAAATGTAGCAACAACTTGGAAGAAAGGTAGGAAAATTCTAGTCTATTGCTTTGTGACTGTTTGACTATAATTGTTAGATAAAAATCTTGAGATATATTTGAAATTATATTGGTGAATTCTGAAATTATTTCAAGATGTACATGTATATGAGTTGGATATATATAAATGATGCAACAGATAAAAGCCTTATGAATTGATTGAATAGATTTAAGAGATTTAGGAAGTAATCAAATTGATTTTTGGATCTTTAGGAAGAAATGATCATATTCCTGGAAAAATTTGATTGGGATCCATTCTCATTTTGTGAATCACGATTTTGGATGTCTTACAGGGAGTGAGTTTAGCTTACATATTTATATAAGAGATGCTCTAAGTAGGTTTAAAAAGTTGAGTTGTGAAACTATGTCAAAGGGTTTTATGTGCTGGAATTTTACAGCACTAGTTCTTGGTGTTAAATGATGGTTTTGGCCGGATACAATGGTTTGGAATTTCATTGACGTATTTTGAACCTTGGATGATTATTCTCATGTATAATTATGAAGCTTAAAAGAGAAAAAAAATTAAATTTTGGGGCTGTTTCTTTATGTAGTAAAATTATATTTAAAGCATATATTAACCAATGTAATGTAATGTAAAAATTGGATTATGTTGTAATATCTTATGATGCAATACCCACTAGTGGGTGAATTGATTTAATTAATACAATAGATGTCTTAAGTAAAGGAATAGAATCTGATTCATAACAAAAAGCTTGAAATTCATCGATGACAAATTGGTGCAATTGTTGGAAATTTACAAGAATTACTATCCAAGGAGTGTCACAGAATTTCTGATGATATAAAATCTATTAAAAGTTTAGTAGACTTTGCAGAAAAATCTCATAACAGTACACCAAATTTTACAGGGAACATCTCATAAAAATTAAAGGGAGACTTTGGAATAGAACTTTAAGAAGAGAGAGAACGTAAGAAAATAAATCTCACACATAGAAAGGGAACTCAAGAAAATAAGTTTCATGTAATAATCAATTGCTTAGTGGTAAGCTTATGGATTCATGGGTAGTACTAGACGTGCTATGCCCTTAGAACTATATTAGATTGTAATCGCGACGGCGTTACATCGTTATGAGGAAAGGGATGTATTGAGGATAGCAAGGCTATCAAGATGAGATGTAGTAGACGTACTCCATCTAGTGAACTATATCAGAGTGTAACGCGATGACGTTACATAGTTGACAGTACGATCTAAAGAGAAGTATATCAGAAGAGTCCTATGAGTTTTACCATTAAGTTTTAAAATTTTCTAATAAAATTAAGTCATAAGAAATAACAGCACTAACTAATGAGACCATTATATAAACAACTAAAGATACATTGCTTATTTTGCATTAAGTTGAATATCATTGAGTAGTAGACTGGTATTTTTCCTACTGGAAATCATTGATTCTCATTCCTACTATATGATGTATTTTCTATAGATGGCCTCGATCGTGTTCTTTCTCGAGATGCTTGACTTGCAGTGGCATTATGACCTGGAGTTAGGGTCACTATACTTGGTCACTGAGTCTCATATCCGGAGTCATTGAGTCCTAATTTTGATCCAAAGTCCCTTTTTCCTACTTTTCCGCTGTATATGACTTATCCACCATAGCTACCACAGCCTGCTGTTGATGCTAAGTCTGATCCTTCATAGGAGACATCTTTTGGTTCCTCTACTCCTTCCAGAGGTAGTGGGGACTGGTAGGGTTACCTAGCTGATGTGTCTAATGGGCACTACTCTCCACTTGCTTGACTGACTATGGTGTATCTAGCTTGTTTATAGATGCAGTGTGACTTAGAGTCCCTCATATTATTTGACTACCATGGGCTCTTATGTCTAACTTTTTGGATGAGCCACTGACTGAGGGAGTTAGATTTATTTGTCTGTAGTTAGTTGTATTTTGTTAGGTCCTAACCCGGATTAGATGGTCACTGTGAGGACCAGGGTAGGGTTGTTTATAATACATATGTAATTGGGTATGAATTGTATATACTATAACTGTATGACTTAATTTATTATGGATGTGATATAAAATGTAAATTATCATGTGAACAACTTTTTTAGAATGCACATTATATCTCCGCTATTTCTATACACTATTTATTACGTTGAAACAATTGCAAAATGTGAAAAAAAAATTAGTATAGCTTTTAGTGCAAGGCTCTTATTTATTATAGCACATACGTATATGATTCATATGGTTGAAAAATAAGAAAATCAATAAGATAAATTATGGGTAACGACTACTTATTGTAATGTTATGACTCGAGCATAGCACTATAGTGGGAAAGGTGTTACAACATGTATTATAGTATTAATAAGTTTGTACTTATGAATTTTACTGGTTTTTTGTGATACTTGTAAAGTGTAGGCCAATTTTAACTTTGTGATGGTTTTTATGACTATTATGTTTTTGAACTATATTTACTTGTCTATTTTTTTATTTGAACTATAATGATGACTTGTTTTTATTTAGAATTATGTGTGTATCCATCAATGTTTTATAAATTGATTAGTAGTACTTCATTTATTTATGAATTTAACTTGATTAATTTTAGACTTGAAATTGAAAAAGTATTATTGCACTAAATGTTAACCTTTTATTCAAAACAAATAATTTGAGAAAAGGCAACACTTTTTTCATGTTGCTTGTAACTTGAGAAACGCAACACATATAGAAGTTGGTTTCAACCAGAGAAAAGGCAACAATTTATAAGTGTTTCCTTAGATGAGAGAACTAGCAACACCAAAATCACTACTAAAAGTGTTGTCTTTGATAGTCAGAAAAAGCATTGCCCTTGCTACTATATAGGCAACGCTTTTTCCCTAGGCCGTTGCCTTTCATTCAAAAAGCATTGCCTCAGAGAAAAGGCAACGTCAAGATAGGCAACCCCTCAAAAAGCGTTGTGCTAGGCCGAAAATGTTATAGTGATATATGGTTGTAGTATGAGGTACTACATCAATTGAAGTAAATCTAAACGTGATGTAAAATCTTTATTCATTAGAAATATAGCAGTTGATGAGAATAAGAACTATATGAGATCTTCATCCATTAGAAATGTAACAACTGATAAGAATAAGAACTATGTTAGTGATCTATATAAGGCTGTAGTATGAGGTACTACATCGATTGAACTATATCAATTATCTATATAAGGTTGTAATACGGGATGTCACATTGTTAGCAATATATCATACGAGAAGTATATTAGGAGCCCTATAAGTTCTACATGTAAGGACAGTAATCTAATAAGTTAAGAATAAGAAAAGCAACATTGATAAATCCTATATAAATTACTTAGTAACACAATATGAACCTACGAAGTTAAACAAAGCTAAGATAGAAAGTCATATATAGTAGTTTAGGATTTCCTATTGAGAATCTGTGATTTTCATTCATACTATTGTCTTGTTTTTACATAGACGGTGACAATGGTGATTTTTGTAAATCCCTAGTTGGTATTGTTGCTATGATTCAGACTTATTGATAAGCCATTGATAGAGAGCTTAGCTAGTTTTTTTTTCTTTTGAGATATTTTGAATAGTGCCATACCCAGACTAGGTGGTTCCTGCATGGTCTAGGGGATAGGTTTAATTATCATATGTTATTTATTTGTCCAATTCATAATACGATTATATTTTTCTGCTATTTTATTTCAATAGACTATTTATGTATAAACTTTGCAATGCAGAGAAAAAGTGGTTCATATTTTCAAAAAGTAAGCTCATGTTTATTATATATACACTTTATTTTCTAAAATCAACCAAAATTAACAAGTAACAACTACTCATTATAAGGTTATAACTTAAGCATAGGTTTATGGTACGGAAGGTGTTACATTTTGGTATGAGAACATGTCATCCTGTTAAAGCTTGGGGATGGTCTTACTTGCTTCTAAAACATACTTTGAAATTTTAGTGTCATACAATATGATCTTATCTGCTGACATAAAAAGAATTTTATATGCATGATTGTTTATTTTTGTAGTAGTTAGTTACTGTCATGCTAAGCTTTACATTGAGCCTAATCAACTCAATATCTTTATTTTGTGTGATCTGAAACTAATGGTTTCAGGTAAGCATATAGGACTAACAATAACCATGATAGGATACATGAAGAGGAAGTTGCAAATTTCATGCATGATTTTTAGAATATGGCCCAAGCAATCAGGGAGCAAAATCACTTTTGGAAAGCAAGCTCATGGAGATAATGCAAAAGAAAGTCAAATGTTTGCGGAATTTTAGAGAGAAAAACCACCTTTATTCTGAGGAACCCTGAACTTAAATAACAGTTAAGTATGAACTAAGGCAATAGAGAAGATCGTTGAAGTACTAGAGTGTTTGGATTCGCATAAGGTGGTTTATTTTGCCTATGTATTCTACACAGATGCTGATTACTGGTGGGTTGGTACTAAAAGGCTATGGGGAAACAGATATTAAAATACCTTGGGATGTGCTTAAAGATACCTTTTATAAGAAATACTTTCCTCTTTTCATCAGAAATGCTAAGGAATTGGAATTCCTAAAGCTGCAACAAGGAAACATGGTAGTGTCATAGTGCCCCACAAAGTTTGATGAGATGTACAAGTTTTCCATAATTTATTAGCATATCCTGATAAAGAGTGGAAATGTCTTGAGTATGAGGGTGCCTTAGGGAGGACATCTTGGGAATAGTGGGACCAATGGAAATTAGGAATTTCATTGCATCAGAAAACAAGAGTGCTTTATTGGAAAAGCATAATTCGAAGCTAGTGATGGCTTGAGAAAGGCTAGCACTATAAGGCATAAGGTTCAGGCTTATTGTATCATCACAGAGGAAGTTTCCTTTAGGAAATGGCAAATGAAAGCAAGTACAAAAATCACTTGTGAGTAAGTTATGTCAAAAGTGTGGGAGGAATTATGGTGATAAATGTAACACCCTAATATTTAACCCAATACGCCTAGGATGTATTAAAGTTAATTATTAGTTATTATTATTTTGTTTCATTCTTTAACTTTATTTTATCAAAATACTTAGCGGAAAATATGGGTTAATTTTTTTTTGAAACATAATACAAAACATGAGCCGCACGTGCTAACGTAAACCGAACATTAAGTTCTATCATAATAAACAGGGAAAGCATATCATACGTGCACATATCTAAAGTACAACATTCATGAACATGAAACACAAATATATTAGTTATCACAACATAGCATGGTTCATAATACATTAGGAAACATAATAAGCAGAGTCCACCTATACATAGTGGGTTGAGCTTTTAGTACATAAGTAAATAACCAAAGGAAATACATAAAAGCAGTAAATACATGGAACATACTAACACTAGATGCCAACTACAGCTCCCCTCCACTAGCCCTATGAGCACTCAAACTAAAGTCACCTCTAACAAAAGATGCAGTAAAAAATGGGGATCCTCGTGATAACTCGGGCACTCAAATAGGTCCTCTATCAGGATTTACTGGCGATCCTAATCCTCCGGTGAAGAGGGCACATACCCAATAAATTGGGAAAGCTCCGTAAGTGTATGCAGGCGAAAGAGGGGACGAACATGGCCTCCATGATGTGGATGCATCTCCAATCATCGGGCTAGCCTGGGCTGAGTCACCATGTCCTCGCTACCTCTAGCCATGTCCATGGGTGCTGCAGGGGCAGAACCCTCCGAGTAGATGTGTGTGGAGGAGTCCTCTGACGGGTCAGTCTGTGAACACCTCGATCGGGGGACATACTCGAGATGGCCACGAACTGCTGATGTGGCAGCGCGAGCACGTCGAGTCTGCTCATCGCGAGGTCGGGTGTGCTCAAAGATCAAGTCGTTGCCATAGGGGGAAGTGGGGGTGAACCTGAAGTTGGAAACTAGGTAGCCAAAGAGGCATCCCATGTATGCAAAAATGTGTACCACACAGCGACCTTCGAAGTGATACGAGCGGTGGTCCTGGTCGTAGTGCACCTCCCACACTGGGGTGTCAATGAAGATCATGAACGAAGCCATCGTCCTCTAAAGACGTAACGGAAAGAAAGAAAGAAAGATAGAGGGAGTGAGAATCTTAATAAAGAATCTCAGTAGGGGAAATCCTCCTATCCTAGTGTCATCGTCTACGTTTCCAGGAACCTTGGGTTTATTATTGAAAAGGTGAGCATGCATAAGATTCATTATTAGGTTTTAAACATAATTATCCGAGGTCCGTTCATTTTAGGATGAATCTTGATGTCATGAATGTCGTATATCAAAATATGAATGTATGGCAGAAGCATTATGCAGACATCACTTGAACAAGTCATAAGAAACATACTCATGTAAGTAGCATCAAGAGGCATATAACTTTCATGTAAATTCATTCTCTTTTCCTTTGCTTATGTGACATTAATTTTATCATTTGTTATGTCATGGGGCCACCTTAATAACTTTTCTCCTTTGAGAATTTCTAGGTTATGAGTTCATACCTAACTATTCATCACTAGTTTCAACTTATTCTAAGATAAGTATAAATATATCCTTACTCCTGGAGTGCGGGTTAGGGGGCTTAAGGATCACCTATCATAACCTTTAATTCGGGGAGTCTCTAGGGTCATTTCCTTTTGTGAATCACCTCTTATAACCTTTAATTCAAGGAGTCTCTAGGGTTATTTCCTTTTGTGAATCACCTCTCATAACCTTTAATTCTGGGAGTCTAGAGGGTCATTTCCATATAGTTTTTTTTTTGTCACTTTAAGTCTTTTAGAGGATCACCCCTCATAACCTTTAATTCGGGGAGTCTAGGGGATCATTTCCATGCATCATTATATTTCTATGAACATCATCAATCATACGCCTCAATATCAAGTCATGAACGTAATAAGCCATGTAAACACTTTCTCATGCACATAAAGATCTCAATTCCTTTGCAAAGAGAATAAACATGCTCCTAACTAGTATGCCGAAATCAGGGATCGAACTCAGCTAATGCATATGCTATGCTCTCAACAACTCATAAACAAACATACATTCAATTGAAATTCTAACTCTTATTTCCTCCTCTATCTTATGGTATCTTATACTTTTGATCCTTACAGGTCTTAAACTTACGATCTACTTAATCCAGTGTCTGATATAAGTCTTTTATTCACTTAAAGGATCACAACTAATGATTCTCTTTAATTTTTATGCTTATGATCAATATCAAACAGCCTTAGGCAGTGTGGACAGAAATAAATACAATTCGATTACGGGGTTCTAGAAGTCACGTCTTTGAGTCTTTCTAAGTTTCGATTTTTCCTAAGGTACTAAAACTAATTACTACTACCTTTGGGAATTAATCCTACACTTCAAAAACACTTTTATCACTAACTTAATCATTTTAATACAGTAGCCAAAATCTTGATTTCTAAGGGTTCTAAAACTCACATTCCCTTCTTTCTAGATACTAGTTTTTTTTTCCTAAAACTCATAAAATAATTTTTTTCTTCAATTAAACATAATTTTTGCACATTCCAATACATTAAAATAGCATCATACAGCAACTATTATAACAGGACAGTGGCCGAAATGTTTATTTCAAATAACACATAAAACCACATTTCTAATGCATAGAAGTTACTAGTTTCCCTTGGAATCATTTTAGGACGTCAAAAACTCTTCTAGAAATCAATTTATTTCATTAAAATTATAAATATATACCACTAAGGCAGTAACTATTCTAAATCATTCATAAATGAGATTTAAATCATAATATCATACTTATAGCATTCTTTGAGCTTTCCTATGCTTAAGAAAATCTTAAGACATAACATTTTGGCCTTTGTGATTAAATGAAACTTATGCTAAGTCCATCATCATCACATGGCTGAATTTTGCATTCATGGAATGCTTCCATTTTCCAAACTTTGCTTGAGATAAAAAGGGCAAGTCTTTAAGCTCTAGAATATTTAGGTGATAGCAAAAACATAAATATGCTATGCATTTCATTTTATTCTCGATTACAAAAGTAAAGTGAGAGTTTTAAAGTAAATATGAGATGCAAGTTCATTTTTATCTTTAAAGTTTAGGTGATAACTTGAAATATAAACATAAAATGCAAAGCTTGAAATTTAAACATGAGAATGCAAGTTCATTTCTTTATTCTTGAGGTTTTAGTAATGACAAGGAAAAGTAAACATGATATGCAAAGCATAAGCTTAAACATGGATGCAAGTTCATTTTTATCTTTACTAGAGCTCATTCAAGACTTTAAAGGAACACAAACCTCAACCCTAAGCTTATTTCAACAAGGCAAAGTGAGCTTTAGAATTCTTTGTACCAAGGTTTCAAAGAAACCTTATGTTGTGAACATCATCATCAAGCTCAAGGAAATGGATTAAGAGAACAAGCCAAGTGGTAACATTTCTTTGAGAACCAAAAATAAAAACATCAAAAAGGAAAAAGGAAGCCGAATACCCTTAGGCCCAAAGGCCAAGTTTTTAGCTTTAGAGGTTACACAAGTGATAATCTCATGATCAGCATCTTGAACTATCATCATCAAGCCAAAAGTTTCTTTTAGAAAAGCAAGGCTCCAAGGCCAAGGATGAAGAGAGAGAAAGGAGCTTAAACCAAGAGAAACTAGAACTTTTCCATAACAAAACATCAAGTAAAAGATAAAGCTTTTAAAAAACAAAACCTTTACCAAGTGGTGTTTCTTTGTTGGGAAGAAAAAGAGCTTGTTCTTTGCAAAGAAATGAGAAGAAAAATTCTTCTCCAAGATTAGATGAGGATTCGGCCAAGGATGAGGAAAAAGGAAGGAAATGTTTTTGTGTGAGCTTTGTGTGTAAGAATGAAAGCTTAGGTGTTTGGATGAGGTTCTATGGTGGTTGTACGGTGGATTAAGGTTGCAAGAGGGTGGTTCTTTAAGGAAGATGAAGAAGATGAAGAAGATTAAGGAGATAAGAGAAAAGAGAACTCTTGAGTTCTTTGAGGAAAATAAAGAAAGCTTAGATGAACTTCTTAAGACAACAACTAAAGAATGAGCAAATGGAACCAAGTTCTTTTAAGATGGGTATTTATAGAAAATTGAAACATGAAGAGGTGAATGGGGGGAGGAAGGCCGCGGACATCTAGGCGGCCATGTGGGTGAAAATATTTCTTCCAAATGGTCATTTAAAGGTAAGGCTAGGTATGGTTCAAAGCATGGTTCAAGACATAGTTCAAGGCATGGCTTGAACCATGCCTTAAAGCATGGTTCTTTGCGTGTAAAATAAATCAACATGTGATGAATGTGGGGGGAGAATGGCACCGGTTCATGCAGCCCAAGAGGGAGGAAATTGTTTCACCAAATTGTGGTTTAGAGGTGTGTTTAGGTATATCTTTGATTAGACTTTTGATTAGGAATTTGTAAGTAAGTGTTTAGGTAAGGTAATGGATAATTAGGGATGTCAAGACATGATTAGGGAGTGGTCTTGCTTCATTAGTGAAATCAAAACTCATTTTATAATATAATCATTCACAAACATAATTCCTTAATTTAAGGAATTGGAAAAGAGAAAATACTATTAAAGATTCTATGATATGGAATCTTGACTTCAAGAAAGAGTTTTAAGTTTATCTAAGCAATCTTAGGTTCTAATTAACCTTAATAAATTATTTTGACTCTAGATTAATTTTCAAAATTAATTAATCTTCGATTAGAGCCTAATATTACTTAGGTTCCCTTAATCACGTCATTAGGCACGTAAAGCACTATTTTAGGGACAAAATGGAATTTTACACAAACACTGCCTAGGACCACTCGGACTTAAGCAATTATCATTAATCACATATAATTAGCATTCTGAACTCTCAGGAAAGATTCCGGGCTCAAACGGCACCCATACCCACATAAAACGCTATAGGGGTATTTTGGTTATTTTGACCCGAAAGTTCAAAAAATGAGATTTTCATTTCTGTTATAAATCACAACACGTTTAACCCCCTTCAAGCATTGAGTTGACTCTTCGAGGACCGCTGGGTCGGCCATCCTCGAATTCCGAGTAAAAATGACCTCAGGGGCATTTTGGTCATTCTAACTCAAACAGAAAAATCGGGACGTTACAATAAACGTGCCTGGCAAGATAGAATATGTGCTACCACTACAGAAAGCCAAGACACAGGATTGGGTACTACCTAACTAAATTTGTTGTGGGCACCAAATCCATAGCAATAAGGACGCATTTTCACTATGAACTAAATAAATTGTTCAATCTAATGATCTAATCCAAGGTAATTGCAAAATTAACAAAGAATCCTTAACTGTATTGTATGATTTAGGATCCATACACTCTTTTATATCCTTGAACTATGCACATAAACTAAAGTTTCCAATATCTAAATTTCCCTATGATCTATTTGTTCTCACATATACTAATAAACCTGTAAAAGCAAGTCAAATTTGTAAGAGTTTTTCTTTTCAAATTAAGGATAGAATGTTCATAGTTGATTTAATCTGTCTTCCAGTAGTACATCTTGACCTTATTCTATGCATGAATTGGCTTTTTTCCAACCATGTAATGCTAAACTACTATGATAAATCAGTAATATTCCCCTTAGGTGCACCTTCTAAGCCTAGGATGTCTATAAGTTTTTACTTGAATTCCATATAGTTAAGTAAGCCTAGTAGTCAACGATACATCCTCCTATTGGTTAATGTGATGGAGAGTGAGCAAGAGTTAGAAGAGATACCAGTCATTAGAGATTACCCCAATGTGTTCCCAGATGACATACTAGAATTTCGAGAAATCAAGTTCTCTATTAACCTAGTGCTTGGAACAGATCAAATCTCGATAGCCCTATATCGGATGTTGCTATTGGAGTTAGCAAAATTGAAGAAGCAAATTGCGGAGATTTTGACTAAACACTTTATCCAACCAAGTGCCTCACCATGGTGAGCTCTTATCCTTTTGTATATTGATTACAGATAGCTAAATAAGGTGGCAATCAAGAGCAAGTACCCTTTGCCCAGATTGATGATGTCATGGATCAATTAAGAGAAGCACAAATATTCTTTAAAATTGACTTGAGATCAAGATACCACCAAATTTGAGTATGGGAAGAGGATATTCCAAAGACCACTTTTAGAACATGCTATGGGCATTATGAATATATAATGATGTCCTTTAGGTTAACAAATGCCCTAGCAATATTCATGGACTATGTGAATTGAATCTTCTGACCTTATATCGACAAGTTCGAGATTATTTTGATAGATGATATTCTCAGCTACTCGAGGATTGTGGAAGAACACGAGCCATATCCTAGAACAGTGCTACAAATTCTATGAGAGAAGAAGTAGTATGCCAAGCTATACAAGTGAGAGTTCTGGATGTAGGAAGTAAGATTTCTAGGTCATGTAGTGTCATGGAGTGGAAATGTTGTAGATATCGCAATGATGGAAGCAGTTCTTAAGTTGAAAAGACCGAAGATCATCACAAAGATCCAAAATTTCTTGTGATTAGTTGGTTACTATAGAAAGTTTATGAAGGGATTTTCCTAGATAGTTTTACCCTTAACCATGCTGATTCGAAAGCGTATACCTTTTACATGGACAACAGAATATGAGAGAAGCTTTCAAAGGCCTTAAGAAAATGTTGTGGTGGCAAAAGATGAAGGTGGATATAGCAGAAAGGGTTTTAAAGTGTTTGACTTGCCAGAAGGTGAAGATAGAGCATCAGAAGTTGCCAGGTACAATATAACCCATGGAAAATCTCGACTGGAAATAGGAAAAAGTATTTCAATGGATTTTATAATGGGATTGTCAAGGACACTATTAGGGCATGATGTTGTATGGGTTATTATGGATAGATTAACTAAGTCTGCGCACTTTCTGCCTATCAAATGACTTATCCCATGGAGAAGTTGGCTAAACTTTATATTCAAAAAATAATAAGATTGCATGGTATTGCCTTTACCATAATTTTTTTATCGAGATATGCATTTCACTTCAAGATTTTGATAAGCTTCATAGAAGGCTTTCAGAAGTTGTAATACCCCTAATTTTAAGCAAAAGAGTTAGAAAACTTTTCGAGCTAAAATGGTGTCAAATATCCCTACCGGTCATTCTGGGTCCTGAATTTTTCTAAGTCTGGACCCTACATGCCCTTGGAGGGCCATATGATAAAGTCATATTCTTGGAACCAAAAGTCCCGGTAATTGTTCCTTAGAGAAAAGTAAGTCAAAGGGTGATTATTAATGAATTTTTCAAAACCTTTAAATCCCCGTTTCTAGCGTACAAGTTTATAAAACCGTGAAAATTTTCGGATTTGAACTAAAATCCAAAATTTGGATTTTGATTTGTTGGGATTTTGATTTTTCTAATATTTTATTTGAATCTAAATGGAGGGGGGTATTCCCTTATTTACATTTATGTTTAAAATTTAATAGGAAGTTGTAAATAACTGAGACTGCCCCAACAGTCATATGACCGCCCAGGCAGTAAACAGAGAGTAAGGCGGTGTTGCAGTTATACCAGGGACTGGCTAGGCGGTTAACAGAGTGATAAAAACCCTATTTCGGGTTTCCAGAACACTCTTTCACCATTTTTCCACCCCCAACCTCGAGCTCTCACCTCCAAAATGATATTTTCATCTCAAAACCCCATTTCTTTCAACTTTTCACATTTAAACTTCAATCCTTCACTTCCAAGATCTTAAGACACTGCTGTCAATTCTGCTTTCTAGTGTGCGATTGGTATTACTCCTTCACTGTTCACCCATCCAAGTGAGTGGGTTCACATTTGTTATCTCTATGTTCTGCATTTGAGTTATTTTCATGAAAATATGATTTACTGCTTGATTTTAGAGAAATATTATATAAGGATTTCAAGTTTACTGTTGAATATATGTTCTAGAACTATTGATTTTAGAGCATGAAGCTTGTTTTTGATAAAGCTCATGGGACCATATTTTTTATACTGATTTTATGTAGGATTGGTAATTTATGTGATTTTTGGAGGCTTCTGTGATTGTTTTAATTGATTCTGGAACTGATTTCTGTATATGATTTAGTTTTATAATTAGACATGAAGTTTAGAGAAATGATTAGGACTATGGTTTTAACCTTTTAATTTCAAGTATGTTGTTGAGCTTTCTAGACTATGAAAAGCTTGTAATTTGAATTATGTTTTAGAGAATAAATCAAAAGGTTTTAGAGCTTGAATCTTTATGAGATTCAGAACAGTTGGCGGATACATATTCTGTGAGCTTATGAAATCACAAATGTCTACAAAGGGTGATCCCCTGGGCATGATTTCATAGCTACAGTTATGCTAAGGTCAGACTATTAGAGTCAGACAGGTTCAGAGCTCTCAGAGAATTCAAAAGGTATTTATTTGGTTAGTTTAGAAGGTAGCTATAGAGAAACAGGCTGTGTGTTAACAACAGTAAATCCGTTAACCTTGGTACCAAGTAGCCCGGGCTAGAGATATTCATAGATTTTATATTCAGAGTTTATATTCATATATTTATATTTAGAGTTTTGTTACGTTACAAACATTGTGCGTAATCAGAGCAGAGATTACTGTTTCTCTAGGAGCTACTAAGTTGTGTGTTTGTATAACTTCACGAATGAAAGTGAATTGAGAAAATCATTTTTAAGTTATAACATGATGATTATAAAGGACTTTTAGAAATGTATGGATACTTAGTTATGTGAGATTTCTTAGTATTATTAATGTTATTATGATTTTTATGTATTGTTTCCTTGACGTCCCATGAAGGGGGTTTCAAGTGAGGACTCACTCACTGAGTTTTCATTACAAAACTCACCCCTCCGTTGTTCTCTCTATTATAGATACTATAGCTGCTGCCAATCCTTCTCCACCATCTTCTCAGCAGTAGTAGAGTTTAGCTAGTAAGCTTCATCTTATTGAAGCCTTCTTATCTTGTTTAGAGTACTCCAGTATACTGTAGGTAGGATTCCGGACCTTAGATCATGTTTTGCTTTTTGCATACTATGATGGCATATGTAAATTTTGTGTTTAATAACTTAATAATATTAGCTTCATGGACATTTTTGAAGCAAAGCAGTATATATATATTAATTGAATTTGCTTACAATAACAATTACCAAACAAGTATTAGTATGTGCTTATAAAGCCCTATATAGAACGAAGTGCTAGTCACCATTATGTTGTTATGAGTCAGGTGAAACTAACATTCTAAGACCCGACCTCATCAGACAAACCACTGAATGGATAAAGAAGATTTGAAGTCAAATTGAGACTGTCAAAGTTTATAGAAGAGTTACACCGATAAGAAGAGTAAGCTGTTAAAATTCCAAGAAAGGCATCATGTAATCCGAAAAGTCACCCCAACCACTAGGATTGGTAGAGCTATTATGGTTAAGAAATTAAACCCTCATTTCAAAGGTCCTAAATCTTAAAATGAATAGGTCTAGTAGCTTATAGAATAGCTTTACTTCCTCATACATGTAATCTTTACAATGTTTTACTCTGAAAGTATAATCCTGATTCCAGTCATTTATTAGAACCTAAATCCATATAGTTAAGAGATAACATTCCATCTACCATGAGCACAGATAGTGGATAGACGAGTGAAATAACTTCGATGCAAGTCTATCCCTTTGGTAAAGGTTGCTTAGGGCAAGGAAAGTTCTAAAGAATATAAACATGGTAATTGGAGACAAGTGTGCGAGAAGATTATCTCGCCCTTTTCGGAGATAATAAAATTTTGAAGGAAAATTTTTTGTAAAGGGGCTAGAATGTAATACCTGTCTTTTGTTAGAATTATTAACAAAATAATTAAATGCCAATAAAACAGTAGCAAATTTCAAAATTCTTATAGACATTATTAAAATTGTGACAATTTGAGGATTAATTAGGACTCAAATGAATAGTGACACCCAAGGGCTAGGGCCAATAGGTGAATAGTGCAACCTAAGGCTAGGGACGAAATAGTTGCGAAAAGGATAGTCAGGTAAAATCTAGAGCCGAGGCCAAGGGATGGCCTAGGGTTGGGGTAGAGTTAGGGAAGTTGAGTATGAGGAATTGGAGAAAACTCTAAGATAAGAAAAATGTTAAAAAGATATTTTTTACCTAGTAAAGTTATGTAGGCATTAATTGGATAGTAAAAAAGTAATAATTGGTACCACAAAACATTGAAAGTGACTTAAGGATAATACTAAACCTAAGATATTTTTTACACAGATCAAACAAGTAAATATAGACATTTCTAACACTAGTGCATAATAAATTTATTCGAAAATATTAGTAATTATCCTTTGCAAACTTGGAGAATGAGTAAACATGGATAACAATTAAGGCTTTTCATAAATAGGATAAGCTCTCCAAAAAAAATTGAACAAGAAAATCTCTCTTCTCACCTCCATTTTCAATTTTCTAAGCTTCCATATGTAGGTAGAAAGACATACGATAAGGGGGGTTGAATCGTATTTTACTTTTCTGTACCTTTTAGCAACTAAAACTTAAAACAAAGACTATCAAGCACTGAGCTTGAAGTGCAACAGAAACAAAGTTAGAAGATTCAGAAAATAACTTTCCAAATTTTAACGTTAGTAACAGATGAGCTAAAAAGGTAAACTATAACATATATTGATTTTGATTTATTTAAGCTGAACAACAAAAGTAAAAGCATAAAGGAGAAGAAGATACTATACATAAATTTTATAATGGTTCGGCCTACACCTACGAAAGAAAACACCAAATAGTCTTTCCAATAGCCTTCTCAAGCTATAACCAGTGACCAGTAGACAACTTCTACTGTCACAAACCAAATAGTTATTCACCAGAACTTCATTGAACGTCAAGATCTTATCTTTGAAATCTCAGCATCTCTATTTATAGATGGTCTCCCTTTGTGATAGTTGCCTTTGATCAATTGTCCAAGTGACATGTGTTGATCATTTGTTTGTATCTTAGAAACGTAATCTAGAGGAATAACTCGTCTAGTGTCAGAGCTTTTTGGAGAAGCGGTTGAAAGGTTGATGTTTCTAATTTCCCTTCAGAAACTACTTTTTAACTTTCTGAACATGGTTTTTGAATTCTTCCTTCTAGAAGCTAGAGTGTTTGACCAAAGAAGCAGAAGAGATGACGTGCCAGTTTGAAACTAAGTTGGACTTGAAATTTGAAATTCAAAAATTCAAATTTCCCTCTTTTTCAATGTAACGTTTTATATTGATATGCACTTTCTGAAGTGTGGTATCAGTCCCTTGATAAAAGATTGATTTTGTAGTCTTCAATCAGAGCATGTGTGTGATTTATATATTTGTGATGATGATGATTGAAGGTTGTAGAATGTCCTTGTTTCAGATTTGGCTTAACATCTTCATTTCATTTGTACTTTATGAAGTCTTGTTCTACTTTCTGAAAATCTATGCTTTGGTTTCTTGTGTTCGAATGATCTCTTAGTCCAGTAGGCACGCATATGTTTATTTCACATTATAATATTCACTTCCATTTAGGGCCTATTTGGCTTGCTTTTTGCAGTTTACAGTTTTCAGTTTTTGTGAAGGAAAAACTAGTAAAGCATTATGTTGCTAACATAAAGTTTAGTAAATTGGAAGGAATAAACTAGTAAAGCATTATGATAAAGTTTAGAGAAATATTCTATGAAAGAATACAGTTAGTCAATGTAGAATACACAGAAGGGATTATGAGAAATTAAAATATAAATCTCAAATTTCTGAGCAAGCTTTAAAGTTTTAAGTATAAGAATTTTATTAGGAGCTTTTCATAAGACTTTACAAAGAGGCAAAAACTAAGCTGGAAAAACAAGTATTTATATGCTTAATTCTAAGCTCATGGACTCAATTATGTGGTCATGTAAAGCATGACAATTGATGATAACTATATCAGTGAATCTAATAAGGTTGTAGTACCAAATACTACATTAATTGGAGTATCACTACACCAAAAAGGGTGTTTCGCAGCTGTCAATTTGCGGCGGTTCCTAGAAATCGTCGCCAATAAATACTTTGCGGCAGTTATGTATATGTGTCAACATATGGTGGTGGTTGGACAAAACCGCCGCAAAAACTTGTTTGTCGCAGCAGTTTAGGTTGCAGTTTTAGATGAATTTAGCATATAGCGGCGGTTTTGTAACCGTCGCAAAATAAAAGTTTAATTTTTTTTCCTTATTTGATCTAAAAACAATAAAAAAAAGATTTGATTGACAAAAATGATATTCAATTTTTTTTATTTTTGGTTTTTTTTTAACGAATGGATTAAGACAAGTTATGAATCATGGACGAATTTTTTAAATCCAAATGAGGAAATGAACTTTCTTTTTAGACTTGGTAAAAATTATGTGTTTTCATATTTTGTTAGTATTACATTTCGCATAGTGTTTAGAATTGAGCATAGAATTGAAATTGGATATAGAATTTAAATTTGGAGTTTAAATTTTACGACTCAATTCCAAGTTTTATATTTGGTGAAAAGTTGTTTTTTATTCTTGAACTATAATTACATGTGAAAAATTACATTTACTAATATTATTGAGTAATGATTAATATTTACTTAAGATACTAAATTATTACTTAACTAAATAATGAATGTTGCTATATATATCATAAAAAAATAAATGATTTATACAAAAAAATGTTTTATAAATAATTCTATATGTAATAGGGACTTAATCTATTTTTGTTGACAAATTGGGATTTTTATTTTTCACATAAGAGTTAAATTTAAATTTTTATTTTTACCCTTTTTTTAAATATAGGAAAACATTATTTAACTAATTTGAGTGAAGTCCTGGTGTCTTACTCGCTTGTTGCATACTCTTCATTCTTTAATCGATGAAAAAGCATTCGTAGTGAAGCACCTCCATGACGCCATAACCAGGATGATGAGCAGCCCTCTCCGCGACCTCACGACCAGCCGTGAATAGTCCCTTTCCTGACACCATGATATATCCCTTCCCCCTTTCTTGATCCGTTATCTACACAATATTATGAGAAATATAATGAATATTTTTTAAACTAATTTAACTTTTATATTTAAAATAAATAATATGATTAATTTTATCTTTCCCTATTTGGAAAATTAATTGAATTATCATTTATATTAAAAATAAAATTTACTTATATTATTAATGTTTAATATTTAATAAACTATTAAAATACTTAAATGATTAAATAATTAATATTTTCAATCTATTAATTTGATTACTTACAAATTTATAAATACTTTTTAAATTTTTAACACAACAGTTAAATTTAAATTACAATTCTTTATTTCACCCCTTTTTTTCAAAAGTAAATATAAAATCAAAAACTTAGAGAAGGATAGCATTGGCGCGAAGAAGGGAAAAGGCCTGTTCTTCCCTAAACCTACCAAAGCCTCACCCACTCTCTGCCTTCACGCCCCTATTCTCCAATTCCACTCTTCTACTTGTAAGTTTCTCTTTCTCTTCCTCTCAATGCATTTTTTCCTTTTTCCTAATCTATGAAGCCTTCCCAACTTTGTAGGTTGTATTTGACATAGTCATCGCTCGCTCGCTGGGCTCAAACACAACGTAAGATGAGACCCTGTTCTTTCCCTAATTTCTTCCTTCGATTTCCTTTCTCTCTGACACGGACTCTTTTCTTTCCTTTTTTCAGATTCAGTTCTCTAGGCAATAAGCGATAAGATTGTATAAAACCCTTTCTATTAGTGAAAGCTTCTACTGGCTAAGAGCAAGCTTCTATTCAAGAGAAGGTGTCAACTTTCATCTACAGCTTATCTTTTCTTCTTTCACTGATAAAGTCATCATTTTGTGCTAGCATTGGGGTTTGTAATTTTGTGCATGAGTTGTTCAATGAAATGCCTCAACGAGGGATATCTGGATATGTGGACGTCATAGAAAGGCCAGCCAAACTTTTAAACTTTGTAATTTAGTATTTCGTGTTTTGTTTTGACTTTTTGTTGTCCTTCCATATGTAAATACTTCAATTCAGTCGTGTTATCCTTACTTTCTGCTTTGTGTGTACATGTTGTAGTTAAGCCTTTGATGATTGATATACTCATTTGTTTACTTCCGCCTTTGTTTTTTATGGGGTAAATCAAATATGTTTGCGCTATCAATGTGCATAGTAGAATTTAGAGTAATGCCTAGCATGAATTTACAGGGCTGTAGTGGGATTTGGTTGCTGTTATTTTCGGATTTGGTTGCTGTTATTTTCCCATGTATAATTAGACTCCCAAATTTGACTTCATTCTCAGTTTTTTCATAGGTTGCGGTCTTCAAATTTTTAAATGATTTTCTAATTTTTCCCTTGTCAAACAAAGTTGGTTGTGATTCCTCTGAAATTTGTTTTAGAATTCAATTGCCTCGTTTGTTTTGAGGGCCCGTTGGGAGAATTGGCACAATTGCAACAATTGGCATGTACTTTCAGGTTTGAAGAGATGCTAATACATGTGGGGGCCCTTTTTTTGGAGCTGTATTAAGTAAATAAAATTCTCTTTTGATCAAAAGACATGCATAAAAAATTCTCTAGCCCCCTAGCTCAACATTTTAATACTTGCTTGTGCATTGTTCTGGTGCACTATTTAATTGATCACACCATTTTGAATAATATTTGATGTTGTGAATGATGTTGTGTGTTGATCGATATTTATTTGCTCCCTATTTGTGGAGACTGCTATTGACTTCTTGTTGGTTTCTTCCCAATCAACTAATTTAGGCCACTAATACGAGTTAAAGAATTTGACATTTTCATGCTTAGTATACATGAATAGTGGTTTTGGTGGTTTTCATGCTATTTGGATTCCTATAAGTAAATTGTAAGTTTGTGCTCAGATTGGGCGCTACTTTATTCAGAAACGATATATATTATTATGGTTTACCCCAAACTTCCTTAAGAATTCAGATCTATCATTATTTAAATTGCTGTTTAAACTAATTCTGCAATGTTTATTGTAATGCACTATGGGAGTTATTTCTTGAGCTAAGGAACAAGATATGGTGCTCTAAAATGTCAGGATATAGTTTTGAACGTCATCTTTGTAAAATCCGGTATACATATGTCAGTAGACAAGTTTAGTATGGCCCTAGAGCTCCTCGGGATCCACCCTGGCTGTCGGGTCCTGGATTTCACTAAGTCTAGAGCCTACACTTCCTTGGAGGGCTATATGATAAAGCCACATTATTGGGACCAAAAGTCCTGGTAATGGCTCTCCTAAGAAAAATAAATTGAAGAATGATTTTTAACGAATTTTAGAAAACCTTTAAGCGATTCGTTTTTAGCCTACAAGTTTAGAAAATCGTAGGAATTTCAGAATTTGAAGTGGAACTCAAAAATTAGATTTTGATTGGTTGGAGTTTTGATTTTTTTAATATTTTATTTGAATCCAAATGGGGGGTGTTTCTTTATTTATATTTATGTTTTAAAGTTAATGAAGAGTAAAATAACTGAGGACATTAACCCTAAACCCTAAACCTTAAATCCAAATGTAAATAAGTGAGTATTGAGACAACAAGGAGCCATATGACAATAAAATGGTGAAATCAGGTATTTTTGTCATCGCTATAGCGGTCACAACATTTCATTTCAGTGTGCTGAGGGCCTCTATAGTAGTAATAAGTGAATTAGTGTAGGGTGTGGGAAGCGCTATGGCGGTCCAAGACTGCTATAGCAGTCATAAGTGCACAGGACAGGCGGAGTGACATGACCTGACCGCTATAGCGGTCCCCTGGAATGTGAACATACCTGAAAAACGACGGATTTCATTTTTTGCTCTTTTAAAACCCCATATCGGGTTCCTCCCTTCCCATTCCAAAAATCTTCACTCCAAACACATTTTCTCTCTTCCTTTCTCAATCTAACCCCAAATCCTTCTCCTCCAAGATCAAAGGTAAGAGATTATGGTTAGTTTATGTTAGATTTCTCCATGTTCTTTTTCCTCCATGTTATGGGTATTTATTTTGTCTTATTATTGTCAAGTGGGGGTGGTTCCCTATATTGTTAGAGCTAGATTAGAGTTATTTAGAGGTTACTAGAGTTTGATCTTGAGTTTTATGATGGTTATAGTCGACATTGATGCCCCTCGGCTCCTCGAAACTCAGTTGGTGTTGACGCCATCTCTTCCTCCCCTCTAGGTGAGTGAGTCTGATCTCATAGCCTTAGTTTCCTCATTATGAATATATTTCTTACATATTGATTGTGAAATATGGAATTTGAGATGAGATAAAGTATATATTATGAATTTTACATGCTTACATCAAGCTAGAAAAATTATGATTTACAATGATAGCATGAAAGAATGAGTTTTAGAAAACCATGAGACCATGATTGCTATGTTGTGTGTTATAGAAAATGTTTATATATTTGAGAAGGGATTTATTAAGGAAATATATATTGTAGCAACCTTGCTATTTATTCAAATACGTTTTACGAGTTTATAGTATTAATATGCTTTCAAGATTTAGATTTCAAGCTATGTTTTGGAACATTAAATTAAGATAATTATTTATGTTGAAGATATGTGACACAAGAGTATGATTTAGCTTTTAAATAAATATGTTGTTATGACTTTGGAGTTATTATGATGATGAACCACAATGATTGAGTTATGATTTTAGAATTTTCGAGTGTATAAATGTAACACCCTCCTAACTACCATATATTACTCGAGTGTCTGTATAGTAATTAGAACAGTGTTACTTTTATTTTATACTTTATACTAGTCGAGAGAAATGAAAAGATAATAAAAAAAATGAGCTTATGTGTTGCAATAACTTATATATATATATATATACACACACACATCACAAGCAAGTCAGCACTATGTACAGTACATTGGAACATAAACTGCCAACCACTAAACTAGTCAGGAACTCAGTACAAAAGAAGACATCTTTTATGTTTAGTCTAACCTGCTCAATTATCAGGGCCTAACAAAATCACTTTTTCACAGAAATGGACCCACATAACATTTAATAGAGTCAGTTAGTAGGATAGTGGTTTCCTAATTCTAAGCTACAACTATATACATAACACGAGTCCCTAAATATCTCATACTCTCCTAACGAAAAGCATTCGCCATTGGTGGGATGGCATTGCCCCCAGCAGGGGCATCAGGTCCAGTGGGTGGATCGGAGTCTGATGATGATGATGAAGACGGATCATCTCCAGGAAGGGGTACAGATGGTGCCAGAGGGGCTACAAACACAGCAGGGTGTGCCATGTGTAAGGGCACACCATCATAGGGAAAACCAGGGTCAAACTTAGCTGCAAACACAGAGGTACTAAACAAGCGGCTAAAAAATACATAAGCCCGAATATGGGAATATGCTATTATGTACAGAGAATCTAAATCTGGATCATAGTGCCACTGCCACTGGGGTGAGTCAAGGAAGAATATCACGGATGGCATCTGTGGAGTCTGAGCACAATACAACACACACAAAAATAAGGATAAGAATATTATATAATTCTCAGTAGGGTACTCCCTCACATGTGAACAGAATAAAATCAGTAAATTCATTCATATACAAATCGTCATGCTAGATCACATATATCAATATTTATGTACATAAGATAAAGAAAATTAAATGCAAAATGGTAGTAATCATATGTTTTTCTCTTATATCTCATGGAATTCAACTTAGTGCAATTGTTTCTTTTTATTAACATAGAGAAGACTTAGTTTCACATCGGGTAACATCTGTAGTGGATAACTCCACAGAGGACTATAGACAGCTAGGACATAAGCTCATTCCTATTCGTGATCATTGGACTTCATTTTTTTCCATTTCCGAATCACACACAGTTCTATTTCCTAGCCGATACATCTATCGACTCATAAAATTTCCTGGGAAGCTCTTATTTTTTCCTTCCCTCTTTCCCATATGTTAAAACATGCACCATTAAATTTCACATATTCTCTTTTGTCATATAACCGTATCATGGAGTTCTCTGTTTCAAAGTCAGGTTTATATCACATATATAGGCATTTAGTTTCATTGGAGTCTCATTCATACTTTATAAACAAGCCTTTCAAACAATTAGCATGCATTCATATGCTATATACTTGGATTAAATGCTATTCCATTATTAACTTAATACATTTTCACCATTCCAGCATCTTGGCAAATTTACCATTCTATTGACAATATTTAATTCCCATATCCAATGCCCAATTAATGGGCCACAAAAGTTTTCTATGACACTTCAATGTTTTTAAAAGTCCCTGTAAAAATTTCATAGCAAACAGAGCCCTGGAACTATGTTAAATAAATTCTACAAGTTTGGTGGTCAGAGACCACTTATTCACAGCTCAGACCAAAATCCCTATAATTTTTATCCTTAGTAAATAACGAAACGAACTCAAGAGAAAAATCACAGTTATATTTCAATTAGTTATCAACTCCTTGTAAAAATTTCAAATTAAAATTCCATCATTTGCTATAGTAATAAAATCAAATAATTTCACAAGCTCAGTTTCAATAATCCAAACAGCATGAGTACTATTTTAGTACTTAATTTTTCTAAGGCATTAAAGCTTAAAACTAGTGCTCAAGAATTTTCGTGTGTAGTTCAAGATGTTAGGTCCAAAATATATTTTTCTCAGCTCCAAACGATGACAACAAATATGTCTAAAAATTCATGAGATTTCACTATCTGCAGTCAAACTGAAATTCCAACAGCATAACCCTAAATCTCTTTTAACAAAAAGGATTTTTATCATCATCCAAACACATCATAAAAATTCATACATCAATAATCATATATCATCAACCCAGTAAATAAATTTTTTTGGACAGAATCAAATCAGAAATGAGAAATATTAATTTTCCAAGAAAAGACCCAATAAAACCCTACTCTTGGAAGCTAATGGTGTTTTTGTCTCTAGGATGCTTCAAGATTGTGATCTTCACTCCAAAGCTCTCAAGACACACCTAAATCCCTCTCAAAACAGTGGGGTATAAGGTATCAAGGTTGAGATTTGGTGATGGATTGAAATTCTGATTGGTTATCTTTGTAGGTGTTGAGGTGTAGAGCAATTTTAGTGAAGGAAGATATTGATTTTGGTAACTCTAGGCTAGTGTATAAGGAAATTAAAACCAAGATGAAGCTCTTGGCTATGGAGGAGATGCAGTTACCTTTCTTTCCCTTTGATGGACGAAATTGTGGCTTCTTGAAGAAACTTGGTTTGTATTTATCTCATATATATAAAGAATGAAAATAATATGGTGTAATTTAATGATCTTTGACTTAAGAAAGAAAAATGGATGGCTAAGATTCAATCTGGCTAAGATTAATCTTGCAATCCAAGATTGAATCTTAGCCATTCCTTTAATATAAAGTGATAAGGTTCTTTAGTTTGTAAAGATTAAAACATTTTTCGGTGTTAGAAATCGTCCGCTGAAATTTCACTGAACGGGTAAAACAGTGTACTCGGGTAATCAAGCATTGCTCGTAAATTAATTCTAAGTGTAAAACCTTTATTCCTAGCCATTTCTAATCTCAATCCCATGTTTTCCTAATTTTTGGCACCTCCGGGTCTCGAATCTAGGGTTTCGGTTGTTCCAGCGGGCCCATGGGGCCCACTAGGTTACTAATCACTTCACTTTTTTTTTTTTTTTTACAGATCCGTTGAGTTGTTCTTCTCATTTCCATGTTTGTCAGAATTTTGAAATTCTCATTAATAAAGTCTTAATTAATTTCTGAATAAAATGTAGGGTTTTACAATAAAGATATGTTAGCTTGATATAAATTTAGAACTTCAGTTTCATGGTACCAAGAGGTCCAGAACTCATTCCTAGCAACTGCCAGATACATATTCTGTGGGCTTGAAATCGGAATGCCAAAAAGTGGTGAACCCTTGGGCTCGATTTTTATAGCCACAATTATGCTAAAGTCAGATTGTTGGAGTTATATGATACCAGAACTCTCAGAGTACTAAGAATTTAAGGGTTTGCGTTCGCAAAGGATGGAGCACACACCTTTTAGTAATGTTGATTTTATTATTTCTGTTGAGTTATGGATGATGAGATAGTATTAGACAACCATGTAGGCAATAGTATTTAAATAGCCATGGAGGCCATATTATTAGATGGCCATGGAGGCAATAGTATTTAAATAACTATGGAGGCAATATTATTATAGGGCCATGGAAGCAATATCACTTAATAGCCATGGAGGCAATAATATTTAAACAACCATGGAGGTAATATTATTAGACAACCATGGAGGCAATATCACTTAATAGCCATGGAGACAATATTATTAGATGGCCATAGGGGCAATATCATTACATGTATTTATCATGATCAACCAATACTATTTTTGATGTTTTGTCGCACCCTCAGTTAAAATGATTTCTTGTTTGATTATGAGTTAGAAATGGTTATTGTAAATTTATAGAATGAAAAGTGTTTCTTAGCTAGCTATGTATTTAAATATCAAATGATTTATGATTGCTGCATGTATATTATTTATTGTATATTCTTGGTTGTCCCATGTGGATGATAGGTGACAGCTTATTCACTGGGTCCGTTGATTCACCCCTTTCCCTTCCTCTCATAGTTGCAGGTTCAGAGATGATTCAGATTCCTATTCATAGACACAGTTATTTCCAGTAGTGAGTCTTACTTTGCAGTAAGGACTAGAGTAGTACTATGTTAGAGTAGAGTGCTCTAGTAGATGTACAGGCAGGATCCAACTATGCATTTATTTTAGAAAAATGTATTTAATTTCATAGATTGAAATATTTATGTATATGTTCTCATAGTCCAAGTATGCAATTGAAATATAAATTATGGATAAAGATTTACGTGATGAACTAGAGATGTATTTGTAATTCAGGTTTCAGAGATTCAAATTATTGAATACTTTCAGTTTGTGAAATTAAGCATTATGATTTAATTAGAGAAAAATGCTAGAGAATTCAAAGAGATCACATTTTAATTATTATATTTATTGATAAATTAAGCATTTAGAGAGTCACGTCACCCATAAGGCTTACGTAGGGATAGAATTCCTCATGTGCTGGTCACGTTCCCAAATCGGGTTGTGACAATCTTAGATTGTGTTATTTTTCTAGAGTTGTGCTATAATGAATTTGGATTTATATCTTTACTTTTTCAAATTTATAAAACTCACTCCTTAACTATTGTAACATAAAGGATTAATGTTGTCACATATATGATTGACATGAATGAGTATATTATAACAAAATGAGTATCTTAAATCTTGGAAATATATGGGGTGTGTGTGTGTGTGTGTGTTCATGTCTTTGTTTTTACATTGTTACCCACTATCCAAGTGCACAAGCTGGTTGTCATTTTTCTGGAGTTATTGCTTGATGTTTAGCAACTTTCCAAGTTGCAAGAGGCTTCTTAGCATACAAATTAAGAATCCCGAAAAATTTGATAGAGATTTATATAGCAGCAACGTTTGGTAGCACACACACACACACACATATATATATAGGCTTAGGCAGCTTGATTAGATACATGGAATGAAACTTTACTTGGAATAGTTCATGCAATAGTTCGTGCAACTTTACTTGCAATTTATTCTTCCAAACAAGACTGACTTAATTTTCACTTTATTGGAATGAATGGGTTTTTGCTTTGGCAACAGAAAGCTACATTGGACAGGGGTTGATTCATAAGCCAAAATTTAGAATAAGGTTAATTAGATGAACAAGGATTTTGTGTTCTGTCAATTACTATTGTCCTTTCTTCTTTTGATATGCTTTTTGGATACACATAGCAAAAAGACAAACCATTTTGCACAATATGAATTTGACTAACTTTTTGTACCGAAGAAATATTACGAACATTTATTCTTTTGAAAAGCGTGAAGATATGTAAAATTTTATGATCTTTCCTTTCTTTGTTTTTCATTCCTCTTAGTTTTATGTTTTAATACTTTTTAATTCTTTTTAAAATTTGCACTTCCTAAATTCAATTTTTTGGAGTAAAAATTGTTCCAAATATGCATAGGACAAAAAGACATCCTCCTAGGTGTTATTCAAAACCAACTCAAGATAGGACAAATTCTACAGGCATACTTTGAAAATGCATCTCAAATTTCTGTACAAAATGAACTTGTAGCTCACATTAGTTTATCCACTAAGAATGGAGCTTCTTTTCACCTGGCGGAGCAGTCCAATGCCCAAAGTCTCTCAAACACTGCATCAAAAGATCTTGAGGAAAAAGCTTTAAGAGATATTGAAAAGGAAGAATCTTTAAAGGATCTTGAAGAGGAAGAAGCATTAAGAGATCTTGATGGGGGAAAAAACTGAAAGCATTAAGGGATCTTGATGAGGAAGAAGCATCCGGGATATGTTCAAGGCATGAGGTTTGGTGTCTGTCCATCCCAACTTGGGTCATCATCTCGCTTGGGAGGTTCAGTTCAATTTGATGGTCCATTAAGAGCTCAACATGAGAGCTAGAAGCTACAGTTAAAATTGTGCCAGGATCAAATGACTTTTTTTATGAGTCAACAAGGAAGTCAATTTCCTACTGGTTTTCCTACCAACCTAGTACAGTTTTGAAAAATTGATGGATATGTCTTATGAGCAATTTCTACTATTATGGTTTGCTTAAAGATAAGACTGACATTATTCCTTATGGTTTGCTGTTATGAACTGCTGTTACATGCTAGATATCTAACTCTTATATTTGGTTATGACTTCTGAGGAATTGTATTTTTTTTCCTTTCGAGTAATAATGTACTTTGTTGGATGATGATTTTGCTATTGGTGGGGTTACCATGTGCTCAATTATGCTAAATGGGATGTGAATTTGATGAAAACTTTTTGCATAATCTATTTTTGCTCATGAAGCTAAGATGCATTAGGTTTGTAGTATTGTATGTGCGGCTGTAATTTATGTATTTGTTAGCAGTGGGTTAGTAGTTTAGTAGTACGGTGTAGCCTGTTGGCTTATTTTGGTTCTAGTCCATGTATCCTTTGGAAGAATATATCACGTTTTTAAGTTGTAACATTTGATGTGTTTCTTGTAAGTATGAGATGAATTCTATGCCAAATCAACGGTTGAATAGGAGAGTGTATCAAATTTTATTTGCATTTCACTTAATTGGTGAAGACAATTTGGCATGCTTATTTATATTTGTTTTCCAATTGATATGATATTTGCATGTCTTGTTTGTAGGTATTATGATATTCTTTATGGCATATGTTAAGTTAAAGCTTGTGGATCATAGGTACAATATTGAGCTTATTTCTAATTCCAGGCAATAGACTTAGGCCCACCATTAGAAGCAAGGTGCTCTTTGGAGGCTAGTCATGAACCCCAAAATGAAGAACTGTCACCATCTTCTAATCCTTAGTTAAGGATTTGTGTTTACTTAGCACCTTTAGCAAGATGGACTTGCATTTTATGCATTGGTTTATACTTAATTCCTTTCGAATTATATACTCAGAAATTTCTTTCGGATTATATACTTGGAACAATTTGTTTGAATATTTTATAGGTATATTAATGAATTTGATTTTTGGTTATATAAATGGATTCAAAGAAAGATTACACAAGTAGAGGTAGTTTGAAAAATATTACCGAGATTAAAAAAAAAGATATGCATCGGTACAATATATAGACGTAATTCAATTATATATATATATATATATAAGTTGTGGTGGTTCCAAACCGCCACAACATCATCTCAGCATAATGTCAACCTATAACGGTGGTTGCACAAAATGCCATGAATATCTCAGTAAGTTTTTATGATTAAAAATTACGGCGGTTAAAACCGTCGCACAATAAAGTAAAAAAAAATCTGTACTAATCTGCAGCGGTTTTCGAACTGCTACTAAATTTTAACTAGTTTTGTGAAAAAGTAATTCGCGGCAGTTTAACCACCACCAAAACTGCTGCAAAATAACTTGTGATGGTTGTTCTAGCAGTTGCTCAAAACCATCGCAAGATGACTAGCGACACTCAAGATAGTGACGGTTAGGCAACCACCGCAAATAGTTAATAGTGGCGGTTTCAACTGCCATAAAACACTTTTTTTGGTGTAGTGTATATTAGAACATGATATGAGGTCTGTATTCATTAGAAATATAGCAGTTGATGAGAATGAGGACTATGATAGTGATCTATATAAGGTTGTAACATGGGTGTTACATCAATTATATAAGATGTATATTAGGAGTCTCATAAGTTCTACATGTAAGCACAATAATCTATTAAGTTAAGAATAAGAAAAGAAATATTAATAAATTCTAGTTAAATTACTTAGCAAAACAATATGAACCTATTAAGTCAAACAGGGCTAAGATAGAAAGTCAGATATCACCAAGTAACAGTCTAGGATTTCCTACTGGGAATTTGTGATCTCATTCTTACTGTCATTGCAATATTTTTTTCGTCCAAGACAACATTTACTATTAGCAACACCTGAAAAGTGTTGTCTATTGTGTTCAAAGACAATGCTTTTATAGGGAGAACACTAGCACTAGCTTAAGGCAACATGATTTAAGACAGCACTTTGAAAATGTACTTTTAAACAAAATAGAGCACTCTTATAAAGCATTGCTGTATTATTCGATAATAGGCAACCCCTATCTATATATAGCCCTTTTTGTCTAAGTGTTGCCTTATAAAATCTAATCACCCATGCGAGAAATCATTCCCTAAATTTGTTAGTTGGCTCTAACATTTTTTCCCACTGTAATTTTATTTCTCCTCCTTCTAAAAGTCAAACATATCCCTAGGTCCTACTCTTCCATGACCGATTCCTAATTTCTAACTCCTTCATCAGGCATAGCAACCACCTTTGGTTCAAGCTATCGGTGGTGGAAATTTTTCTTCGACACTTTTGGTTGCTTTCTTGGACGCTGCTCAATTGGTCTTGGAGTCATTGAGCTTGGATGCTTTTGGATGATTATCCATGTCTTTGTAGCTGTCGAGGAAGTCACTGAGCTTTCTTGGAGCTAAGATTCAATACGCTCTCTTTCTCTCTCTCTCTCTCTCTCTCTCTCTCTCTCTCTCTGTTGTTTCTCTTTGATTTCCAGGGTTTACATCTATCTCTTCTATTCTTGGATTTATTTTGGGGCTTTTGATCTCTAAGCTCCCTCGATAAGAGAATTGATCCTCGATTTCCAAATGAGCCTACTTTATTTCCAACTTTCCATCTTTGTTTCTTTGACCAATTTTTTCTAGGATTTTCTATCTTGAAATTTTGATTGGTTTATTTAGTCTTTTTTATCAAATTTTTTTGGATTTTTTTAAAATTCATTTAGTTTATGATATAGCTTTTCAGCTCATCTTGGATCTTCTTTTATTTGTATTTTTTCCTTATCGAATGCTCTGTATGACTCGATGTTTGGAATTGAACACATTTTTTTTTCATTAGTAATAAAAGAATAAGGATTATAACTTGATATTATAACTTGATCTTAGGTTAACATTTTGTATATTCAATTAATAGTGCAGGTAATAAGAACTTAATAAAGCGATCTTATTTCAACATGTGGTGATGATGAGAGTATGCTATGACAGTTTAGAATTTAACAATTCTGAATTGATCTTAGGTAGATTTTGTTCTATGAAAATGGTTAATAAAAAGTGTAAACCATATATGCACAATGATCTATATATACAGTTTTTGTCTTTGAGCTAGATATGTGTGATAGTAGAGATAGGTTCTTCAAGTAAATGCTAAATTATGCTGTGCATTCAAAATGAATTGCTTTGCGACTTGTTAATGTAATAAGAAGACTTTTAATGTTGATTTTTTCCCTCTTAAATTAAGATGATAAGGATGGTGAGTCGAGGGACTCTTAACCGAACATTGTCTTTGCCTTCTTTCATTTTGTTCTTCTCTGTAAGCAATCACCTTATCCTCATGTGTTGTCACAAGGGACTTTGTTGGTTTTCTTGCTTTCTGCTATGTGTTAATGTTGTTTTCCTTGCTTTTTCAGATTCTACTACAACTATAAATGATAAGAACAAAGATGGGGTTGATGTAAATGATTCTAAGTACGCTTCAAATTCTAGTGGTAAATGTTCTTAGTCTCTTTCCTTCTAGCTAGTAATTGATATTTTTGTTTGCCCATGTATTTTTTCTATTTATTCAATTTTAGATGTTCAATCATATTATATGAACATATTGAAAAAAGGTTGACCTCAAGGATTTTCCTTGTTTTTTTTGACATATATATACAGAGATATTTAACAAAGTTTGGTAAGGGTCTTGCCAAATTTGAATAACACATCAACCTTTTAAGTATGGTTCCTTGGATAATATGCAAATTATGTTCTTCTAAATATGCTTGGAAACCTGTGATAGGTATAGGGAAATTATGGATTGAGCCTTATTGTAATTAGTAAATATTGAGATAGGAGAGAATAAGGGGGCTGTTGGGTTTTGTAACAAACTCTGCCACCTAGGCAGAGAGAGGATATTCTAGTTAGTTAGGGATAGCCTATATAGGTAAGGGGAGGATATTGAGAGGGGATCTGGGAATTGGAATTGGGCTTGGGAGAGTAGCCAGGTCTCTCTAATACCTAGCAACCATTGTTCTCTTTGAGTTTGTTCTCAATACACACATTATCCATTCATATATGACTTGGTACCTATCAAATGGTATCAGAGCTCCTGATCTTGGGAGTCCTGTGCCGGAACCCATGCCAGCTGCTGCTGCGTTGAAGTCAAAACCAGTGAAGATAAAGCAGATGAAGAAGATGGAGCAGGATCTGAAGAAAATAAAAATTCTAGTCAGAGGCCGATACCAATGGCAACGTCGACTACCTGTATGGGAGGGTGATGAAGATTGGTGGTGGAGGAGAAGAAAGAGATCCACCATGGCTGATTGGCCTCCTAATGTTCGAGCATTTTTTCTAAGCATGCAGAATGAACTGGAGGAAGAGGATGGAGATGCTGCACCAGAGGACGTTGATGATGAAGGTAATGATGCGCATCAATCTGAGGAAGCATTGAAGCTGGAGATCGTGAATGAAGAAGGACTATTCAAGGAGGTCAAGCAGCTGATGGGCGGAGCTCCAACCGATGCGAACATGCGATGGAATCTCGCTGGTGAGCAGCAAAGGGGAGAAGAGCTCACAACCACCGGAAAGCTCTGGCCTTAGAGACAATCTGCCAAACTTGCATTGCCAGAGCCGCTGGAACCACCAGATCTGGTGGCGATGAAGTTCGGGGAAGAAGGCAAGTAGGAAGATGTTGAGCAGGAGCAACTGGAGACTGATACCCAATGTCTACGCTCAGGTTCGATTGAGATGGAGGGTTCAATGGAAGAACCACCACCGAGACTACATGCACCGCCGCCGCCACCAAAGCCACCAAAACCGATGTCACAAAGGAGGACATAGAAGTTGCGAGCCACAATTGTGCTCAGTCTTTCGAGCATGTCTGAAGGTTCACGGCCACCACTTGAACCGCCGGAACCACCCAAACTGCCAGATCTAGTGGTTACATCGACGGCAACAGCAGCGGCGACTGTCGATGCTAGAAGGACAAAGCAGAAGGGAGAGGAGCGCACATCCTCAGCGAAGCTTTGGGCTTCCAAAAGCTTGGGGAACCCACGACCGCCGCCCGGAATCGCTGGATTCAGTGACAGCGATGATCATCGTCGCGGAGGTAGGGAGCTCTTTAGTTTTCAGTGGTGTGATAAGGAAGAAGGGAGAAGGGGTACCAGGTAAGGTAAGTCAAGTGCTGGGTCAGTCTTTTGATTTATTGGGCCAGGCCCATATATGTGAAGAGAATAATTGGGGTTATGCTAAAAGGACCTCTGATATGAAGTTATTAGGCAGAACCCAATTGGAGGATTGGACTGCTGAAGAAGGGAGCTTTCTCGTGACATTAATAAGCCAGGCCCAAAAGAATGAAGATGCACAAGCTGTATACATATTCAGGATTGGGCTCCAAGAATTGAAGCCATTCTCAGCCCAACCATTAGGAGTTGGTGCTACATACGGGTCCAGTATGAAGAAAACACTCTACTTGACTCCATTACTTACTGACAGTGAGAGAATTGAAGATGCTCGAAATGAGAATGTGGGGATGGTTCGACATACAATTGCTGGTATGGCAGAATGGCAAAGAGGTGTCAATAAAGAGGCCAGGTCATGCCTACAACTAGAGACATCGCTCGGAGCTTGCCAGGGACACCTATTGGCTTTTCAAAAGGGCATGAAGACAGAGTCAACGTCTGATGAGGCCAAGGGACAAGTTGTATTATTGACGGAAACAGGAAAAATCAGGGTTCTGGGAAGGGGTCAAGAAACTAAAAATGCAGTTAATGAACATAATGGTGAGAGGGACAAGCAAGATGTGCAGGGGGTGAAGTTTTATGCGCCAACAGTCATTCCATTTTTTGTTAATGAAGTACAATTAGAATTCCTTGGGTGTTGGCTTGAGCATTTCAACTATTCTTTGGATCCCTTGCTGCTTGGGCATTTGAAAGAGACCAGAAGGATCAAGTCTCGGGGAAAGGGTTCAGAAACTAGTTGTGCTTTTGCTAAACAGAATGGTGACAGGTATATGGAAGATGCACTGAGTTTGCAGGGAGCATCATACAAGATCGAGAGGAATATAGTGCTTCTTAGTACAACGGTTGTGGATTACAAATTCCCAAATGGGGGTCCTGACTGCATTGATAAGCTCACCGAAGCAGGAATTCTGATTTGGGCGTTGATTGGGGATAAAATGGAGACTACAATCAAAGGTGGTTTTGCTTATAGTCAGCCTAGACAAAGACTTCAGCAGATGATAAAATATTTGGAGACTGCTAATATTCAAACACTGCAGATATGGGAAGACAAGACTAGTATGCTTAGTGAACAAGAAGATTATTTGCTGTATGGTCATGACAATGAAGAAATTGTGGGTGTTGGTCATGGTTCAGATCCCTGGGACTCGGGTGGACATGCCTATGTGACAAACTCTCTTTCCTCCTTTTTCATGATCTGGGACCTAGGAGGAAGCCCTTAATTTTTCAGCACTATTGTTTTGCTCCATGTACATCACCTTGTGAACAAGGTGATTTTTCAGAGGGGGGAGTATTGATAGGTATAGGGAAATTATGGATTGAGCCTTATTGTAATTAGTAAATATTGAGATAGGAGAGAATAAGGGGGCTGTTTGGTTTTGTAACAAACTCTGCCACCTAGGCAAAGAGAGGATATTCTAGTTAGTTAGGGATAGCCTATATAGGTAAGGGGAGGTTATTGAGAGGGGATCTAGGAATTGGAATTGGGCTTGGGAGAGTAGCTAGGTCTCTCTAATACCTAGCAACCATTGTTCTCTTTGAGTTTGTTCTCAATACACACATTATCCATTCATATATGGCTTGGTACCTATCAACCTGCTACCTTTCTTGGTATTGCATTGATGATGCTAGATGCTAATAAAATGGTAGCTGGTGCTAGTTCTCGTAATCTTACTTTGCCTAGTGCCTTGACTAGGCTCCAGAGATGTGCATTCAATGGCAATTAGGAGCTGAGTACTTTTTTATTGCCGTTCAAAATTTGAATCAAATTGACTTGCTAAATAGTATTACACTACACTAAGACAAAATGATATATTTTATTATTATACTATGGTAAGTTGTTAGTGTTTCAATTTACAAATTTATGAGTTTCTGCATACTTTGACATAAGGTGGCCTCCAGTCACTATTTTCAAATATTCATCTTAGTAATGGCAAAGATCAAGGAGCTAGTGGTAAAGACCTCGGAGTTTTACTGAGTCTTTTGATAAAGGTTCTGGATGAGAATGAGCACAAGAAGATTTGATCAAGTTATAATCACATACACCTCGTGCTTGATTCAAATTTTCTTATCCTAATCAATAATGCTCATGAACTATATTTGTGAATAGGAAAATATGCAATCATGCCAATGCTAAGAAAAAATGGGCTGATGATGAATTGAAGAAACTATATAAAACCCATGAAAAGCCTACAAGAACTTGTTTCATTGTTTTGGTACGTTCCAAGAGCAAAAATCTACCTTTAGGACTAATAAGGTTCTAATTTGTACATGGTGCATTTTGTATTTAGATTTATCATACAATTTACTCATGTTGCATCTAAAAAAAATAAGAGATTTATTATGAATTAAACACCAATATAATAGACTATGCTTCTCAATGAAGAAGCTATTGTTGAACCATTTATTGTCCTTTTATAGATTAGGATTTAGGATTGTTATTCATCTGGTGGTTAGTAAATAGACAATTTTCCTATATTGTTTTCTTTCCCTGTCTATCCTTTGCAATGTTAAGGGGTAATGCTCATAGGATTTAACAAACTTAATTTTGAGATTGAATTAGTCACTCATATTAAAACTATGTCCATAATTTCTGAGATGGCATTAAGTCAACAGTGGGCTCTTCACTATAATTACATATTAAGAAGTTTTAGGGCCTTGATATTTTGATGGTAACCAAATTGTGAATATGGTATCAGTAATGGAAACACTCGTTATATACTAGGGAAGACATCATTATGCAGCCTAAGATAGTTTACTAGAGAGATTTAAATGTTCTTATGATTGGTTAGATTAGTCTTTTTGGCAGGAATTTAAATTATTTATATGGTATATTAGTTGTTATAAGGCTTGTCGTGTAATATCTATTATTTGGATTCTTTACGGTTTACATTTAAGAATTGAGTAGAATATAATTTGTTATCAATGAACTTACATATTCTTCATTGATTAGAGTTGGCATAAGATATAATTGGTTGATGCTCCTTGAAGGATGCAGCAAAAATATTTGTTCTAGTTGCTAAATATTTTTTTGGGTTCTAATAGATTATACTTTGTTCTGAGTTTATCTTTAGGTATATATTCCCCAAGACAAAGTTACTTAAATAGTTAAATGATATGATGCACTCTAATTATATTTAATTATTTAACTATTAACTTATATTTACATCCTCAATTTTCTATAAGAGATACATTTAGATAAATTATTATTTATTTTCAATAATGGTCAGCAAAGTATTTTTTATTATTACCCTGTGCAACGCATAGGCTAAATGATTAATATAAAAAATTATCTAACTATTAAGGCATCACTTTTCATTTGACCAAAAGTATTTAATTTTTATTATTTTTATTTTTAATATATATATATATATATATATATATATATATATATATATATCTATATATAATGTAGCATTTACATCTCTTTCTTCATTAAATGCAAATTCAACTATTTGCTAGATCTCTCTTTTTCTATTAAGGAGATATACTATTGTCTTACGATAATAAATTAAAAAAACTCTAGTCTTATCTTTCTCCATTAAATTTTATCATTTTAAAGTATTTTGAATTAGAGAAAAATTATGATACAATGATAGTATAAAAGAGTTTTATATTATCATCCATTATGTATTTCTATTTGTTTCAAATAATGAGTGAATGAGCCAAATTCTTTTATTGACGTGTGATTATGTGGTTGGATGTATGTACAAATCATTTTTTTAAATTTTGTTATTGTATTTAAATTAAATATTTTAAACTATTAGATTAGAAGGAACAAAAAAAATAATGCAAACACTGGTATATTTCCTTATTTAAATTCTTCTTGGTAGTGTTTGGAATAGATTAAAACGAGAATTGATTTGATTCATAAATCAAATTTTATCTTTTGAATTTTCAAAGACAAGTAATGATTTATCTATTAAATAAATATCTAAGAGAATTGATTTCTTTAGTTTTTGAAATCCTATCAAATTTGAGTAGGAATGAATTAGATTTTAACTTCAAATTCAATTGTATTTTTAATTATTCTAAACTCTGTTTGATAAATTTCAAATAAAATAAATAATTTATAAATCAAATCAAATATCTTTTTATATAACTATTTCAAACACAATATTTATTTATAAGTGAAATTAATTCAAATTAATTCAATTCCAATTATTCCATACACAACATTTGATTTTAATTTTCAAATGTCTTATTATATAGACAAGATCGTTAGTTTTTTGCCATTATTTTGACCGAAATATTTTTATTAAAATAGTATTTTAAAGTTTATAGGTTTAATTTGTTTGGATATAGTTTTTAACAAAACAAATCACTATAAAAGTGCAAAAAGATTTATTTTCAAATGTTATAATTTTTATCTTTTAAAAAGATGTTTTCTATAGATGTTTAAGAATAGAATAATATATTCCAATATTACATCTAAATATCAATCGATTTTCATTTCCAAAAAAAATATAAATTAACTTTACAGTCAAACCAAAAAAATCTTTACATTTTTTAAAAAATATCTTTATTAAAAAAATATATATTTTTTTTCTAGAATCTCTTCCAAATGAGCCCTATATATATATATGATAAAGTCCCTTTTTGACCATTCATCTCACAAGAAATACATAGAATTGAATTTTGAGGTGAAGTCCTCATCACAAAATGACTTTTCGTGTTTATCAACATTTGTTTTTAGGAGTCTTATGCATCGCTTTGCTTATAGCTTCAGGTAAGAAAGAAGAGATTTGCTTCATCTCTTTAACTCCTTCTGACAAATGAATTGTTGAAAAGATATGGAATATTCTTTAGTATTATTATGTCTTAAGTCTTGATATTAGTTTTTATAAATTTTGAATTTTACTTTGTATGAATTTCTAAAGCAATATGTATGTTTATGTCAAGATCAATAAAAGTTTCTTGTAATCATGTATTGGGCTGTGGGTGGCTAATTTACCATTCTTAATTCTATATCGATGATACATTGAAATCCATGAGAGCAAAGTGTTATAGACTATATAATTGTACATAGTCAGTTCGATATTAGTTATCAGTCATCAGCCTGTATAAGGTTGTATTACTCACTTTTCTCATTCTAGTAAATTTTATCATTCATTTTCTCTCAATTATTTCTATATTTTCTCCATTACCGAGGATTTCAACAAAAAGCAAGGAACCATATGCATAAAATTATGACATTTATTCTTATTGCAGGACAACCAGAATCCGGTATGGACGACCCAGGGTCATTAGTCTGCCACGGGCCATGCATAAATCCTACTAACTGCAACCAAAATTGCATTGTTCAAGGCTTTAAGAAAGGGGGAGTTTGTATGGGCTTTGCTGGGTCTGATTTGGTTTGTTGTTGTACTAAGAACTAAGTAATATTGTAACCCTTAATATGAGAATAAAATAAAATATATGCCCAAACTCAACTTTGGTTAGAGTTTGAGCTTGTTTGATTAAAATTCCTGAAGAAGTACTTCTTTATAAGTAGAAATAGAATCAGAGGTAGAAGTAGAAAATTTTTATATGTTTGGAAGTGATCATAGAAGCACTTTTTATTATGATCAGAAGTTGTTAAATTGTTTGTATAGAATAGTAAAGAAGTACATTTTAGAAAAAGTTGAAACAATTTATTTTCTACTTTTGCTATTTTTGAGAAGCACAAATAAACATACAACTAATCCTAAAAGTACTTCTCAAAAAACACTAAAAAAACCTTTTTCCTCCAAAAAAAAATATCCAAACGAGTTCTTTATGTGGTATAAACTTGAACTACAATATGAATGCATTCAATTTGAAATTAAATAGTGATTCATTTGATATATTTTATCCCTGAAGTATAAAAGCCAAAATACAAATGCTAGCTTAACAAAAGTATGTGCATGTAATATGCAATTAGGTGTATTGCACATATTCAAACCAAAATACATATGCAGTAAGGTGTATTAACATATATTTAGAATAAAAAAGTCCATGTCAATTGCAACACAACTAAAAGTCATTTAAATATCACCAGAGATGTTATTATGAAAGAAAGGTAAAAATAGCTTAAGAATTATCATGATATTAGAAAATTCATTGAAATAATAATAATTGATATTTATTTTTTGCATTCTTAAGTATATGTTTACTTTCGTATACTTTTGGATTAGCAAAATAAAAATTTCATGAAAAGAAGAACAATAGTAGAATGTAGTAGCAAAAAAGATGAAAACCCAAGCAAAATCAACTATCTTAAGGATCACATTTGCAGAAAATACAGTCCAAAGAAGATAGACAAAGGAAGCAAGAGCAACAATGAATGAAACAAACTTACTTGGTGCAGAAATGTATAGAGAAATTAATTTGGATATATAAAGAAAGACCGAAAGGATGTTAGATTGATTCCTTGGGTTGAAGTATATTACACAAGGTTCTTCAATAGAACTTCAGCATTAATCTGAAAGTGAAAGAATAAGAGAGGGATAAGCTACTGATAAGGTCTTTAAAACCATTCATCAGTCTTAATTTATTCTCATTTAGCACAAAAATCCTACTCAAGGATTGCATTAGCGGTTGAGTGTAACACCCTTCCTACCATAAGGCTATGCTTAAGCCATAACATTATAGTGAATACTGCTTGATCTTAGAATATAAGGTATATATGTGATATTAAATATGAGCCTACTTTTGTAAAAAAAAAAAAAATGAACTGCTTTCTCCTTTGTGTCACAAAGTTTAAACATAACTAATATGTCGTATAGAATAGCGAAATAATATAATTGTATTATGCGTTGATGAATAAATAGTGTACATAACTAGATCAAATTCTTACCCGGTTTCATACAGGAACCATCTAGTCTAGGTAGAGTATTACTCAAAATTCATAAAAAAAAAAAGGCTAACCAAGCTCTCTATCAGCAGTTTATCAAAAGGTCTGGACCATAACCCTAACACCAGTTAAGGATCTCCACAAAGATCGCTATCATCACCATCTATATAAAAATATAACAATAGTAGGAGTGAGAACCAAAAGATTCCCAGTAGGAAAAATACTAGTCCGCTACCCAGTGACATATGACTTGTGTAAAGTAGTTAATTTGTTTTCAGTTGTTTTTGTAATAATTAGTTTGTTTGTTCTTTTACTTATTTATCATAGTCTTATGAATAAATTTATGCTTGAGAATATAACTCATAAGATTCATGATATACTTCCCATATGATGTATTGCCAACAATGTAACACCTCATGTTACAACCTCATAGATCACTGATATAGTTCAATTGATGTAGTATCTCATATTATAACCTTATATAAATCACTAACATAGTTCGAATGATGCAGTACCTAATACTACAACCTTATATAAATCACTTACATAGTTCACAAATCATATAGCATGCTATTGTCAATACATTACTTTCATCATAATTTGAATCCATAAGCTTATAATCAATCAATTAATATTACATAAAGCTTATTTATGCATTATTTTCTAAAGTTTCCTTTCTTCATATGAATCTTTAATATTTGTTTAGGAAATCTTATGATTTGTCTTTGGGGTTTCTTTTTGATAGTTATATTTCTCGTACTTTTGTTATGAGATTTCCTTGAAATCTCCTAAATTCTTATGAGATCTTTCTCTTCAAAATCTCCTAAACTTTTATGAGATTTGTCTCTTTGGAATCTCATAGGACTCCTTAATTGATAATTCTTATAATTTTCAAGGAATTAAACCAAGTGTCTTACTTGGACTTCAATGCTTTTTTTTTTCTTCTATAGATCAAAATCTTATTCTTGTTTATGAAACTTTATTATCATATTTTAAAGATACTAGTCTTTAAGAATTTATAAAATTCTTTCTAATTATATTCTTGTATAATTTCTATATGTCTAATTCTTTTCAATGAACCAAATTAATTTTTTGTTGTTTAAATGTAATTTTTAACTTAATCTAAGCTTTTATCTCATAACTAAATACTAACATAATCCCAAACTTTAGATTAACACATCATAATTTATTTTTCTCTTCTACTACATACGGCTAAAATGGCCTTTCTAATTCCTCAAAAATTCAACTTCATTTACTTAGTTAAATCTCTTACATTAATTCAAACAATTTACAAGACTTTTATCTATGGTTTCTTTTACATCTATTAAGCTTATATGTATACATCTAGGAATTAAATTTCAAGCTTCATAAACATAATTTTAAATATATCTTAAGAGTTTATATTATCAAGAATAGCCAAACAATCACCAAGCTTAAGACATAGATTTTTCCTATATCCTTCCAAGCTTTTTGTTGATAATTTTTCGAACCTTTCCTTCCTTAATTAGAGTCTCAAAATCACTTTCCAGCCCCTATATATGCTAATGGTTGTAACATCCCGATTTTTCCTGCTATGTAAAATTATCAAAATGCCCCTAAGTAAATTTTGCATGAGAATTAAGGCCGATCAATCTTTAATAAGGAATTTTAACATTAGGAAAACATTATATGAGGCTTAAATAACAATCTGTACAAAAATCACAAATCCTGATTTTTCTGGGTACAAATGACCAAAATGCCCGTGAGGTTATTTTGCTCGAAAATCAAAGATACCCAATCTTAGTTATCCTCAAGGGGTTAGTTTTATATTTGAAGGGGATTATTTGTGTTATGTTGATGTTGTGGTAAAAATCTCAACTCCTGGTTTTTTTTGTACATAAAATTACCAAATTACCCATGTGGTAACTTAGTGCAAAATTGAGCAATCCTTGAACTCAGTTATCACTCGAGAAGTTCAAAATGTTTATTACAAGTATGACTTGATATCTAGAAATGTTCAGGTAATTTCAGGAAGTTTTTACATGAAATGACCTTTTTACCCCTAGTTAATACTTAATGAGTTTACTGAGTAATCAAGGCAATATTGGGCTCTATTTCAATTCAAATTGTTTTCATTCATTTACCTTGGGTTAAAAGTAATTACTTGAGGTTAAAAATAATTACCTAGGCTAATTAGAGTCTAAGAACTTTTTTGTTGGGAATTTAGTTTCCTTTCTTAATTACAAGAGCTCATAAAATCAATAATGTTAGGATAAAGGTAAATCTAATGCATTTTCTTTCTTGTCATAAGACTAGGACGTATGTTACTAATTAATTTTCAACTCAATTGAAATTAACTCCATTTCTAGTGTAAGATTACTTTTTTACCTTGTCTTGGTGAATCCTACATATTGAATTTTACCATTTATACAAAATTACCAATTCCTAAACTTACCACCTAATTAATTATACTATCCTATGTGTCCTACCACTTAGAAAAGAAATGAAATTGTCCCCCATTATTCCCAAACAAAGCTGCAGCCTCCATGCCTTCCTCATGGCCATATTTTATTTTCCTTTAAGGAATAATGCACACAAACATATCATTACCTTACCATTTGCTTTTTTGCAGTTGTCATGCTCATTTTTTTATCAAAAATTCTGCATTCTCTCAAAGAACACTAAGCGTTCATCTTCTTCCTCCTCCACCTCCAAGAGACTCCATTCTTGACATTCATCCAAGTTCTCAAGCTCAAACAAACACATCCACCATAACCAACTCCTAAGCACCTAAACTTTCCATTTCTAAACACACGAACACAAGAAAAATCCTCCCTCCATTACAAGCTCCTTTGGCCGAAACATCACTAGCATTAGATCAGACTTTTGGTCCTTGTTGCTCATAGAAGATCAAGCTTTCTCTTTAATAAACAAGAAACACTTGGTAAGGATTTATTTCATTTGTTTCTTATGCTTTTTCTTTCATTTTTCTATTTTCATAGCTTGATGATGACCATGACTTGATGATAAGGAGTCATGGTTGTGGTTGTAAATTCAACACATAAATGATCTCTAAAACTCAAGGTTTAATTCTTGTTGTCAAAAGATCAATGATATAATTTTTGTTTTTTTTCTTTTCTTTAAGATTGATTCTTTGTGAGCTTGATGATGAGTCCAAGAAATGAGGTTCTTGGAACCATGGTGTTAATGGACTCTAAAGCTCACTAATCTTTAAGATCTATAAGGGACAAGAACCTAACCTTGTAAAGTTTTGAGCTTTAAGTGAACAAGATATAAAATGGATTTGCATTCATGTTTATTTTTATGCTATCACGTAAATCTTTAAGATAAAAATGGACTTGCATAGTGTAACGCCTTGATTTTATGTTAGAGTGAAAATGACCGAAATGCCCCTAAGGTCATTTTCGGCTGGAATTCGAGGAAAGCCGATCCGGCGGTCCTCAAAGGGCAAACTCAATGTTTGAAGGGGATTAGATGACTTGTGTACCTTTCTGGGATCGAAAATCTCATTTTCTGAGTTTTCGAGTCAAAATGACCAAAATACCTCTGTGGTGTTTGACCCGGTTGCAAGTACCGGATGAACTCGAAACTTCTCCAGATGGTTTTAAAAGGCGTTTTTATGTATTCTGTGACTCAGTTTTAGTCCTGATGGTCCCGAGCAATTTTTGTGCAAAATTACGATTTTGCCCTTAGCTTTGTGTTTTTAAAGCTTAATCGTGTGATTAAGCAAACCTAAGCAATATTAGGCTTTAATCGAAGATTAATTAATTTCCATAATTAATCTAGAGTCAAAATAATTTATTAGAGCTAATTAGATCCTAAGATTGCTTGACTTAAACTTAAATCTCATTTTAAATTCAAGATTTCTAGTTATGGAATATTGAATAGTGTTTTCTCTCTTCAATTCCTTAAATCATGGAATTGTGTCTTCATTGTTTATTCATAAAATGAATTTTAAACTCTCTAAATGTGTGTGAGCACTCCTTAATCATGTCATAAAATTCCTAATCACATCCTTAGCTACCTAAACATGTAACGCCCCGATTTTCTGTTAGAGTAAAAATGACCAAAATGCCCCTGAGGTTATTTTCGGCCCGGAATTCGAAGAAAGCTGATCCGGCAGTCCTCGAAGGGCAAACTCAATGTTGGAAGGGGATTAGTTGGCTTGTGTACCTTCCTGGGATCGAAAACCTCGTTTTTCGAGTTTTCAGGTCAAAATGGCCAAAACGCCCCTGTGGTGTTTTACCCGTTTGCAAGTGCCGGATGAACCCGAAACTTCTCCAGATGGTTTTAAAAGAAGTTTTTATATATTTTGTGACTTCATTTTTAGTCCCGGAGGTCCCAGGCAAAATTAGTGCAAAATTACGATTTTGCCCCTAGTTTTGTGTTTTTGAGCTTAATCGTGTGATTAAGCAAACCTAAGCGATATTAGGCTCTAATCGAAGATTAATTAATTTTCATAATTAATATTGAGTCAAAATAATTTATTAAATTTGATTAGAACCTAAGAATGCTTAATTACAACTTGAAATCTTATTTTAAATTCAAGATTCCTAGTCATGGAATCTTGAATAGTAAATTCTCTCTCCAATTCCTTAAATCATGGAATTGTGTTTTCAATTGTTTATTCACAAATGAATTTTAAAATTCTCTAATGATGTATGAGCACTCCTAATCTTGTCATAAAATCCTTAAACCTTATTCTTAGTTACCTAAACTTATGCTTAATGATTCATAACCTTGTACCTAAACTAATCTACACTTAAACCTATTATTAACACACAATTACATGGAAGATTTTTCCTCCCTCCTTGCTGTCTAGATCTGGCCGAAACATATCCTCTCATTTTCCATCACATGCTCAAATTTTTACACTCAAATAACTATGCTTCCACCTCACCATAAACCATACTTTGTCATACAAACACCATGCTTTCATCCATGCTTCATATGACCACTTCTAGAAGACTTTTTCTCTCATTTTTGTGGCTCAAAATCTGCCAACCCTCTTTGCCTTCTAGAAGGATTGTTTTAATTTCAAACAAAGGGAAATTACCATACTTGAAGCCATGCTTTGCAGCATAACTTTCATACTTCAAACCATGCTTGAATGACCACTTGTAAGAGATATTTTTCTCTTCCTTATTGCCTCATTGCTACGGCCAGCCCCTCCTCCCATTGAGCTCTCATTTGTTTTCATTTTCTATAAATACCTTGCTTACTTGAGCTTGCAAACACTTTAGATCATTTCCAAAGTTTCAAGTTTCGAAAGCTTTCCTTGAGTTCTTTGTTTTCTCTCAAGTTTCAAGAGAGTTTTCCTTTTCTCTTCATCTTCATCCTCTTCATCCTCGCATCATATAATCATCTCATTGCCTCAAACCACCAGCTCACAACCTTAGATCACCTCTTAACCTATCAAACACTTGACCTCAAACACAACCTTACTCAAAACACATCTCCATCCTCTCCATTCTCTCAAGGCCGAAGCTCATCATCATCCTTGGAGGAGTTCTCCTTCTTGTTTTCCTTTTCAAGTTCAAGTTTTCATCTTCACTCTAGGTAGGAGTGTTTTTCTAAACTTTTTTTAGCTTGAAAATGAGATCTTCTTCTAGTTTTCTCTTGATTTCTTTTTGAACTTCTCTTTGTTTTCCTTTTTCTTGTATTCGGTCATAAGGCCTTGTTATTTACATGATAGCTCAATGATGAGAGCTCCTAGATGATGACCATGTGTTCATCTCAAAGGAACCTCTAGAGTTTGAGTTTTTATTTTCTTTAAGTTTCATCTTCATTTGCCCACTTAAATGATTTTAGTTCAAGAATCACCTTGACTTTTCCTTGCTATTGATTTCGGTTTCCTTATTTCCTTTACCTTGAGGTTTCGGTTTTGGTTTTCTTTCCTTTGAGGCTTTATTTTCTTTTACAAATTTGTTTCTTTTGAGCTTGATGATGATGTTCAAGAACCTCATAGTTCCTTGAGAGCTTGGTTCAAAGAACTCTAAAGCTCTCTTTGTGATGAGATCAGTGTTGGGTTGTATTTCTAAAGTCTTGTAAGAGCTCTAGCTAAGATTAAAATGAACCTTGCATTCATGTTTATGTTTATGCCTTGCACATCATGTTTATTTTCCTTGCTATCACTAAATATCAAGAATAATAAATGAACTAGCATTATCATATTTATATTTCAAGCTTTGCATTCTCATGTTTATATTTTTAAGTCCTCACCTAAATATCAAAGATAATAACAAGTTGCATCTCATGTTTACTTTATGCTCTCACTTTATTTTCTAATGAAAGCTAAAATATGTGCATGAGCATGTTTAAGTTTATGTCATCACTTAAAAGAACCTAGAGCTCAAAGACTTGCCCATTATTGTTTCAAACAAAGGTTTGAAAAATATGTGTTCTCTAGCTTATGATTTCGGCCTTGAGAAGCTTTGTTTGTTACAAGCATCAAAACTTATGTTTTCTTAATTTTTCTAAGCTTATATGAGTCCAAGAAATGTTTAGAACAAAGTTTCATTATTTCAAAACCTCTTGAAATCAATTTAGATTAGTTACTGCCCTTGAGAATATTTTGAAGATTTTAGATGATATAAATGTTTATAAATGAGTTTTGATAGTTTTAAAAAGGTTCCAAGAGAAACTAGCATTTTATGTGTCCTAGAAATCAAGTTTGTGCCTTGTTTGTTTGGAGATGGATTCGGTTCTGCCTTGCCATGTTATGCTCACTGTTTATGCTGTTTGGATGATGATAACATGAGTATGTTTGTGTATAATTGATGGTAAAATGCATATGTGAAAGATAAGAGAAGTTAGTAACTAGAAAAGAATTAATTTGAGAGTTTTAGATCCCTCAGTAATTGATTTTTCTAGATTCTGTCCAGCATGGTTTAGCAATGGTAATCATGGTTTTAAATTAGTTTAAATGTGTAGGAATGACTCATAATTGATTTAGGACTTGATATGGAAGCTTTAGGTGCAAACTGAACTTAGAAAGGGTCATTGTTGTGACTCCTAGGTACCCGTAAAGTTAAAATTTTAGATTCTGCATTCTTGAGGTTTAGAGATGTTTATGATCATAGTGTTGAGTGAGGAATACTTAGATATGAGCCTATAGGTACCTGAGAGATTAAGTTGTGATGATTTAATTTATAACTTAGATTGTGAGTTAAGGACCTTAAGGGTCAATGCATAAGACACTAAGAAGTCTTGAATTTTATGATGTAAAGAGATGTTGAGATGTATATGATGTATGAGTTATGATGAGATGAATTGATTGAGACATGAGTTTATTCTAAGCATGAGGTTTGAATGAGAAACATGTGGTGTGTTTAGCTTGTCGCATAAATGTTGGTTTGAAGGAAATTCGGTTTAACAGCTGTTATGCTGCCGAATTTCCGTCAAACCTAAAAAGGGTTGAAAAACGTTTTAAAGTACCACATGAGTTGAAAACCCTGGGTGACACCGGTTCGGTCGAGCACCCCCAGGAGATTTTTATGTGACAAGCACTGAGACGTACTTCTCCTGCTACGGTGAGGAGGAGGCAAATCCGTGAGGGTCTAGACATGAGCCTTTCCAAAATGGACAATTCGCTGTGCACTCGAGGCCAATAGAGTGTTTCAAAGAGGGTATATCCTAAGAGAGGAGTTCCCTAGCCCTCTAGCCCGTACTCGTAATTAGTTGGGTGCATTATTGTATTATTCGCTTATTCAGATAATAAGCAAGAGCTAGTGATGACTAGCTAAGGTATGAGCTCATAGCCTAGTTATTATTATTAGGGTGGCCTCTACATTGCTAAAGATTCCATGAATGATGTCACACGTATTGATGAAAGTTCCAATTGAGAATTATTGCCCTTATGCCACATGGATTGTTTCTATATGATTTGATTTGTTGAAATTATATGCCCAAGTATTGCCATGCATTCATGTTTTAATATGTTGCATTCATGACATCAAGATGCATGCTAAAAGGAATGAACCTTGGATAATTGGTTTTATAAACCCTAATAATGAACCCTTTATGTATGCACACCCTTTTATAATCAAACCCAAGGTTCCTGAGGATGTGAACGATGTAACCCTAGGATAGGAGACTCCTATTGAGATTCTTTAGTAAGAATTCTCACTTCTTTCTCTTCTTTCTTCCGTCATATCTTTAGAGAGCGATGGCAATATTCGTGGTCTTTATCGACACACTGACTTGGGAGGTTCACTATGATCCGGACCATGGATCATATCATTTTGAGGGGCAATGCACAGTACGAGTTTTCATGTTCATCGGACGCCCCTTTGCACACCCTGTATAGAGCTAACGTTTCTCCCCGATGTCACCCTACGACGATGCAATGGTTTTTGAGAGCACTCGGACGCGAGATGAGAGGATCCTGCTGACGTATACTGGTGGAGCGATGCCTTAAGACTTCCAGGACTACGTGCCTCGGTCTCCTAGTTTGGAGGATGACCCTTCCGAGGACCCGCCGATGCATATGTATAGCGAGAGCTCTGCTCCTACACCTCAGTTCGTGTGAGGCGAGAGCGAGGAGACTGTTACACAGCCGAGACTGGCTAGGCGAGCTAAGAGGCGCCGCTATCGAGGAGCTCACGCTCAGTCTTCACGTGTGCCCACTCCTGCCGCCCTGTGTCCGTGGATAGGTTATGTTCCGCTATACCCCGGATTCCAATAGTTGACGTCATAGGGGAGGGTTAGTGCACACACTCTCACATAGATAGGATAAACTTTCTTTTGTATTGAGGTTATCCACCATAGGTGCACTCGGGTAGTTGTGATTCGTCTATGCTTTCTTTGTTTTATGTATTTCTGTTGTATTTCCATTTCCCTATGTATTGCAAGTTCAGCCCGTTTCTATAAAGACGTGACTACTTATGTATCGTAACTATATTATTAATGAAATGTTTCCTTTGTTGAGATGACCATTCTTCTATTGGTACTTGGTTTAGCTTTTGTGTTCCTTATGATTGATATTTATGTCTCTCGTTTAGATAAGAACACGGCTCTCACTTTGATTTATGTTTTCAAATATAAATTCACCCATAATTTCCGCTAAGTATTTTAATAAAATGATGAGACTAAGAAGTAATAACCTAATGATTAACCTAATGTGTTCTAGAGAGTTGGGTTAAAAATTAGGGTGTTACAAAACACATATTTAGCAAATCCTAATCTTGCACCTAAACTAATGCACACCTAAACACACCTCTAAACCATCATTAAACAAAAGAAACCTCATCTCCTCTCTTCTAGAAGCTCATGGCCACTCCTCCTTCCATGCCTCCAATATTTGAAATTCAAATGCAATTTCAAGTCCATGACAAGCCTTACCTAGCCCATACTTTGCACCATGCTTACCATGCTTTCCTCCATACCTTGAATGACCACCCCAAAAGAGATATTTCTTCTCTCCAAGGCCACATGAAGTCATGCCCAGCACCTCCTCCTCTCATTCCTTGATGTTTCAAATTTCTATAAATACATGTGTTAGAAGAACTTGGTTCCATTTTACACATTTGCTAAGTCTTTGTCTTGAAAGCTTGTCTAGTTTCTTTTCTTTTCTCTCAAAGAACTCTTGAGTTCTTTGCATCTCATCTTCTTCATCTTCTTCAAAGAACTACACCTCATAACCTCAAACCACCACATCACAACCTTAGATCATCATCAAAGCCTCTAAACACTCAACCTCAAACACAAGCTCACCAAGAACACATTTCCTTCCTTTTTCTTTCATCAAGGCCAAAGCATCATCATCATTTTAGGAGGGGTTTTTTCTTCCATTCTCACCTCAAAGATCAAGCCCTTGTCTTCACACTTGGTAGGGAGTTGCTTTCAAACTTTGTTTTTACTCAAAATATGATTTTCTCAAGGTTTCTCTTGGTTTCTTTTTAAGCTTTTCTTTGTATTTCATTTTCTTTTCATTTCGGCCTCAAGGCCTTGATTTTGAGCATGATAGCTTGATGATGAGAGTTTCTAGATGATGACCTTGTGTTCATCTCAAAGAAACCTCTAAAGCTTGAGTTTTGTTCTTGATCTAGCAAAGTTTTGGTTTTTCTTTCCTTTTCTTTTCCTACATGATCCAACCTCCATGTGCTTTCCTTCAAAGGTTTTGTTAAAAATTTCAAAGTGTTCTTATATTTATTTCATCTCTAGAAATAATATTGTTTTGGTTATTACTTCCTTGAGATTTTTCCTTCTTTTAAAGTTTACTTCTTTTGAGCTTGATGATGTTGTTCAAGAACCATGTAGTTCCTTTGAGAACTTGGTTCAAGAACTCTAAAGCTCACCTTGTTGATGAGATAAGTGTTGGGTTATGTTGGATTTCTAAAGTTTTGTAAGAGCTCTAGCTAAGATTAAAATGAATCTCGCATTCATGTTTATGTTTATGTCTTGCACATCATGTTTATTTTCCTTGCTATCACTAAATATCAAGATTAATAAATGAACTTGCATTATCATATTTATATTTCAAGTTTTGCATTACCATATTTATATTTTCAAGTCCTCGCCTAAATATTGAAGATAATAACAAGTTGCATCTCATGTTTATTTTATGCTCTCACTTTATTTCCTAATGAAAGATAAAATAGTGCATAAGCATGTTTAAATTTATGCCATCACCTAAAGAGAACCTAGAGCTCAAAGACTTGCCCTTTATTATCTCAAACAAAGGCTTGAAATAATGTTTCTTAGCTTCTATGATTTCGGCCCTATGAGGTTTGTGTGGTTGTAAATATTAAAATCTTGGTTCCATAATTTTTCTAAGTTTATATGTGTTTAAGAGATGTTTTGAACAATGTTTTATGATTTTAAATCTTTTCAAGTCTCATTCAAAATAACCACTGCCCTTGAAAGTAATTTGATGATTTTAGTATGATAAAAATGTTTACTAATAAGTTTTGAAAGTTTTAAAAAGGTTGCAAGAGAAACTAGCAATTTATGTATTTTAGAAATCAAGTTTTTATGCTTGTATGATGGAGTTAATTTCGGTTCTGCCTTGCTTGTTGTTCTCACTATTTTATGCTGTTTGAATGATGATAATATGAGTATGTTCATGTATAATTGATGCTAAAATTCATATGTGAAAGTTAAGAGAAGTTAGTAACTAGAAAAGAATTAATTTGAGACTTTTAGATCCCTTAGTAATGGATTTTTCTGGATTATGTCCAGCAAGGTTTAGAATTGAAAGTCATGGTTTATAATTAGTCTAAATGTGTAGGAATGACACATAATTGATTTAGGACTTGATCTTGATGCCTTAGGAGTAAACCGAACTTAGAAAGGGTCAATGTTGTGACTCATAAGTACCCATAAAGTAAGAATTTTAGATTCTTCACTCTTGAGGTTTAGAAATGTTTATGATCATAGAATTGAGTGAGGAATACTTAGATATGAGCCTATAGGTACCCGAGAGCTTAAGTTATGATGATTTACAACTTAGATTTTGAGTTAAAGGACCTTAAGGGTCGATGCATAAGACATTAAGAAATCTTTTAATGCTATGAGTTTATTTATGCAAGTATGACGTTGTGATGCATGAGCTATGATAAAATGAATTATTGAGATGTTAAGGTTATTATGAGCATGAGAATTGAATGAGAAACATGTATGTGTTATAAGCTTGTGGCATAAAGACTGTTTGAAGGAAATTCGGTTTAACAGCCGTTATGCTGTCGAATTTCCGTCAAACCTAAAGGGTTTGAGAAATGTTTTTGAAGAAATATATGAGATTGAAAACCGTGGGTGACACCGGTTCAGCCGAGCACCCCCAGGAGATTTTTGTGTGACAAGCACTGAGACGTACTTCTCCCACTACGGTGGGGAGGAGGGAAATTCGTGAGGGTATGTGCAGATGCAGCCTTACCAAAGTGGACAATTTGCTGTGCATTAGATGCCAGTAGAGTGTTTCAGAGAAAGAAATATTTATATGTTACCCCCTCTATTTCCCCATATTAAATCTAGTGACGACTAGTTAGGATTGAGCTCATTCCTAGGCGATTAGGTGAGACGGAGTTAGGGGACCATGATAAAAATCACCGGGGTGGTATGACGGTTGGATTTAGGTGGATATGCTTAAGAGGGTGGTCTTTGAGAAAAAGAATTTAAGAGTTCAAGCATGAGAAAGAGATATGATGTTTTTAAAGTCACACAGTTATGAGAAAAGAAAGAGTTTTATATGCCACTTATATGTTAATGTTTATCTTGATGTTGTGTTCTATCAACTGTTTGCATAAAGTATTGTCATGCATTCATCCAATATTTGTTGCATTCATATCATTAAGATCCATACTAAAAGACACCAACTTCGGATTAATAGATTTGAGAAGTTTAAAAGTTAAACCTTATGCATGACCTCCTTTTTATAATTAAAACCGAAGTGGCTGGGGACGATGACGATGACACGTGTGTTAGAGTCAAAAATCCCTACTGAAAATCTTGAATGAGTTTCTCATCCCTCTCTCTTTTTTCTCCCGTGTCATCTCCAGACGAAGATGATGGTGTATCTCGTGACCTTTACTAAGGCGTGGGCGTAGGGCATGCGCTACGAGTCGGATCAGTGGGATGCAATGGAAGCGTGAAGATACCGCTTTAGATTTATATGCATATGGATGTGTATTTCTTTTGATGTGATAATAGGACTATGATAGTCGTAAACTATGTATCTATGGTAATATGATTATGTTGTGATGTAATGAACAACGTTTGTGTTTTGTGACCATGAATGATATGAGATCTCTTTTCTATATGCTAGTCTTCGTTACGTCATATGCGGCTCTAACTTTGATTTTATGTTTCAAAAAAAAAAATTTACCCGTATTTCCGCTAAGTATTTTCATAAAAGAATGAGACTAAGAAGTAATAACCTAATGATTAACCTAATGTGTTCTAGAGTATTAGGTTAAAAATTAGGATGTTATACATAGCATGTTTATCTTTGAGCCATCACCTTAAATCTTGAAGATAAAAATGAAGTGCATAGCATGTTTACTTTCAATGTCATCACCTTAACCTCAAAAGATAAATATGGATTTGCATAGCATGTTTAATTTTATGTTATCACCTAAATCTTAAAGACAAAGAAATGGATTTGCATAACATGTTTATCTTTGAGCCATCACCTTAAATTTTGAAGATAAAAATGAAGTACATAGCATGTTTACTTCCAAGTCATCACCTAAGACCTTAAAGCTCAAGATTTGTCCTTGGATCTTAAATGAAAATTTGGACCATGGCTACACTCATGAATATATATATATATATTCGGCCATGGCATGAAGAAAATGGGGTGGAGATGAGTTTTATTTGATTTTATGAGTCAAATCTTGTGTTTTAGAACTTTTGTAAGTCATGCCTTAGAAGTTTTTCAAGTCTTGGAAACTCAAGGAGTAGTAAAAGAATATTTTCATTGGAAAAGTAATTTATTAATGAAATTTGAATTTTCTCTCTATTTGGCATTAATATTTGAACATTCAAAGAGGTAAAAATAGTTCCAAGAGTTTTTCTAAGTCTTAAATCAAGTAATGAGGAAAACTAGTGCCTTGAAAGTATCGAGAAATAGGATTTTCTAATGATTTTGGAATCAAGTTTTTAGCTACTGTTTTGACCTTCTCATTTCGTTGAGATTCTATTTGGAGGAGGTTTGGTATGCAAAAATTTATAATACTTGTTGCAAAAATTATTTTGCCGTTCTAGGAAAAGCTACGAACTAGAATGGATCAAAAATACAATTTTCGGATGCTCCTAGGAAATAAAATTTTGCTACTACCTTGTTATTTCTAATTCTGTAAAAAGATGCTTGAGAGGTATTAAATATGTATAAATTACTAGTAGTTGATGTGTTATTCATGCCAAGCCTTTTGAGCAAAGATTAGAAACTAGAAAGGACCGAAAACGTGGTTGAGTCTTCTAAGAATTGAAAATTTCAGCCACTGTTTTTGGTAACATCAATTCAGCTAATATTCTGTTTGGAATTGAAATTAAGTGTAAAAAATTCTATTAGTGGTGGCAGGAATTAATTTTAGCATCTTAGGAAAAAACCAGTAATTAGAAAGGGTAAAAAACGCGACTTCTAGAATCTAGAAATAGTTTAATTCAAAACACTACCCAAACTGTCCAGCCTTGTATGAAAATGCTTATGAGGTTAAAAGTTAGTGTAAATCATTGTGGCAGATTCCTTAGATGAATAAAAGAGTAGTTATAGTAATTAAGTTAAGCCGGGTTGTAGTTTTAAATCGTGTAAGACTATCGCGAAATTTTCTGATGACTTGGGAATAATTGTATGATGAGTATCTCATGATAATTCTTAATACACTACCTTTATATATATATATATATATATATATGTATGTATGTATGTATGTATGTATGTGTGTGTGTGTGTGAGTGTATTGATGAGAATAACATGTGCATTAGCTAAGTCCGGTCCTTGATTTCTGCATACTGGGTAAGAGCATGCTATTTTTCAGTAAATTGATGATAATGCATGCTTGTGGATATATGAAAGTGAAGTATGATTATGTGATCAATTATGGCATATATGATTATAATTTGATAACCAAGATGCATGTTAATATAACATATGGCCAAAAACAGATTTGGGGAAATCTTCGTTTCCAGCTGTTATACTGCCGGATTTCCACTAAACTTGTAAACTTAGAAAATTTATGGAGAATATAAGCATAAAATGTTAAGTGAAAAGTTGTGATGAGATCTATGATCATAAACTCATGCATGTATTTCTATTAAACATGTTAAGATTTAAGGTAACATAAGACAGATGGAAATGATCCTCTAGACTCCAGGAATTAATGGTTATGAGAGGTGGTCCAATAAGGACCCCTTTAGACTCCAGAAATTAATGGTTATGAAAAGTGTTCCTAAGCCCCCTAACCCGCACTCTAGGAGTCAGGAATTAGCTTATCACATGATAAGTATAGACTAGTGACGACTAGTTTAGGTATAAGCTCATAACCTAGAACTCTCAAGAGGAGAGAAAATATAGGGCAGCCCCCCTTTTCCCCAAGGAAAAAGATTGAGAAATTTAAGTCACCTAAAAGCATATTGAGGAAAAGTTATGTTAGAGGAATTTATGTTCTTTACGTCATGAGCATTTATATGTGAACTCTTATGTTATAATGTATATGGTATTGACATACATTTATGATAATAGTATGATACATCCATGACATCAAGACTCATGCTAAAAAATACGGGCCTTGGCTAATGGTATTTGGAACTTAATAAATGAACCTTATATATGCCCACATTTTCATAATGAAACCCGAGGTCCCTGGACGATGATGATAACATATATATTAGGAGGTGAAAGCCCTACTGAGATTCATTGATAAGATTCTCACTCCCTCTTTGTTTCTTTCTATCTCGTCTTCAGAGGTATATGGCGACGTTTGTAATCTAGGTTGACGCCCCCTCATGGGAGATGCACTTCGACTCAACTATCTGGTCATACTACTTTATACGTCGCTGTGTTGTTCGCTTGTACATATTTATGGATTGTCCCTTTGTGTACCATGTTTCTAGCATGTGGTTTCCCCCTATTGCCCCTTTTCCGGATGAACTTGCTTTTGAGCGTGCACGTCCGCGTCCTTGGCAGTTTCCTCCCCCTCACCCTTTCGTATTGACAGCTTGGGATTTTCCTCGCCACCAAAGGATGCACCCTATCGTTACTCTTCAGGCTAATTTATCCCTACTGCCCCTATGGAATGGGAGGATGATAGCAATGGAGAAGCTACTGTCATGTAACCAGTGAGAAGAGCCACCCGTCCACGCCGAGATGCTCATGTTCTACCTGCGAGATGTCTTGCCTCACGTGATGAGTTGACTCGTAGGACCTATTCTAGACGCACCGAGTATGAGACGTGGGAGAAGAATCTTATGCTAGTTTGTTCGGTTTTATTTGCATGATTTTCTGTTGGATCATTGTATTTAACTTGACCTATGTCAGTGGTGTGCTGCTTTGATTCTTGTATGTCTTGGTGTTCAATGAGGAATGATCATTATTTATAATGGTGTCATTATATTAATTGAATGAGGTATTTCATATTTATCGGTGACTTGATGCTATTCTTTTACTTTTATATATAAGGTGATTAATACAAATTAGTTAGTATGTGCGGCTCACATTTTATATTTAATTCCAAAAAAAAAATTTACCATATTTTTACTAAAGTATTTTCAAGGGTTAAAGTTAAAGACCAGAACAAAAGAGTAATAACTAATAATTAACTTAAATGCGTCCTAGGCGTGTTGAGTTAAATATTTGGGTGTTATAATGCCTGAACCTATTTGAAGAGGAAAAAAAGAAGGTTTTGGCTTGAATTTGATGTAGAGAAAGTTTAAGTGTTGAACTAAGGGTGGAGTTCAAGGTTTTGGTGAGTTTGTAGTGTTTGAGAATTGAAAATGGAGATAGAGAATAAGGAAGAGAAAGTGACGTGAAAGTTGCTACCAATAGAGAAGAAAGTTATTTTTTCTTCTAATTAATTTGGATTTATATAGTAAGGGATTTATTTGGAGAAAAAGTAATAAGTGGATAATTAGAAGGGTTTTCGGATCAATTTACCTTGCATTTGTATTGGAAATGTCTATATTTGTTTGATTGTTCTTAGTGAAAATTATTCGAGATTTGATAATATCCTTTAATTGGACCAATTTCTGTATTTTGGTGTATCGATTATTACCTTTTCGATACCTAATTAACACCTAAATAACTTTATCGAGTTACAAATATCCATTTAACCTTATCTTTATTTTTATCTATATCCTTATACTATTCATTGTGTCTGATTCTAAATTTTCAATTAAAATATTATTATTTTGAATTTTTAATAATATTTAACTGGTTTTCATTTTTTTTTTATGAAATCTTCATACTATCGTGATGATAACTGTGTCTATAAAAAATTGTAAGATCCCAATGTTAGTTCATATTTAATCATTTTATCCTAAATAATAATATCAAGAGATGAGTCGTTACATTGAGGTGATGCTTTTTTGACCCAATGATTTAGATTTCAAGAAAAACTAATTCCTCATTGTTGGAAAAAAATGGTGTCACACAGAGTCAATGAGAATTCTACACGTTTATTAGTACATTCTGAAATGACTATCAAATTCAAAATGAATGACCATCTACTCAAGACTATGAATATACATGTTATGGATGTTTGATGATGCCAAAAGGATGATCTTAAATTGCAAAACACAATACAAGTCAAATTGATCAAGTTCATGTTACAAAGAACAAGTTGCAAAATGCAAGGAAGTAAGTTTGGTCAAGAGTTAGATTTTAATGTACAAAGGTTTTTAATGGGTAAGTTCTTTGGCGACAATTCTTGATAAACTCTAAATTGAAGTGTTAAAATTGTTTTCATAAATGTTTTAATCATATTTTACTTAAAATATGTTAATTTGTTTAGTTACAAGAGTTAACTTTGAAAGTCAATCATTTAAGCATGTCTACAAATCAAAACTATGTTTTCTAGGCAAGATTAATCGATTCAAGCATAGCCTTAACCAATTAACTTGAGTTGAGACATGCAAATTTGAATTTATATACTATTAATTGATTAACATGTTTAATTAATTGCTTAACATAGCTTCAACATTCAAAATTTCAAATTTTGCAACATGTTAATTGACTAACATGGACATTTAATTGATTAACATCAATAAAATTTGGAAAATATTCACTTTTCCAAGAGTCATGTCTTTTGGGATTGAAACCAAATGTTATACATGTTTGTTGGCCATGACAACATCACCCAAGAGGGGGGTGAATTGAGTGATTTGAAAACAATTTCAAATTTAAGAAATAATTCAATTTTATGTACTCAAATTATGCACATAGTGGAATAATTGTAGAAAATATATAAATATTATAAATTAATCAAATAGAACTTGTTTGTGTAAGTATGAAAGTGCACGAGAAGTGGGGGTTGAATTGTGCTTTGCCACTTTTTCACATCTGAAAGATTAATCAAAATACTATCAAGCATTAAGCTTGAAGTACAACAGAAACAAAGTTAGATGTTTCAGAAAGTAGGTTTCTGAAGTATAATGTCAGTAAACAATTAGATGAAGTGAGTTTTCAACTTGAATGAAATAATAAAGCAGAGCATTGAAAGTAAAAGAGATTATGGAGAGAAGATATGACACAAGCATTTTTATACTAGGTCGGTCAAACTTGCCTACATCCAATACTCAACACACATTGAAATTCCACTAAACCTCTTTCTCAACCTGAGAATGAAACTTGGACAGTCTTTATAGTAGCTTTCCCAAGCTCTTAGCAGTGGACAATAAACAACCCGTGTAACACCCCGATTTTTCTATCTGAGCAAAAATGACCAAAATGCCCTTGAGGTCATTTTTCACCCGGAATTTGAGGATAGCCGACCCGACAGTCCTCGAAGGGTGAACTCAATGCTTGAAGGGGGTTATATATGTTGTGATTGATAGTAAAGACGAAAATCTCATTTTCCAAACTTTCAACTCAAAATGACCAAAATACCTCTATAGCGTTTTATGCGGGTATTAGTGCCATTTGAGCCCGGAATCTCTCCCGAGAGTTAAGAATGTTAATTATATGTGCTAGATGATATTTGTTTTTATCCGAGTGGTCCCGGGCAGTGTTTGTGCAAAATTACCGTTTTGCTCTTGAAATAGTGTATTTCGGGCCTAACAGCGTAATTAAGGAAACCTAAGTAATATTAGACTCTAATCGAAGATTAATTAATTTCGATAATTAATCTAGAGTCAAAATAATTTATTAAGGTTAATTAGAACCTAAGATTGCTTAGATACATCTTAATCTTTTCTAAAAATCAAGATTCTATGTCATGGAATCTTGAATAGTGTTTTCTCTCTCCAATTCCTTAAATTAAGGAATTATGTTTGTGCACAAGCATATCGTAAAACGAGTTTTGATTTTGCTAATAAAGCAAGAACACTCCTAATCATTGATGCGAGCTGTCGCTACCCGTAACAAATTAAAATTTATAAAGTACTAAGTTGCACCAAAAATGTAGTAAAGGGCACAACTCAGGTCATCTCACAAGGAAGTGTTCTAATTGATTTAACAAATTAAGGGATTTTTGGAATTACTGAAAGCAAAATTAAATTGAGAAAGTATGATGAGAAGAATTACCTGCACAAGGATTCCGTCAGATTAAGAGTTGTTCAATCATTGACTCAAAAAATAAATTCATGGTGGTGATTACTTTCATTATTCATGCTATCACACAATAATGACGTAATTCTACGTAGCAGTCATACAATTGTATTCTCGCTAAGGGTTTGGCTAACATATGAACTAGTAATTCATGATCGTGATTCTATGAACCTATGATAGTCTGATTACCAATTACAGTAACCTAATTCCTAACGGAGTTAATTTCAATCCCTTACCAATTTGGATGTAATTAAATCAATCGATACAATACTCCAATGGTATCTAGATTATGCACGCAAACGAATGCACAATCAAACAACCCTAAAAAATACAATTGCAATAATCATCACAACCAATATTAAAGAGAGAAGATAAGAGGGAAAGAAAAACCAACCACGAATTGCAAATAAAAATTGGAGTCTCAAGAACAATCTTAATCTTCAGTCATCCCTGTGCACGGTAAGGAAATTACTCCTCCATAGGGGGAGTTCACAGCCAACGTTAGAGAAAATCGATAAATTCTAACCCAGAAAATACTAAAATTCAACAATGATTGGGAACCCTAGCCTAGAGGGAGAAAGTAGTGAGAGAAAGAGAGTTCTAAAATTCTAAAACTAAAAAAATAAAAATCCAAGTCTGAATGTCCCGAAAAGTCTCCGAAATGGAGTTAAAAAGAAAAAAGGTTCAAAACGCGGAACAAAATCGCTTGTGTCGCTGAAGCTCATCCACTTATGACCGCTATAGCAGTCTGGGACCGTAATAGCGGTCCTGGCCTTCAAAATCTTTCTGCACACTGAACGACTTCACTTATGACCGCTATAGCGGTCTTGGCAATGCCGATCCACGTCCAAAGTTCTTTTGACAAAGCTCCTGAACCCTTTTCCTTAATTTGGCAACCAAATGGGAGTTCCTGTTACTCAATAAAGCTCACATAAAACGTTAATAGCACAAGTAATTTTCAAAACCAATTATTTATCTCAAAATGGTGCTAATAGCCATGAAATTACTTAACAATGCAAGATGAGAACAAAGTGCAAACTCACTAATTAAGCATCAATTAAACACAATTCAAATGCAAAATATTTAGAGTTAGGATGGAAAATGGGTGCATAAATGCAATGCATCAATCATGTCTCAATATCTAATTACCCATAAACCCACCTAAACACTGACAAACTCCTAACCAAAATCTTAATCAAATATACACCTAAACACATCGCTAAACCATAATTAGATGAACAAACCTCCTCCCCCATGGGCTGCACATGGCCGAACCTCCTCCCCCATATTCTCCACATGTTGAATTGCTTTGCACACAAAGGCCATGCTTTGAGCCATGCCTTGGACCATACTTGAGACCATACTTCACCATACTTCAAACTATACATAGCTTTACATTTGAATGACTAATTAAAAGAGGTATTTTCCTCCCCATGGCTGCATCATGCCACGGCCACTCCTCCTCCATTCATTCTTCATGTTTCATTTTTTTCTATAAATTCCAATCTCAAGAAAACTTGGTTCCATTTTCTCAATTCCAAGTTGGTGTCTTAAGAATTTCTCTAGGTTTCCTTTCTTTCTCTCGAAGAACTCTAAGAGCTCTTTGCCTCTCATCTTCTTCATCCTCTTCTAAGATCACCCTCTTGCAACCTCAAACCACCACACCACCACCATAAATCATCACCCAAACACCAAAGCTTCCTTTCTCAAACACAAGCTCACACAAAACACATTTCCACTCCTTTTCTTTATCCTTGGCCGAATCATCATCATCACTTAGTGAGGAGCTTTCTTCTCATTTTCTTTTCAAGAGAAAGCTCCTTTTTCCTTCCAAAGGAAAAATACCACTTGGTAGGGGTTCTGTTTTCAAAAGTTTTTTCTTTTATATTCATGTTTTGGTGTGAAAAGTTCTAGTTTCTCTTAGTTCGAACTCTTTTTCCTCTCTTTTTGATTTTTGCTATGAGGCTTGGTTTGAAAAGAAATTTTTAGCTTGATGATAAGATAATGGTCGTGTGATTGTTATTTGAGGAACCTCTAAAACTTGAAACTTGTTCTTGATCTTGAAGCATTTTGGTTTTTCCTTTCTTTTCTTTCTTTTATGGTTTTGTTTCCTTTCCTTTCCTTTTTACAAAGTTTGACAAAAGTGTAAGGTAGCTTACTGAAGGTTTTACTTAAGAAAATATATCACATGGTTTTCAAAGAACCTAAAGCTTACCCTTGTCAACTTTAAAGTTGGCCGGCACGCTCTAGAGTTCACTCTAGATAAGAGCTTTTGGGCATAAAATAAAGAATATGGTGTGATTCTCTTTATATTTGTTTTAAGAAATGTTGTTATCTATTTTGATCTCTTAGTCCATTTCCTTGAGCTTGATGATGATGTTCAAACCATGAGGTTTCTTTGAAAACCTTGGTATACAGAACTCTAAAGCTCACTTTGTCTTGCTAGATAAGTGTTGGGTTGAGGATATTATTGTTCCTTTAAGGTCTTGTATGAGCTCTACTAAAACTAAAATGAACTTGTACTCATGTTTATTTTCATGTCAACACTAAACTCCCAAGAATAAAGAAATGAACTTGCATTCTCATGTTTATTTTTCAAGTCATCACCTAAATTTTAAAGATAAGATGAAATTACATCTCATATTTATTTTAAGCCCTTACTTTACTTTACTAATGAAGAATAAAATGAAGTGCATAGCATGTATATATTTTGCCATCACTTAAGGATTCTAGAGCTTAAAGACTTGTCCCTTTATGTCAAGAAAAAGTAGGATATGGAAGCATTCCCTTGGATGTACAATTCGGCCATGTGATGGTGATGGACTTGGTATGAGTTTCATCTAGTCACAATTGCCAATAACCTATGTCTTAGGATTTTCATAAGCATAGGTGAACTTAAGGAATGTTATAAAGATGTTTTTATGTCTTAAATCTCAACCATGAGCAAATTAAAATAGCTACTGCCCTTACTTATATTTTGATGATTTTAAAGAAATAAATTGGTTTCCAAAGAGTTTTAGAAGTCCTAAAATGATTCCAAGTGAAACTAGTGACTCATCTGTGATAAAAATGTGATTTTTTGAATTATGTTGTGATGTATGGTTTCGGTTCTGCCTTGGTGATTTGGCTGCTATTTGGTGATGTTTTAACATGTTTAAATGTGTGAAGATCATGATTAATCGATGTTAGAATTAATTTGTGAATGCTAGGAAAAGCAAGCAACTAGAAAGGATTAGAAATGAGATTTCTAGAGCACATAGAAACTAAAATTTTAGATTCTATTCCAGCATGATTAAAGATAGTAAAAATGGTTTATAAAATTAGTATATATATGTAGGAATCCCTCATAATTGGTTTAGGAATTGACTATAACACATTAGGTGAAGACGGAATCTAAAAAGGGTCAAAGACGTAGTTTCGAAAACCCCGTAATCTTATGGAATCAAAACCGCCTAATGATGTTTTGATTTGTTCCTAAGCATAAGAATTAGTGAGAATTGTTAGTTGAGAGCCTATAGGTGCATAAAAGGTTAAAAATGGATATTAGATTAATCAGATTATAAGCTTAAGACCTATAAGGTTTAAAGGTGTGAGACGCCACAGAATAAATGACATAGTGATTGTATTAATTCAAGTTATGGTGTGTTGATGCATGTGCTATGGTGATATGTTTATATGAATTTTGTGATTTATTCTAATTATGGAATTAAATGAGAAAATACATGCTCTATAAGTTTATGTGGCGTAAAGCAAATTTGAGGAAATTCAGTGTACAGTCGATATGCTGCTGAATATCCATCAAATTTGAAGACTTAAGAAAGTTTTTGAAACTTCATGAGATTTTAATGTGACATAGTACTGAGACGCATTTCTCCCGCTTCGGTGGGGAGGAGGCAAATCCGTGAGGGTATTGACATTGAGCTTGCTAAAGTAGACTATTTGGTGTGTACTAGATGCCAGTAGAGCATTTCAAAGAAGGAAATAATCCTATTGACCCTGAATTAAATGTTATGATAAGTGATCTTTATGCCCCCTAGCCCGTACTCTAGAAGTCGGGATTATTATATTTACGCTTATCATAGGATAAGTAAGAACTAGTGACGACTAGTTAGGTATAAGCTCATAACCTAGAGATGTTTTAGGATGACCCCATGATGCAAAGTATGATGTTTTAATGTCACTCAGTTAAGAAAAGAGAAAAAATTTCACATGAGAAGTTATATGCCACTTTATGCCACTTATATGTTGATGTTTCTTGATGCTGTGTTTTATTAATTACTTGCATAATGTATTATCATGCATTCATGCTTGGCTATGTTGCATACATGACATTAAGATTCATTCTAAAATGAATGAACCTTGGATAATTATGTTTAAAACCTAATAATGAACTTTATACATGATCACCTTTTTACAATAAACCTAAGGTTCTTGAGGACGTTGATGATGTCACTTAGATAGGAAGTTGCCCTATTGAGATTCTTTAGTAAAGATTCTCACTCCCTCTCTCTCTTTCTTTCTATTACGTCTTCAGAGGCCAATGGCGTCGTTCGTGATTTTTGTTGACACGCCAGTCTAGGAGGTGCATTACGACCCGGACCACCATTTTTACCACTTCAAGGGTCAATGCACCGTGCATATTTTTGCATACATGGGACGCCCTTTTGCATACATGGTGTCCAGCTTCAGATTCACTCCTTCCTCTCCCTACAGTGATGATCTGATCTTCGAGCACACCTGCCCTCACGATGAGCAGATTCGTAGTGCTTGCCCGTCCGCTTCGGCCGTACGTGACTACCCCGAGTATGTTCCTTGCTCGAGCCAATCAGAGACCAATCCATCCGAGGACTCCCCTACTCACATATACTCAGAGGGTTCTACCCTGACGGTACCCATGGATGTTGGCAGAGGCAGCTAGTACACAGTGACCAAGCGCCACCTAGCTCAACATCCACGCCGTGGAGGCCATGTCTGTCCCCTATTCCACCTGCGCACGCCTAAGGAGCTCACGCAGTTCATTGGGTATATACCCCCGTCACCTGAGGATCAGCGCTGCCAGTAGATCTTGATGGAGTAGCCCGTTTAAGTGCCCGAGCTGTCATAAGGATCCCCCTTCATGTAGTATCTTTTGCTAAGGGCATCTTGGTTTAGCACTCGTAGGACTAGTGTGAGGGAGTTGTAGCTGGCTTTGATTTCGACGTTTCTTGTACTTTCCTACTTTCCATGTATTTTACTGTTTTTCGATACTTCCTTTCTTTTATTTCTATGTATTAAAAGCTTAGCCCATTATATAAGGGTGTAACTTTGTTCCTATTGTATTTTAACTATTTTATCTAATGAAGTTGTGTTTCATATTCAAAGATTAGTGTGCTGCTAGATATGTGTATCACTTGCTCATTCTGTTTACGCTATTTTTGTGTTTAAATGCTCAATTTATGTTAGTGCGCATGGCTCACGAATTTTTTTTTTTTTATGTTTCAAAAAAAAATTTTACCCTATTTTCCACTAAGTATTTTGACTAAAAGATGAAACAAAAGAGTAATAACTAATAATTAACTATAATATGTCCTAGGCGTGTTAAGTTAAATATTAGGGTGTTACAACCCATACTTCCACAAATTGAGTAGTTCTTCCTAGCCTCTCTAAGCTAACCCGAGCTAGTTCTTCCTACCCTCTCCAAGCTGAAACATGACTAGTAAACAACCCCTACAGCCACTTTGCAAGTATTCTTCTCAGCCTCTCCAAGCTGAACCATGATAAGTAGAACGTCTCTACCACCATATTGCAAGTAGTTCTTTTTAGCCTCTCAAAGCTGAACCATGATAAGTAAAATGCCTTTACCACCATGCTGCAAGTAGTTCTTCCTAACCTCTCCAAGCTGACCTGTGATGAGTAAAACAGCTCTATTATCATGTTGCTAGTAGTTTTACCTTAGCCTCTCTAAGTTATCTCTCACTTATCACTACTGGATCAAGGGTACAAAGGTTATGTGTTTGAGTTGCCACTCAAACTAACCTCCACTCAAGTTTAATTACAAATATTCAATAAACAGACTTGGGATAACTTGAGTGACTTCTTTCTAACATCTCTTACAGGGAAGAGTATACAAACATTAGGGAACTAGAAAGAAGATTTTTACACTTCAAGGAAACTGATTACATGATATATTGAACTTCACAAGAAGTGTAGAGGGATTTTTCTAGATTTTCCACTCTTATGTCTTCAATCCTTTCATCAGCTTTTGAGCACAACATCTCTATTTATAGCGGTATTCCTTCATGACCGCTGCCTTTGATCAAATCTCCAAGTGACATGTGTAGATCATCTGTTTGTGTCTTGGAAAGTTAGTCTAGAAGAGTAGGTTGATAATTTGTCACATTGATTACTGAAACTATTGTATAATAGAGGTTTTTTATGTTCCTTCTGTGAACACCACAGTTTGTTCGAACATGTTATTTTCATTATTTTGTTTCTTCCATTTTTGTCAGCCCAATTTTTATTTTTATTTTTATTTTTAGTTTAGGTATTTATTGCTTTTGGCCCATTTGTAACCCAAAGAAAAAAAAACAACAACAACAATAATCCAGCCCATGTCATTTTTAGCCCATTAAAATCCAACCACCATGATCCATCTCTCCATAACAGACTGGACCAAATATATAAATAAAAAAATGTAAAAGTGTACAGGTTCAGCAGTGCTAGAGTTGACAATTGTATCACAAAAATCTCAATTCAACATTCCAACACTGAGGGGATGATAATTTCAAACGCATGCTTTAAAACAGTGATGCATTTAATGCTTCAATTAGACAACAAAATTACAATGCGTTTAATTTCCCAGTTGTCAAATCAGTGCATTGAATGCTGCATTGTGTATAAATGAAGACCAAGAAGTTAGAGAAAAGGAGTGCATAGATAGAAAAATCTACAAAGAGAGTGTACAAAGTCAGAAAGAGCATGCAAAGATTGGAGAATCAAGGTATACAATACCAAATCCCATGAAATCAGCTTAATTAGATCACAAGAAGATCAGAAAATATCGATCCATAGTTGTATAAATGGGATCATAATTCACATATGGAAGAGGAGGGAATTTCAGCAAGAGACACAAAGAGAACAGAGAGGCTACCATAGAGTAGGATACACACTGAAGTCCCATTTAGATTGTAGGAATTTTATCAGATAAAGTGAGTTCTGGAAGCATACACTTTTCTTTTTCATTACTAATAGCAGCTCACCATCTTTGTCCATCATCAGCATACCATACTATCTCCACCATATCATCTACCACTCTTCTCCACCTACAACATCACAATTTGCAAATCCACACTCAATATCACAGTCATCATCATCACGAATCCACAGCCCCATAAACTACAAAATCATCATCATCATAAACCCATTTCATAATCACCACTACAGCAAGCTCTGGAGATAGTCGTTCACCGCCCCGCTTGCTGCCGCCATTTTGCCTTTCTGCTTCCGTTGCCGCGGCGGCTTCCCTTTCTCATATACCCAACCACCTCCAGCGCCGTGCCATTCTCTCTCTCTCTCTCTCTCTCTCTCTCTCTCTCTCTTCGTATGTGAATGAAACTCCCATCCTCTCTTTCTCTATGACCCTTCCATCCCCATGTGTTTTTAAAAACTATGTCAAAGTCTCTAAGTTGCCCAAATGTTCTAGACCCTTCTTGATTTGCCTTGTTGTCTTATATAGATTTTACGTGTTGAGTCTGTTTTTTAGTGTAGTGTGGGTTGTGTTGCTCGGACTTGTAGGGGCTCTTAGTGTTGTTATTTTACTATGATTACTTTTCTTTGAATTTTTTTATTTGATTTGTTTTTGCAAACTTTTGACTCCAATAGTCCCCACCCCTTGTTGTTATGTGACTGTCAAGGTCACTAGATGTAGAAACATTTATATTCTTATCTCAACTTATTGCAGACTTCCATTTTTTGAGTTTTCTTTATTTTATTTACAAACTTTTGACTCCACTAGTTCTCCCCTTTTTGTTTGTTCCCCTAAAAAGAACAAAAATCAACCCCACTAACCCATCACTCCACTGTAACATCATGTCTTTACAGCTATAGTTTTATTTTTTTTTATTTAATTTTGCTTTTCTTTTAGTTAACGTGACTTGTATACATGAGTTGGGTTTTTGTTTTAAAATTTTTAGTTGCATAGATTTAGGCCACTATTTTCGTTATTTAGAATAATAACAAGTTGTCCATTTTGTTATGGGCTTATCCTGTTTTTATTTTGTTCTCAAATATTGTTTTTGACTTCAATGAAATGTCTTTAATTGAGTCTTCATTTGTTTTCTTTTTTTAAAAAAAAGAACTTGTTGGATTAACTTCATTAGCCTATTTGTCCTTTTTGTCAAAAACAATATAAAATAAAATATAAATAAAATAAGGGTGCTTGATGCTTGTACTGTGCTTCTGGAAGGATATATATATATTAAAAGTTCTTATGGTCTTTTTCCTGTAAAAAATTTTAATTTATAATTGATCAATAATTCTCCCTTTTTTAGAATAGAATTAGTTTTGCCGCGACGGCTTATAAATTCTACATTTTAGAAATATCTTAGTTATGATAGCTTGATATTTTAAAATTTCTTATTTTCAAAAATAAAATCCATTAACCAACAAATATTTTCCACAGAATGACGTGGTTTTGAGTTCCTCATTGCATCAGAGGATACGTTGGCATAACTAACAACTATTAACCCAAAATTAATTTTTCATTAAATTTCTCTTTTAATTTAATCTCTTTTATTCCGTTTTATTTTTACACAATTGTTAATTTTTAGGGAAAAATAACTATATTAAAATTATAATTAATTTGCATAATAAATTCTAGGGTAACCGTATTTATACGGGCATATTAGGGATGCAGTGGGATTAAGTTTCCACCCTTCCCTAATAGTAATCAGACTCCTTAATCTCAAAATCTCTTTTAAAGACCAGTTTTACAAATTAGCGATTTTCCAATTTTAGCCAAACTAAAGTTGGTGGTGACTCCCATTATTTAAAATATGTTGTCATTCTCGTTGCGGCACCCTCAGGGTATGTTGTGACAGTTTGACAACTCCACTGGGGACAGCTAGAGAGTCAAGTCCATTAGAGTTAATTATGCAAATAATTATAACTTTATTATATTTATCTTTCCCCTCATAACAGATTTGTTTTACTTTTGTAAATATTTCTTATTCAAACATTAGGATAGAAGACTCTTACTTTTGTATATATTTGGAACCTTAGGGTAGCAGACTTTATTTTATTTTTTCTTCGAACCTTAGGACAGTCAATTGTGTTTCTTGAATATATATTGTTTTGCTATTTTCTTTTTCAAGAAATGGTAGTTTTAGGATTATAAGGTTTGTATGCTCTCTACGCACACTTTCACTATCACTGTTCTCACACATTATTTGAGCTCTATACCCAAGTCTTGGAAAACCATAGGGCAAGAAAGGGTTTTGACATTGTTATTGTGAGGCTTATGCTTCCCTAACAGTCATTAATTCACCCGCTCAGGTTGTTACTAGAACTATGGGTTTCCATATTGTGACTTTCATGTCCCTGTGGTTTAACTCATGGTACTAGGTATTTATCTTGTTGGTAAAGGCAACGAAGGGACCATAACCTTTGAGGGTCTAGATCTATCTTGAAACCTTGCACTACTAAAATGACCTTAGAGTAAATTATGAAAATGAAAATAATTACAACTTTATAATATTTATTTTTCCTCTTCACACCACATTTTTTTTTTTGTAAATAAATGTCTTCCTCTTATTTATTGCACATAATTGTTCACTTTATCTGTACATATTCGTCACTCAAACCTTATGATAGATGACCTTTCGTAAATATATTGTTTGAGCTTTTGTCTTGTAGGAATAAGTATGCTCCTTACACACAGTGCACCATCACAATCTCACAACACTCTTTGGCTCTATACCCAAGCTTGTACAAACCCAGGATTAGGAGGAGTCCTAACATTGTCATTGAGGGGCTTTATGCTCACTTGACATTTGGTAGGACAACACCCAGGTTGTTACTAGTATCATGAATCGGACATATTAAGAGGGTTCATTGCTCTTTGTGATCCTTTTATGAGCTATGTCTCTATCTCATGGGTACGGGCAATCTAGGTATCATGGTCTTTAAAAGTCTAGATCTACACCAAATGCACAAATAGAATGAGTTTGGTGACTGAACATTTGTCTTATAGGACTACTCTTGTAGGACACAAAGGAGCATTCATCTGGTTTTTTTTCCTTTCTCGATATAATTCATCCATTGCATGCATAGTGTTTAGGTCACTCATGTCTAAAACCATTAGTCAATGTTGCATTTACTGCGTAGATTTCATATAAGGAGTTACTCATTCATATCATACATGCATGACACGCATCTTCAAAAAAAAAAAACATAAAAATGTTGCATTCATCGTGCATATATATATATATATGTGTGTGTGTGTGTGTGTGTGTGTGTATACACACATATATATACACACACACCACACACACATATACACACACACACACACACCACACACACATATGTACACACGTGTGTGTGTATACACACACATATATATACACACACACCACACACACACATATACACATACTCACACCATACACACACACACACACGCCACACACACATATATGCACACACACCACACACACACACACATATATATTCAATTAGCATACATTTTCATCATTATCAAAAGAAGAAAATTACTTCACATGCATTTTCTTGCATTCATGGCACGCGTTCATTTGTTTTTCATGCATAGTCCAAGTTTTAGCATACATCACTATCTCATACTATGCACAACTTACCCATGCATACATTCTCATCATATTGACATCGTTCAAAAAGGAAAAAAGAGAAATCATTTTACATATGTTCATAAAAACAGTCACATGCATTCATATATCTTCTTTCATGCATGACATACATCCACAATAAAAAAAAATCAATTAGCATACATTTTATGCATTCTAATCATGCATTTTCATCACACGAATATAAAAAGGGAAAATCATTTTCACATGCATTTTCATGCATTCACAACCTGTGTCCATTTCTCATGCATACACGGTATACATTCTCACGCTTACTACTCACCACATTCATATCTTGTTGCATCATGCATAAACAAAATAAATCATTAGACATGCATTCATATAATGCATTCTAATTAAAATAATTTCTCCTAATGCATAACTCATTCATTGCATACATATCTAAAATCATAAATCAATTTTGCATTTATTGCATGCATAAGATCACCATTTCATGCATAGCAATTGTAAATGTTGCGTTCATCGTGTGCATGAAAAAAAAATCAATTAGCATACATTTCATGCATTTTCATACATTTCAATCATGCATTTTCATCGCATGCATATAAAAAAAATTATTTTCAAATGCATTTTCATGAATTTATAACTCGCATGCATACACGGCATACATTCTTTTCTTACATTACTCACTCTTACCACTCATCCATTCATTCATTCAATACATTGACATCACCAAAAAGAATAAATCATTAGACATGCATTCATACATAGCATTCTAATTTCAAAAGAGAAAAAAATCAAAATCTTTTATCTTAATGCATAGCTCATTCATTGCATAACATTCATATCCTCCCAAAAAAAAAAAAGAAAAAAAAAAGAAAAGATCATGCGACATTCATTCATACTCTCTTTCCACACATTATAACTACATTCATAAAAAAAAAAAGAGAAAAATTTCATATAAAGCATCCTAATTTCAAAAAATCAAAGTCATTTCTTTTAATGTATTGATGTATTCAAAAGAGGGAGCATAATCTTTCATGCATAAGCATCTCATGCATTCATAGCGTTCATCCATAATAAAAAAAAAATCTTTTCCAGGAGTTTTTGACATATCTATGCATACATGAATTCATACACGAACGAAAAAAGAAAAAGAGTAATTATTTTACATGTTCATGTAGTTCATCTCTCATGCACCCATCACATAACTTCAATAGGAGGATCCATCCTTATTCCCTTCTCTGTTGATTAATTTGCCTTCTTTTCAACGGTTTGTGTTTCTAAACTCATTTCCCTAATGAAACTTCAACTGATTCCGAGTAGTTTTATTTGAAGAGCCTTCAAGAATCATGGCTGCTAAAGTTGTGCCACCAATACTAGAGCAAGAGATGTGTTCCTGCTTCATTCACACACTAGAGGACCCGTTCTTCAAGAATATTTCGGGGACCCATGTCAAGGAGTTTGTGGATTTGGTGGAAATCAGAGAGAGAATTGAGGTGAATATTTGAAAGGAAAAGTTAGAGTTAATAGAAAATGAGTCTCAATCCAAGCAATGGTCATTCTACAAAAAGAAGGAAAACACTGTGAATTTCATACAACCGCAATAGCCATCCCAATCCTACAAGTCAACCTTCCAACCAAACCATCATCTATCCTATTAATACCCGCACTATCCACCTTCTAGACCTATCAATACCTATACTATCCACCTTCTAGACCTTACCTATTCCCTACACACTACCCACCCCAGCCGTCTTAAGTCAATTGTATCTCTTCCTTTCAACCGCATGCATCCTTCAAAGCCTCACCTCATCAGACTATATTTCCAAACCACCAAAGAACCTTTTTCAACACTACAACCCCTAGACCACCAAGGCACAGTCGTCCCTTGCATGACTTCAAAGAAAGTAAATTGGATTTGTTTAAGAACTTGCGCCGTGCAAATCTATTAGCTCCATATCCTGCTGGTGTAGCAACACCCCCATATCCTCATTGGTTCAATCGAAATCGTGCGTGCGAATACCATTCCATCACTCTCAGACACTCAATTGACGACTATAAGAGCTTAAAAAATGCAGTGTAGGATCTAATCAATGCAAAAGCTATCGAAGTATAAGATGAAGGAACAGATGAAGTCCCCATTGAGAGTAGTGGTGTTTGAGTGTCTCATTGAAACTTTCCTACATTTGTCTATACCAGTTTTCTTATGTCTTGAGATTTGTTTACGATTATGTGTGTTTCATTTTCTAGACATTATATAATCTGTTTCCATTTCTATCATCCTTATCCTTTCACTCTGTTCACTTTTTCTTTAATCCTCTCCTCTCACTAAGACTAAAGCAGAAACTAATCATGAAAACTCATTAATTGATTGTTGTATTACAATGAGTTTGAACAACCATGATCATGATGCAAATTTGGAAAGTGACAAATCCAAAATCAAGATACCACCATCATAGGATCACATAGTTTGTTATGACGGCCTCAAATTCTCTAATCAAATGACTCAGTTTTGGAAATAGGTCAATCAGATGATCCAAGGAAATACATAGACAAAAAAGCACTGGAAAAAAGGAGTAGCATTGGATACTTAGTAAAAAATAAACAAAGAAAAACCTCTTCGGATTGCCAAAAAGAAAAAAAAGGAAAAGTAAGAGCTTGCTAGATTGAAATCTCAACAAGCCAATCTAGGCAAAAATTAGAGCAAGAAATACCCATCAGGGGAAAAACAAAGATGATGACCTAAAAAACACATCAATGGAGAGATTACATATGAAAACTTTCAAAAAGCCTAAACTGGGGCAATTTGATTTGGTGGTAGAGGACAAATAAAGACAGAAAAGAAAAAGTCAAATTTCATATGTCGACTCGACTGTCGCATAGCAAAAGATTGTAATCTTGGTCATGGATTCAAGCTCAATGCAATTAAGCAATCAATCAATGTGTTAATTTGATTAAATCTGCACTTTTCCAATCTCGTCCATCCACTAGACCCATACAACAACCCAACATCATTACCTCTTTCAGTCTATCACCCATCCAGAAATTGTCACTATAATCACATGATCAACCATAGCCTCTACCAAGATCAAACTAACCAAAATAAGGATTAGAACTTAAAACCCAACAGAATAAACCTGAATCAAAACAAATATCATAACACATCCTAATCAAAATTGCAGGGACCCCCCATCTTCAATAAACCCACAGCCCTACTTAACTCAAAGTCCTATTTAGCCGATTGCCCCATTGCCTATCCACAAACAAAACTATTACCGTGAATGCCGCTGATCGCCCTCATCTTTCTTCCTTTCTATCACTATCAAAATGTGTGTTCCCTCAAGAAATGCACTTTGTTTTGTCCATACTTTTCTCGAATCATGCATAATCATACAAATTCAAAGGACATTAGTTAACAAGAGTTTAGACAATTCGCAAAATCAAGAACATGAAAAAGTAGAAAAAGCAAGAAAGGAGAAGAAAAGCTTGCAGTTTCGACAAAAGTTATGGCAGAATAAAGACTGGCACTAACATAGGACAGGGCAAGAAGTGGAGTTAAAAATCCATGTGCAATAAGAAAAGAAGAAGATAAAGTGGATTGTCCACAACATAAGTCAATAGTAGTGGTTCTTCGAACAAAATGACTTATTTGTATTGGACTAAGGCTTTCTGAGGGGAACAATGTTCAGACACAGCAAATTAGGGCATTTTTTTTCTTTTCATTAGTGAAATCAGATCATTCATCATATCATCCATCATATCATCATTTGTGAGATAATTCAATCTTGCATACTCAAATCATATATGCAGATCATCATCCTAAACTGGGACAATTTTTTGTTTATCCGCTCGAATAGTCAGCCTTGTGTCTTCTCTGCTATTATGTGAAGTCATTCATCATCAAGTCCTCTAGATGTAGTATCATTCATCATATCATTATCAAATCATCCAGCATAATATCTTACGCATAAGATAATTTATCATATTATCTTTACCCCATCAAATCATATAGCATAATGTCATACACATCAAATCATTCATTATATCATTATTATATCATCAAATCATCCAGCATAATATCTTAAACATTAGATCATTCATCATATCATCCTTACCTCATCAAATCATATAGCATAGTGTTATACACATAAAATCATTCATCATATCATCCTTACATAACCAAACTGTCCAGGATAGCATCATACACATTAAATCATTCCTTGTATCATCATTACATCATCAAATCATCCAGCATAATATAATATGCATCAGATAATCCAGCATATCATCCTTACCTCACCAAATTATCTAGGTATAGTGTCATACACATAGATCATTTATCATATCATCATTACATCATTTGAGCATTTCTAGGCACTCACTTTTCTGCACTGACAATCATTACATTTTGTAACTATAATACATTATTCAATTCAAAGCATTCACTCTTTCACATCTTGATCATTCATCTTTGTCCTATCACATCATCACGTCATCCAATCTTTAGCAATTATCACATTAGCACAATCATCACAACATTTATTTTTCAGCAATTATCACATTATTTACATTTCAAAAAATGCTTTCGCAATATCACAACATTTACTCTACAGCAATCATCAAATCATTTACCTTTTCGTAACATCAAATCATTTACTTTTCAACAATCATGACATCATTTACTTTTTTCAGCAATCATGTCATCATCACATCATACTTTCACAATTTACTGCTTTTATAATTTACATGCTTTCACAATTTATCTGCTTTCACAATTTACTGCTTTCCCAATTTATTTGCCTTCACAAATTTACTGCTTTTACAATTTATCTGCTTTCACAATTTATCTACTTTCACAATTTAATGCTTTCATAATTTATCTGCTTTCACAATTTACTGCTTTCACAATTCACTGCTTTCACGATTTATCTGCTTTCATGATTTATCTGCTTTCACAATTTAGCGCTTTTCACAATTTAACTGCTTTCACAATTTATCTACTTTCACAATTTATCTGCCTTCAAAATTTATTACTTTCACGATTTATCTACTTTCACATTTAAATTTCATAGTTTACATGCTTTCACGGATTTTATTTTCACGTGTCTTTACTCCGCTTTCACATTTACTTTCATAGATTTTAATTTCACATGCTTCAACTATGCTTTTACATGCATTTCATTGTCAAGTTAACATCAGCATTGTGCAAACATCATTGAGTCATCTAGTATTATCCACTATGTTGTTACACATTGTCATCATGCATTCACTATTATGTGCATTGGTAATTTAGCATCATTCAATCAGAGCATTTCACATTGCCATCATACGTTTTTTGTGTCATCAATGCATTTCATTATTAACATTCATTCAGATAAAATGTGTTCATATCTTTACTTGTCTTTTACAACAAAACATCAAAGTCACATACTTTATATTTTTTCAATAAGGAACAAGTAAAGAGGGGCAACTATGAACACCACATTTTGTCCGAACATGTTATTTCATTATTTTGTTTCTTCTATTTTTGTCAGCCCAATTTTAATTTTAATTTTAATTTTTAGTTTAGGTATTTATAGCTTTTGGCCCAATTGTAACCCAAAAAAAAAAAAAAACAACAATAACCCAGCCTGTGTCATTTTTAGCCCATTAAAATCCAACCACCATGATCCATCTCTCCATAACAGATTAGACCAAATATACAAATACAAAAAAATGTAAAAGTGTACTAATTCAGCGGTGCAAGAGTTGATAATTGCATCACAAAAATCTTGATTCAACATTCAAACAGTGAGGGGATGATAATTTTAAATGCATGCTTTAAAGCAGTGACACATTTAATGCTTCAATCAGACAACAAAATCACAATGCATTTAATTTCCCAGTTGTCAGATCAGTGCATTGAATGCTGCATTGTGTATAAATGAAGAACAAGAAGTCAGAGAAAAGGAGTGCACAGACAGAAAAGTCTGCAGAGAGAGTATACAAAGTCAGAAATAGCATGCAAAGATTGGAGAATCAAGGTATTCAATACCAAATCCTGTGAAATTAGCTCAGTCAGATCACAAGAAGATCGAAAAATATCGATCCACGGCTATATAAATGGGATCATAATTCACATCCAGAGGAAGAGGGAATTTCTGTAACACCCTAACCTTTAACCTAATATGCTCGAGTCGCATTCCAGTTAATTATTAGTTGTTACGCCTTTGTTTCAAAAATTTACTTATCCATTTTTAGAAATATGAGTAATAAAAATATGACTAAATTTTTCTTTTTATCTTTAAACCAAAATGTGAGCCACGTGTTTGTATAGATATCGATTATTACTGCATAGTAATGGCAAACATATAGACCTCATTATAATTTATGCAAACCATAGCATTGCATGACATATATCAAATAACATATCATATCCATAACATAGTAATGATGTCTTATGTACACAAAAGACATCCAAAGATAACAAGGTCACCAATAAAGGATTCACATACAATAGATCAAAAGCTAAGCATGTCTACAAAAAGACTGAACTAGTTCCCGATGCATAGTCATCGAAGGACTAGGTTAAGCAGGGGTGCGTAGGGTGTAACAACCCTAAAGCTAATGTCCAAAAGAAATCTATCTCCATGCTTACACTGCGACCCTCTGATCCGGTTCGTAGCATACCTCCCACATCCATGTCTCATGGGAAGTCACGAGCATTGCCATTATCCTCGTCTGGAGACGACACGGAAGAAAAGATAGGGATGAGAAACTTATTCAAGATTCTCAGTTGGGCTTTGTAACGCCCCGATTTTTCTGATAGAATGAAAATGACCAAAATGCCCCTAAGGTCATTTTCGGCCCGGAACTCAAGGATAGTTGACCTGGCAATCCTCGAGGGGCCAACGCAATGTTTGAAGGGGATTAGTTGACTTGTGTACCTTTCCGAGATTGAAAATCTCGTTTTTCGAGTTTTTGGGTCAAAATGACCAAAATACCCTTGTGGTGTTTGACCCGATTGCAAGTGCTGGATGAACTCGAAACTTCTCCAGATAGTTTTAAAAGGCATTTTTATGTATTTTGTGACCTCAGTTTTGGTCCCGGTGGTCTAGGGCAAAATTTGTGCAAAATTACGATTTTGCCCCTAGCTTTGTGTTTTTAAAGCTTAATCGTGTGATTAAGCAAATCTAAGCAATATTAGGCTCTAATAGAAAATTAATTAATTTCTATAATTAATCTAGAGTCAAAATAATTTATTAGAGCTAATTAGAACCTAAGATTTCTTGATTTAAACTTAAATCTCATTTTAAATTCAAGATTCCTAGTTATGGAATCTTGAATAGTGTTTTCTCTCTCCAATTCCTTAAATCATGGAATTGTGTCTACATTGTTTATTCATAAAATGAATTTTAAACTCTCTAAAAGTGTATGAGCACTCCTTAATCATGTCATAAAATTCCGAATCACATCCTTAGTTACCTAAACACATTTAGCAATTCCTAATCTTGCACCTAAACTAATACACATCTAAACACACCTCTAAACCATCATTCAACAAAACAAACCTCACCTCCTCTTTTCTAGAAGCTCATTGCCACTCCTCCTCCCATGCCTCCAATATTTGAAATTCAAATGCAATTTCAAGTCCATGACAAGCCTTTCTTAGCCCATACTTTTGACCATGCTTTCTTCCATGCCTTGAATGACCACTTTGAGGAGATATTTTCCTCCCTCAAAGCTCCAAAATTTCGTGCATATCTCCCCACATATTTCACCTCCACATTTCAAATATTAACGCATAATATATATAGCAAAGTGTAAAGAAATCCCACATTTTTACCATTTGCTTTTTTGTTTGAGTTTGTGACCAAAAAAGCTTTCTTACTTTCTCTCAACCTCAAGTTCTTCTCCACCACCTACAAACTCCTTTCACCACCACAAACCACCTCAAAACACCACGCCACCACCATAGATCAACACCTAAACACTCAACCTCAAACACAAGCTCACGAAGAACACATTTCCTTCCTTTTTCTTTCATCAAGGCCGAAGCATCATCATCACTTTAGGAGGAGTTTTTCCTTCCATTCTCACCTCAAAGATCAAGCCTTTGTCTTCACACTTGGTAGGGAGTTGCTTTCAAACTTTGTTTTTACTCAACATATGATTTTCTCAAGGTTTCTCTTGGTTTCTTTTTAAGCTTTTCTTTGTATTTCCTTTTCTTTTCATTTCGGCCTCAAGGCCTTGATTTTGAGCATGATAGCTTGATGATGAGAGTTTCTAGATGATGACCTTGTGTTCATCTCAAAGAAACCTCTAAAGCTTGAGTTTTGTTCTTGATCTAGTAAAGTTTTGGTTTTCCTTTCCTTTCCTTTTCCTACATGATTCGGGCCCCATGTGCTTTCTTTTAAAGGTTTTAAAGTGTTATATTTATTTCATCTCTAGAAATAAGATTGTTTTGGTTCTTACTTCCTTGGGATTTTGCCTTCTTTTAAAGCTTACTTCTTTGAGCTTGATGATGATGTTCAAGAACCATGTAGTTCCTTTGAGAACTTGGTTCAAGAACTCTAAAGCTCTCTTTGTTGATGAGATAAGTGTTGGGTTATGATGGATTTTAAAGCCTTGTAAGAGCTCTAGCTAAGATTAAAATGAACCTTGCATTCATGTTTATGTTCATGCCTTGCACATCATGTTTATTTTCCTTGCTATCACTAAATATCAAGAATAATAAATGAACTTGCATTATCATATTTATATTTCAAGCTTTGCATCATCATGTTTATATTTTCAAGTCCTCACCTAAATATTAAAGATAATAACAAGTTGCATCTCATGTTTATTTTATGCTCTCACTTTATTTTCTAAGGAAAGATAAAATATGTGCATGAGCATGTTTAAGATTATGTCATCACCTAAGAGAACCTAGAGCTCAAAGACTTGCCCATTATTATCTCAAACAAAGGCTTGAAAAATATATGTTTTCTTGTTCCTTTAGATTCGGCCCTATGAGGTTTGCTTTGTTTCAAATGCAAAAACTTATGTTTTATAATTTTTCTAAGTTCATATGAGCTTAAGAGATGTTTTGAATAAAGTTTTATGATTTTAAAACCTTTATGAGCCATTCAAAAAAAGCTACTGCCTTGGGAAGCATTTTGATGATTTTAATGAGACAAAAATATTTACTAATGAGTTTTGAAAGTTTTAGAATGGTTCCAAGAGAAACTAGCATTTTACGTGTTTTAGAAATCAAGTTTTATGCCTTGTTTATTGGAGATGAATTCGGTTCTGCCTTGCTATGAATGCTCACTGTTTTGTGCTATTTTAATGATGATAATATGAGTATGTTCATGTATATTTGATGCAAAATATTCATATGTGAAAGATAAGACAAGTTAGTAACTAGAAAAGAATTAATTTGAGACTTTTAGTTCCCTTAGAAAAGTATTTTTCTGGATTTTGTCCAGCAAGGTTTAGAATTGATAATCATGGTTTATAATTAGTTTAAATGTGTAGGAACTACTAATAATTGGTTTAGGACTTGATCTTGATGCATTAAGAGCAAACCGAACTTAGAAAGGGTCAATGTTGTGACTCCTAGATACCCGTAAAGTAAGAATTATGGATTCTGCCTTCTTGAGGTTTAGAAATATTTATGATCATAGAATTGAGTGAGGAATACTTAGATATGAGCCTATAGGTACCCAAGAGCTTAAGTTTTGATCTGATACAACTTAGATTTTAAGTTAAAGGACCTTAAGGGTTGATGCATAAGACATCAAGAAATCTTTTAATGCTATGAGTTTATTCATATAAGTATGATATGTTGATATACATGATGTGATGATATATGAGTTATGACGATGTGAATTCTTTTTATGCTAATGCTATGATGGTGTGTGAATGCATGTGCTAGGATGAAACTGTTTATATGACTTTAGAAATGGATTATGAAATGTGAAATTGAATGTGTAAATACATGCATTATGAGTTGATGTGGCATACTATGATGAATTGCATGAATTGATGAGCATGATGTGCATATTGCATGAAGTTCCATAATGATAGTTGAGGGCATGTGTTTATAATGCATTCTTGCATGACACACCGAGACGCATTTCTCCTACCTCGGTAAGGAGATAATAAAACTGTGAGGGTATGGTAGATGCAGCCTACCAGAGTGGACAAATTTACTGTGCACTAGATGCCGTAGATGTGTTTCAAAGAAGGAAATAACCATAACACACACTCTGAGAGTCAGTGTATTAGGAGATCCTTAAGTCCCTAACCCGTACTCTGGGAGTCGGTGTATTAGGTGACCCTTAAGCCCCTAGCCCGTACTCTAGTAGTCGGGATATCATTTTTATGATCCACTTATTGAGATAATAAGTTGGAAACTAGTGATGTGTTACCCCCTCTATTTTTCCCCATGTTAAATCTAGTGACGACTTGTTAGGATTGAGCTCATTCCTAGGCGATTAGGTGAGATGAAGTTTGGGGGTCATGATAAAAATCACCAGGGCGGTATGTCAGTTGGATTTAGGAGGATATGCTTAAGAGGGTGGTCTTTGAGAAAGAGAACTTATGAGTTCAAGCATGAGAATGAGATATGATGTTTTTAAAGGCATACAGTTATGAGAAAAGAAAGAGTTATATGTGAGAAGTTATATGCCACTTATATGTCAATATTTTCCTTGATGTTGTGTTCTATCGACTGTTTGCACATAGTGTATTGTCATGCATTCATCCAATATCTATTGCATTCATAACATTAAGACCCATACTAAAAGACACCCACTTCGGCTAAATAGATTTGAGAAGTTTAAAATTAAACCTTATGCATGACAATCTTTTTATAATTAAAACCGAAGTGGCTGGGGACGATGACGATGACACATGTGTTAGAGTCGGAAATCCCTACTGAGAATCTTGAATAAGTTTCTCATCCCTCTCTCTCTCTTCTCCCGTGTCGTCTCCAGATGAAGATGATGGTGTATCTCGTGACCTTTACTAAGGCGTGGCCGAAGGGCATGTGTTACGAGTTGGATCAGTGGGACGCAACGGAAGCGCGAAGATGCCGCCTTAGATTTATATGCATATGGACATGTATTTCTTTTGATGTGATAATAGGGCTATGATAGTCGTAAATTATGTACCTATGATAATATGATTCTATTGTGATGTAATGAACAACCTTTGTGTTTTGTGACCATGAATGATATGAGATCTCTGTTCTATATGTTAGTCTTTGTTATGTCATACGCGGCTCTCACTTTAATTTTATATTTCAAAAAAAAATTTATCCATATTTCCGCTAAGTATTTTCATAAAAGAATGAGACTAAGAAGTAATAACCTAATGATTAACCTAATGTGTTCTAGAGTATTGGGTTAAAAATTTGGATGTTACAGGCTTCCCGACTCTAACACAAGTGTAATCATCATCATCCCCAACCACTTTGGTTTTCATTATGAAAAGGATGTGTATGCATAAGGTTCAGTTTTAAGCTTCTCAAATCTATTCATCCGAAATGTATGTCTTTTAGCATGGGTTTTAATGTCATGAATGCAATAATTATCTCATGTATGCATGACAATACATTAGGCGCATAAGTAACACAAGCATACAAATTTATAACTCAACATAATGCTAAGTATATAACCAAGAGGAAAGTTAGAGGACTAGAGTCACTTAGTACATATCACATGATTAAATGCACTGATGGGAGAATGAGATAAAATATGCATATGCATATTTGTTTTACTTTCTCATAACTGAACTCTTAAGTTCTTTTCATAATAACCACCCTCTTACGTAACCATCCTAAGCCAACTATCTCACCTTCCTCGGTGATTTTATAATAGCCACCAAAACTCCACTTCACCGATCGTCTAGGATGAGCTCAACCTAACTAGTCATTGCTAGATTTAATATGGGGTAATAGAGGGGGTAACACATCACTTTCTTTCTTAAACTCATCATGAGTATGCAATCTCCTCTTCGAAACGCATGTACTGGCATCCAGTGTACAGTGATATTGTTTGCTTCGGCAAGCTCGATGTCCATACCCCTCACGGTTTTGCTTTCTCCTCACCATAGCAGGAGAAATGTGTTTCGGCATGCTATGCAAGAATGCAACATAAACACATGCTTTTAAATATCATCATGGCATTTCATTCATATACTTCATGTTCATCACATCATGCAAACCATCATAGCATGCCACATGTCTCAAATTCATAAAATCTCATGCACACATCATCAGCACTTTTGCAAAGCAATAAACATGCTCCTACCCAGAATGCCGAAATAAGGGATCGGGCTCAACTAGTGCAAATGCTATGCATAACAAACCATATTAATAAAAAAATATACACTATGAAACACTAATCCTCATTCCTTCTCATATCTTACAGTATTTTATGCTCTTGATCCTTACGGGTTTTACATTTACGATCTAATTAACATAGTATCCAAATTAGGTCTTTTATGCACCTAAGGGATCACAACTAATAATTCTCACTAATTTTTATGCTTATGATCAATTCCAAACAGCCTAGGGCAGCAAGGGCAAAATTCTAATATTTCAAATTACGGGTGTCTAGGAGTTACAACTTTGACCCTTTCTAAGTTTCTACTTTTCTTAAGGTACTAAAACTAAATGCTACCACTTTTAGGAGTTAAATCTACACTTCTAAAACAATATTATTTCATATTGTACTTGTCCTAAGGCAGTAACCATATTTTTAGTTTCTAAGGGATCTAGAACTCACAACTTACATCCTTTTTACTTACTAGTTATTTCTAACACTCTCCAAATAATTTTTGCTTTACTCAAACATAATTTTTACACATTCTAACTCAATAAAACAACATCATACAGTGGCCATAAATCCAGGGCAGTGGCCGAAACATATAAATCACATAATCTCATAAAATCACATTTCATGTGCATATAAGTTACTAGTTTTCTCTTGGAATCATTTTAGAACCTCAAAATGTAACACCCTAATTCTTAACCCAACTTTCTAGAACACATTAGGTTAATCATTAGGTTATTACCTCTTAGTCTCATCATTTTATTAAAATACTTAGCAGAAATTACGGGTAAATTTTTTTTTGAAAACATAAAGCAAAGTGAGAGTCGCGAACTTAACTGGTTGAACGATAGAAATATAAAGCACGCGTAACAATCATTAGAAATCACAAGGTAAAGCATATACTCAAAGAACAACGATCATGATAACAAAAGAAACATCTCATTAATAACATAATTAGAAATACATATGTAGTCATACCCTCATAGGGACGGGCAGAGCTTGTAATACAGCGGAAATGAAATACAACAGAAAACAAATAAACACAAATAAACCATATCTACCCGAGTGCACCTATGATGGATAACTTCACAACAACAGAAGGTTGATCCACTGTACAAGTGGGTATGTGCACTAAGCCTCCCCTACGGCGTCAACTACTGGAACCCGGGAAATGGTGGAGTATAACCAATCCATGGACGCAGGGCGGCAGGAGTGGGAACACGTGAGGACTGAGCATGACCTCCTCGGTAGGGTCGCCTCTCGGCTCGTCTCGCCAGTCTCAGCTGTGTAACAGTCTCCTCGCTCTCACCACGCACAAACTGAGGTGTAGGAGTAGAGCTCTTGCTATACATATGTGTCGGCGGGTCCTCGGAAGGGTCATCCTTCGAACTCGGAGATCGGGGTACGTAGTCCTGGAAGTCTTGTGGCAACGAACCACCAGTGTACGTCTGCAACAGCCTCTCATCTCGTGTCCAAGCACGCTCAAAAGCCATCGTGTCATCGTAGGGTGACATCGGAGAGAAACGGTAGCTCTGTACAGGGTGTACGAAGGGGCGTCAATGAACATGAAGACTCGCATTGTGCACTGCCCCTCAAAATGATACGATCCGTGGTCCGGATCGTAGTGCACCTCCTATACGGGCGTGTCAATAAAGACTACGAACGTTGCCATCGATCTCTGAAGATGTGACGGAAGAAGAAAGAGAAAGGAGTGAGAATTCTTGCTAAAGAAACTCAGTAGGAGTCTCCTATCCTAGGGTTGCATCGTTCACATCCTCAGGAACCTTGGGTTTAATTATAAAACAGTGATCATGCATATAAGATTCAATTTAGGGTTTTCTAAAACTAATTATCCAAGGTCCATTCCTTTTAGCATGCATCTTGATGTTATGAATGCAACATGTTATATCATGGATGCATGTCCATACTTGAGCATATAAAACAACACATCAAAGCATATAAACATAAACCATGTGGCATAAAGGCATAAAACTTTCAAGTGAATCATTCCTCAACTTTGTGACATCAAACATGGTACTTTAGCATAACAAGCCACCCTAAAAATAACTAGGTTATGAGCTCATACCTCAGCTAGTCGTCACTATCTCTTTCTTATTATCTTGAATAAGCTAAACATAAATAATAATAATCTCGACTCGCAAGTACGGGTAGGGGGCAAGGATCACCTCTTTTAGGATATACCCTTTTTGAAATGCTTTGCGGGCATTAAGCCACAGCAATTTGTCCGCTTTGGTAGGCTGCATCTACTCATACCCTCACGGATTTGTCTCCCCTGAGGGTGCTTGGCCAAACCGGTGTCACCCAGGAAAGCGCGTCTTAGTGCTTTGTCACATAAAAATCTCCTGGGGGTGCTCGGCCGAAACGGTGTCACCCAGGGTTTTCAACTCATGTGGTACTTTAAAACATCTTTTCAACCTTTTTAGGTTTGAGGGAAATTCGGCAGCATAACAGCTATTAAACCGAATTTCCTTCAAACTGCCACAAGCTAATTCACACAACATGTTCTCATGAAATCTCATGCTATGATAAACTCATATCTCAACTAATCCATTCCTCATGCATCATAAACATCTCAACATATCATTTCATAAATTAAGTATCATAGCATTAACACATTTCTTACTGTCTTATGCATTGACTGTTAAGGTTCTTAATTCACATTCTAAGTTATGAATTATCAAAGCCTAGTCTCTCGGGTACCTATAAGGTTATAACTAAGTATTTCTCACCTCACACTATGGTCAAGAACATCTCTAAACCTCAAGGATGCAAAATTCATAATCCTAACTTTACAGGTACCTAGGAGTCACAACAATGACCCTTTCTAAGTCCAGTTTGTTCCTAAGGCATTAAGATTAAGTCCTAAACCAATTATGAGTCATTCATACACATTTAAACTAATTTAAAACCATGATTAGCATTACTAAACCTTGCTGGAAAGAATCTAGAAAATTCAAACATTAAGGGATCTAAAACTCTCAAATTAATTCTTTTCTAGTTACTAACTTCTTTAATCTTTCACATATGAATTTTTGCATCAATTATACTCAAACTTAATCATATTAACATCATCAAACAGCACATACAGTGGCCATAAAATAGCAAGGCAGAACCGAAACAAACATCTCCATTTAAAGGCACGAAACACAATTTCTAAAGCACATAAAATACTAGTTTCTCTTTGAACCTTTTTCAAACTTTCAAAACTCATTTATAAACATTTTTAAATCTAAAATCATCCAAATACTTGAGAGGGCAGTAGCTAAATAAATTTTGTCTCAAGAGGTCCTAAATTCATAAAACTTAGTTCTATGTATTCCTTGAACTCATAAAAGCTTAGAAAAATTATGGAACATAGTTTTCAACACTTGTAACCACTAAAACCCTTAGAGGCCGAAAACAAGGAGACAAATAACATAGGTTTTCAAGCCTTTGTTTGAGACAACAATGGGCAAGTCTTTGAGCTCTAAGTTCATTTAAGTGATGACATAAAAATAAACATGCTCATGCACTTATTTTAGGTTCCATTAGAAAGTAAAGTGAGAACATAAAATAAACATGAGATGCAACATATTATTATCTTGATATTAAGTGAGAACTTGAAGCATAAACATGAGAATGCATAGCTTGAAATATAAATATGATAATGCAAGTTCATTCATTATCTTGATACTTAGTGATAGCAAGGAAAGTAAATATGATGTGCAAAGCATAAAAGTAAACATGGATGCAAGGTTCATTTTAAGATTTATCTAGAGCTCTTACAAGACTTTAGAGATTAACAACCCAACACTCATCTCATTACAAAGGGAGCTCTAGAGTTCTTGAACCAAGTTCTCAAAGGAACTATGGGGTTCATGAACATCATCATCAAGCTCAAAATTAATAGACTTTCAAAGAACACAAAACCTCAAAAGAAAATGAACCAAAACTGAAATATTTAGAGGAAAGGAAGCAAGGAAATCGAAATGAAAAACAAGAAAAGGTAATGGTGTTCTTGAGCTAGAAATCATTTTGAGTTAGTAAATCAAGATGAAACTTAGAGAAAATAAAAACTCAAGCTCTAGAGGTTCCTTTGAGATGAACACATAGTCATCATCTAGGAGCTCTCATCATTGAGCTATCATGTGCTCCTCAAGGCCAAGAGGCTGAAATCATCATGGAAAAGAAACAAAGAAAGTTTCAAAAAGAAAATCCAAGAGAAAGCTAGAAAAACTCATTTTTCAAGAAAACAAAGTTTAGAAAACACTCCTACCTAGAGTGAAGATGAAAACTTGAACTTTTTGAAAGGAAAACAAGATGATGAGCTCTTCCAAGGGGCAAGATGGCTTCGGCCAAGGAAGGATAAGAAGGTTGGAGTTGTGTTTCAAGTGAGATTGTGTTTGAGATGAAGTGTTTGAGAGCTTAGGAGGTGATTTGAGGTTCTGAGGTGGTGTTTGAAGGTTATGAAATGATTATGTGATGAAGAGATAAAGAAGATGAAGATGAAGAACAAGAGGAAAATCTCTTGAAACTTAGAGAGAAAATGAAAGAACTTAGAGAAAGCTAGGAAACTTGAAACTTAGCAAATGAACTAAAGTGTTTGCAAGCTCAAGTAAGCAAGGTATTTATAGAAAATGAAAACAAATGAGAGCTCAAAGGGGAGGAGGGCTGGCCGTAGCTTTTGGAGGGAAAAGGAAGAGAAAATATCTCTTACACATTGTCATTCAAGCATGGTTTGAAGTATGGAAGCTATGATACAAGGCATGTCTTCAAGTAAGGTGATTTGAGTGAATTTCCTATCAATTTTGAATGAAATAAATCTTCTAGAAACTAAGCATGGCTGGAAGTTTTTGAGCTACAAATAAATGAGGAAAAATGGTTTATTTCATTTAGTTATTCATTTGGAAAATCAAGCTTGATTGAAAATATGACAAGGTATGGTGAGTATGACTTGAGGTATGGCTTTGGAGTGTTGAAAATTTGAACATGTGATGCATATGGAGGGGGAGGAGGCTTCGACCAGGTTCAGACAGCATGGACGGAGAGAGATTTTGATCATCTAATTGTGTGCTAATGGTAGGTTTAAGTGTGTATTAGTTTAGGTACAAGGTTAGGAATAATTAAGCTTAAGTTTAGGTGACTAAGAATGAGGTTTAAGGATTTTATGACAAGATTAGGAGTGCTCATACATCATTAGGAGATTTAAATTCATTTTTATGAGTAAACAATTGGAAACACAATTCTATAATTTAAGGAATTGGAAAGAAAAAACACTATTCAAGATTCCATGACTAAGAATCTTGAATTTAAAATAGGATTTCAAGTTGTAATTAAGCACTTTTAGGTTCTAATCAACTTTAGTAAATTATTTTGACTCATGATTAATTATGGAAATTAATTAACCTTCGATTCGAGCCTAATATTGCTTAGGTTTGCTTAATCACGCGATTAAGCGTAAAAACACGAAACTAAGGGCAAAATCGTAATTTTGCACTAATTTCGCCCGGGACCTCCGGGACCAAAACTAAAGTCACACTCTACATAAAAACTCCTTTTAAAACCATCTAGAGAAGTTTCGGGTTCATCCGACACTTGCAAACGGGTAAAACACCGCAGGGGCGTTTTGGTCATTTTGACTCGAAAACTCGAAAAAACGAGATTTTCGATCCCGGGAAGGTACACAAGTCATCTAATCCCCTTCCAACATTGAGTTCACCCTTCGAGTACTTCTGGATCGGCTTTCCTCGAATTCCGGGCTGAAAATGACCTCAGGGGCATTTTGGTCATTTTCACTCTAACAGAAAATCGGGGTGTTACACAAAACTCTTTCAGAAACTAATTTATTTCATTAAAATCATAAAAATATAGGTAAGGGCAGTAGCTATTTTAATTTGTTCATGGTTGAGATTTAAAACATAAAAACATATTTATAACATTCTTTAAGTTCACGTATGCTTAAGAAAATCCTAAGACATAGGTTATTGGCACTTGTGACTAGATGAAACTTATACTAAGTCCATCACCATCACATGGCCGAAAATAGCATTCATAAAATACTTCCATTTTCCAAACCTCACTTGAGATAAAAAGGGCAAGTCTTTGAGCTCTAGGTTCTTTAGGTGATAACATAAACTTAGACATGCTATGCACTTTATTTTACTCTTCATTATAAGAGTTTAAGTGAGACCATGAAAATAAATATGAGATGAAAGCTCATTATTATCTTTAGAATTTAAGTGATGACTTGAACCATAAACATGAGAATGCTAGTTCATTTCTTTATTCTTGAGATTTTAGTGATAATAAGGAAAAGTAAACATGATATGCAAGTTCATTTTACTATAGCTCATACAATACTTTAAAGGAACAATAATAACCTCAACTTAACACTTATCTAGCAAGACAGAGTGAGCTTTAGAGTTCTTTGTACTAAGGTTTCAAAGAAACCTCATGGTTTGAACATCATCATCAAGCTCAAGGAAATGGACTAAGAGATCAAAATGGATAACAACATTCCTTGAAACAAAGTATAAAGAGAACTACACCATATTCTTTATTTTATGCCCAAGAGCTCCTATATAGAGTAAACTCTAGAACGTGCCAACCAACTTTAAGGTTGACAAGGGTAAGCTTTGGGTTCTTTGAAAACCAAGTGATATATTTCTTAAGTGAAGCCATGTAACTTTATAAAAGAAAAGGAAAGGAAACCGAAACCATTCCAAGAGAAAGGAAATGAAAACTGAATCTATAAATAGGAAAAGGAAAGGAAAAACTGAAACCATAGCCAAGAAAAGGAAATGAAAACCAAAAATGACTTCGAATCAAACCCAAGTTCAAGCTTTAGAGGTTTCTCAAATGACAACCACAAGACCATTTTCTTGAAACCTTATCATCAAGCTAAAGATTTCCTTTCAAAAATCAAGTCTCAACCAAAAATAAAAAGAGAGAAAAAGAGTTTGACCCAAGAGAAACTAGAACTTTTCACATCAAAACATCAATATAAAGGAAATGAGCTTTTGAAAACAAAACCCCTAACAAGTGGTGTTTCCTTTGTTGGAAGAAAAAGAGCTTGTTCCCTTCAAAGAAATTAGAATTAAAATCCTTCTCTAAAGGATGATGATGATTTGGCCAAGAAGAAAAGAAAAGGAAGGAAATGTGTTTTGTGGGAGCTTTGTGTTTGAGAGTGAAAGCTTAGGTGTTTGGATGATGATCTATGGTGTGGTTGTGTGGTGGTTTGACGTTGGAAGAGGATGGCTCTATGAGGAAGATGAAGAAGATAAGAGAAAACGGAACTCTTGAGTTCTTTGAGAGAAAGAAAGAAAACTTGGAGGAATTCTTAAGACACAAACTTGAAAGTGAGCAAATGGAACGAAGTTTTCTTGAGATTGGAATTTATAGAAAAATGAAATGTGAAGGAGTGAAATGGGAGGGGGTTGGCCGTGTACTTATCAAGGGAATGAGGAGGGAAATATCTCCTCAAAATGGTCATTTAAGAGTATGGTTGGAGGTATGGCTAGGCATGGCTCAAGGTATGGCTCAAGATAGGGTTCAAGCATGGTTCTTTGAGTGTGATGCAAATTAACATGTGAAGAATATGGAGGGAAAGGCTTCAACCATGTGCAGCCAAGGGGAGGAGAGATTGTTTCATCTAATTATGGTTTAGAGGTGTGTTTAGGTGTATCTTTGATTAAGCTTTTGATTAGGAGTTTGTAAGTAAGTGTTTAGGTAAAGTAATGGGTAATTAAGGATGTTGAGACATGATTAGGGAGGGGTCTTGCTTCATTAACAAAATCAAAACTCATTTTATCATATAATCATGCACAAATATAATTCCTTAATTTAAGGAATTTGAGAGAGAAAACACTATTCAAGATTCCATGATATGTAATCTTGACTTTAAGAAAGAGTTTTAAGTTTATCTATCGAAATTAATTAATCTTCAATTAGAGCCTAATATTGCTTAGGTTTTCTTAATTATGTCATTAGGCCCGACATACGTTATTTCAGGGGCAAAACAGTAATTTTGCACAAACACTGCCCGGAACCACTCGGACCAAAACAAATATCATCAAATACTTAGAATTAACATTCTAAACCCTCAGAAGAAATTTCGAGCTCAAACGGCACTGATATCCACATAAAACGCTATAGGGGTATTTTGGTCATTTTGAGCCAAAAGTTCGGAAAACGAGATTTTCATCTCTGCTATTGATCACAACATATATAATCGCCTTCAAAAATTGAGTTGACCCTTCGAGGACTGCCGGGTCGGCCATCCTTGAATTTCTGGGTAAAAATGACCTCAGGGACATTTCGGTCATTTATGCTCAAACAGGAAAAACTAGGGCATTATAATTTTAGCAAGAGACACAAAGAGAACAGAGAGGCTACCATAGAGTAGGATACACAGTGAAGTCCCATTTAGATCATAGGAATTTTATTAGCTAAAGTGAGTTCTGGAATCATACACTTTTTGTAACATCCTAATTTTTAACCAAATATTCCTAGAACATATTTAGGTTAACCATTAGTTTATTACTCTTTAGTTTCATTCTTTCTTTAAAATACTTAGCGGGAAATACAAATAAATTTTTCTTTTTGGTACTTGAAAACAAAACATGAGCCACGTGCTAAAATAGAACCTAACGTTCGCCATAAACATAACAAGAAAGAGAAACCATATCATTCATAACCACAAAATACAAATGTTATACATAACAACACAACATAGTCATAACATCATAGATACATAGATTACTACTATCATAGATCTCTTGTCACATCAAAAGGAAATACACACACATATATATAACGCGGCATCTATGTGCTTCCGTTGCGTCCCTCTAATCCGACTCGTAGCTTGTGCCCTATGCTTATGCCTTAGTAGAAGTCACGAATCGCATCATCATCTTCATTTGGAGATGATACGGAAGAAAAGAGAAGGATGAGAAACTTATTCAAGATTCTTAGTAGGGATTTTCGACTCTAACACACGTTTCATCGTCATCGTCCCCAGCCACTTCTGTTTTAATTATCAAAAAGGTGTTCATGCATAAGGTTTGGTTTTAAACTTCTCAAATCTATTTATTTGAAGTGGGTGTCTTTTATTATGAGTCTTAATGACATGAATGCAACAGATATTGGATGAATGCATGGCAATACCATGTGCACATTAACATGGAAATCATGGTATTTGAGCACAACATGAAAAGACATAAATCATATAGGTGGCATAAAGGAATAGTACTTTCATATAACTTCTTTCTCATACTTAAACTCATAAGGTCTCTTTTTTTTTCTTTTTCTTAAAGACCACCCTCTTATCATGTTCACCAAAATCCAACCAACATACCAGCCCTGGCGATTTTATTTTGGTCACCAAACTCCATCTCACCTATCGCCTAGGAATGAGCTCAATCCTAACTAGTCGTCACTAGATTTCATATGGGGTAATATAGGGGGTAACTTATCATCTCTAAGGATCACCTAATACACCGACTCCCGGAGTGCGGGTTAAGGTTATTTCCTTCTTTGAAACGCTCTACTGACATCTAGTGCACAACGAATTGTCCGCTTTGGTAGGCTGCATCTACCATACCCTCATGGATTTGCCTCCTCCCCATCTGAGCGGGAGAAATGCATCTCAGTGTGCTATGCGAGAATGCATCATAAACACAAGTTCTCAAACATTATCATGGCATTTCATTCAATATATCATGCTCATCAAGTCATGCAATTCATCATATCATGCCACAGTGTACACAATACTCAACTCTCAAGTTTATATCTTCATATGCACATAGCATCAGCACTTTACAAGTAAAAAAACATGCTCCTAAGCAGAATGCTGGAATAAGGGACCGGGCTCAGCTAGTGCAAATGCTATGCATAACAAACAAATATACACTTTGAAATTCTAATTCTCACATTCCTCTCCTATCTTACAGTTCTTTATGCTTTTGACCCTTACGGGTCTTAAACTTCCGATATAATTAATCTATTACCCAAATTAGGTCTTTTATGCACCTATGGGATCACGACTAATAATTCTCACTAATCACCATGATATTAATTAATTCCAAACATCATTAGTGCAGAATCTATGTTTTACAATTACGGGTACCTAGGAGTCACAACTTTGACCCTTTCTAAGTTCTGTCTTCTCCTAGACTACTAAGATCAATTCCTAAACCAATTATGAGGGATTCCTACACATATAAACTAATTATAAACCATTATTACTAATGTTACTCATGCTGAAACAGAATCTATAATTGTAGTTTCTAAAGGTTCTAAAACTCACATTTCTAATCCTTTCTTGCTACTTATTGTTCCTAACACTAATCCAATAATTTTTCCTTCACTCAAACATAATTTTTACACATTTTAACTTATGAAACTAGAATCAAACAGTGGCCATAAAGTACAGGGCAGTGGCCGAACCATACATATCACATAATCACATAAAATCACATTTTCAAGTGCAATAAGTTACTAGTTTTGTCTTGGAATTAATTTAGGAGCTCAAACTCTTTTAGAAACTAATTTATTTTATAAAAATCATAAAAATACAAGCAAGGGCAGTAGCTATATTATTTTACTCATAGTTGAGATTTAAAACATAAAAACATCTTTATAACATTCTATAAGTCCATCTCCATCACATGACCGAAATCACTCTCATAAAAACATTTTCATTTTCCAAACTTGAGATAAAAATGGGCAAGTCTTTGAGCTCTAGGATATTTGAGTGAGGAAATAAATTTAAACATGCAATGCACTTGTTTTATTCTTCATTATAAAGTAAAGTGAGAGCATAAAATAAATATGAAATGCAACTTGTTATTATCTTTAAAGTTTTAGTGATGACTTAAAATATAAATATGAGATGCAAAGCTTGAAATTTAAATATGATAATGCAAGTTCATTTCTTTATTCTTAATATTTAGTTATGACAAGGAAAATAAACATGATATGCAAAGCATAAACTTAAACATGGATACAAGTTCATTTTATTCTTTACTATAGCTCATACAAGACTTTAAAGGAACATAAACCTCAACCCAACACATATCTTAGCAAGATGAAGTAAGCTTTAGATTCTTTTGTACCAAGGTTTCAAAGAAACCTTTTGGTTTGAACATCATCATCAAGCTCAAAGAAAATGTACAAAGATATTAAAATAAATAACAACATTTCTTGAGACCAAGTAAAGAGAACTACTTTGTTTTTTTAACAAAACTTTTGAAGGAAAGTAAAAGGAAAACCGAAGCCATCAAAAGGAAAAGAAAAAGAAAAAGCCAAAGTATTTCAAGATCAATAACAAGTTTCAAGCTTTAGAGGTTTCTCAAATATAACTCTTAAGATCATTATCTTGAAACCTTATCATCAAGCTCAAGATTTTCAAGTCTCATGACTAAAAATAGAAAGAGAGAAAAACAGTTTGAACCAAGAGAAAACTAAAACTTTTCATATCAAAACTTTAACATAAAAGAAAATGCTTTTGAAAACAAAACCCCTACCAAGTGGAAAATTCTTTGGAAGGAAAAAGGAGCTTCATCTTGTAAAGGAATGAGAAGAGAAACTCCTCTCCAAGTGATGGTGGTGATTTCGGCTAAGCACAAAGGAAAAGGAAGGAGTTGTGTTTTATGTGAGCTTTGTGATTGAGAAAAGAAGCTTTGGTGTTTAGATGATGATCTATGGTGGTGGTGTGGTGGTTTGAGGTTGTAAGGAATGGTTCTTTGAAGAAGATGATGAAGATGAAGAAGAAGAGAAAATGAGAGAACTTTTGAACTCTTGGAAGAAAAGAAAGAAAACTCAAGACAACTCTTAAAGCTAGTTTGCAAGAATGAACAAAATAGACCAAGTTCTTCTAACACATGTATTTATAGAAATTTGAAATATGAAGGAATGAATGGAGGAGAGAAGGCCACAGTTTTGAGGGCTTTGGGGGAGAGAAATATATCTCTCAAATGGTCATTCAAGGCATGGAGGAAAGCATGGGTAAGTATGGTCAAAGGTATGGGTTAAGGCATGGCCTAAAGCATGGCTTTGGAGTGCTTGAAATTCAACATGTGAAGAATGTAGAGGGAAAAGGTTTCAGCCATGTGCAGCCCATGGTGGAGGAATTTGTGTCATTTAATTGTGGTTTAGTGATGTGTTTAGGTATATCTTTGATTAAGCTTTTGATTAGGAATTTGTAAGAAAGTATTTAGGTGAGGTTATGGATTATTAGATATTCTAGACATAATTAAGGAGTGGTCTTGCTTCATTTAGCAAAATAAAAACTCATTTTATGATATAAACAATTGTAGACACAATTCCCTAATTTAAGGAATTGGAGAGAGAAAACACTATTTAAGATTCCATGACTAGGAATCTTGAGTTGTAAAAAGAGATTTAAGTTTAATCTAAGTAATTTTAGGTTCTAATTAACTTTGATAAATTATTTCGACTCTAGATTAATTATGGAAATTAATTAATCTTTGATTAGAGCCTAATATTGCTTAGGTTTGCTTAATTACATCATTAAGCTCAAAAACACTATACTACGGGTAAAATTATAATTTTGCACAAAAACTAGCCGGGACCACCGGGACTTAAACAGATACCATCAAACACATAAAAACATCATTTTAAACCTTTTAGAAAGTTTCTGGGCTCAAACGGCACTTATACCCGCGTAAAAACGCTATAGGGGTATTTTGGTCATTTTAACCCGAAACCTCAGAAAACGAGATATTCATTCCCAAAACCATTCAAAAGTCATCTAATCCCCTTCAAACATTGAGTTGGCCCTTCAAGGACTGCCGGGTCGGTTATCCTCGAATTCCGAGTAGAAAATGACCTCAGGGGCATTTGGTCATTTTCGCTCAGGCAAAAAAATCAGGGCGTTACACTTTTCTTTTTCATTACTAATAGCAGCTCACCATCTTTGTCCATAATCACCATACCATAGCATCTCCACCATATCATCCACCACTCTTCTCCACTTACAACATCATAATTTGCAAATCCACACTCAATATCACAGTCATCATCATCACAAATCCACAGCCCCATAAACTACTAAATCATCATCATCATCATAAACCCATTTCATAATTACCACTATAGGAAGCTCTGGAGATAGTCACTCATCACCCTACTTGCTGCCGTCACTTTGCCTTTCTGCCTTTGCTGCCCCAGCGGCTTCCCTTACTCATATACCCAACCACCTCCAGCGCTGTGCCATTCTTTCTCTCTCCCTCTCTCTCTCTCTCTCTCTCTCTCTTCGTATATGAGTGAAAATCCTATCCTCTCTTTCTTTGTGGCCCTTACATCCCCATGTGTTTTTTAAAACTGTGTCAAAGTCTCTAAGTTGCCTAAATGTTCTAGACCCTTCTTGATTTGCCTTGTTGTCTTTTTTATATATTTTATGTGTTGAATTTGTTTTTTAGTGTGGTGTGGGTTGTGCTGTTTGAACTTGTGGGGGCTCTTAGTGTTGTTATTTTATTATGATTATTTTTCTTTGAATTTTTTTATTTGATTTGTTTTTGCAAACTTTTTGCCTCCAATAGTCCCCACCCTTTTTTGTTATGTGACTGTCAAGGTCACTAGATATAGGAACATTTATATTTTTTTTTGTTATCTCAACTTATTGCAGACTTCCATTTTTTGAGTTTTCTTTATTTTATTTATAAACTTTTCACTCCACTAGTCCTCCCTCTTTTGTTTGTTCCCCTAAAAAGAATAAAAATCAACCCCACTAACCCATCACTCCACTACAATGACATGTCTTTACAGCTATAGTTTTATTTTTTTTGTTTGTTTAATTTTGCTTTTCTTTTAGTTAACATGACTTGCATACATGAGTTGGGTTTTTGTTTTAAAACTTTTAGTTGCATAGATTTGGGCCACTGTTCTCGTTATTTAGAATAATAACAAGTTGTCCATTTTGTTGTGGGCTTATCCTATTTTTTTTTCTCAAATATTGTTTTTGACTTCAATGAAATGTCTTTAATTGAATCTTCATTTGTTTTCTTTAAAAAAAAGAACTTGTTAGATTAACTTCGTTAGCCTATTTGTCCTTTTTGTCAAAAACAATATAAAATAAAATATAAATAAAAATAAGGGTGCTTGATGCTTGTACCGTGCTTTTGGAAGGATATATATATATATATATATATATATATATATATATATATATATATATATATATATATATATATATATATATATATATATATATATATATATATATTAAAAGTTCTTATGGTCCCTTTGTTGTAAAAAATTTTAAATTATAATTGATCAATAATTCTCCCTTTTTTAGAATAGAATTAGTTTAGCCGCGACGGCTTATAAATTCTACATTTTACGAATATCTTAGCTATGACAGCTTGATATTTTAAAATTTCTTATTTTCAAAAATAAAATCCATCAACCAACAAATATTTTCCACAGAACGACATGGTTTTCAGTTCCTCATTGCACCAGAGGATATGACGGCGTAGCTAACAACTATCAACCCAAAATTAATTTTTCATTAAATTTCTCTTTTAATTTAATCTCTTTTATTCTGTTTTATTTTTACACAATTGATAATTTTTGGGGAAAAATAAATATATTAAAATTATAATTAATTTGCATAATAAACTCTAGGGTAATCATATTTATACGGACGTATTAGGGTGCAGTGGGATTAAGTTTCCACCCTTCCCTAATCATAATCAGACTCCTGAATCTCAAAATCTCTTTTAAAGACCAGTTTTACAAATTAACGATTTTCCAATTTTAGCCAAACTAAAGTTGGTGGCGATTCCTATTATTTAAAACATGTTATCATTCTCATTGCGGTGCCCTCCGGGTACGTTGTGACACCTTCATAAACTACTTTTTCACTTTTTGATCATGATTTCTGAACTCTTCCTTCTAGAAGCTAGGATGATTGACCAAATAGACAAAGAAGATGACATACCAGTTTTGAAACTAAGTTTGACTCAAGATTTGAAATTAAAATTAAAATTTCCCTCCTTTTCCTATAGCATTCAATGTTCCACATTGAAGTAAGCTTTCTAACTTGCGCTATCAGTTCCTTGATACAAATTTAGTCTTCTAGTCTTCAATCTGATTCTTGTGATCATGAATGACTTGTGATTATGATTATTGAAGACTCTGTAACACGTTTTCAAATTTTGCATGATATATTCATTCTTGACGTACTTTCTAATTTCCCGTGCTACTTTCTGAAGACCCTTGCCTTGGTTTCTTGTTCTTGAACTAATTTACTTTATTCCTTGATACATGTAAATGTACTTTACACAATATAATGTTCACTTTATTTAAGCTCAATCTCTTAACATGAGATAAAACATGTTTGCACATATAAAGTGAAATTATTCTTGCTCAAGTCTATGTTATGCATTTCGGAAATACCTGTTATGCTTAGTCAAGAAACTCAAGATAAACATTAGTTTTTCTTCAAAATATTTTCTTTAAATTGGTTTTGTTGTCATTCAAAACAATATAATTCACATACTTTTTGAAAGGTTCTGGAGCATATAGTTTGATGGAGGAATTATAGGAATTATCGATATTTATAAGAATGATAAATTAAATTTGGAATGAAGTAGAAGGCTAAGGGATGAGAAATACAAACTCGATATACACTAGTTTAGTCACCTCTTGCGGCCTACATCCAGTCCCTAAGCCAATGCTTGAGAGTTTTCACTAAACTCCAAGTTCCAAGCCTTTACACAAAATAGCACTCTTGCACCTTGGCATCTCTCACCCATGTGTTTGAGTCTCAAGAACGAAGAGATACCCTATTCTTATTCTAAGAAGGGATGTTAGATAGGATCACTTATGTAACACCCTCCCAAGTACAACCTCATCCTTAAGTCATAATATCGTACTTGAGAGTTGTTACTTATTAATTAGTGGACCTTTCTTAATTATCTATAGCAAGCTCGAGGGGTTCGTGTAATAACTAGCGTAATTTGATTAAAATATATAGCAAAGATACAAAACATTTATTTAATATAATGTCAAGTACAAAAGGAAGCTCTACTATGAGCTTTAATACATATCCATTTCACATTACGTTTACATACATATTCATTCCATTAAGTACAGCATAATAAAAGTATTAAACACTACACTATTGCAGTTCCGAGTTCTTTGGCGAAACAACCTCATAATCCTTTGGTTCAACCTGGAGATGACACGGGAACAAAAACAAGTAAGGGTGAAAATTATACAATTCTCAGTAGGGAAATTCCCCAAATACACAATTTCATATGTCATCGTCATCGGCCCAGCCACTTCGGTTTATTAAGAAATTGTGAGTATGCAACCTAGATCAATGGTTCATTTTTAAAGTTTTAAATCATACTTCCGAAATGGATAACTTTTAATAATCAACCACTTAAAACATGTATTTCATGCCATTCAAGATCCTAGTAATTATTCTCAACTTTATGTGTACTTTGTACATTCTAAGAAGATCTCATTATCTCTTTATATGCCTTTGACAATTTGAAAGAATCATATATCACTTCATTTGCCCTCGACAAAGTAGAAAGGATCATATATCACTCTATTTTCCCTCGATAAAGTCGAAAGGATCATATGTCACTATTTGCCCTCTTCAAAGTCGAAAGGATCATAAATCACTTCACTTGCCCTTGACAAAGTGGAGAGGACCATATATCACTCTATTTGCCCTCAACAAGGTCAAAAGGATCATATCTCACTCTATTTGCCCTCAACAAAGTTGAAAGGATCTTATGTTACTACTTATTGCTATTGAACTTAGTTCAATGTATTTTTCACTTTTCCTTTTTCAAATGCATGCAATAAAACATATATAGGCATTGATTCACAATATGATTCCAATCATGCCTTATGCTAATCCTTAACGTTAATAGCTTGCATTCATACTCATCATACTTAAATTAAGGGTCATTAAGTCACCAAATCAATACTTGAGATCATTTTAACACAATTACAGCATGCTGGCAGAATTCATGTCTAAGAGTAAGATTTATTATGTGTAACATCCTAATTTTTAACCCAATACTCTAGAACACATTAGGTTAATCATTAGGTTATTACTTCTTAGTCTCATTCTTTCATTAAAATACTTAGCGGAAAATAGGGGTAAATTTTTTTTGATATATAAAAGCAAAGTGAGAGCCGTGTAAGACGTAACGAAAACCAACATACGGAAAAGAGGTATCATAACATTAATGGTTAGAAAATACAAAGGTTGTTCATTACATCATAGCACAACATAGTCATATCATTATGGATACATTAATTACTATTAACATAGCTTCATTGTCACATCAAAAGAAATACACATATGTAAAACCTAAAGCGACATCTATGTGCTTCCATTGCATCCCACTAATTCGACTCGTAGCGTATGCCTCATGCTCATGCCTTAGTAGAAATCGCGAATTGCGTCACTATCTTCGTCTGGAGACGACACGGAAGAAAAGAAAGAGAGGGATGAGAAACTTATTCAAGATTCTCAGTAGGGATTTCCAACTCTAACACACGTGTCATCGTCATCGTCCCCAGCCACTTCGGTTTTAATTATGAAAAGGTGTTCATGCATAAGGTTTTGTTTTAAACTTCTCAAATCTATTTATCCGAAGTGGGTGTCTTTTAGTATGAGTCTTAATGACATGAATGCAACAGATATTGGATGAATGCATGACAATATATTGTGCAAGCAACTCAATAAAACATCACATCAAGTAAACATATAAGTGGCATAAAGAGCACAAAACTTTCATATAACTTTTCTCATACTTGAACTCTTAAATTCTTTTTCTCAAAGACCACCTTGATATCATGTTCACCAAAATCCAACCAACATACCGGCCCGGCGATTTTATTCTTGGTCACCAAAACTCCACCTCACCTATTGCCTAGGAATTAGCTCAATCCTAACTAGTTGTCACATAAATTGCTAGTTTCTCTTGGAACCTTTTTAAAACTTTCAAAACTCACTTGGAAACAATTTATTTCATCAAAACCATTATAAAACCAAAGAGGGCAGTAGCCATTTTAAATTAGTCTCAAGAGTGTTTTAAAACATAACATCTTGCTCAAAACATTTCTTAAAATCATCTAAGCTTAGGAAAATCATGAAACACAAGTTTTAGCACTTGTAACTAGATGAATCTCATTCTAAAACTCAACATCTTCACAAGGCCGAAATCAAAGGAGCAAAGGATTTATATTTTCAAACTTTGTTTGAGATAATAATGGGTAAGTCCATGAGCTCTAAATCTCTTAAGTGATTGACATAAAAATAAATATGCAATGCACTTGGTTTTAGTCTTTATTAGGAGGTGAGAGCATAAAATAAATATGCTATGCCAATCCATTATTATCTTAGAGATTTAGTGAGAACATAAACATAAATATGAAATGCAAGTTCATTCTTTAATCTTGAGCATTTAGTGATGACATAAAAGTAAATATGGATGCAATTCCTTTTTTTATCTTAACTTAGAGCTCATATGAGACTCTTAGAGAGAATCAAAAATCTCAACCCAACACTTTCTCATCAACAAAGTGAGCTCTAGAGTTCTTGAACCAAGTTCTCAAAGGAACTACATGGCTCTTGAACATCATCATCAAGCTCGAAGGAAGGTGAACCAAGAAGCCAAAATAAATAGCAACATTTCATCAAACTTGTAAAGGAAAGGAAATGAGAACCGAAATAAGAGAAGAAAAGGAAACCGAAAACCAAAAGAAAGGAAAAGAAAAGAGAAGCTAAAATGGTTCAAGATCAAAAACAAGATTAAAGCTTTAGAGGTTTCTCAAAGGAACTACATGGCTCTTGAACATCATCATCAAGCTCGAAGGAAGGTGAGCCAAGAAGCCAAAATAAATAGCAACATTTCAAAGGAAAGGAAATGAGAACCGAAATAAGAGAAGAAAAGGAAACCGAAAACCAAAAGAAAGGAAAAGAAAAGAGAAGCTAAAATGGTTCAAGATAAAAAACAAGATTAAAGCTTTAGAGGTTTCTCAAATGAGAATCTCAAGATCATTATCTTGAAACCTCATCATCAAGCTCAAGGAAAAAGAGTCAAAAGATCAAAACACATAACACCACTATTTTTAAAACCAAAATCAAGATAAGAAAAAGGAAGAGAAGAACCGAAAATATAAAGAGGAAAAAGAAAGGAAATCTGAAACCTTGAGCAAGGAAAACAAAGGAAAAACTAAAATGTTTCAAGAGTCAAGAACAAATTTCAAGCTTTAGAGGTTTCTCAAATGTGAATCACAAGACCATTATCTTGAAACCTCATCATCAAGCTCAAGTTTTTCTTTTGAGAACCAAGTTCCAAAATAAAAATAAAACAAAGAAGAAAAGAATGTGTTCCAAGAGAAAAACCAACACTTTTTCATCTCAAGCATAAAAAATAAAAGAAATTCTTTTGGAAACAAGAACCCCTAGCAAGAGTGAAGATGAAAGCTTGGTGCTTGGAGTGAGAATGAAAAACAAATCTTCCTCCAAAGGGGAGAGGAAGTTTCGGCCAAGCTTAAAAGAAAAGGAAGGAGTTGTGTTTTATGTGAGCTTTGTGTTTGGGAAAGGAAGCTTTGGTGTTTAGATGATGATCTATGGTGGTGGTGTGGTGGCTTGAGGTGGTTTATGTTGGTTTGTGGTGGTGGAAGGAGTTTCTAAGTGGTGGAGGAGAATTTGAGGTTAAGAGAAAGTAAGAAAGCTTTTTTGGTCACAAACTCAAACAAAAAAGCAAATGGTAAAAGTGTGGGATTTCTTTACACTTTGCTATATATATTATGAGTTAAAATTTGAAATGTGGAGGTGAATTATGGAGGGAAGATGCATGAAATTTTGGAGCCTTTGAGGGAGGAAAATATCTCCTCAAAGTGGTCACTTAAAGCATGGTTGAAAGGATGGTAAGTATGGGTTCAAGCATGACTAAGTATGGTGCAAGGTATGGCCATTGTGTGCAAGAAAATTCAACATGTGGGAAATGAGGGGGAGTGCATTTCGGCCAGCACATGACAGCCCATGGGGAGGAGAAATTGTTCTTCTAATTGTGTGTTAATGATGTGTTTAGGTGTAGCTTAGGTTAAGCTTAAGATTAGGAATTACTAAGCAAGTGTTTTAGGTGACTAAGAAGGTAATTAGGGCCATGTGAGCCTAGATTAGGAGGTGGTCTTGATAGATTAATGAAGTCAAACCTCATTAACTTGGAATCCAATGCCAACATATTTCCTTGATTTAGGGGAATAGGTAAGAGAAAAGACTATTCCTAGATTTCTTTCTCAAAGAATTAAAACTAGAAAAAGGATTTTGAGTTTCTTTAAGCAATTTTAGGTTACAATCAAATTTAATAAATTATTTTGACTCTAGATTAATTATGGAAATTAATTAATCTTTGATTAGAGCATAATATTGCTTAGGTTTGCTTAATCACGCGATTAAGCTCAAAAACACTATACTAGGGGCAAAATCGTAATTTTGCACAAAACTGCCCGGGACCACTGGGACTTAAAAAAATACTCCTAAACATATAAAAACATCATCAAATAATTATAATTAACATTCTGAACTCTCAGGAGATATTCCGGGCTCAAACGACACTTATACCCGCGTAAACACGCTCTAGGGGTATTTTGGTCATTTTGACCCGAAACCTCAGGAAATGAGATTATTTTGCTTTATTAACATTCATTCACATATAATCCCCTTCTAACATTGAGTTGGCCCTTCGAGAACTGTCGGATCGGCTATCCTCGAATTCTGGGCTGAAAATGACCTTAGGGGCATTTTGGTCATTTTCGCTCAAACAGAAAAATCGGGGCGTTACATTATGCATATCAAACATTCATTTCAAGGGCTATGAAAATTCTCCAAGACACCTCAATGTGTCCACAAGGCCCTATAAAAATATCAGAGGAAAAAGATTTCCCTAACCATGCTAAATAAATTTTACAATTTTGGTGATCAGAGACCACTTATTCACAACCCAGATCAAAATTCTCATAATTTTTAACTCTAGAAAATGATTAAATAAACTCAAAATAAAAATCAAGGTTAAACTTCAAGATGTGTAAGACATTCTGTAAAAATTTCAAAGGATAATTCCATCATTTGCTATAGTCACAAAATTATACAAATTCACAACTTTAGTATTAAGATTTCAGGCAGCATAGATACACTTTCCGTTCATGATTTTCAAGGCTCAAGAAAATTTATGGAACTAGCTTAAGATATTAGCTTCAACATATAAATTTTGTAGCTCATAAAAATGACTAGAATTGGACCAGAAAATTCGTGGACAAATCCTGTCCTGTTAAAATTTGAAAATCTAGCAGCATGTGTCAAATTCTCTTTTGACAAAAATATTTTTCACAACATCCAAACACATCAACAAAATTAACATATCAATATCAACATATTATCAACCAATATAACTAAAAATTTCAGACTCAATCAATCAATAACTTTCAGAGTAAAATTTGAAAGAAAAAAGCCAACGAAAACCCTACTTTGAAAGCTTTTGAGCTTTATACTTCAAAGGATGTTCTAGGTGATCTCTCTTCACTTCAAGGCACCAATTCCAACCCCAAACCTTCCTTAGTCAGTGAAGAAGTGAGGTACCAAGGTGAGGATTTGAGATTTCAATCGGTTAGATTTGTAGGGTTTGTGGTGTAGAACAAGTTTTGTGAAGAAACTTTGTGATTTTATCAAGTGTAGACTATGATTTTGAGGATTTGAATCTTGTTTTGATGTTCTTGGAGAAGAGACAATGGAGTTTCTGCACATTCTCTACCTAGCCGAGAATGTTCTCTAAGTGATAATGTTCGGTGCTTTTTAATATATATATTAGATTAGATACATTAATGTTGTCAAAGATGTATATTTTTATAATAATAAAAAAAAATCAATGGCTAGGATTTAATCTTGTAAAGCAAGATTAAATCTTAGCCTTACACTTGACATTAAAAGGATAAACATTATCCTTTTGTAGAGATCAAACTATTTTTTAGTGTTAAAAATCGCACACCGAAATCTTACCGAACGAGTAAAACAGTATATTTGGTAATCAACTATTGCCCGAAAATTAATTCTAGATATAAAATATATTTTCCTACCCATTTCTAAGCTTGATCCTATAACTTCTCACTTTCAGGCATCTCCGGGCCCTAATTCTAGGGTTTCAGCTGTCCCGGCGGACCTGCGGGCCCTGCAAGTTACAGCAGGTGGACAAAGCAACATAGAGCCAGAATTCAGTTAAACTGTAAAGCAAAATATTTGTTCACGGATGCACTATGCAAGACTGAATAAGATAAAATCACTTGCTTATGACACAACAAAGGAGATATAGGATAGACTGCACATGCTACATGAAGGCATTGATCAAGTTAAAGAAATCAAGGTTGGTATGTTGGTTCATCAATATGAGATGTTCAAGATAACAAATCAAGAAAATATTGATGAAATGACCACAAGACTTATGCACATCATAAATCAGTTAAAGGGACTAGGCAAGAGATATTTTAACTCTGAAATTGTTAAAAAAATCTTGAGAAGCCTCTCTGCCAAACGGCTGCCCAAGGTCATAATCATTACTAAGGCAAAAGACCTTCAAACTCTCAATCTGGATGCACTCATTGGGTCACTTAAAACTCACAAGATAGTGCTATCTAAAATGCACGGAGAATCCATCATGAAGAGAAAATCCATGGCCTTGAAGTAGTCTCATCAGAAGCAGAGCAAAGCTAAAGCAATGGAAGTTATTAAAATCTCTGATGAAAAGGAATAATCTGATGAAGAATCTGAGGATGAAAATAGAGATGAGATCTCCATGCTTACGAAAAAGATGTCAAAAGCGTAAAAAGGCAAGGCTAAGAAAAGAAGAGACATCAATTTCAGGAAATACAAGAAGGGCATGCTAGTTACCTGAAGTAACTCTGCAAAAAAAAAAAGGATCAATCAAAAGGCCATGATGAGCTAGATTATGTTCCAAATCTATGTCTCACGACTGGGTACACTTCAACAAAAGAATGCGAGGTGTCTTTGAAAAGGCCTACTAATTAGAGTACCAAGAAATAAACGGACGATAACTACTCTAGACACCTGTCTAGATCTTCAGGATGGATCAGGAGCATGAAGCCTAAGAACTCTAAATGATTCAAGTTCGATGATGGAGAGTGCACAAGAAGAACCTTGCTGATGACCTCAAAGAACTGGAAGAAAGTGTTGAGAAAATGAGTCTCAAGGATACTCCTTAAAGTAAGCAGGTGAAAACCAGACCATCAGAAAATAGACTCCAATACATAGATACTTCAAAAAGCTTGCTCAGAACTCCAAGGCAATTGGAAAGTAATGCTTCTAAACACTAAGAAGAGCAATATGAAGATAAAGAAACTGAAGAATATCAAAGCCACATAGAATGCAAGGGACTTCCTATTCAAAAGGCAATATCTCAACACAGAACTCTCAGAGACATTTTCAAGGTTGTGAGAACCAGATTATCCTTTAGAATCTTGTCAAAATCATCAAGCTGGATTGCTTTGAAGAAGCTTTGTTTGATTGAAGTTGAGCAGATGTCATGCAAGGAGGTCTTGATCACTTTGAGAAAAAGAAAGTTTGAGCTCTCTATGGTCTGAAACAAGCCCCTCAAGCTTCGTATAAAAGGTTAAGCACTTTCTTGCTGAAAAATAGGTTCAAGAAAGGTAATGTTGATCCTACTCTAATTACTTTTGAACAAGATAATCACTTTCTGGTAGCTCAAGTATATGTTGGTAACATTATATGTGGTGCCTCTGATCATTCTCTTTGTAAAAAGTTTTCAAAATTAACGTTGAGTGAGTTTGAAGTGAGCATGATGGGTGAACTCAAGTTTTTCCTTGGTTTGCAAATAAAACAACAAAAGGATGGAACCTTGATAAATCAAGAAAAGTATACAAAAGAACTTTTGAAAAATTTTAATTTGGACCAAACCAAACCAAACCAATGAGTACCCCCCCCATGCATCCACCTCAATTCATTGATGCTGATGAGAATGGTGAAAAGGTCTTAGAAAGTAATTATCGAGGAATGATTAGTTTACTATTGTATCTTATAGCTAGTAGACTAGATATTCAATTAAGTGTGAGAATTTGTGTTAGATTTCAGTCTAATCCAAAACAATCACACTTAAATGATATTAAAAGAATTTTCAGATATTTATCAGGTACTACTAATCTTGGCTTGTGGTATGAGAAGGGTAGATCTTATGAGTTTTTAGGTTATTGTGATACCGACTACGCATGAGATAGAGTAAAAGGAAAGAGCACCAGTAGATGTTATTATTTCTTTTGAAAAAGCTTGATCACTTGGTTATGCAAAAAGTGTAATACTATTGTACTCTCCACTATAGAAGTAGAATATGTAGTTGTTGCAAACTGCTGCACCCAGATGCTGTGGATAAGGAGCTAGCTAGAAGTTTATCACCTGAGGTATTCCAAAATCCTTATCTTCTATGATAATCCTAGTACTATTAAAAATCCTATTTAGTACTCTAGATCCAAGCACTTTGATGTTAAAACCTTTTGTTGGGATCATGTTAAAAAAGGAGATGTTGAGTTAATGTTTGTGAATATTGAAGACCAAGTGTCAGATATATTCACAAAATAGTTAGCTGAAGATCGCTTTTGTGCTTTGAAAAAGTTTTTAAACTCAAAAAGTTTTTAAATCTACATAAGCATTCATGCACAAATATCTCTAGGTATTCTCCACTTCATTCTTTGAACTGAAGACTACACGAAGACATCGGTTTACAAGACAAGTATACTGCTTGAAGATTAGAAAGTCGATTCATAAGCTTAGAAAGTAGATTAGGTGATTAGAAAAAAAGAATTAAAAAAATCAGAAAATGGGGAATAGACGGTCTCATAAGGTTCATAATATAAAGATAAGGCTATGGCAAAAATATGGTGAGACTCCGATGGGTCAAAAAGTGAAAATTGAAGCTCAAAAAGTAACTCCTTAAGAAAGTGATCTTAAAAGTCATAAACCATTATCTAAAAAAAGTTGAAAAAGGTAAGATAATTCCTACTCTTTTGAGTTTCTTTCTCGCATGTTGGTTCACCTTCAGTCAATTACGTCCCATCACTTAAATAACATCCCACTCTATACATGTCACACCTTTGCTATCATCTTCTACCACACACTTCATCAAAATGTTTCATATTCCCTCACTTTCAAACCTTCTTTGAAACCACTTACCATATTCCCATACCCTTATTCTGTAACCTAAACCGCTCCATATTTCACACAATCTCTTTCTTTTCTTTACCTCTTAACTTTTTTAAGACTCAATCTTTCCTCTTCTACCTCACACACACAACTCTGTAATGGCTATAGATAAAAAAATGTGACCAATCTATTGAAAAAGGAGCTTCTTTTCACATGTATGATGATCTACAAATGTAGATCACTATGAAAAGAACTCTGTGTCAAGAAAAATGGCACCTAGGAAGACTTTGCGAAAAGATCTTTGTGAAGAAATGTCCATTCTTGATAAGGTCTTTTCGATTCAAAAAAAGGAAGAATATCTAGAGATCAATGAATGACTCTTCCCAAGACTAGTTACTTCCTTATACTCCCATATGGAAGGAAACTCAACCTCATCCATAAAGATAATGATAAGAGATTGTGCTATCAAAATCACCCCCACAAGATTCTCCAAGATCATCAAGGCACCAAACGATGGAATCATTTGCAACTTCTCACCAAATTGGGCTCATTCCCTAGGAATAAATAAAGGAGACGTGTCAAGGTATCTTACTGATTCCATTATTGGCAAGCCGAATGAAATCATACTACCAAGCTAAGTGCTAGGGCTAGGAAAGTATATACAGCGATACAATTTTCTATTCTACCCCGAATAAGAAGCACAAATGCACTAGTTGGCATGGACTGTATGCTCCTGTATTGTCTGATGGCAAAGAGAAAAGTGAACTTGGCAAGACTCATCTTGGACTACATGATAAGTGCAACCATGAAAGAAAAATGAAGTACTGCCAATGTTCTGTATGGGATATTGTTGACAAAGCTCCAACATATGTGTTTTCCAGTTATCACTGAAAGGTATGAATACTTGGAAGGAACTATATTCACACCCTCCTCTTTTTGAACTTCAAAGAAAAGGTCCACGATCTCAACTTCTAAACCAACAGAACGGAGTCCTCGGACAAGGGGAGATCAAACCAGAAAAGACTCCCAGATCATCGAGCCTCAACTGGAGAAAGCTAAAGGTAAGAGGAAATTAATACTCCTAGAGAATGAGATTGGGGACTCGGAGGAAGAAGAATCCAATCTGCTTTTTCACACCAACGAAAAAAGAACAAAAAGAAAATATGAGTCTGTACCACAAGAAACCCAGATGGCAATCAAACCATTGAAATTCATTAGAAGAATAGATATTTAGCTCCAAACCAAAATATGCCTATACATGAATCCATAATTTCCAAACTGATGAAGGAAGTCGCAAAATATGAAGAGGCTGGCTATCGAGTTATCCTTATTGACTTTGAAAATGATGAAAAACATATGGAAGAAGAAGAACAAGTAGGAGCATTCTCATCTAAAGAAGAAGCTTAGAAGTGAGAAAGCTAGGCTAAATGCCATGATTAGGCCCAAGTATACTGTTGAGAACACATCAATGAAGTCTATCATTGAAGAGCTAGACAAAGAGGACCATGGACTAGAATATGCTATTATTCTGATGGCTCCTCAACCTCCTCCTTCCATTCATTTTACTCCAATAGAAGAGGAAAAGGACAAGATCTTAGAAGCTGACACTCCTCATGTTGAGGAAGCTGCTATTTATGCCTCGGTTCACATGCTTGACATTAATAATACTCCAGTCTTTGAGCCTGCCTCTACTTTTGCAGCTGACATTCCATCCTCTCCACCTCATCCTGTTGCATATGTTGAAAATAAGGCTTGGGACAATGTACTCCTTGACATTCCTAAGCCTTCTCCTAGAGCTACTTCTTCAACTTCAACACCTATAAATTTACCTTTTCCATCCTCAACCAAGTCTCCAACAAGCTCTTAGTTCAATTGGATAATCTTGAGGCATATAAGAGAGATTGCCTTAAGACAAGACCAGTTTGAGGCTATACTCATAGAGCATGGCGCCTAACTTAGACGTCTTGAAGAATTGCAGCTTCAGATTCTTTAGACATCTTCAGAGATTCTTCAAGAACTGAGGCACTGAGGCTAATGATAATGTTCCTAGCTTCTTGCACACCTCCTTTTTACTAATGAAAAAAGGGGGAAAAGAAAAGACATGAAGAAAATCCTATGCTATGGAACTCGGGGGAGCCTATGCTGAGAGGGAGCCTATGCTGAGGGGGAGCTTAGAGATTCTTTTGTTTTTCAGCAAGCATCTTTTTGTTTTTTTTTTTTTTGAATAATTTTTTTCTTTCCTTTTTCTTTGACAATTTTTTTTTTATCCTGACTATCAACTTCATTATATTTGTTTAGAAATCACGTTTATGCTTTCTGTTAAGCTTTTACACATATCTGTTTTAAGCCCTGATACATATCGATGCCTATTTATTATGCTTAGCTAATCATATATCATGCTGGTAGACATTTGTTTCTTATATCTTAACCATTTACTTTGGTTTGCTTATTTATTAGCATGCTAGGATATTTATCTAACATGTGTATTTGTGATTAGCATTGGCGAGTATCTTTTGAAGCACAAAGTCTCTCTATTGTTGCTCTGACACTCATATCTATCTGCTGTGCTTCGATATGCATATCATGCTTAAAATATCACTTTTTATAAAACCTTTTTTCCTGACACATATATGTGATGTTTTCAAGAGCTCTGTATAACTTGACCTAAATATAGTTATGTTTAGTTTCTGACAATTTTCATAAACTTGTTCCTACATTCTTTAATACAACTAAGATCAATTTGTGAGCCTTAGAACTCTTGAGTGTGTACTGTGCTTATATGATACATAAGGTGTTATATTCTGCTATATATATATACACACACACAGACACACATGAAATGCATGAATATATGTCTCAAGTTTTGTTTTTATAAAATTTCATGCTCTTATACATATGTGAAAAGTTTCTTAGCTCATTAGTGCTTTGCTCTAATATATTTGCGATTGATCCCTGTGGAGCTTCAAAAACCTTGTAATTGCATATGCTAATAGTATCAAAGTTTCTTTGAGTATCAAAAACTACATGAGCATTAGTCTGTTTACTCTCTCAATCATACATGCTTTAATACGTTCTTCACATGTTCTTTTTTTTATCCAATTCAAAAATTAGTTTGGATAAAGTTGTACTGAATAAAAAATTAATGAAGATGAAATATCACAAGTATTACTTGTTTTGCTTTCAAGCACACTTTTTTTTTTTTGGAAAGTCTCTTTAAATAATGCAAAATCAAGTTGCTTGTGTAAAAAAGACTCAAACAATGATATCTGTTTTAGTATTACTCTGATACATCTTAAAAAGTACTCTGAGTAAGTTCATAAGTCTCTTTAACAACCAAAATAGCTCTGATTTAAGTTACTTAAGGCTATAAAACATTTTTGAACCTATCCATATCATGCCTTAAGAAAAGGACTTCTTGAAAATTACAGCTTGTGATGTTTTGAAAGAATAGCTATTATTACAATATATTCTATTCTATTTCTTTAAACATCTCTTTAAAATATTTTCTTCAAATTGATTTGTCATTGAACAGTGGTTGTCGCCTACCTCCTCAAATAAGAAATTTGTTTTAATGCTAAGTTGCACAAAAAATGTAGTAAAGGGCACAACCTCTTCAAAAATGTGTTTAAGAGGCTTCAACACTTAGTTGGAAAAATTGAGGATTTTTAAGAACAAAATTTAAAATAATTAAAAATTAAAGATAATAGTAACAATAAAGAAAGCACTAGTGAAAGATATTCCTATGATTGGAAATTAGTTATCATTGACCAAATATTAAATCCAATGGTGGCTATTAGTAATAAATTAGTGGCAATTCTAATAGTGATCGATTGACCTCTAGAATTTGATCAATGCAAATAACTAATAAAATAAATCTCAAATTAATTAGAAATCACATTAATGTAATGAACTAATTGCTATAGCCTAAATTCCAATCGGAAAGTTAATTCTAATGTTCTCCCTTAAACATAAACTAATAAATCTATCAGTTTATGCCCAACGTGTTTCCTTAAACAACGATCGCCAATTTAATTATCTCAATAAAGATTATAGCAATCATCACAATAATTATAGGAATAGAAACTGTAGAATATTGAGACAATCAATGCATTTAATATCAAAAGAGGTCTCAAACATCATCCCAATCCATCCGGAAACTATTAAACTAGTAAAGAAATCTACTCTGCCATCTCTGAAGGATTACAACAATTAAGATAAAAGAACCTGAAAATAATAACAATGATCCTTATCACAATCTCCAAGACAAAGCACCTTCACTAATGAAACCTTTAAAAAGAGAAGAATAAAGAAGAAGAGTGATGTGGAGAGAAGATGGAGAGAGATATAGAGAGAGAATAATAGCAACTAAAAGTGGCAACCTAAAAGTAAGTCAAAAGCTAGGGTAAAAGTCTGTAATATTCCTATATATACTGCTCTCTAAAAAATGGGCCAAAGTGGGCCCAAAAACAGATTCAATGAGCTATTCTGCATCATCACACAAGCGCTACTGAGCACTATGGTACTCATTGAGCTCTGCGGTGCTCAGTAGTGAGCTGTGTTGATAAAAATCATTTTTTTTCATGATAAAAATCATTTTTTTGGGTGCTATTGAGAATTACAGTGCTCAATTGAATCTGTCATTGGCACTAGAAATATTAATTGTATCCCTTTGAATAAGCTTTCTAATGCCCCCAAAATCAACTCAATCGGACATCTGTAGCTCTAGATATTACGAAAATACTAATTGAAGGTCAAGTTGGACAGCATCAGAACATCAGCAACCTTTAATTTTGCAATTTGATTTTCACCAAGATACTCTTAGAACTAGATTTTGAGCTGAACATGAAAGTTTTACAGGACTTCTTGAGATTTCTAAAACATCTTTATTTGTCTCAATCCGATCTCTTTGGAGAGAGATATGAATTTTCCATTATAATGTTTTCTTCAAATGTGCTCAAATGAGCTCAAGAACTCTTCTATTTTGCTCCCAAATTCTTCCCAATAGTTTCCAACCTTGTTCATGACATTTTGCACTTGATTCAAAGCTCATGTGCATAAACTCATACTCAACGAGAGAAGCCAAATGCTGTAACACCCTAAAAATTATATACAAATTAATTTGAGCTTTACTAGTCCTAATTTAAAAAATCCAATAGACATAGCTATGATGAAGACGATCCAATGAATCTGTGAAAAAAAAAACATGAATAGTAATTAGTGGGTCCTACGGGTTTGCGAGACAGCTAAACCCTAAAATTAGAGCCCAAAGATGCCTGAAAGTGAGAAATTATATAATTGAGATTAGAAATGGGTAGGAATAAAGATTTTATACCTGGAATTAATTTTCGGGTAATGTTTGATTACCTCGGTACACTGTTTTACCCATTCGGTAAGGTTTCAATGTGCGGTTTTTAATACTATAAAAGCTACTTGGTGGCCAAATAATTCCTACCAATCATATCTTGCCAAGTGGATGGCAAAGATTGAAACTTGAAAAGTAAGTTGTAATTATGACCTTTCATTTATTATTATTTTACTTGGGTGCTAATATCTCATCTGTTCGGTGGAATTTCGATGTGTGATTTTAACACCGAAAAAGCTACTTACTCCCCAAGTCAAAGTTAGCCAATTATCTTGAGCCAATTGGATGGCAAAACTTCATTTTTTTACTTTCAAACCAAATCCTAGCTATCCATTTCATTATTTAGTTTCAAAAAGGAAAAATTAACACTTTGACTACATAAATGCCTAAACCTAACCTAGATAAAGATAAGCTAACCAACCTTATCACTCCATCATCATTATTTTCATCCAGAGCTGTCCAAGAACTCCTCCTCCATTGTTCTTGCTCTGAAACCCTCAGTCATGGTTTCAAATCCCCAAAACATAAGCCAAAAGTAACTAAAATACCAAGATTGCTTCACAAAACTTGTTCTACTCTCCATAATCTACAAAACCAACCGATTAGAATTTTGAATCATCTCCATTCTCCACTTTGAGATATCATACCCCACTATTAAGGAAGGTATTGGGTGCTATTTGGAAGACTTGAAGTGAGGAAAAACCATTTGTGAAAGAACCTTTGGAGTTAGAAGCCCCAAAGCCTCACAAGTAGGGTTTTTGAATCTCTTTTGCATGAACTTCATTTTCACTATTTTAAACACTAATTTAATTAATTTGATATTTTCAGTTGTATTGGTTGATAATATGTTGATATTGATGTGTTAATTTCGGTGGAGTTTGGATGATGTTAGAAAACCCATTTTGACAAAACAAGTTTTGCATCATGTTCCTGGAATTCTTGGATTTGTACTAATAGCTTATCGTTCATGAATCTTTTAATGTATTTTCAAATGCCTTTATAGGCTATAAAAATTATAACATCCTAAGGCAATTCCATGATTTTTCTTAGGTCTTAAACATGGGTTTTACTATTTTCTAAAAATGTAAAACCGAGACTATTGTTGAGTTGCTTGGACAACCAATTCTGAAACACTGAATTTTGCTAATTTTTTTACCATATTAAAGGATTGATTTTTCCTTTGAAATTTTTACAGAGTGTTTGCAACATTTTTAGGTTCAACTATGATTTTTATTTTGAATTTATTCAGTCATTTACTAGGGTTGAAAATTATGGTATTCTGGCTGTTGGCTGTAAATAGGGGTTTCTAACCTCTGAATTTATCTAATTTTATTAATATAGCAACTCTTTTTACCCTGAAATTTTCACAGTATCTTAGGGATACATTGAAGTGTCTTAGATAATTTTTATAGCCTTGGAATTGATGGTCTAAAATGCAGAATAATTTGTGATGTGAATATGTGAAATCTGCCATTCTGCTGAAAATGAATTGATGCTTTGGAATTGATGACATAATTGCATTTGATGCTAGCATGACATGAGCACATGAATATGAATATGAATAATTGAGCATGTGAGCTTGTTGATGAGCTTAGGCACATATAGATATGAATGTTTCTTACAATTGTGTATATGCGAAAGAAAACCATAAGATTGTATTTCTTGGGCTGGAGAAAGTTAATCCGGTCTGTCAAGGAAAGTAAACCTGACTACCAAGAAAAGAATGAGATTAAATGTCTTGGGCTGGAGAAATTAAATCTGGTCTGTCGAGGAAAGTAAACCTGACTATCCTTGAATTGAATCGGGGAAAGTAAACCTGGTTAGAAATAGGTTTGTGAGGGAATCAGAGAAATTAAATTCAATTATCATGTATAGGAATGAACTCAGTCCTGAAAAGTAGTCTATTACCCATTATTGTCACGCTAGGGATGACAATACGTAATGCCCAGACGTGACAAGATTAGTCAAGGGCTAAGACAAGTTGAAATAGCAATTGTTATAAGTAGTCTTTTATCCTACGTGCTAAGTGAAGAATTTTAGTATCGATATTAAGAGTAATATGTTTAAGTTGTGATTTAAAAGTATATGCTTCTCTGATGTTAAGTACTATGATATGTGTATATTAAGTGACTGAATAATAAAAGAAAACCACTTCGAAAAAACAATTTTGAACCTTAAAACGAACCTTTGATATACGTTGCATGCTCACATTTCTAAATAAACCGAAGTGGCAAAGATGATGATGATGACATTATGAGTTGTATATATGGGGAAATTCCCTATTAAGAATAGTATAATTCTCACCCCTATATGTTTGTGTTTCCGTGTTGTCTCCAAGTTAATCTAGAGAACTATGGGGCTACTACACAAAAGGAATTGGACTGCAGTATTTTAGTAGTTAATGCTTTTATTATGTTGTATTTAGTTGTACATATATGTCTATATACATAATAGAGAACAAATATGTACTAAAGCTCATAGAAGAGCTTCCTTTTGTACTTGACGGTGTTTCTAAGAAATGTTTATATATATATATATAATCACAACTTAGTTATTTCACGATACGATTGATTTTGCTATAGCTAATTAAGAAAGGTTCACTAATTTATAACTAATAACTCTCGAGTACGATGTCATGGCTAAAGGATGAGGTTGCACTTAGGTGGATGTTACAAATGCAATAGGGTGTAATTACAAATTATTTCAAAATCAATGCAAAAGCCAATAATTCTATTAAAATCACACAATGAGAAGTAAATCAAAATCCTTATTAATTTCATCAATAACACAATAAACTTCATGGAAAATCCTAAGGTTTGGTAGCAAGAAAAGTGGCATAAATGCCTCTTATCAAACTCCCCCACACTTAGGCCTTCACATGTCCTCATGTGAAACTAAAATCAAACCAAGGCATGGATGAGAACAATATACAAGGACTACACTAGACTCCTAAAACTAAAAATGCATGATGCATGAAAATAAATGACAATATACCAATCCAATGAACCTAGAGACACAATAGTAAGCTTTCACACCAACAATTAAGAAAATTAAAATAAGTAAGACATGAACATGAAAATAGCACACAAAGTAGAATTCACATATGATACATGGATCAACTACAAAAATTCTCCCAAGGTCAATGTTTGCCACTCATTCACTTAAGTGTTTTGGGTTATGATGCACACTCAATCACCTCAAATGAAAATGCATTACCATAAGCTAGCTACGGGACTCATTCTCTATTTTGTCACACACACATGCATACTAAATCAAGAGAACTTACCTTTGGTTGTAATGGGGCTTAGGTGAAAGTGGAAAAATATATAGGCCAATGGACTAAACCTCAAGTCAAAGGAAAGCAAATGCATACACCAAGAGCGCAAGTGCTTAAGGGTACACTTTGTCCATCTTAATCACAATTACAAGTCTTAAATTTCAATGTGGCACATATTCAACCAAACTTTTTTCAGATTTTTTTTTCAATCAATCTTGCATTTTTTTCTTTTCTTTTTTTTTTTTGGTGTGCCACTTGTTGAATTTTGAGTACACATTGTTCCTCCCTCATACCTAAATTGGAGCATATCCTCACTATAATGCCCCTATTTTCTGTTAGACTGCAAATAACCAAAATACCCCTGAGGTCATTTACAGCCCAGAATTCGAGGAAGGCCAATCCGCCAGTCCTCGAAGGGCAAACTCAATGTTGGAAGGGGATTAGTTGGTGTGTGTACCTTTCCGGGATCGAAAATCTCGTTTTTCGAGTTTTCGGGTCAAAATGACCAAAATGCCCCTGTGGTGTTTGACTCGTTTGCAAGTACCGAATGAACTCGAAACTTCTCCAGATGGTTTTAAAAGGCATTTTTATGTAGTGTGTGACTTCAGTTTTAGTCCCGGAGGTCCCGGGCAAAATTAGTGTAAAATTATGATTTTACCCCTGGCTTTGTGTTTTCAAGCTTAATCGTGTGATTAAGCAAACCTAAGCAATATTAGGCTCTAATCAAAAATTAATTAATTTCCATAATTAATCTAGAGTCAAAATAATTTATTAAAGTTGATTATAACCTAAGAATGCTTAATTTCAACTTAAACTTTATTTTAAATTCAAGATTCCTAGTCATGGAATATTGAATAGTATTTTCTCTCTCCAATTCCCTAAATCATGGAATTGTGTTTTCAATTATTTATTCAAAAATGAATTTTCAATTCTCTAATGATATATGAGCACTCCTAATCTTGTCATAAAATTCCTAAACCTCATCCTTAGTTACCTAAACTTATGCTTAATGATTCCTAACCTTGTACCTAAACTAATACACACTTCAACTTATCACTAACACACAATTACATGGACACATTTTCCTCCCCCTTGCTGTACCAGTTTTGGCCGAAGCCATGCTCCCCCATTTTCCATCACATGCTCAAAAGTTTCACACTCCAAAGGCCATGCTTTCACCTTACATACACCATACTTTGTCATACTTACACCATGCTTTCATCCATGCTTCATATGACAACTTCTAGAAGACTTTTTCTCTAATTTTTGTGGCTCAAAAACTGCCAGCCCTCCTTGCCTTCTAGAAGGATTATTTTATTTCAAATTTGAAGGAAAAACACCTCAAAACACCATGCTTCAAGCCATACCTTGCACCATGTCTTCCATACCTCAAACCATGCTTGAATGACAAGTTGTAAGAGATATTTTTCTCTTCCTCCAAGCCTCAAGTCCATGGCCAGCCCTCCCTCACTTCACCTCTCCATTGTGCTTGTTTTCTATAAATACATGAGCTCAAGAGCTTGTGTGAACCTTTAGATCATTTGCTAAGTTTAGTTTTCTAGCCTTCTCTTTGAGTCCTTCCTTTTTCTCTCAAGCATTCCAAGAGCTTTTCCTTTTTATCTTCATCTTCTTCATCCTCTCTTCACATCATCATCTCATAACCTCAATCCACAACCTCATAACCTTAAATCACCTCCTATGCACCTAAACACTTAACCTCGAACACAATCTCACCCAAAACACACTTTTCTCTCCTTTTTCCTTCACAAGGCCGAATCATCATCACCATCCTAGGAGGTGTTGCTCATCTCATTTCCATCTTCAAGTTCAAGCCTTTGTCTTCACACTTGGTAGGAGTTGTTTTCTAAACTTTGTTTTACTTGAAAATGTGTTCTTCTCTAGCTTTCTCTTGGTTTCTTTTTGAAACTTTCCTTGGTTTTCTTTTTCTTTGTTTTCGGCCATAAGGCCTTGTTGTGACCATGATAGCTTGATGATGAGTGTTCTTAGATGATGACCATGTGTTCATCTCAAAGGAACCTCTAAAGCTTGAGTTTTGTTCTTAATCTAGCAAAGTCTTGGTTTTTCTTTTCCTTTCCTTTTCTTGAATGATTTCGGCCTCAAGGAGCTTTCCTTTAAAAACTTTGTTAAAATTTCAAAGTGTTCCTATATTTATTTCATCTCTAGAAATAATGTCACTTTGGTTCTTACTTCCTCAAAGTTTTGTTTTCTCTTAAAAGTTTATGTCTTTGAGCTTGATGATGATGTTCAAGAACCATGTAGTTCCTTTGAGAACTTGGTTCAAGAACTCTAAAGCTCTCTTTGTGAAGAGATAAGTGTTGGGTTGTGTTGGATGTTAAAGTCTTATAAGAGCTCTAGCTAAGATTAAAATGAATCTTGCATTCATGTTTATGTTTATGCCTTGTGCATCATGTTTATTTTCCTTACTATCACTAAATATCAAGAATAATAAATGAACTTGCATTATCATATTTATATTTCAAGCTTTGCATTATCATGTTTATGTTTCAAGTCCTCACCTAAATATCAAAGATAATGACAAGTTACATCTCATGTTTATTTTATGCTCTCACTTTATTTTCTAATGAAAGCTAAAATATGTGCATGAGCATGTTTAAATTTATGTCATCACCTAAGAGAACCTAGAGCTCAAAGACTTGCCCAGTATTATCTCAAACAAAGGCTTGAAAAATATTTATTCCTTAGCTTCTTGATTTCGACCTTAAGAGGTTTTATTTGTTACAAGTACTAAGATCTATGTTTCATAATTTTTCTAAGCTTATATGAGTTCAAGAGATGATCAGAGCAAAGTTTTATGATTTTAAAACCTCTTGAGATTAATTTAAATTAGCTACTGCCCTTGAAAGTATTTTGATGACTTTAGTTGATAAAAATGTTTACTACTGAGTTTTAAAAGTTTTAGAAAGGTTCCAAGAGAAACTAGCATTTTATGAGTTCTAGAAATCAAGTTGTATGCCTTGTTTATGGGAGATGATTTCGATTCTACTTGGTTATGAATACTCACTATTTTGTGCTGTTTTAATGATGATAAAATGAGTATGTTCATGTATTTTTTATGCAAAAATTAATATGTGAAAGCTAAGAGAAATTAGTAACTAGAAAAGAGTTAACTTGAGAAGTTTAGTTCCCTTAGAAAAGTATTTTTCTGGATTCTGTCCAGAAAGGTTTAGAATTGATAATCATGGTTTATAATTAGTTTAAATGTGTAGGAATGACTCATAATTGGTTTAGGACTTGATCTTGATGCCTTAGGAGCAAACCGAACTTAGAAAGGGTCAATGTTGTGACTCCTAGGCACCCATAAAGTAGGAATTATAGATTCTGCACTCTTGAGGTATAGAGATGTTTATGATCATAGAATTGAGTAAGGAATACTTAGATATGAGCCTATAGGTACCCGAGAGCTTAAGTTTTGATGATCTACAACTTAGAATTGAGTTAAAGGACCTTAAGGGTCAATGCATAAGACATTAAGAAATCTTTAAGGGTATGATGTTGTGATGAATGAAGCTTTATCTATGTGAGTATGATGTTGTGACGCATGAGCTTTATCTATGTGAGTATGAAGTTGTGATGCATGAGCTTTATCTATGAAAGTATGATGTTGTGACGAATGAGCTATGATGAAGTGAATCTTTGAGATGATATGTCTATTATGTTATTGAGAGATGGAATGAGAGAGGATATGTACCCCTTCTTTTGCCCTCTAAGAAATCTAGTGAAAACTAGTTAGGTTTGAACTCATTTTAGGCAATTATGGGTGTATTTGGTTGGATTTGGGTGTATTTGGTTGGACTTGGTAATGAGAATAATTTGGTGATGCGTATAAATATAGTTGAGCTCATCCCTAGGCGATAGGGTGTGTTTGGTTGGATTTGGTGATGCGTATAAATATCGCCGGGTACGGTGTTTATGGTTGGATTTGGTGATGCGAAAAGAAGGTGGTCTTTGAGAGGAAGAGCTTAAGAGTTCGGACGTGAGAAAAGAGATGCGATGTCTCTTTTCAAGTCACGTAGTCATGAATAAAGAAAGAGTTTTATATGCCTTTCATCCCACTTGTATGCTTCTTGATGTTATGTTTTGTTGACTTATATGCTTAAGTATTGTCATGCATTCATGCCCTATTATGTTGCATTCATGACATTAAGATGCATGCTAAAAGGAATGGACCTTGGATAATTAGTTTCATAAACCCTAAATAATGAATCTAGTATGCATGTACACCTTTTATAAATAAACCCAAGGTTCCTGGGAATGTGAACGATGTAACCCTAGATAGGAGGTTCCTACCGAGATTCTTTAGTAAGAATTCTCACTCCTTTCTCTTCTTTCTTTCTCTTCCGTCACATCTTTAGAGTTCGATGGCGACATTCGTGGTCTTTATTGACACACCCGTCTGGGAAGTACACTATGACCCGGATCAATGCTCTTATCACTTTGAGGGTCGATGTGCTGTTCGTGTTTTTGTGTACATAGGATGACCTTTTGCTTACCCGGTTTCCAGCTCCCAGTTCACTCCTACCGCTCCTTATGGAGGCAACGAGCTGATCTTCGAGCGCACCCGCACAATGCCTATCCGTGACTACCCGGAGTATGTGCCCCGTTTCGAGGAGGTCAGGGGCGGATTCGTCTGAGGATTTACTGATGCACGCCTATCCAGAGGGCTCTGCTCCCTTTCCCCTATTTAGGTAAGAGGGGAGTGAGGATACCGTGATGCAGCCGCGCTTAGCAAGGAGAACCGAGATGCGCCCGCGCCGAGGAACTCACGTTCAGCCAGCACACGTCCACGTTCCACTCCATTGGCCCACTCAAGAGGAGATCGAGCGGTTCCCCTATTACCTCCCTCCATCACCCGAGGGTCCTCGCCGTCCCTATACCTCATTGGAGTGCTATTCGAGTACTCGAGTCGTCATGAGGATCTCCCCTTCGGCAGTATCTTTTGGGAGGGGGTTTGAGATTAGTACTCCTAGCAAGAGGGTAGAGTAGTTGGTTCTCATTTTCTGTTGTTTCATATACTTTACTGCTTTCTTATTATCTTGCATGTACTCCAAGCTCCGCCCGATTCTATAAGGGCGTGACTATATAAGTACCTTTAACTATTATATTAATGAAGTGTTCTCTTTGTAATGTTAATCATTGATTCTATTGTTATATGCTTCGATTATTGTGTTCATTATGATTGTTATTTGTGCTTTAAGTTTCTGTCTCATGATTAGATAAGAATGCGGCTCTCACTTTGGTTTTACATTTCAAAGAAAAATTTTACCGTAATTCCGCTAAGTATTTTATTAAATGAATGAGACTAAGAAGTAACAACCTAATGATTAATCTAATATGCTCTAGAGTATTGGGTTAAAAATTAGGGTGTTACACTCACACTTATGCTCAAGTGCATATAAGAATTTGCACAAATGCTCTCCTAAGCCTAAAAGGTTTGAAATGTTCATGGTTTTTCACTTTTGTCTAAGGATGTGCTAGAACAAAAGAATGGGCAAGAAGGCTCAAAAAGCCTAAGCAATGGTAACATGCAAAGGGTGACTATATAGGCAAGTGGCTAAAACAAGAAAAAAAAATGCCTCAATCATATTCAAGCATGCACATGGAAACATATTTTCAAACAAGACCTTAAGTAAGTTCTAGAATGCAAATCCAAAGAGGTAAACACACATGAACAAATAAGTATGGCACGTAATAGTCCAATTAAAGAGACTCAAAATCTCATAAGAAAAGTGCATGTACTCAATCCAATCAACACAATGAATCCACCAAGCATGCAATACAAAATAAAGTCAATGCCAAGCATGTCAATATAGTGCACGTGGTATGAGCCTATGCATGTGATCTCTAAGGTGCCAAAGGAATGTTGTAGAACACAAATAAAAATAAATATGATACAAGACTCAAAACTAAAATGAAAATAAATAAAATGAAGAAAAAAAAGAAGAGAAAAGTAAAGAAAAACCTGACGGTGGGTTGTCTGCTACCCAGCACTTTGTTTTAACATCCCTAGGTTGGACAGTCATGACTCACATGGAAGGTGTGCAGTGTCAACCTACAAATATGCCATCTGAGCCCCTAAATTTGTAGGGGTCTTATAAAGGTGCATCAACTTATGCCCATCAATGTCACACCGAGTCATCCTGGAGTTCTCCAGCTCAATTACACCATTAGGATGCACATAGGTGACCAAGAACGGTCCCTTCCATCTAGATCTCGACTTTCCAGTCATCAGTGTTGACCAAGGCTCATGTAGCAAGATCCACTGCCCCTCACAGGGCATCCTTCCTAATATGGGTGGTTCATGAAGCACCTGGCAAACTGATGACTACTGCCTGGGTGGTGAACCTATATCTAAAAAGTTGGGACATTCTATAACAACAGGTGTATCATATCTCATGGAAGAAGGAAAAGTAGAGAAAGGGGAATCTGGATCCTTACAAAGCAAATTACCACAAGCATCATCAATTAAAGAATCAATGACATCAATGCCAAACACGGAGTGTTCCTCATAGGGATGTTTCACAGCATTAGATAAGTTAAATTGGACTTTCATGTCCCTACACTCCATGGATAATGTTCTAGCATGAACATCAATCATGGTTTTAGTAATTTTGAAAAAGGGTCTACCCAAGATCAAAGTATGCTAGCTGGCATTGGTGTCATTTACCCATTTCAAGTGCATAGAAATCAACAGGGAATACTAAATCATTTACCCATACTAGAACATCTTCCAATACTCCCTCTGGTCTCATGATGCTACAGTTGGCCAGCTGAATTTGCATCCCGATTGGCTTGAGCTCTCCAAAGTGTAAGGACTGATAGAGTGATTTAGGAATAACATTAATGCCAGCTCCAAGGACAGCTAGGGATCTCATGATGTGCAAGTTCCCAATGGTGCAAGGAACATAGAATGTGCCCAGGTCCTTGCACGTGGTTGGCAGGTTGCTTGGCTTGATAATGGAGGAAGCATTTGCCCCTATAGTCACTTTATCCTCCTCACTGCCCTTTACTTTCCTCCTATTAGTGCACAAATCTTTCAAGAATTTTGCATATTTAGGAATTTGCTTGATTACATCCAATAGAGGAATATTCACTTGCACTTTCCGGAAGGTTTCCAATGTGTCAGAATCCAAATCTGCTGCAATGACTTTCCTGGGTTGTATCCTTTATGGGAATGGTAGTGGGGGAGTAAAGATTTTGTCTCAGATTGCCTCTATTGAGCGTTACAATGTTGTTTGAGTGCTGTGGTGCTCTCCAGAAACTCCTGTTAGTGCTTACTCAGTCTCGGTTAAGTGTTGCAACGCTGTTTGAGCATTGCAGTGCTCACTCGAGGGCTTTTCCACTCCTAACTCACCTTCTGCCACTCCCAAATCACCTTCTGCATGCTTAGTTAAGCGCCGTAATGCTGTTTGAGCATTGCAGCTCTCAACAGAAACCTTTTCTCTCTCAGTTCTCTTTTCTCATATTTCCTTTGTAGGCCTTGTTCTTTCTGGAATTTTCATACCAGACCTCAAGGTAATTCCATACACATTTTCCTTTGGATTAGGCATGGTTTGAAAAGGAAACTGGGTAGCTAGGATCTGTTGACTCTGGTTTTGCTTAATTTGAGTCACCTCTTCTCTCAGCTGGGCATTTTCTTTTCTAATTTCTTGTATTTGCTTCATCATCATCTCGGTCATAGTAGGATCTTAGCATGGAGGTGCAGGAAGAGCCTGTTGCCTTTGATGAGGTGCTAGATTTTTTTGCTATGAAATTGGGTTGATAATTATTTCCCCACTTCAAATTAGGGTGATTCTTCTAGCTAGAATTATATGTATTCCTAAATGGCAATTGGCCTACCTGATTCTAAGGTGGACTTTGGAAGGGGAATGTTGTCGCTACCCTAGTAGCTGAATCATCTTGCAAAGTTGGGCACATGTCAATGTGATGGTCATTTGAAGTACATATGCCACAGATCTTGGAAACTACTAGAGTTGTTGCCTAGCTAGCCATCAGCTATTGCATAATGGCAACAAGTTAATGTAAAGTCTATGTCAAGAATGGATTTTCTGGTTGGGTCACGTCATGAAGGCCTCTAATAGTTGGGGCTGCTCTAGAACCAAATTGCTGAAAATTTGCAGCCATATTCTCAATCAAAGGATGGGCCTCTACCAGAGTTTTATCTAGAAGTACCCCTCCACTAGCAGCATCTATCATACATCTATCAGCAAGTACCAACGCCTCATAAAAGTACTGAAAGAGGAGTTGCTTTGGAATCTGATGATGGGGGTAGCTTGCACAAAGGAGCTTGAAGCACTCCTAATATTCATGTAGAGTCTCATCAATTTAGCAGATTCTGGAGATCTCTTTTCTGATAGAAGCCACTCTAGAGGCAGGAAAATACCTCTATAGGAAAAGCCTCTTCATCTCTGTCTAGCTATTTACAATCGTATCTGGTAAATTAAAGAACCAATTTTTCTACAGCACCCTATAGGGAGAAGGGGAATGCTCCGAGCTTAACATCATCCACCTCCACCCCATTGGGTCTCATGCCAGAACACACCATGTGTAACTTCTCTAAATGTCGGCGGGGGTCTTCTCTAGACAGCCCATAGAGTTTGGCCAAAGCATGAACCATATACCTTTTAAGCTCAAAATCATTGTTTAGCTTGGGGTATATAATGGCCAAAGGCTGTTGGGTAAAATCAAGAGCAATGAGCCCTCTCAGTGTATATTGGTGTTATAACACTAAGCAGAGGATCAAAATGCTCAGATGGTTCCATTTGTTGACGCTTTGCCTTTCTGATTTTCAGTAGACAAAGAATGCATTATACAAGGAAACAACCAAATTTTTTTTTTTTTTTGGTAGAATTTAATAGACAAGAAAATAAAATAAAAAAGTAAACAAATAAAAATTTTAAAAAAATGGAATTCTTTTAATAAAAATAGAAACAGTAAATAAAAATAAAAATAGTAAAATAAAATAAATAATGGAATAAAAATAAATGAATAAATAAATAAATAATGGAATAAAATAAAATAAAATAAAAATAGTTAAAATAAATAAACAACTAAGTTCTAATGCCTCCTCGGCAACGGCACCAAAATTTGAACGGAAGTTGTCGCCTACTTCCTCAAATTAGAAATTTGTTTTAATGCTAAGTTGCACAAAAAAATGTAGTAAATGACACAATCTATGTCATCTCTCAAAGACGCTTCAACACTTAGTTAGGAAAATTGGGGGTTTTGAATAATGAAATTTAAAATAATTAAAAATTAAAGATAATAGCAACAATGAAGAAGGCACTAGTGCAAGGTATTCCTAGGATTGGAAATTAATTATCGTTGACCAAATATTAAATCAAGTGGTTGCTATTAGTAATAAATTACTAGCAATTCTACTAGTGATCGATCAACCTCTGGAATTTGATAAATGCAAATAACTAATAAATGATATCTAAATTTAATTAGAAATCACATTAATTTAATGAACTAATTCTTATAGCCTAATTGGCAATCGGAAAGTTAATTCTAATGTTCTTCCTCAAACATAAACCAATAGATCTATCAATTTATACCCAAAGGGTTTCCCTAAACGACGATCGCTAATTTAGTTATCCCAATAAAGATTATAGCAATCACCACAATAATTATAGGAATAGAAACTGCAGAACATTGAGAAAACCAATGCATTTAATATCAAAAGAGGTCTTAAACATCATCCTAATCCATTCGGAAACCCTTACACTAGTAAAAAAATCTACTCCTCCATTTCTGGAGGACTACAACAATGAAGATAAAAGAACCTGAAAATAATAGCAACAATCCTTGCCACAACCTCCAAGACAAAGCACCTTCACTAATGGAACCTTTAGAGAGAAAAGAATAGAAAAGAAGAGAGATGTGGAGAGAATATGGAGAGAGATATAGAGAGAGAATAATAGCAACTAAAAATGGCAACCTAAAAGCGAGTCAAAAGCTAAGGTAAAAGTTTGTAACATTCGTATATATACTGCTCTCTAAAAATGGGTCAAAGTGGGCCAAAAAGCATATTAAATGGGCTATTTTGCGTTATCATATGAGCACTGTAGCACTCATTGAGCGCTACGGTGCTCAACAGTAAGCTATTATGATAAAAATCTTTTTTTTTTTGTGCTGTTGAGCATTACAGTGGTCAAGCAAATTTTTCCTTCGCACTAGAAATAGGGATTGTAGCCCTTTGAATAAGCTTTCCAACACCACCAAAATCACCTCAATCAGACATCTGTAGCTCCAAATAATTCGAAAATACTAATTGAAGGTCAAGTTGGACAGCATGAAAACATCAGCAACCTTTAACCTTGCAACTCAATTTTCACCAAGATGTTCTTAGAACTAGGTTTTGAGATGAATGAAAGTTTTAGAAGAGTTCTTGAGCTTTCCAAAACATCTTTATTTTCCTCAATCTGATCTCTTTAGAGAGATATACGAATTTTCCATTACAATGTTTTCTTCAAATGTGCTCAAATGAGCTCAAAAACTCTTCTATTTTGCTCCCAAATTCTTCCCAATAGTTTCTAACCTTGTTCTTGACATTTTGCACTTTGATTCAAAGCTCATGTGCATAAACCCATACTCAAAAAGATAAGTCAAATGCAACAGGATATAATTACAAATTATTCTAAAATCAATGCAAACGCTAATAATTCTATTAACATCACACAATGAGGAGTAAATCAAAATCCTTATTAATTGCATCAATAACACAATAAACTTTATGCAAAAAAGCTAAGGTTTGATAGCAAGATAAGTGATAGAAATGCCCCTTATCAGTCATCATCAAAAACGAGAGATTATAAACTCCAGAACCCTTCAGAAAGTGTGAAAACAATATGTTTAGAATGATAACAGAACCAATTTAAAGAAAATGTTTTGAAATACTACTAATGTCTACCTTGAGTTTCTTGATATAGCATACAGGTACTTCCGAACTGCATAACATGTCTCGAATTGAAAATAAATTCATTTTACATGTGCAAACATAATTTATCTCATATAAAGAGATTGAACATAATAGAAGTGACTATCGTGCAAAGTATGTATACATGCCTTATAGATTGAAGAAATGAATCAAAAAATAAGAAATCAAGGCATCGGTCTTCAAAATGCAGCACTAGATATCAAAAAGTACGCGTCAAATGAAGATATCAAAAAGTACGTGTAGAATGAAGATATCAAGCAAACTCTAAAAACAACATGTTACAAAACCTTCAATCATCATGATCACAATATTTTCATCATCAATAAAGCTTTGATTCAAAACTAGAAGATTGAAAATTATCAAGGAACTGATACCGCACATCAAAAAGCTTACTTCACTGTAAAACGTTAAACCTTACTGGAAAATGAGGGAATTTTGAATTTTTGAAATTTAAATTTCAAGTCAAATCCAGTTTCAAACTAGCATGTCATCTCTTCTGCCAACTCGGTCAACCAATCCAGCTTCTAAAAGGAAGAGTTTAGAAACTATGTTCAGAAAGAAAAAAGTAGTTTCTTAAAGCTCATTAGAAACTTCAACTTTACAATGGCTTCTGCAAAAGTTCTGACATTAGATGAGATACTCCTTTATATTGCTTTTCCAAGACATAATCAAATGATCAACACATGTCACTTGGAAAAATGATAAAGGGCAACGGTCATAAAGGAAGACCTCTATAAATAGAGATGTTGTACTTAAAAAGAAAAATAAGGTTGACATTTCTGTGAAAATCTCTTCTCACATCTTGTAAAGGATCATTACTTTTAGTAATCAGTTTCCTTGGTTGTAAAAATCTTCTTTCTATGTTCCTCAATTGTCTATATGTTCTTCCAAGGAAGAATCGTTAGAAAGAAGTCATTCAAGTTATCCCAAGTTATTCACTACATATTTTAAGGAAACGTCAATGTAGGTTAATTTGAGCTGAAAACCCAAACAAAAACCATTGTATCCTCGATCCAGTAGTGATCGGTGTGAGATAGCTTGGAGAGGCTAAGGTAAAACTACTTGCAACACGATAGTACGTTGTTCTTCCAAATCACGTTTTAGCTTAGAGAGGCTAGTCAAAGACTACTTACAACATGACAGTAAAAGTTGTTTTACTTGTCATAGTTTTAGCTTAGAGAAGCTGGTCAAAGGCTACGTGATTTTAGCTTAGAGAAGCTAGTCAAAGACTACTTGCAATGCAATAGTAAATGTTGCTTTACTTGTCACGGTTTTAGCTTCGAGCCAGACTACTCAGTTTAGCTTGAAGAGATTGGAGAATAACTACTTGATTTGTGATAATAGGGGGCTATCTACTGGTCATTGGTTATAGCTTGGGATGGCTACAATAAAGACTATCCTATTTTTCTTTCTTGGGTTGTGAAAGAAAAATAGGATAGTTTTATAGTAGCCTTCCTAAGCTATAACTAGTACTAGATGTAAGCAGGATTGGTCGAACCAGTATAAATTATCTGTCTTATCTTCTTCTCCTTTTTAGTTTATTTTCATTGCTCTACATTATCATTCTATATCTGTTAAAAGTTCCTTTTTAGCTGTTCTATTACTAACGTTATGGCTAAGGAACTTACCTTATGAAATGTCTAATCTGTTTCTGGTGCACTTCAAGCTCAATGTTTGATAGTATATTTTCTAACATTTTAGTTTTGTAAAGAGATGAGAAAAGTAACAAAGCATGATTCAACCCCCCTTCTTGTGCCTTTTCAACCTACAGGAAGCATACTGACCCACCTTATTGAGTTCTTAAGGCCACTTGATCAGCAAAAACTATCAAAACCTTGAGCTTAATCAGCTCATATTATTATACTCAAATACATAGTGACACGAGCTGCTGACTATGTTGTGTTGGAAGAATATCTTGGCCTAAGAGCTTCACCCATAACCTCCACACTTTGGTTGCGATGCCAAGCCTAAAGAATGACTTAGTTCATTTGAATATTTGAATTCCTTCTATAAGATCATGTCCTCTAGATGAGCATTGAAGATCAAGGTGTAACCATGATGGGTTGATTCAAGTTTCGAAGAAAAATGAATCCAAGCCGATAATTTTTGTTGGATTAATTTTGTTTTGATTTAGGGATTTTTTGTCACCAAACTCATACTAAACAAAATCAATCAAAATCACTTTGGCTTGATTAGATGATCAGGTTGCTTGTATACTGTTATTTTTAGTCAAAAATGGAAAAAAATAAAATCTCATATTATAAACCTTCTAAATTTTTTAAAATTTTATATAAAAATATACGCTTTATAATATTAATATACATAACTAAAGCATGACTTATTAACCATGCGCGTTATAGATAGCTAAAGATTATAATATATATATATATGTGTGTGTGTGTGTGTGTGTGTGTGTGTATATTGGGCCAAGTGATGAGATTCAAATTTGTAAAAGCCTAATAATTAAATCAATTAATATTAATTTTAATTGGTTTCTTCCTGATATGACCTAATGACCTAAATCTATGCAAACCAAGTTAAGTGGTTTGATTTGAGTTCGTCAGGTTGACCCAATCAGCTTACACTCCTAATTGCAAAATCCTTTGATAATATGAATGAGCTCTGAGTAATTTTGAGATGATCAAATAGCTCCACATATCTCAAGACTATGAGATTTCACGCTGTCCTTAAAAGGAGAATATTGCATGGAACTAAGATATGTAAACATTTCCATTTCTAATGCCTATTGAGTTCCTATCACTAATTTAAACATTGAGGCCTTCGAAAAGTCTCTCAACATTGTTGCCCAAAGCTCCAATGATGCAGAGCATCTCACCCAGAGTTCTTTCAAATAAGAACAATTTTTGCATAAATGTTTAAAAATATATAATGGTACAAGAATAACCATGTTCTATGTAAAATATTGTAATTGAAGTCTAAATATAATAATTTATAACAATTTTATCTAAATGTAACTTTTAAATTAAGTCAGACCAACCCAAAGTATAGTCCAAGCCAATTTGAAAATATATTTAGCTTAAAATTTTAAAATTTGTCCCCAATCTACTAAGCTTAGGACCGGAATTATTTATCGAGTCAAGCTAAGCCTTGAACACCCTTGACATATATTTTGTGATCAAGTTGTGTTTTCTATTTTTCTTTTCTTTTCACATTTTTTAAATCATATAGTTGGACTTTTCTAATACAATTCACTTGCAATTATGCATATTTGTTTATTTTGTGTTTTATATGTATGGTCCTTTTATCTTTCTACTTTTCATGTCTTTTGGGGATAAGAAAAGAAGAGAAAACATTCATAAGGGACTTCATCAAGTCAATGACATGTTGAGCCTCTTTGAATTGTGTACAAAAAGTTTCTTCACCAAAAGCTTCTTCAAATGGTTCAAGGAGAAGGCTCCTGTCCTCACTAAACTTTGAAATACTGAATACTCATAAAATGTTTCTTTTGTAAGTACCATAAATTTGGGCCTAGTGTTTAAATTTTAAAGGAACTTTAGTCATATAGTAAGGATAAAAAAACTCTTCACTCTCTAACTTTTTATACAAGCTGAGAAACGAGATTTTAAAGAGATATAATGATAATCAATGTTCAATTCTTTATTGATTTATAGTTATGAAATGGAGAAGTTATGTAATTCTATATTTGAATACTTATTTGGATACATGGTGTCTTTTAATTGAAAATCTCCACTCTTGAACTACAAATCACTACTAGAAAAAAAGAACTTTGCAGCGGTTGCTTTTGTTAGCTCCAAAACCTTTCAAAAGACTTACAGAAATATGTCGAGTGATGATATAAAAAATTTTAAAAAAATACGTTTGGAAGAATGATTGATGTTTCCTTAAGTTTCTTGACATAGTAAACAGGGTGCTTCGAATGCATTATACGTTCTTTAAAGCTTAAATACTTTCACTATACATCTGCCAGCATGATTATATCTCATGAAAAGAGATAAAGACTAAATAGAAATGAATATTATAATGTGAAATAAATGTATGTGTGCCTACTGGACTAAAGGGATCATTCATACACAAGAAACTAAGGCATAGATCTTCAGAAAGTAGAACAAGACTTCAAAAAGTACACATGAAATGAAGATGTCAAGCCAAATATGAAACAAGGACATTTTACAACCTTCAATTATCATTATCACAGATATATAAATCACACATGCTCTGATTGAAGACTAGAACATCAATCTTTCATCAATCTTTTGAAACAAGGACATTTTAGAATGTGCACATCAATATAAAACACTGTACTTCACTAAAAATGAAGGAAATTTGAATTTTTGAATTTCAAATTTCAGGTCAAACCCAGTTTCAAACTAGCATATCATCTCTTATACCTTTTTTGTTCAACCATTCCAGCTTCTAGAAGGAAGAGTTTAGAAACCATGTGCAGAAAGTAAAAAAGATAGTTTTTTAAGGGACATCAGAAACCTCAACCTCTTAATGGCTTCTGCAAAAAACTTTGACACCATATGAGCAACTCCTCTAGATTACAGTTTCAAGACACAAATAGATGATGAACACGTGTCACTTGGACAACTGATCAAGGGCAACGGTCACAATGGGAGACTATCTATAAATAGAGATGTTGAGCCTTCAAAGACAAGATCTTAACATTCTCACAAGTGCTAAAACGCTACCAAAATCTTTCCCTCATCTTTTATTATGAAGTTTGTTACTTCTTGTAATCAGTTCCCTTATTTGTAAAATTATTTTTCCTATGTTCTTCCTTAGAAGAATCATTAGAAAGAATTCATTCAAGTCATCCCAGGTTTATTCACTATATATTTGTAAGAAAACTTGAGTATAGGTTAGTTTGAGTGGTAACCCAAACACTTAACCTTTGTATCCTTGATCTAGTATTGATCGGTGTGAGATAGCCTGAAGAGGCTACTACAAAAATACTTACAATGTGATAGTGAAGGTGTTCTTGCTGGTCACGATTTAGCTTGGAGAAGCTGGTCAAAGACTACTCCATTTTAGCTTAGAAAGGCTAGGACAAGACTACTCAGGGTTCAGCTTGAAAAGGCTAGTGAATAACTACTTGGTTTGTAATAGTATGGGTTATCTACTAGTCACTGGTTATAGCTTGAGAAGGCTACTGTAAAGACTATCTGGTGTTTTCTTTTTGGGGTTGAGAAAGGTTAGTGGAACTTAGTTGTTGCTAAGAACTGGATGTAGGCAGATGTTGGCCGAACTAGTATAAAATTACTATGTAGTATCTTCTTCTCCTTTATCCTTTTAATTTCATTGTTCAGCTTAACCAAATCCATTTCTGTTCAAGTTTACCTTTTCAGTTTATTTGTTACTAATGCTATAATTCAAAAAGTGACTTTCTAAATCTTCTAACCTTATTTCTGCTGTACTTCAAGCTCAATGCTTGATAGTCTTTGTTTTAAGTTTCAATTGCTAAAAGGTAAAGAAAAGTAAAACACTATTCAATCGTCCTTCTTGTGTGCTTTTCTACCTACAATTTTCACATTTAGTGACTGTTCAAACTGCCACAATTTTCAACTCGCAGAGGTTTTGGAACTACTGCCATGTCAAATGGCAGAGGTTCTAACCAACCAGCGGAATAACCATCGCAAAACTCTGTGTGCTCATAGCGGTGATCTTAAACCGCCACGAAAAACTAGGTGGACAAATGACATAGAAGTGCAAAATAATAGATTTATATTCCCAAAAATAGTGGAGGCGGTTGCAAATTGCCCTTAAAAATCTTGTGGCGATTCAAAATTGCCACAAAGTATAAAATAGGAAAAAAAATTCTCATTTTTTTATTCTTTGTCATTATTCTAATTATAGTTACTTCTTCCCATAACAATTACCTCCAAGTATCCAAAAAGTTCAAGCATAAAGAGAATGTTAAAATAACAACAAGAACTGATTACTTATAATAACAAAAAAAAAGGTCTCAAAATAGATAATAAATCATAATATATTACATGTCTTAAACATTTGAACTTCTTACAAAGTGATAAAATAAATTAACAAAATAAGCAAGTCTTTATAATCTTGCAACATCATAGAAAGAATAAGTAAAATAACCAAAGGCAAAAATAATTGTAAGAACACAATGGCAGCAACTTCATGTTACTCGTCATAATCCTCACTTGACTGATGATGAGTTGCTAACCAAACATCACCAAAGGGCCCTTTGCCAGAAAGCATGAGAAGTTATATGATTTTTTTTTAATGATAAATATGGAACTAAACATTCACAAATGACAAACTATAAGGCATTATTATTCAGAACTATTTCCTAGCAACTCAGTAACATATCTGAAAAAGAAAAAGGGAAAATAGTTCAAAGATCAAGTTTACAACCATCCAAAGGGCACTCCATATGTTAGGATTAAAAATTATACTAACTATAAGGTCGATCTAGTATAAAACAAAAGAACACAAACAAGCTGATTCCAAGTTTGCATTCTTAGTATAACATTACAAAACATGGGGGATATGATCCATTATCTTGCTAATTGTATATGTAAAACATCAATGGAGTTGAATTATAAAATATAAAAATAAATTATTTTAAAATTAATCTTTAATAAAAAATTCAATTCTTCCATTAAATTTTACAGCCTAAGACATTCTTCTCCTTTTGTAAAGCAGGGGTGGCCATGCCCCCTCAAATTTTAATTATATATACTTTGACTCCCTGATAAAATTTTTACATATTATAAAGATTTATAAAATAATATATTATTATTTTTATGAGACATTATATAAGTTTATGAGACTAAAATAAGCCATAATTTGTCCTATAGGTCATTGAATCCTTTGCTAATTCCAAGTAGTATATGGGAACCCTATCACCGTGTAGTATATTCTCTTAGCAAAACTATAGGGTACTCGATTGAATATTTTCCCCTACATTGTTGTGTCATTGAACTTGCATTATAGGTTCCCTATAAAACAAAATATAGCAATGTACAAAGAAAAAGTAGTAAACAAAACAAGATGAAATATAATATTCCCACTTGAGTGAAAGGAAATAAAAAAGGTTGTATCACCGCAGAATGAAACACAAAGGGAGCTATACATTATCATATCAAACATTTTGTGTATCATCTAACAACTTAGGTAGAAAGAGAGGCTGAAAGGTGTTAAAGAAATATGAGGCCATCGAAATTTAAAACCAATGAAGTACCTATATCTAGGATAACAAGTTATGTTCCCTAAATAAATTCCGAAAAGCAGTAACCAACAAACAAAAACAAATCTATGACATGCTCATCCAAGAGCGGACAAAACAAATTACATGAATTCCACAACTAATGTTGATTTGACTAGGTGAATAACTAACAATGATTAATGAAACTATCAAATGGAAAGCATTTGCACAGTCCTTATGTGACATGATCCATTAGGCCAGCATATGGGTTGAGGTGAAAAAAACCCAATCAAGTGCATCACTTTGAAAGAGTGTTGGTGATTGCAAGCATAAATTCTTCAACTGCTTTGAGGAGCACCAATGAAATAACATGTTTTTAAAAGCTAAACCATGTTTTTTCATTTACAATCTTAGATGAAGCCTAAGGTGGTTCCTATTCTTATATACACAAAAATATACAAAAACTATATATTTAGCTTCATAAACTAGACCCTAAGGATCATATGGGTTCGCTTTAGAGAAAGGCAAGCATAATACTTTGCTTTTATTCACTATGTGATAGTATTTTGACTTCCCTCTCCTTGTGATTTAACAAATTAATATATGCTTATACTTAACCAATTCAATTCAACTTAGCAAAACATCTATGACTATTCTAGAATAATTTATAGCCACGTCTCCTAGCAGTTCTACAAGACCATTTTTGTAACACCCTAATTTTTAACCCAATACTCTAGAACACATTAGGTTATTACTTCTTAGTCTCATCCTTTTATTGAAATACTTAGCGGAGATTACGGTAAATTTTTTTTTTTTGAAAACATAAAACCAAAGTGAGAGTCGCGTTCATCGTAAAGCAGGAATGTAAAGCACAATGACAAGTCAAGTAAAGCACAATAAATAAAACATATAGCAATGGAACAAAGATTAACACACTAAAAGAAATATTTTCATTAATACTATAGTCTAAAGATACATATAGTCACACCCTTATAGAATCGGGCTGAGCTTGTAATACAAGGAAAGGAAATACAACAGAAATATAAATGCAAGGAAAACATAAATAAATCACAACTACCCGAGTGCACCTAAAGTGGATAACCTCAAGACAAAATAGGGTTTATCCTAATTATGAGTGAGTGTGTACACTAGACCTCCCATAAGACCTCAGCTACTGGAACCCAGGATAAGTTGGGGTATAACTGATCCATTGACGCAGTGCAACAGGAGTAGGCACGCGCGGTGGCAGTACATAAGCTCCTCGGCTAGGGCGCATCTTGGTTCGCCTAGCTAACCTCGACTGCACGACGGTCTCCTTGCTCCCTCCTCTCACAAACTGAGGAGTGGGAACGGAACTCTCACTATACATGTGCGTCGGTAGGTCCTTAGAAGGATCGTCCTCCGAACCGGGAGACCGGGACATGTAGTCTTGGAAGTCACGAGGCATCGATCCTCCAGTATAGGTCCAAAGAATCCTCTCATCATGCGTCCGGGCAAGCTCAAAAACCATAGCGTCATCGTAAGGGGACATCAGGGAGAAGCGGTGACTCTGTACAGAGTGAGCGAAAGGACGTCCAATAAACATGAAAACTCGAACCGTGCACTGTCCCTCAAAATGATAAGATCTGTGGTCCAAATCAAAGTGCACCTCCCACGTCGGAGTGTCGATAAAGACCACGAACATCGCCATCGAGCTCTGAAGGTGTGACGGAAGAAAGAGAAAGAAGAGAAAGGAGTGAGAATCTTACTAAAGAATCTCAGTAGGAACCTCCTATCTAGGGTTACATCGTCCACATCCTCAGGAACCTTGGGTTTAGTTATGAAAGGTGTACATGCGTATAAGATTCATTATTAGGTTTTATAAAACTAATTATCCAAGGTTCATTTCTTTTAGCATGCATCTTAATGTCATGAATGCAACATATCAAAGCATGAATGCATGGCAATTCTTCAAGCAAATAACTTAGCAAATCATAACATCAAGAAGCATACAAGTTGCATAAAGGGGCATAAAACTTTCAATGGAACTTTCCTCAACTTTGTCACATCAATCATGATACTTTAGCATAATAAGGCCACCCTAAAAGCATCTAAGCTATGAGCTCATACCTGAGCTAGTCGTCACTAGCTCTTGCTTATTATCTGAATAAGCGAAACATAATAAAAATAATCCCGACTCCTTGAGTACAGGCTAGGGGGCTAGGGATCACCTCTTTTAGGATATACCCTCTTTGAAACGCTTTGCGGGCATCTAGCCACAACAATTTGTCCGCTTTGGTAGGCTGCATCTACTCATACCCTCACGGATTTGTCTCCCCTGGGGGTGCTCAGCCGAACCGGTGTCACCCAAGAAAGCGCGTCTCAATGCTTTGTCACATAAAAATCTCCTAGGGGTGCTTGGCCGAACCGGTGTCACCCAAGGTTTTAAATATTCACATCGTACTTCAAAAACATTCTCAAGTCCTTTAGGTTTGATGGAAATTCAGTAGCATAATGGCTGTAAATTTCCTTCGAACCGACTTTATGCCACAAGCTTATAACACATACACATTTCTCATTCAACTTTCATGCTCATGATAAACTTAATAACTCAATAAATCATTTCATCATAGCTCATGCATCATCCAAGCATATACATCCAAACATCATACTTGCATAAAACAACTCATAGCATAAAAAGATCTCTAAATTTTTTATGCTTTGACCCTTAAGGTCCTTTAACTTGAAATCTAAGTTGTATATCATCACAACCTAAGCTCTCGGGTACCTATAGGCTCATGTCTAAGTATTCCTCACTCAATTCTATGATCATAAACAATTCTAAACCTTGAGAGTACAGAATCCATAATTCATACTTTACGGGTACCTAGGAATCACAACATTGACCCTTTCTAAGTTCGGTTTGCTCCTAAGGCATCAAGATCAAGTCCTAAACCAATTATGAGTAGTTCCTACACATTTAAACTAATTATAAACCATAATTTCTAATTATTAACCCTGCTGGATAGAATCCAGAAAATTACATCTTTAAGGGATCTAAAAAGTCTCAAATTAATTCTTTTCTAGTTACTAACTTGTCTTATCTTTCACATATGAATTTTTACATCAAATATACATGAACATACTCATATTATCATCCTCAAAACAGCATAAAACAGTGAGCATAGCAAGCAAGGCAGAACCGAAATTATCTCCATCAAACAAAGCATAAAACTTGATTTCTAAAACACATAAATTACTAGTTTCTCTTGGAACCTTTTGAAAACTTCTAAAACTCATTTAAAAACAATTTATTTCATCAAAACCATCATAAGATATAAGAGGGCAATAGCTAATTTAAAATGACCTCAAGAAGATTTAAAATCATAAAACTTTGTTCAAGACATCTCTTGAGCTTGTCTAAACTTAGAAAAATTATAGAACATAAGTTTTAGGAACTAGGAATCAAGGAACTAGGAAGCATATATTTTCAAGTCTTTGTTTGAGATAATAATGGGTAAGTCTATGAGCTCTAAACCTCTTAAGTTATGACATAAAAATAAATATGCAATGTACTTTGTTTTAGTCTTTATTTTAGAGATGAGAACATAAAATAAATATGCTATGCAAACTCATTATTATCTTAGAGATTTAGTGAGATCATAAACATAAATGTGAAGATGCAAGTTCATTCTTTAATCTTGAGCATTTAGTGATGACATAAAAGTAAATATGAATGCAAGTCTTTTATCTTAAATTAGAGCTCATGTGAGACTTTTAAAGAGAACTAAAAATCTCAACCCAACATCTATCTCATCAACAAAGTGAGCTTTAGAGTTCTTGAACCAAGCTTTCAAGGAAAACTATATGGCTCTTTGAACATCATCATCAAGCTCCAAGGATAACAATCTCAAACGAAACAAAATCATAAAGAAAAGGAAGCAAGAACCGAAAACATAAAGGAAAAGGAACTAGAGCCGAAATCAAGCAAGGAAAAGAAATGAGATTGAAACTAAGCCATGTTTTTTATTAAATACCCAAAACCCCTATCTAGAGAAGATCTCTAGAACGTGCCGACCAACTTTAAGGTTGACAATGGTAGGCTTGGGCTTTTTGAAATCTTAGATTAATTTTTCTTAAGTTGAAAAACCATGTGAGCTAAGTATCATATAGATAAAGTTCAAAGAAAGGAAAAACTCAAGCTTTAGAGGTCTCTTGGAGATGAACACAAGGTCATTCTCTAGAGGCACTCATCATCAAGCCATCATGCCAATAACAAGGCCTTATGGCTGAAATAAGGAAAAGGAAAGGCAAGGGAGAGTTTAAAAAGAAACCAAGAGAAACCTTGAGGAAATCATAATTTTGAGTAAAAACAAAAGTTTAAAGCAACTCCTACCAAGAGATGAAGAGAAAAGCTTGATCTTGAGGATGAAAATGAGATGAGCAAAACCTCCTAGGATATTGAGGATGATTCAACCACCAAGAGCAAAAGAGAAAGGAGATGTGTTTTGAGGAGGCTTGTGTTTAAGGTTAAGTGTTTAAGAGGTTTGATGATGATCTAAGGTTTTAGTGTGGTGGATTGAGGTTGTAAGGTGATGATGTGAAGAGGAGATGAAGATGAAGAAGATGAAGAGGGAAGCAAAACTCTCTTGAAGCTTTGAGAGAAAAATAGAGGAAACTCACAAAAGCTAAGAACACTCAAACTTGCCAAATGAACCAAAGTAGCACAAGTTCTTCCAAGGCACCTATTTATAGAAAATGAAACAATGAAGGCTCACTCAAGGGAGAGCCTTGGCCGTAGCTTTGGAGGCAAAGGGGGAGAGAAAAATATCTCTTGCACAATGTCATTCAAGCATGGTTTGAAGCATGGTAAGCATGGGTTAAGTTATGGCTCAAAGTATGGTGATTTTCCTTCAAATTTGAACTAAAATAATCTTTCTAGAAGGCAAAGAGGGCTGGCAGTTTTTGAGCCACAAAAATGAGAGAAAAAGTCTTCTAGAAGTTGTCATATGAAGCATGGATGAAAGCATGGTGTTTGTGACTCAAAGCATGGTTCATGGTGAGGTGGAAGCATGGTTATTTTGAGTGTAGGAATTCACACATGTGATGGAAAAATGGGGGTATGGGTTCAGCCAGATTGGGGACAGCCAAGGGGGAAAGAGATTTGTTCATGTAATTATGTGTTAATGATATGTTTAGGAGTGTATTAGTTTAGGTACAAGGTTAGGAATCATTAAGCACAAGTTTAGGCAATTAAGAATAAGATTAGGAATTTTATGACAAGGTTAAGGAGTGCTCATACACATTTAGAGAGTTCAAAATTCATTTTATGAGTAAACTATATAGACAAATTTCCATGATTTAAGGAATTGGAGAGAGAAAATACTATTCAAAATTCCATGACTAGGAATCTTGAATTTAAAATATGATTTGAGTTTGAATTAACCAATCTTAGGTTCTAATTGACTTTAATAAATTATTTTGACTCTAGATTAATTAAGGAAATTAATTAACCTTCGATTAGAGCCTAATATTGCTTAGGTTTACTTAATCACGCGATTAAGCTTGAAAACACAAAACTAGAGGCAAAATCATAATTTTGTACAAATTTTGCCCGGGACCACTGGGACAAAAACTGAGGTCACAGAATACATAAAGATGTCTTTTAAAACTATCTGGAGAAGTTTCGGGTTCATCAGCCACTTGCAATCGGGTTAAACACCACAGAGGTATTTTGGTCATTTTGACCCGAAAACTCAGAAAATGAGATTTTCGATCCTAGAAAGGTACACAGGTCAACCAATCCCCTTCAAACATTGAGTTTACCCCTCGAGGACTGTCGGGTAAGCTATCCTCAAGTTTCGGGCTGAAAATGACCTTAGGGGCATTTTGGTCATTTTCACTCTAACAGAAAATCGGGGCGTTACAATTTTGAACACTTCAAAGATTTCAACTGAAATAACAGGTTTAGGAGTTAAGTATAGGAAATAAAAGAAATGAGAAGAACCTCTTGGACACTATAGCAGTCCAAATCTCCTAATGTCTAAGCCAATGTATTGGTAGTCCCCAAAACGAACAAGAAGATGATCATGAAAAAAATTCGAGTCCATCTAAGAAGTACCTATGCTTATAGGGTTATCTTTAACTTCCCATTTGAATATATTTCCAGAAGAACCATACACAATTATGAGAGTTTGACCTCCTACTCTTCTTATTTTCCTATATCAGGTGGAGTTGATACCAATGGTGTTTAGAAATTAGACTTTCCTATTCAACCATTTACTCTACCCGCTCAACATTCAACACCAAAACCACCATCAAATTCTTTGCCATCAATTCCAAAAGTGACAAGTCCTGCACTATCACCGTAAACTCCAACAACACTAAATCAACAACAATGACTAAATATTCTCCTACCTTACAATTTACAGTTTCCAGTAGCAAGATAAGGACCTTCCTAATAGATAATTGTTTCCAAATAAAGTAACAACAATGACAAACAAAATTCAATTAAAAAAAACTCAAGTACCAAATCATTGAAATATTGTTTCCAGAACATGTGGAATAGCTTCTAATTTCAAGCAAAGCCACAAAAAAATAAAGGAAAAAGCATAGGTAAATAATCATAGATTTGAAAAACTTGGAAGATATGAACAATGATACTAACAAAAATAATACAAAAACAAAATAATAAAATAAGGAACACCTCAATGGACTTCAGGGGACTTCACTTTGAATCACATGATTCCTGTGAATGGTGGCTTTAGGTGTGAAAGGGCAAAGAAGATATTCTCCTGAGCTTTGAAGAAAATTCAAATAAAAATTACATTAGGGATTTGAGATTCAACTAATGCAATTTGAGGGTGGAAAATTCCAAAAAAGAGTAGAAAGGCAAACATGCGACTATACACGTGAACTGATGCAGATGTGTGGAGGCTTGAACAGCAGACCGACAAACTGAATGTTAGGCCGTAAGAGAGAGAGAGAGAGAGAGAGTAGGTTTGTGACAGCGAGATAGGTTGAGCGAGACAGATCTTGAGCGAGATAGAGAGACTGAGCAGTGCAAAAATCACTAAGGATTTAGGGGTTTCTGAACACCCGAGAGGCTGGGGTTTGGAGTGCCATAATCACTAAGTATTGAGAAAAGGGAAGGAACGATGATTCCTCCAACCACAGGGAAATATTTGATATCTTGGTCAATGATGACAATTCTTCTCAACCGCCATGAGATGAGTGTTAAGAAATGCCCATTTTGTGGTAGTGAATTCCCTAAATTTTATGCATGAATCTATACCTGCCTAATAATAAGATAGGAAAGTTAAAGGGAGAATTATTACTCCTAGAGATGCTTATGATTGCGCTCAACCTAGTTCTCAAAGTCCAACTGGCCAGATATTAGGCTATGATTTATCAGTCTCTAAGGAGCCAATTAGTTGGTCTGCCCCATGTTGGGCCCTAAGTTTGGTCCCTTCACTTTAAATAGTTAGATGGTTTATAGTTGTTATTGTACGGCTTTGTATAAGCATGTGCATTTTTTCCCTCAATTTGTTAATGAATAACTCTTTTATGCTATATTTGCAAATGTACCACCTGTTTTGTTCAGGTATGGCTTCCTTCTAATTGTGGCATTAGGTTGCACGATTTGGGGTTACCATCAAAAGATAATATTGTGGTAACCATTGAAGCATTTTAAGATTAGGGTAAATCGATCATCCTCCATTAGAGGAAGACGTTTGTTAAGGGACATTGAGCAGTAGTTCCAACTCCATTCATTGATCCCTCTATTAGCATTTCCAACTCCATTAAACTCTAAATTTGTTGGAGCAAATCGTAGTCTTTTCGAGACATACTCACCTCATAATCCTTTTGGTGGTGCTACACTAATTTGGAATTGCATGGAGGGTATTTTGTGTCTACAGAACGGTTGAAGATATCCTTCAGAAGAAAGTGGTTGTAAATTGTCAAGGAGACTACACACAGAGGATAGTAGATCTACAATGAGAGAACATCATGGTTACTACCATGGTGAGCAAAGATGCCATCAAATTCCAAGCTTTGAGATTAGGGTTTTCAAATAAAAAATACAAATTTATGAAAGTCCAATTCTCCTGACTTTTAATTAGGGAGAACCAAGGAAAAAGCCATGATTCAATGTGTCTTAACACCAAACTATGACAAACTTATCCTAGCAGCTAATTAAGAGGTGTGACTATTTTACTTTGTGAGCTGTGTAGTGTGACATGCAATGTTAGATCCTAAACATTTGATAACAATAATTTTTTGTGTGGATGTAGTTTATCAAACGTAATGGTTCTCTACTCAATAACTAAGTGACATCTTTAATTTGGGATTCACAACTAACTTACATTTTGATATAAATGGTACTTTATATTTTAGTATAGTGCAATCTATCCAATGCTCCATAGGGGAAGTGCAATGAATCTTTAAACATTCCAGGAATTTGTCACGACATGACTTGTGACCATGACCAGCATGTGAGGGATGGGTTCCCCGTGGAAGCATCTAGTAGTGTGATTAGCAAATATGCATAAAAAAATAAAAACATACAATACAAATAATTTAAGTTAAACTAAATTTCATAATCCTAAAATGTTTTCAAATCACAAATCGTGAATATAAAACTGTGTAATAATAATATTTTGGGTCGAAGCCAAACATAATTAAATAACTGAATGTAAAAAATAACTAAACATAGTAATATGCATGTCTGGGATTTTACCTATACAATTACTGGAGCACTGTTAAACTAACATAAATCTATAACGAGCTTCACTCCAAAGTAAAGCTCACCAAAGGAAGCTGCAACACTATGTAATGCAACTAAACTGTAGCTATATCTGTAGATGAAGAAAAAGAAAGGGGGTGAGTTCATCAAAACTCAGTGGACGAGACTCCACTCATAACGCACATGGGACAATAATAAAAGTACATATAATATACATACAATTGATATAAAATATTTTAATATTTAAATACATAACTATACTGAAAATAACATTTCGACTAAATTCATACAAATAATTAATAGAGAAACAAAAGCTAAACTAAATGTATTACTGCACTAAACTGACAAGTGAAATTGCAGGGCACCTAACTAGGTCCCATAAGCAGACACCACATAGGATTTCTTACTGTAACTAGGGTTGACCTAGCCCCCTGGCAGACCACTTAGTGCCAAGGTTAATAATCCTACATCTATTAACTAATTGTTCTGTTTCAAATTATTGGCTAAAACTAATATTCAACATTTCATTGTACCTTCTGTTTATGCAAAACTAGGGTTCATGTGATTTTTCAAACTGATAAAATAATTCTAAATCATACATGTAAGTATCGTTCCATGAGCTTTCTAAAATACTCAATTTTCATGATAACTACGAAATGATAATTTTTCCAAAATTTCTATAATATATGAAAGCATGTTTTCTTGGCCTAAATCATCGTAAAATTTCATAAACAATTTGTAATGTTAGGAAAGTACTAATAATGACCAAAAGTATGGCCATAAGCATAAACCTACTCACTGGTGGTACCCCAAAAAGCGCATCCATTGAGAACTTGACTCTAGGGAGTATGAATGGCACTGAAACTACCACCAAAGAGTATAATAAAAACATAAATAACCGACACTATTGCTAAGATTGAATTTGGAAAATATAAAGGAAGAAAATTATGAGAAAACTATGCCTGATAACACCCTAACTCATAAACTGATAAAAAGGGGAAGAAACTGGCCAAAATCCATGTAAATCAATTATTGGAAGCTTGGGGAAGAAGAAGAACGAAAGAGAAATACGAGAGAAAGAGAGAGCGAGAGAGAGAGAGAGAGAGAGAGAGAGAGAGAGAGAAAGATAGAGACGTGGAAAGTGTTGGCAGTGGCCAGGGTATGAATCCTGAGCCTAAGGATGAATTTATATAGTGTTGGGAGTGTTTTAATGAAATTGCGTTGTTTTGATGCATACTTGTAAAAGGGCCACCATTATAGTGGTCCTAGACCGTTATAGTGGTTAACATAGGAAGAAGCCAACCGCATGCATATACTAACCGCTATAGCAATCTTTAGAGACCGATGCATAAGAAGCCCAACAGCCTGACTGCTATAGTAGTCCCTCTCGTGGCCTCCACCACTATAGCAGTGATAAAGAATCCTAGTTTTGCACTTTTGATGATCGTTATAGGGGTGTTAGAGAATCTTGCTTCTGCACTTTTGATGTTTTCATGAACTTGGAGCCTTCTTGGCAACTCTTGTAGGTCCCAAGAGACCCTTTACTCAATCTAACTAAGGACACGAGGGCATGAGACATCAAATACTCCCCCTTAAAAGAGACTTGATCCCTAAATCTAAACAAACGTACCTTAAGGTGGAAAAAGTGGGGATACTTAGTTCTCATCACTTCTTCCACTTCCCAAGTTGCTTCTTCGCAAGAATGGTTCCTCTAGATGACTTTGACTAAAGCTACCTCCTTTGAGCAAAGCTTCTTAATCTGCCTATCCACAATGACAATTGGTTCCTTTTCATAGTACAAGCTCTCATCAACTTGGGCCGTTTGCAAAGCAAACACATAAGACTAATCAGGCATATACTTCATGAGCATATTGACATGGAACATAAGGTGTATGGCTAATAAACTGGGAAATAGTGCTAATTTGTAGGCCACCGCTCCAACTCTCTCTAAGATCTCAAATGGGATTATATAATGAGGGTTCAACTTTCCCTGCTTACAGAAGCTCATTACCCCTATCATGTGAGCTACGCACAGAAACACATTATCCCCAACCACGAACTCCAAGTCACATCAATGGTTATTTTAATAAGACTTCTGGCTAGACTGCTGCTAAGAGACGCTCTCTAATCAACTAAACTTTCTCTAAGGTTTCCTAAACTAGCTAGGTATAGACCTAGGGACTTAGCTTCCCTAAGCTCAAACCACCAAATTAGAAACCTATAACGCCTTCCATACAAGGCTTCAAATGGTGCCATCTAGGTACTCGTCTAGTAATTGTTGTTAAATGTGAACTCGATCAGGGGATAATGATCACACCCGCTCTCTCCAAAATATAACATACATGCTCTGAGCATATCCTCTAAAGTTTGTATTATCCTCTTTCACTGACCATTTATCTGGGCATGGAAAGCCACTTGAAATGTCAAGTCCACCCATATCCCAAATGCCACATGAAATTTCCTCCAGAATCCCAAAGTGAACTTGGATCCTCTACTTGATATGATGGATACTAGGACACTATGAGTCTGACTATCTTATTAATGTACAACTATGCATATTGCGCCACACTGATAGTAGTCTTCACCAGTAGGAAATGTGCTGACTTGGTCATTTTGTCTACTATTAGCCATATGGAAATGTCCACTTCCACTCTAGAATATATATTTATTGGACTAACCCTTAAGCATCTAGTACTCAACCTTGACTTGCTGGCACACCAAACATGTTACCACAAAGTCACCGACATTTCTCTTTATACCATCCCACCAGAACAACTATTTAAGATTATGATACATCTTAGCTGGCCCTACATGCTACACTATGAGATTCCTTCATCACTTTTCTTCATGGCTCGTCCACTATTGGTACATACAAATGATTCCTAATGTACAACATGCCCTTAGCATCAATCGAGAACTCCACATTTTCTCTATTAAGGACATCCTCAACCAACTTAGCTAGCTTCGAATCCTCGTCCTATTGCACCTTAATCTGTTCCACCAAGTTGATCGAGCCTTGATGTAAGTGAGGAAAACTCCTATGTCACTAAGTCTGAACTAAACTCCCTTAGCTTCTAACTTGTGAATATCCTCCACTAATGGCTACTTTACTGGCACTATGTGGGTCAAACTACTCACAAACTTTCTACTCAAGGTATCTACTACTACATTCACCCTCCTTGGATGGTAATAGATCGTACAATTATAATCCTTCGATAGCTCAAGCCATCTACGCTGCCCTAGGTTCAGATCCTTCTGTTGGAAAATATACTTCAAGCTCTTATAGTCAGAAAAGATCTTACAAGTCTCTCGTACAAGTAGTACATCCAAATTGTCAAGGCAAAGACCACTACCACCACATCCAAATTATGTGTAGGGCAATTCTACTCATTCTTCTTGAGTTGTTATAAGACATAAGCTACAACTCGTCTATGCTACATCAAGACACAACCAAGTCCAACCCTCGAAGCATTACAGAATACCAAAAAGTCACTTATCCCTGAAGGCAACACCAAAACTGGCACTGTGGTCAAACATGTCTTAAGTCTCTAGAAACTTTCTTCACACTCTTATGACCGTAGAAACCTAACATTCTTTTATGTTAGCTTGTTCATGGGTGTTGCAATCCTCGATAAATCCTGAAAAAGCTGCCTATAATATCCTGCCAAACCCAAGAAACTATGAATTTCAGAAACTGTAGAAGGTCTAGGCTATTGTTGTGTAACTCCCCAATTTTTTGTTAGAGTAAAAATGACCAAAATGCCCCTAAGGTCATTTTCAGCCCGGAATTCGAGGAAAGCCGATTTGGCAGTACTCGAAGGGCAAACTCAATATTAGAAGGGGATTAGTTAGCTTGTGTACCTTTCCGGGATCGAAAATCTCATTTTTCGAGTTTTTGGGTCAAAATGACCAAAATACCCATGTGGTGTTTTATCCGTTTGCAAGTGCCGGATGAACCCTGAAACTTCTTCAAATGGTTTTAAAAGGCGTTTTTATATATTCGGTGACTTTAGTTTTGGTCCCGGAGGTTCCAGGCAAAATTAGTGCAAAATTACGATTTTGCCCTTAGTTTTGTGTTTTTGAGCTTAATCGCGTGATTAAGCAAACCTAAGCAATATTAGGCTCTAATCGAAGATTAATTAATTTCCATAATTAATCTTAAGTCAAAATAATTTATTAAAGTTGATTAGAACTTAATAATGCTTAATTTCAACTCAAATCTTATTTTAAATTCAAAATTTCCTAGTCATGGAATCTTGAATAGTAAATTCTCTCTCCAATTATGGAATTGTGTTTTCAATTGTTTATTCACAAATGAATTTTAAATTCTCTAATGATGAATGAGCACTCCTAATCTTGTCATAAATATTCCTAAACCTCATTCTTAGTTACCTAAACTTATGCTTAATGATTTCTAACCTTGTACCTAAACTAATCTACACTTAAACCTATCATTAACACCCAATTACATGAACAAAATCTCTTCCCCCTTGGCTGTACAAATCTGGCCGAAAACCCATACCCCTCATTTTCATCACATGTGTGAATTGTTTGCACTCCAAAGCCATACCTCAAGTCATACTCACCTTACTTTGTCATACTTTCCACCATGCTTGATTTTCTAAGTGAATAACTAAATAAATTAAGCTATTTTCCTCATTTATTTGTGGCCCAAAAACAGCCAGCCATGCCTTGCTTCTAGAAGAAATATTTTATTCAAAATTGATAGGAAATTCACTCAAATCAACTTACTTGAAGCCATGCCTTGTATCATAACTTCTATACCTCAAACCATGCTTGAATGACATTATGTAAGAGATATTTTCTCTTCTTTTCCCTCCCTTTTTGCTACGACCAAGGCCTCCTTGAGTGAGCCTCAATTGTTTTGTTTTTCTATAAATAGGTGCATTAGAAGAACTTGTAAACACTTTAGCTCATTTGCAAAATTTTAGTTTTCTAAGCTTTCTTGAGTTTTCTTCCTTTTTCTCTCAAGTTTCAAGAGAGTTCTCTCTTCATCTTCATCTTCATTCTCTTTATATCTTCATCTCATCACCATCCCATAACCTCTAAACACCACCTCACAACCTTGAACCACCATCAAACCTCTCAAACACTTGACCTCAAACACAACCTCATCCAAAACACATCTCCAACCTCTTCATCCCCCTTTAGCCGAAGCCATCTTGCCATCCAAGGAGGAGTTTCTCTCTTCATCTCTTTTCAAAAGCTCAAGTTTTTCATCTTCACTTTAGGTAGGAGTGTTTTCTAAACTTGTTTTTCTTGAAAATGAGTTTTTATCTAGCTTTCTCTTGGATTTCTTTTTGAAACTTTCTTTTGTTTTCCTTCCTCTCCATTTCAGCCATGAGGCCTTGTTTATGAGCATGATAGCTTGATGATGATAGTTTCTAGATGATGACCTTGTGTTCATCTCAAAGGAACCTCTAGAGCTTGATTTTTTATTTTTTGTAAGTTTCATCTTTATTTTCTAACTCAAAATGATTTTAGCTCAAGAACACCTTTACTTTTTCTTGCTAATGGTTTCAGTTTTCCTTGTCTTTCTTCCTCACAAGGTTTCGGTTTTGGTTTCCTTTTCTTTGAGATTTTATGTTCTTTTGAAAGTTTGTTTCTTTTAAGCTTGATGATGATGTTCAAGAACCTCATAGTTCCTTTGAGAACTTGGTTCAAGAACTCTAAAGCTCTCTTTGCAATGAGATAAGTGTTGGGTTGTATCTCTAAAGTCTTGTAAGAGCTCTAGATGAGATTTAAATGAATATTACATCCATGTTTATGTTTATGCCTTGCACATCATATTTATTTCCCTTGCCATCACTAAATACCAAGAATAATAAATGAACTTGCATTATCATGTTTAAGTTTCAAGCTTTGCATTATCATATTTATATTTCAAGTCCTCACTTAAATATCAAAGATAATAATAAGTTGCATCTCATGTTTATTTTATGCTCTCACTTTATTTTCTAATGAAAGCTAAAACAAGTGCATGAGCATGTTTATTTTATGTCATCACTTAAGAGAACCTAGGGCTCAAAGACTTGCCCATTGTTGTCTCAAACAAAGACTTAAAAATATGTATTCTTTGGTCTTTGATTTTCAGCCTTAAGAGGTTTGGTTTGTTACAAGTATCAAAATCTATGTTTCATAATTTTTCTAAGCTTATACGAGTTCAAGAAAAGTCTAAAACAAGGTTTTATGAATTTAGGACATCTTGAGATAAATTTAATTTAGCTACTGCCCTTGAGATTATTTTGAGGATTTTTAAAAGATAAAAATGTTTATAAAAGAGTTTTGATAGTTTTAAAAGGGTTCCAAAAGAAACTAGTATTTTATGTGCTTTAGAAACCAAGTTTTGTGCCTTTGTATGGAGATGAATTTTCGGTTCTGCCTTGCCATGTTATGCTCTCTGTTTATGCTGTTTGGATGATGATAACATGAGTATGTTTGTGTATAATTAATGTTAAAACTCATATGTGAAAGGTCAAAGAAGTTAGTAACTAGAAAAGAATTAATTTGAGAGTTCTAGATCCCTTGGTGATTGATTTTTCTGGATTCTGTCCAGCATGGTTTAGAAATGATAATCATGGGTTTAAATTAGTTTAAATGTGTAGGAATAACTCATAATTGGTTTAGGACTTGATCTTGATGCCTTAGGAGCAAACCGGACTTAGAAAGGGTCACTGTTGTGACTCCTAGGTACCCATAAAGTTAGAATTTTGGAATCTGCATTCTTGGGGTTTTAGAGATGTTTATAGTCATAGTGTTGAGTGAGGAATACTTAGATATGATCTTATAGGTACCCGAGAGTTTAGGTTTCGATGACTTATAACTTAAATTGTGAGTTAAGGACCATAAGGGTCAATGCATAAGACGCTAAGAAATTGTTAATGTTATGAGTTTAATTATGCACGCATGGTGTTTTGATGCATGATGTGATGATATATGAGTTATGACAATGTGAATTCTTTTTATGCTAATGCTATGATGATGTGTGAGTGCATGTGCTAGGATGAAACTGTTTATATTACTTTAGAAATGGATTATGAAATGTTGAATTGAATGTGTAAGTACATGCATTATGAGTTGATGTGGCATACTATGATGAATTGCATGAATTGATGAGCATGATATGCATATTGCATGAAGTTCCATGATGATAGTTGAGGGCATGTGTTTATGATGCATTCTTGCATAACACACCGAGACGCATTTCTCCTACCTCGGTAAGGAGATAACAAAACCGTGAGGGTATGGTAGATGTAGCCTGCTAGAGCAGACAAATTTACTGTGCACTAGATGCCGTAGATGCGTTTCGAAGAAGGAAATGACCCTAACACGCACTCTGAGAGTCGGTGTATTAGGTGATCCTTAAGTCCCTAACCCGTACTCTGGGAGTCAGTGATTAGGTGACCCTTAAGCCCTTAGCCCATACTCTAGTAGTCAGGATATCATTTTTATGATCTGCTTATTCAAATAATAAGTTGGAAACTAGTGATGTGTTACCCCCTCTATTTTTCCCTATGTTAAATCTAGTGACGACTAGTTAAGATTGAGCTCATTCCTAGGCGATTAGGTGAGACAGAGTTTGGGGACCATGATAAAAATTGCCGGGGTGGTATGTCAGTTGGATTTAGGTGACTGTAACACCCTAATTCTTAACTAAACTTTCTAGAACACATTAGGTTAATCATTAGGTTATTACTTCTCAGTCTCATCATTTTATTAAAATACTTAGTAGAAATTACGGGTAAATTTTTTTTTAAAATATAAATCAAAGTGAGAGCCACATTCTCATCTAACGAGCGGCATAAATATCAATCATAAGGAAACACAAGAACTAAAGCAAGTAACAATAGAACAATGATCATAACAACAAAGGAAACATTTCATTAATAATAATATAGTTGAGGTACATAAGTAGTCACGCCCTTATAGAAACGGGCTGAGCATGTAATACATGAAAAAGGAAATACAATAGAAACAAGAAAGCATAAATAAACCACAACTACCCGAGTGCATCTATGATGGACAACCTCAGAACAAAAGAATGTTTATCCACTCTACATGTGGGTGTGTGCACTAAGCCTCCCCTAGGACGTCTGCTACTGGAACCCGGGGAAAAGTGGAGTGTAACCAATCCATGGACGCAGGGCAGCAGGAGTGGGCACACGTGAAGACTGAGCGTGAGCTCCTCGATAGGGGTGCCTCTCCGCTTGCCTAGCCAGTCTCGACTGTGAAACAGTCTCCTCGCTCACGCCTCACACGAACTGTGGTGTAGGAGCAGAGCTCTCGCTATACATGTGCGTCGTTAGGTCCTCGCATGGGTCGTCCTCTGAACTCGAGGACCGAGGCACATAGTTCTGGAAGTCTCGAGGCATCGAACCACCAGTATACGTCCGCAGAATCCTCTCGTCTCGAATCTGGGAACTCTCAAAAACCATTGCATCGTCGTAGGGTTACATCGGGGAGAAACGGTAGCTTTGTACAGGGTGTGTAAAGGGGCGTTCGATGAACATGAAGACTCGTACGGTGCACTGCCCCTCAAAATGGTATGATCCGTGATCCGGATCAAAGTGAACCTCCCAAGCTGGTGTGTCGACAAAAACCACGAACGTCACCATCGTTCTCTGAAGATGTGACGAAAGAAAGAGAAAGAAGAGAAAGGAGTGAGAATTCTTACTAAAGAATCTCAGTAGGAGTCTCCTATCCTAGGGTTACATCGTTCACATCCTCAGGAACCTTGGGTTTAATTATAAAAGGTGCACATGCATAAAAGGTTTATTATTAGAGTTTATAAAACCAATTATCCAAGGTTCATTCCTTTTAGCATGCGTCTTGATGTTATAAGTGCAACATATTAAAACATGAATGCATAGCAATGTCTCAATCAATATCTCAATGAATCACAACTTAAAGTCAGCACACAAGTGGCATAAAGGGCATATAACTTTCAAGTGGATCATTCCTCAACTTCGTGACATCAATCATGGTACTTTAGCATAATAAGGCCACCCTAAAATAACTAGGTTATGAGCTCATACCTCAGCTAGTTGTCACTAGCTCTTGCTTATTATCTGAATAAGCGAAACATAATAAAATAATCCCAACTACGCAAGTACAAGTAAGGGGCAGGGATCACCTCTCTTAGGATATACCCTCTTTGAAACGCTTTGCAGGCATCAAGCCACAGCAATTTGTCCACTTTGGTAGGCTGCATCTACTCATAACCTCATGGATTTGTCTCCCCTGGGGGTGCTTGGCCGAACCGGTGTCACTCAGGAAAGCGCATCTTAGTGCTTTGTCACATAAAAATCTCTTGGGGGTGCTCGGCCGAATCGGTGTCACCCATGGTTTTCAACTCATGTCGTACTTTAAAACATTTCTTCAACCCTTTAAGGTTTGACGGAAATTCAACAGCATAACAGCTGTTAAACCAAATTTCCTTCAAATTGAAACTTATGCCACAAGCTAATCACACAACATATTCCTTATTTAAACCTCATGCTATGATAAACTTATATCTTGAACAATCATTTCCTCATGCATCATAAACATCTCAACATATTATTGCATCATATAAATATCATAGCATTAACAATTTCTTAATGTCTTATGCATTGATCTTTAAGGTCCTTAACTCACAATCTACGTTATAAATCATCACAACTTAACCTCTCAGGTACCTATAGGCTCATATCTAAGTATTTCTCACTCAACACTATAATCACAAACATCTCTAAACCTCAAGAATACAAAATCTAAAATCCTAACTTTACGGGTGCCTAGGAATCACAACAATGACCCTTTCTAAGTCCAGTTTGCTCCTAAGGCATCAAGATCAAGTCCTAAACCATTTATGAGTCATTCCTACACATTTAAACTAATTTAAATCCACGATTTCCATTTCTAAACCTTGCTGGACAGAATCCAGAAAAATCAATTACCAAGGGATCTAGAACTCTCAAATTAATTCTTTTCTAGTTACTAACTTCTCTAATCTTTCACATATGAATTTTAGCATCAATTATACTCAAACATAATCATATTATCATCATCCAAACAACAAATACAGTGACCAAAACATAGCAAGGCAGAACCAAAACCAAGTGTGCATATAAAGGCATAAAAACATAATTTCCAAGGCACATAAAATACTAGTTTTCTCTTGGAACCTTTCTCAAACTTTCAAAACTCATTTATCAACATTTATAACATCAAAAAGATCATTAAAATGTTTGTAAGGGCAGTAGCTAAATCAAATTCATCTCAAGAGGTCCTAAATTCATAAAACTTTGTTCTAGACATTACTTGAACTCATATAAGCTTGGAAAAATTATGAAATATAGATTTTAATACTTGTAACAAATATAACCCCTTAGGGCCCAAATCAAGGAGCCAAATAACATATAGTTTTCAAGCCTTTGCTTGAGACAACAATGGGCAAGTCTTTGAGCTCTAGGTTCTCTTAAGTGATGACATAAAAATAAACATGCTCATGTACTAGTTTTAGCTTTCATTAGAAAGTAAAGTGATAGCATAAAATAAACATGAGATGCAACTTATTATTATCTTTGGTATATTAAGTGAGGACTTGAAATATAAACATGATAATGCAAAGGTTGAAACATAAACATGAAAATGCAAGTTCATTTATTATCTTGATACTTAGTGATAGCAAGGAAAGTAAATATGATGTGCAAGGCATAAACATAAACATGGATGCAATATTCATTTTAATCTCATCTAGAGCTCTTACAAGACTTTAGAGATACAACCCAACACTTATCTCATCACAAATAGAGCTTTAGAGTTCTTGAACCAAGTTCTCAAGGAACTATGAGGTTCTTGAATATCATCATCAAGCTCAAAAGAAACAAATTTTCCAAAACAAAACAAAACCTCAAAAACAAGGAAACCAAAACCGAAATTTCAAGGTAAGGAGACAAAGAAACCGAAACCAAAAACAAGAAAGGATGAAGATGTTTTCTTGAGCTAAAATCATTTTGAGTTAGAAAACAAAGATGAAACTTAGAGAAAGTAAAAACTCAAGCTCTAGAGGTTCCTTTGAGATGAACACATGGTCATCATCTAGGAGCTCTCATCATTAAGCTATCATATATCCAACACGGCCTCATGGCTGAAAACAAGAAAAGAAGAACAAGAAAAGTTTCAAAAAGAAATCCAAGAGAAAGCTAGAAAAACTCATTTCTAAGTAAAACAAGGTTTAGAAAAACACTCCTACCTAGAATGGAGATAAAAAGCTTGAACTTTGAAAAGGAAAATAAGATGAAGAACTCCTCCAAGGTGGCAAGATAGCTTCGGCCAAGAGGGGGATAAAAAGGTTGGAGATGTGTTTCAAGTGAGGTTGTGTTTGAGGTGAGGTGTTTGAGAGGTTTGATGATGGTTCAAGGCTATGGGGTGGTATTTGAAGGTTATGAGATGATAATAAGATGAAGAGATGAAGATGAAGAACAAGAGAGAACTCTCTTGGAACTTAGAGAGAAAAAGAGAGAACTTTGAGAAAGCTAGGAAATCTAAAAGTTTACAAATGAGTTAAAGTGTTTCCATGTGTTTCTAGGCAAGGTATTTATAGAAAATGAAAACAAATGAAGTCTCATTGAGGGGGAAGGCTGGCAGTAGCAATAGGAGGGAAAAGAAGAGAAAAATATCTCTTACAAGGTGTCATACAAGCATGGTTTGAGGTATGGAGGTTATGATACAAAGTATGGCTTCAAGTAAGGTGATTTGAGTGAGTTTTTCTTTTAATTTTGAATGAAATAAGTCTTCTAGAAGCTAAGCATGGCTGGAAGTTTTTGAGCCACACATAAATGAGGAAAATAGCTTAATTCTTTTAGTTATTTACTTGGAAAATCAAGCTTGATTGAAAATATGACAAGGTATGGTGAGTAAGACTTGAGGTATGGCTTTGGAGTGTCAAAAATATGACCATGTGATGCATATGGAGGAGGAGTGGCTTCGGCCAAAGAGAAATTTGACCATCTAATTGTGTGCTAATGATAGGTTTAAGTATGTATTAGCTTAGGTACAAGGTTAGGAATAATTAAGCTTAAGTTTAGGTGACTAAGAATGAGGTTTAGGGATTTTATGACAAGATTAGGAGTGCTCATACATCATTAGAGAGTTTAAAACTCATTTAGAAATAAACAATTGAAAACACAATTCCATGATTTAAGGAATTGGAGAGAGAAAATACTATTCAAGATTCCATGACTAGGAATCTTGAATTTAAAATAGGATTTCAAGTTGTAATTAAGCACTTTTAGGTTCTAATCAACTTTAATAAATTATTTTGACTCAAGATTAATTATGAAAATTAATTAACGTTCTATTAGAGCCTAATATTGCTTAGGTTTGCTTAATCACGCGATTAAGCGTAAAAACACGAAACTAAGGGCAAAATTGTAATTTTGTACTAATTTCGCCCGGGACCTCCGGGACCAAAACCAAAGTCATAGAATACATAAAAACACCTTTTAAAACCATCTGGAGAAGTTTCGGGTTCATCCGGCACTTGCAAACTGGCAAAACACCACAGGGGCATTTTGGTCATTTTAACCCGAAAACTCGAAAAATGAGATTTTCGATCCTGGAAAGGTACACAAGCCAACTAATACTCTTCCAATATTGAGTTTGCCCTTCGAGTACTACCAAACCGGATTTCCTCGAATTTCGGGCCGAAAATGACCTCAGGGGCATTTAAGTCATTTTCACTCTAACAGAAAATCGGGGCATTACAGTGACCATGTTTAAGAGGGTGGTCTTTGAGAAAAATAACTTAAGAGTTCAAGCATGAAAAAGAGATATGATGGTTTAAAGCCACACAGTTATGAGAAAAGAAAGAGTTTTATATGCCACTTATATGTTAATGTTTATCTTGATGTTGTGTTCTATCGACTGTTTACATAACGTATTGTCATGCATTCATCCAATATTTGTTGCATTCATACCATTAAGATCCATACTAAAAGACACTCACTTTGGATAAATAGATTCGAGAAGTTTAAAAGTTAAACCTTATGCATGACCACCTTTTTTATAAATAAAACCGAAGTGGCTGGGGACGATGACGATGACATGTGTGTTGGAGTCGGAAATCCCTACTGAGAATCTTGAATGAGTTTCTCATCCCTCTCTCTCTTTTCTTCCGTGTCATCTCCACACAAAGATAATGGTGTATCTTGTGGCCTCTACTAAGGCGTGGGTGTAAGGCATGCGCTACGAGTTGGATCAGTGGGATGGAACGGAAGCACAGAGATGCCGTTTTAGATTTATATACCTATAGATGTGTATTTCTTTTGATATGACAATAGGACTATGATAGTCGTAAATTATGTATCTATGATAATAAGTTTATGTTGTGATGTAATGAACAATGTTTGTGTTTTGTGACCATGAATGATATGATATCCCTTTTCTGTATGTTAGTCTTCGTTACGTCATACGCGGCTCTCACTTTAATTTCATGTTTCAAAAAAAAAATTTACCCATATTTTCGCTAAGTATTTTCATAAAAGAATGAGACTAAGAAGTAATAACCTAATGGTTAACCTAATGTGTTCTAGAGTATTGGGTTAAAAATTAGAATGTTACATGTTACACTATTCCATCTTCTTTGAATCTACCAGAATACTATCCTTAGATACTATATGCCCAAGGAATGCCACTTAATCAAGCCAAAACTCGTATTTGGAGAATTTGGCATACAACTAATTCTCCCTCAAAGTTTGTAGAACTATCCTTAGATGTTATTCATGTTCCTCCTCGCTTCTGGAGTACACTAGGGTATCATCAATAAAGAAAATCATGAAGTGGTTCAAAAACGGCTTAACCATCTTGTTCATCAAATCTATAAACGTTGTTAGGGCATTAGTCAATCGAAAGGATATAACTAAGAACTCATAATGCCATAGTGAGTCCTGAAGGTTATCTTGGGTATATTTTCATCGTTAATCTTCAGCTGATAGTAGGTCAATATTGGAGAAACATGCTGCTTCCCGTAGATGATTGAAAAGATCATTGATGTGAGGTAAGGGATATCAGTTCTTGATTATCACCTTATTCAGTTGCCTATAATCTATATAGATTCTCATCGAACCGTCCTTCTTCTTAAAGAACAACACTGGAGCACCCCATGGTGAGGTACTTGGCCAAATAAACCCCTTACTCAATAACTCCTGCAACTACTCTTTCAACTCTGTTAACTATACTAGAGCCATGCAATATGGGGGCATAGAGATGGGTCTTACTCCTGGCTCAAGATCTATCTCAAACTCTACTTCCCCCTCTAGTGGCACCCCCTAAAAATCATCTAGGAACATATCTGGAAATTCTCTAACCACCGAAACTGTACCCAAACTTGGTGTCGCTGTGTCTCTGCCTCTACATCCCCTACTAAGACTAAGAATCTGAATCTGCAACTCCCTCTATCCATCAATCGTAGTGCACTCATAGTTGATATCAAATGCATTGGTGTTGAACACCCTAAACCTAAAATCCCTCTTGGCTCATTACTTGGGACGTTCAATCTCACTGTCTTACTATAATAGTTAACGATGGCATGCCATAAAGCTAACTAATCTATACCTAGAATAATGCCAAAGTTGGACATTTCAAACACCATTAAATTTATTAGTGCCTCCATGCTACCAACCTTGACTCTACACAATCTATACATTGTCCAAATAGGGAAGGGCTATCTTGAAGTTACCACAACTAAGAACGGCTCCTTAAAGTACTAAAGGAATCTCCCAAACTGTATGGAAAAGAACAAGGACACATAAGAGTTGTTGCACCCAAGGTCAAACTATGCATGGTATCAAAAGAACATACTACCGTTGTACCTGTTATCACTTCATTTAATGCTTGAGCATCCTAATGAGTCAAAGTGAATAAACAAAGCTATCTCCCACTACCTTGGCCTCTATCACCTGGTCCTCTACCATCTATACTTCTGGCACTAGGGCCCCTGCCCTCGGTTCCTCATCTTCTTGGAGTAACAAAGCCATCTTGGGCTATCAACTGGAGAGACTGAACTAATATGGAAAAGTTAGCTGATCCCTAACTAGAAGCTCTCTGAAGCATAGGACATTCTCTGCATTTGTGGCCAAGTTGGCCACACTCTAAACATACTAAAGAATCTTATAAGTCAGGCATATTGGATATGTTTGCCCTGAACTCTATCCATTGTGCTGACTACCCCTTCTGCTCTAAGTATGTGATATAGCTAGACATGCCAGATAGGCTTTAAAAGGATGGCCCTACCCGACTGACCCCACTACTAGCTTTACTAATAATGACCTGTGCTCAAACCTTCTTTACTCGAGCAAGAGTCGTGAATCTTGGCCTTCTTGCTAGTATCTTACATCGTATTATGCTCTACTAATATGGTCTCTAGGCCAATCGTTGTATTCACAACCTGAGCATAATCTATGGGCCGTATATGGGGCTACAAACTGAGGAACATGTCCTTAGGCAAACCCTAAACAAAACATCTCATCCTAGCTGTCTCTAACAATAACATGCTAGAGGCTGCATAGGCCATATAGGTAAAGCTCTTGTTATACTCCGTAGCATTTATGCCTAGAGTCAACAGAAGCTTCAAAAACTCAATCATTTATCTCTATCGATTCTCTGATAGGAATCTCTTTATGAAGGCTTCCTTGAATTGTTCCAAGAAGGAGGGCCACATGTCACATGCTTTTGCTAGAACTCCTGATATCATAACTCTACTTGGCCTCCCAGCTAGAAGTCAACTAGCTCAACCACTCTCACTAAAGAATAGTGGATGCTATCCCTTCCATTTGCCTGAGGAATTCCTGGGGATCCTCGATCATCAAACAACCATTGAAGATGAGTAGGTCCATCCTTTTAAAGCGTTCTAAGGCTGAGCTATCAGTGTCTCAAACTGGGGGTGGCATGTGGTTGGCTCAAGCTATCTAGTCATAACACTTGTCAGATTTGATACCATATGTTCAAAGGCTCTAAACAAAGCACTACCACTGCATAAGCCGATCATATGACAACATTGAAGGTGTGAAGGGTTCACATGTGGCATGGTCACATCTAAGAAAGAGGGAGGACACACTACAAGACCCTTAGTACCAAGAAAACACGGATTCTTACTAAACATAGACATGGCTGACTCTTTTCTAAAGGCTTAAATAACACTACATCAATGCAAATAGGCACACTTCCATTTACATAGATGCCATGTGATTTGTGGACACTTGCTCTAGTAACATGCAGGGAAACCTATGGCTCTAATACCACTTTGTCATGACCTGACTTGGGAGTGTGACTAACATATGAGAAATAGGGTCCCCACAGAAGCCTCTGGTAATGTGATTAGCTAATATGCATAAAATAATAAAAATATATAATCCAAATAATTTAATTTCAACTAAAATTCATAATCCTAAAATATTTTCAAATCATAAATCCTAAATGTAAAACTATGTAATAACAATAGTCTGGACCGAAGTCAAACATATTTAATTAAATAACTGAAAGTCAAAAATAACTAAACATAATGTGCATGTCCAAGATCCTGCCTATAATTACTAGAGCACTACTAAACTAACATGAATCTATGATGAGTTTCACTCTAAAGCGATGCTCATCAAAGGAAGCTCCAGCACTACTGAGGAGGATCATGTAATGCAACTAAACTTGTAGTTGTATCTATAGAAGAGGAAAAAAAGAGGGGGTGAGTACATCAAAACTCAATGAGTGGGTCTCCACTCACAACCCACATGGGACGACAATAAAAGTAAATATAATATACATGCAACTGATATAAAGTATTTTAATATTTAAATACATAACTATATTGAAAATATTATTTCAACTGAATTCATATAAATAACTAGTAGAGAAAGAGGAGCTAAATTGAATGTATTACTACAATGAGTTGATTACTGAAACTAACAAGCACTTACCTAAGTCCCATAAGTAGACACCATACTGGGTTCCTTATTGTAACTGGGGTTAAGCTAGTCCTTTGGTGGACCACTTGGTACCAAAGTTAACGATCCTATAGCCATTAACTCACTATTCTGTTTCTCACTAATTATTAGCTAAAATTAATATTCAATAGTTTGCTGCTCATACTAAACTAGGGTTCATGAAATTTTTATAAATGATGAAAGAATTCTAAATCATACATACAACAAGTATGGTCCTTTGAGCTTTCAAAAATATTCAACTTTCATGATAACTACGAAACAATAATTTTTTCAAAATTTTTATAATCCATGAAAGCATGTTTTCTTGGCATAAATTATTGTAAAGTTTCATAAGCAATCTTTCTAATACTAGGAAAGTACTAATATTGACCAACAACATGGTCATGAACTTAAACCCACTTATCATTGGTAGCTGGGAGTGCGCTTCCACTAACAACTTGACTCTAGGGAATATGAATGACATTGGTAATTGCCAAAGAGTATAATGAAAAAATAAACAATTGACATTATTGCTAAGAACTAAATTTGGAATAATAGAAAGGAAGAACGTTGTGAGAAAACCATGCCTAATAGCGCCTTAACTCATAAACTTGATAAAAAGGAGAAGAAACTGGGCAAAATCTATGTAAATCACTTATTGGAAGCTTGGAGAGGATGAAGAATGGAAGAGAAACACAAGAGAGAGAGGGGGGAAGTTAGTGTAAAGAGTGTTGGTGCCGGCTAGGGTGTGAATCCTGAGCCTAACGATGGGTTTATATAGTGTTAGAAGGTGTTTTAATGAAACTGTGTCATTTTGACACATGCTAGTTTTAGGGCCACCGCTATAGCAATCCTGGACCACTATAGCGGTCAAAATAGGAATAAGCCAACCACATGTACATACCTGACTGCTATAGCAGTTCAAGATTGTTATGAACCGCTATAGCAGTCTCCAGAGACTAGTGCACAAGAAACCAAACTGCCTGACTACTATAGCAATCTCTTCTGTGGCCTCCACTGCTATAGCGGTGTTAAAGAATCCTAGTTCTACAGTTTTGATGTTTTCATGAGCCTGGAGCCTTCATGGCAACACCAATGGGTCCTAAGGGACCCTAAGGCTGTACTAGACCTATTTAGAGACACGTGGACCTAAAACGTCACAAAATTAGAGCTTGAGAATGTAACATTCTCATGCTTAGTTTAGAGTTTAAAAAACATTCTCATGCAAGTTACATTGCTGAAAACAAAAATCGTCCAAATTACACTTTGATTGTCCCATATGAGAATGTTAGAAAAGGGAATGTTTCTAAGAAACAAAAAAACAAATTGCCCTGAATCTTGAAGCTTGAAAACCATCACAATCACTAGACTGTGGCTAGGCCAATGCCAAATTATCGTCAACTGTTGTCAAAGCATCTAGTCAGTAGCTATTGGACAATCCCCAAACACCATTAGACCATCACTGCACAATTGCTAATAACTGCTAGAGTACTACTAATTGGTAAATGGATATGAATGTTGTAGTCCACACTAACCAAATTTAAAAGATTTGTAAAAAGGCAGTATTACACTCTAAAACAAATATAGTAGAGTAGGGCTCAACTTGCATCATCTCTAAGGGAAAATTTGCTACTAATTGATTAGGTAAATGGGAGAGTTTGTGTGCATCCAAGAAAACTAAGAAGAATTAAATTCAATAAGAATAAACTACTACCACAACAGATTCTTTAGGTGTAGGGTTTATCCATCATCAACTCACACAATATATCAAACATATGGTGTTGTTATTTTACAAGATTCACACAATCAAATAAATCACACTACAATTCACATAATGATCACTAAGAATTCAATTGACATACATCCACATAGAAAACTAAAATCTCAAACTTTACATGCTTCTGCCAACTTAAACACCAATTGCAATAGCCTAACTCTCAATCAAAAATTAAGTCTAATTCTCCTTAGTTAATCAAGTATTCTTCAATCAATTGACTAATTAATATTTAATCAACCACATACATCATGGACAACACTCATAGTCATGGACATAAATACATAATCAAAGACAATTACTAGTGTGTTCATATTAGTCAACATAAACATAATAGTGATGGAAAAAGGGAGAGAAAAATTAGAAAACAACCGTGAATTTTACTTGAAACTCTAGGTCTTAAGACAAACTCTTGAGCCATTGGAAATCCCGTATACTAACTAGAGAAACTACTCTTCCATAGTGGATGTTACAACCCAAGGATGAATTCAAGTGAAGGAAATTAAAACTAGAACTAAGAAGAAAGTAGAAATTGAAATGGAAATGGTAGATGAAAGAAAGAAAACCTAGAAAGAGAAAGTGCTCTCTAACTTAGAAATAGCTGAAAAAGGTAATAAATTTGTATCTGCCCCCAAAAGAGTTAATTACATCATTAAAATTGCCCCAAGTGGCAAAAAGTCAAATAAAAAATGTTAGCCCAATCTATCAGGAAAGGGCACTTAGGCAAGTTTACATGTGTTTCCATTACCCTGACACAGTAATATTGGGTTTAGTTCACCATATTTGTGCATATGCATGAAGCTTTTTATACTAAAATGTAATACCTGTATGCACTAAAGAGTGGTCCAAATGTGCCGAAGCGCAACCTACAATTCCATGGTGCCCACTGGAAGTTTCCAAAATTTGTGAAGTTTTCTCTATTAGATGTCATTATGCTAAAGCGCACCACATCATATCGCCCTTGTGTGATTTTTCTGCATTCTGTTTATTTTCCTCTTCTTTTATGCCTCTTGTGTAATTCATAGAAGTAAAATACACTATGAACAATTTTCTAAAACACAGAGGATCAATTAAAGCTTGGATTATCAACAAAAAGGATGTTTCCTATACAGGCACAACTTGGAGATCAAGTCATGAATATAATCCGCACCATTGTCAAGTCATTATATGAAATTAAAGATTAAAACACTAAGTATTGGGGTGAAATATGCATACAACTTCACACTCATCTCCAGTTATCATTGAAAATACAGACCATTAGTGGACCATAGTTGCCTCACTGTTGAACCGCCATTGGTCCATATCGGGTAATCGCCGGCCATTCTTCAACCACTATGGTCGTTACTGGACAACTGTTGGTCATCGTCGAACAATTTCTAACCAACCCCAATCATTGTTAGACCATAGTCATACGTTGGTAGCAATCGATGGCTATAATTATCAGACTTAACCCGGTGATCAACTCGACTAAGGAATTAGGTCACTAGATTACTGGTTAAATCGATTGAACTGAATATAGTTAAATTAATATACAAAAATACAACTTAGTACCACACATATATATATATGGCAAGTGTAACTTTTACAATTTTTCTGATGGCAAAGGTTTGAACCCCACCAAGGAATATTTTTAGACAAATATCCAAGTGGTAGACACAAGTGTAACTTTTCCTGATGGCAAAGGTTTGAACCCCACCAAGGAAAATTTTAGGACTTTTACAATAGTCAGTTCATGTGTGTGGTTCACCATTGATTCATGTGCCTTGGTCAGTGCACTCCAGGTTTGACCAGCATTGACGGGTTCAATTGCAGGTTAAATCTAATCATAGAACTAGATCGACTAGACCAATAGCCACTGGACAATGATCATACACCTAGATCCATCACTGCACAATCTGAGCTACCGATGAGCACTAGTGGACCATCACCAACTATCACTAGTCACCAACAATTGCTACCTAACAACCCTTAGGCCATCATAGTATAGAATGCCGCCGATTGCCATCTGTTAACTTGGTTGTTGTAGGATCATGACTTACAATTGGTCAATATCATTTTGCCATAGATACTTTTAGACAAATATCCTAAGTTCCTGGGAATACTATTAAAAATTTATTTTGTATACCGAGCATATCTTTTTTGTTGATAAAAAATGTAAATGTTGAGGGAAAAAGCTTGTTCCAGTCTAGGGTCAGGATATGCCTTTAAGTTCATTGAACACTTATAAAGATATTTATAGATCACCCACCAAAACATAATAATCAAATCCATCTCATGGCAATACATGAACAAAAGTCCAATCAATTGAGCTAACCCCTATTGGCATATCAAATGTCTCTCAGATGCATTTTTAGTAGCCAGATGCCCATGAATATCCATTAATTTCTCTTTGATAACTAGCTAATGGGTGATACATGCAAACTACCGAGCCTTATTCAATTGTAAACCAAGCCCGTCTCAATTTTCTCACAACTAACTAGATACAAGATCAATGATATACTTCGATTGGCCGCTATATCATTGTTATTAAACTACATGGTACGAGCAAACCTTATGCTAGTGTTTCCTCACCATTTTAGAAGGAAAAAAGGGTGTAGGAAGAACAGACAAATAGAGAAGAAAATATTTGCACGAGCCTAAACCTATGGCGCCAATTTACAACATATGAAAAGGATAAACTATTAACATGCCAGCTGATCTCTAAATGAAGAGATCTCTTCAAAGATGGGAAGTCGTCTTGATCTATTAGAGCCCCATGCATCTAGCAATTCATCTATCCCTTTGACGAAGTCATCATCAAGGCCCAAAGTATCCATAGAATGAGATTGCGGGAGGTTAGAATTCAATTCTGCAAGCAATTCCTCAGCCCTATTTTTGGACTTGATGTCATCAGATCCCGGAAGTTTTCCCTGTAAAACATCTTCAAGAACATAATACGCCTCTTCATAACGGGATTGTCTCATAAGGCATACGACCAGGTTGCAAGCCTTATTGGCGTCAGCGTCTATCATTTGTGCCTTTTTGAACACCACCTCAGCCATCATATAGTTCGTCTTTTGCATGTAGGCCCATCCCAAGTTTCCCTGAATCCAAAACAAGGTATTAAAATCACATTTTGGACCAAAAAAAAATTCTAAATTACAATTTGACCAAAAAATAAATAGAAATTATAATATAGACCAAATAAAAAATAATAAATTACAGTATACCCGAAATTTTATCTGAACTACAGGGAGAAAATAGAAGAAAATTATTCAAACCGGGAGATCCTATTTTATGAAAAAACCTAACAATTAAAGGGGAAAAGATATATTAGGACAAAAAGCAATTATACATGATTCACAATTGCCCTCAGCTACTTTTTTCCTTGGATGGGTAATTGTTTATTTTTATGTTTTTTCTAACTTCATTATGCTTTTCTTGTGACATTATTGTGTAAGGCAGAGTTTTTTTCCACTCAAACAAGAAAAAACAAAAAAAAGTAATTGATTTCTATCTTGATTATTGCTAATTCCTGATTTATTTTTAATACTTCAAAAATCATATTAATTGCAATGAAATTTAAACATAGAATCTTATGTATACTATCTAAATCCCTCACCACTAGGCCAATCCTAGTAGCTTTGTTAATTCCTAGGTTAAGTGATGCTTTCTTTTCTTTTTTTCCGATAGTTTGATGCTTTAATTACTACAAGTTAACTGATACCAAATTTAATGCAAATTTGAAATTTGTAGGCTGTAGCTTTAGAGTTGGGTTTTGTTTCGCATCATGTTTGAAATGTTTATTATGATGTGGATTGTTATATTAATTTCAAACTAAGCAGCAAAAGAAAAAGTAAGGAAAAAAAGTGTAGAAAGGATCAAACAAAGTCTATTATTTGATTACCAATAATCTTGCAGTTTCTTGCTTGATGGAAACTTGGAACTTTTTGCCATGAGAGCGAGCAGTCCTCGTGGTCCTTCCATTAAAGGCTTCGCCTTGATAGATTAATCTTAACTTTCGCTTCAGCAATTCAATTTGCTCCTCAATTCTTCCACATTTCTATCTTTCAGGAAAACGAAATTAGATCAACCATATGATTGGTTAATTAATTCAATCTCATTAACATGTCACTATGAAACAAAATGAACTGATAATTTACCCTCTCTACACTTTACACTGGTAAGAGAATGACAAAAAGCAGTAAATACTATGGAATGAACATTATGTACAAATGATGTAACATTATTTTTTATCCTAACATTTTTAATTTGATACCAGTATGATTTTAGTAAATTTTTTATATCAATTTAATCCTAATATTTTTAAATTTGACATCAATTTAGTCAAGTTTTATTGGTTCTTCACTTTAACAAAATGACTAAATTAATGTCGAAATAAAAAATATTAGGACTGGATTAATGTCAAAATTAAAAATGTTAGGACTAAATTGACATAAAAAATTTTGTTCGAATTAAATTGCTGTTAAAATTTTAAAAAAAATTAGACTAAATTAATGTAAAAAAGTTTATTGTGATCAAATTTATATAAAATTGAAAATATTAGAATATAAAAAAAAATTTGCTAGAAGTTTTTTAAAAAAAGAACTCTAAATAGAATAATGAGTTCATAGTTCAAGCAAGTGTGTTACCTTGTAGAGATCAAGAAGTACATTATCAATTGACTCCTGGGACTGTTTGGAACAAAGGCCTCTAAAAGATTTAATAGCTTCAATGGCTTCTTCAGGCCTATCTAGTTGCTTCATCACAACAGCCATGTCCTTTAAGGCGCTGTCTACTTTGTCTCCAGCATTTATCGCCTTCCAAAATAACACTATTGCTGCTTCTGGGTCTTTGTCGATCAACTGAGTGTAAATGAATTTGTTTCCAATAAAACACCAATTAGTTTGTTCATTCAAATAAGGTAAAAATATTATATAAAGGGGAAAAAAACCCTTCAACAATATAATTATAGTTGTAAGAGATTGGCTAATAATAACCCATTGAATGACAGTTATTGTTGTATACGCCACATATGTTTCTTATTATCTAGTGATTATCATATATTAAAAATTAATCTACATGATATATATTCTTAACGAAAGTATTTATAAAATCTATTACGATAATGTAATTAGGGTTGTATTTTCCTATTTTACTTTTTTTTTTCCTTTTCAATTGTGACCGTGTTAAAATCTTGTTCTCAGTCAGTGGTTTGTGTACTGAACTTTGAAGTTGGACCATAAAGGGAAAAAGAATAACTCCTCAAAAGAATTCCTTAGAGAGAGAAATAAAAAAGAAAAGGGGGATCCTTGAATTTGCAAGATATTCAGAATCCTACTATAAAGGACCAGATTCCAAACATGTGTCAGCTAAAGGAATGTAAGAATTATAGTTATTTTGTCATGGTAAAAGTAGTAACAGTGCCGAAAGAGAGGAAATGCTTAAAACGTGAACTGAAATTCAATATGATATGCGGTCGTTTGGTATTACACGTTTATATGCTGAGACATATTTTTTGACAAACAGAGCAGCACTTGTTTTAGCTAAATGTTGTTATAAATATTGTTCAAATTCAAACAATACTCTTGAAGTAAAGCACTAAAATATTTTCCATTTACACTTAAATCTGTCTCACAACCCCTATTCAAGACGCACAGCCCACTTCTAATGATTTGAGATATCATGAATCTAAATATTTTCCCATCTATCCGTAACTGAAAGAAGACATTGAGTTTTAAGATAATAGAGGTATAAGGATGGTGCAATTATCACGGTATGAGGATATATATGAATCCAATATTTGAGCAGGAAAATTAGTTTCATCAGATACTAAATCATAGTTCCAACCGAAACAAAGAAAATGAATTCAAAGCTAATACCTGAGCATGCTTTGCTTTGACATAAGGGCCATCTCCATAAGGCACCTTATGAATAACATGATAGATATCATTTTTCCTTCCTGTTGAGCTATTTTTGCTGGCACTTCCTTCCATCTCTCTCTCTCTCTCTCTCTCTCTCTCTCTCACGCAATTCCCATATACAACAAACTCTTTTCTGTTTCTCCTGTTTTTAGGAAGGATGCACCTTATGGGTTATGATGAGGAGGATAAGAAAGATTCATTGCATAGGGGGGGTCTACTCTCAAAAAGTAAGACCAAAGAGAGAGAAGCATAATTTATTACAAGGAATCTATAATCAAGCAGTTATGAATCTGGACGGGACTACGTCTCTATTCCTGGGGCATAGTTTCACTTTCGTACACATAACAGCTAATGAACCACCACTTGGCCTGGCTAACTGGGAAGCAACACTTGTCATAATTTAATTCACCATTGTATGACTCATTGTCTTTGTGTTTAGACTGCAAACACTCCTCTCCCTCCCCTCTCCTCAAAAATATCAACCAGTAAGCATCCCCTAAGGGGTAGGATGGTATGCACGATATATTTTACACAAATTATTTTACCTTTGTGATACATAAATTATTTAATATTTCATATTAAATAATCTTATTAATTATATATGTTATTATTATTTTCTTTTTTGTACAGTCGCCTATTTTTTGGTACAAGATTATTATTCTTATAAGGGTAAATAACATTAAACACCTTTTAGATTTTGAGTTATTACACTTTTTCGATTCCATTCTTCTACAAAAATATGACACTCCATTCCATTTTCATTATTAAAATCTGCTTTATATATATACACACACATTAAATTCACATCTTCCTTAATAAATAAATAAAAACTATAAAATAAATCTAAAATTTATTATTAAATGAAATACTACAACTTTAAATTTAAAAAAACAAAACAATTTCAATGTTTAAAAAATAATAAAATCATGGATTTAATTTTTATCTTTCAAAGTATACAAGACTACTTTAATAATAATATTGAATATGATTTATAATTAAATGAATATTATTTCATACAATAAGTTCATATTTAATATCAAAATTTCAGCTTGCATTATGGTTATTAATGATTTGATTAGCATACATCTTTTAGTAAAACAACAAATTTATGCTTCTATCAATGACTCTCAAAATATTTCACACTTTTGGTAGAATTAAAATTTGTTGGTGCCATTCTTTTTAAAGAGCTATTAATTCTATAACTTCTTTATTTCTTATTTTGGTTTAAGAAATTGCTAACACAATTTCAGGTTGTGAATATTGAAACCACCTTAATGTTCCAGATAAAATTTGTCGAAAGTAACACTCTTTTGTTACTGCAATCAACTATTTTTAAATTGAGTTTTTCTTACACTTGTCACTACAAGAAATGCACAAAAAATTGATGGGATTACCGACAAGTTCAAATTATACCGATGGGTAAGAGCCATTGATTTTTTGGCCGTTGATAGAATTTTACTAACGAGTAATTAAACCAGTCAGTAATTTTCAACTGGTGTATCAATGGATATAAAAATGAATTTCAGTTGGTATAATTAGATCAAAGGTGTGACCAAGGTTATCAGATAAATAATATTACTGACGGATTATGTTAATTTTACTAACGAGTTTTTAGAAATAAGAATAATTTTTTATTAATTTGTACTACTAGTTTTACCCATTGATAATATTTTAATAATTTTTAATAACAGATTTCATTGTCATGTGTAGTTCATCTATATAAACTATGGATTGATTGGTATTTAATTATTTTTTATTATTTATATAATAATTTTATCAATTAAAGTGATACTAAGTAAGAAAATAATGAAATAATAATAAAATAAACAAACTGATGCAATAAGTAAACAAAGTATCATAATAAAATATATATATAAAGTGCGATAAATGTAAAAAAAAATCCAAAATGAAATTAAAAAAAAAATCTAGATAAAGACTAGCTAAACTCCTGGTCGTTGGCGTCTATGATGGCAAAGCTGGTGGAATGGGTGGTGGTCGAGGGGATAGTGGGTAAACCGACCTTCCAAGGTCAGCCTTTACCTCTACCAGCCATACTAAAACAATTAAACATACCAAAAAAAATTTAATTACATCAAGAAATTTGAAGTAACTTCAAAGCAATATTACATAAAATATTTACACCTTGTTAATCTAAAAGTCCAGGGCTATTTTCATCATCACTTTGTTATCGATCATTATTTGAATCATCACCACTACTACACTTATTTCATCTTCATGATTTCTCATTGAGTGGTTACTTGTGCATTCAATTATGTCAACTTTCTCAGTAGTCAACAGAAGAGGATTTTTAGGATCGTCTGCATTGATTACTACCTTTGAAGGGGGTGAATCGTCCATTTGATAAGTATCTTCAACAGTATCTTCCTCTATTTCAATCTCACTTCTTGGTTTTGTCTTGTTCACAACCCTTCAATATGACCTACTTTTCGCAAGATAAGACATATAATAGACTTGTCTAGTATTTTAGACTATAATAAATGGATCATAAGTTCCATATCTTCTTATGTAATTTAACTTCAATGATTTTGTAATTATTGTGTTGTCATGTCCTAGTAAGTTGGGTGGGATCATACCATTCACATTTGAATAGCACACATTTTTTTTGTGGGCTCACTAACATGCTTAAACTCAAAGATTTCCTTAATGATACCGTACCAACCAAATTCTTCGTATGTCCCCAACATCACCTTTAACACAAACACTAGTATTGTCATTTTTTTTTTTTTTTGCCGCATCTCAATCAGCTGTGTGAAACTTGTTCCCATTAACATAGTATATGGACTAACTTACAGGTTTATTCTTGGGCCCCCAAGCTAAGCTAAACAAATGGGGACATATTACACCATTTTTTTTATCATGAACCTACGTAAATGAAGTTTGAAATGTCAAACTGACTTATATCAAACAAAATTAATTAACAACAATATATTGGGTTACATAATTTAACAAAATAGACTTACATATAATCTGACCAATCCAAAAATTATTGAAGAGAATCTTGGCCACACAGTTATTCAAAACATCTATTATTGAAAATATATTTTAGATTATTTTAAAGATGCATAACATCACACTTTCACCTAGAAAAAAAGGTTTATTGAGTTACAATCTGAATTGTTGCACCTCATCACAATTTATCAAAATGTGTAAGTGTACAGAATTCTATTCCTTGAAAGTCAGGCATCGGGGGTCGCTCTTTCTAGCAACCCGACCAGGTTGATTGAAAACAGGCAATGTTGGCGGAATAGAACAGTCCCCTCCATCATCATCACAACCAATCCTAGTTCTCTTAAATTGAACATGTGGCTGAAAGTAAAATAAACAAACATTTGAGACCTATTCGTCATGGTTCTTTTAAACCTTCCTATTTTCCAATCAAATGGATACATCAACCTATATTGAATTAGTCCACACACTCATGCTTCATATGCCAAATGTATGAGCAAATGTTAGATTGAATCAAAGAACTTAGGAGGAAAACTTCTTTCTAATTTGCATAGAATTATGGGAATATTTTTTTTTCCATGACAAACAGATTATCAACCATAAGAGTAGAAGGGCATAAATCCCTAAATATTGACTCAGCTCAGTTTGGGGCTTCCAAATAATATCAAGTAGCTTTCTGAATGCAATTGGAAGCAAACACTCTATGACGACGTGACAACTGTGGCTTTTCATGCCAACAGATTACCTTATGCAACATTGGCACATCCACATAAGTTAGAAACATAACTATTAGGCATTCTTAACTCCTTCAGCCACTAACAAACAGCTTGTTCCTAAGTGAAATGTGGAGCATATTTGGCCTCTGGTTTATAAAAAGGACAATCTCTTAATCCTTGTAAATGCAAATCAGATCACGTGCAATATTCAGCTAGATCATACCTTGCCTTAAGATTGTCTTTGATTCAATTTGTATCCATTATAGTGTTCATGATATTGTCAACACACACTTTTCTCAATATGCATAATATCTAAACAATGACACACCAAATTATCCTTCCAATACAACAACTACCAAAAAATATTGTGTTTGGTCCAATCCGATATACCCCATAACCTAGAATTCACACTTCCTTTCTGACTTCTATTATTTTTAAGAAATCCTTAACTTGATCCTACATTTGGCGGCCACATAGTCTAACTAGATGAGCACCATGTTCAGCACAATTACTTTTAAAGCCATGTATAGTTTGCCTATATGAATGGTTAGCATCTAAGAGCCTTCTGTAACAATCAAACTAAGAGTTCTTTCCTCCATATTTCAAAGTGAATGCTTTAGCATCCTCCATGCAAATCAAGCATGCTAATTTGCCTTGGGTCGTCAATCCAAACAACATTCCATAAGTTGGAAAGTCAGTGGTAGTCCACATTGATGCAACTCTCATTATGAAATTCTGCTTTGTTGAAATGTCATAGGTAAGAACACCCTGGCACCACAACTCATTCAATTCATCAATTAGGGGTTGAAAATACACATCAATCTTAGCTTTTGGATTATCAAGGCTAGGGATTATACATGTTAATAAGAACAGGTAAGGATCTTTCATGCATATTTCAGGAAGGAGATTGTAAGGTGTAGCAACTATGGGCTAACAGGAATAACGTTAGCTAAATTGATTATTTAGAGGAAATTCATTTGAATAGAGTCCCAATCTAACATTTTGAGGGTAAAAGGCAAGCTCAAGATTTTGTTGATCAAAATGTTTCAACACCTCACCATGCAATGGATAAGTCATCACACCATCACCCCTCCGATTTTCACTGTGCCACCTCATATGAGAAGCTGAGCTCATTGATGCATAGAGTCTTTTAAGCCTAGGCCTTAAGGACAAATAGTGTTTTCTGATAGACATCCTTATTCCTCCTACTTCCATGTCTCTTGGGTTTATACTTACGCTCTTAACAGAATTTACATTCAGTCAACGCAATATCATCTTTATAGCATGCAACCTTTTGAGCAATAGTCAATATTTATTTCCTTTAATCCAAGTTTATAAACTAATTTTTTAATTTGATAAAAATCTTTTGGAATTACGTCGGGATTCAGATTTAGCTCACTTATTAGTGCAGCCCACTAATAAAAAGAAGTTTGGCTTTGGTTATCTTCAAACTTAATGCTCAATATCTGAACTACTAATGACAAATCAGAGTGCACACAATACTCCCATAAAGGTTGATTGGCAGCCTCTAGGAGACTATAGAACCTAGCACCATCTTGGTTGGGTTCCTCAACTGAAGGCTACGAATAATGAGCTGCAAATTTAATACTAGTGATAAGAGGCATTTATGTCACTTTTTTTACTTCTAATTCTTATCTTTTTGTATGAGTTTTACTATGTTATTGATGTAAATAATTAGGACTTTGACATATGTCTCATTGTGTAATTTTAATAGAATTATTGACTATTGCACTGATTTTAGGAATAATAATTGGATTAGAGTCTGTTGCGTTTAACTTTTCTCTCTGAGTATGGTTTTTGTATACAGGAGTTTTGAATTAAATGAAAAATGTTAATAACAAGGCTGAGAACTCTCTACATGGAGCTTGAAGCAATGATCAAATTGGGAGAATTTAGGAACTAAATAGAAGAATTCTTGAGTTCATTCAAGCACATTTGCAAAAAATATTGTAATGGAAAATCTGTATCTCTCTATAAGGATCAGATTGAGACAAATAAAAATATTTTGGAAAGCTCAAGAAGTCCTCTAAAACTTTTATGTTCAGGTCAAACCCCAATTCTAAGCGCATCTTAGTGAAAATCGAGTTGTAAAATTAAAGGTTGTTGATGTCTTGATGCTTTTCAACTTGACATTTAGTTAGTATTTTTCCAATATCTAGAGCTATAGATTTCCGATTGAGGTGATTTTGATGGCATTGAAAAGCTTATTCAAAGGGCTGAAATTTCCATTTCTAGTGCTAAGGACAAATTTGGATGTTTAACTAGCCAAAACTAATTAAATGCGTGAAGACTTCAATTCTATCCAAAGCAATATGCGTGAAAATGTTAATTAGCATTTTGACAGCTAATTAATTTGTTTTTGGACCCCACTTTAGCCCATTTTAGAAGAAAGTATATAAAGAATTGATGCAGATGTTTACTTTAGCTTTTGGACATAGGTTTTTACTCACTTTAGGCTACACATTTTAGGTTGCTATTATTCTCTCTCTACATCTTCTTCTCTATTCTTCTTTCTCTTAGAGATTCCACTGGTAAAAGTGCTTTGTCTTGGAGATTATGGCAAGGATTATTATTATTATTTTCAGGTTCTCTTTTATTTTCATTGTTATAATCCTCCAGAGATGGAAGAGTAGATTTCTCTTACTAGTGTAGGGATTTTCAGATAGATTAGGATGACTATTGAGACCCTTTGTTTATATTGAATGCATTAGTTTTCTCATTGTTTTTCAATTTTTATTCTTATAATTATTGTGGTGATTGCTATGATTTTTATTAGAATAATCAAATTGGCGATTGTTGTTTGAGAAAACTTTTTGGGCATAAATTGATAGATCTATTGATTTATGTCTGAGGGAAACAATAAAATTAACCTTTCAATTAGCAGTTAGGCTATAACAATTAGTATATTAAATCACTGTAATTTTCAATTAAATTGAGATCTCATTTATTGGTTATTTTCATTGATAAAATTCTAGGGATTGATTAATCAATAGTAGAACTGCCAGTAATTAATTACTAATAGTCACTAATGGATTCAATATTTGGTCAATGATAATTAATTTCAATCATAGGAATACCTTACACTAGTGCTTTCTTCACTGTTGTTATTATTTTTTAATTTTAATTGCTTTAATTATCATGCTTCAAAACCTCTAATTATCCCAACTAAGTATTGAAACCTCCTTAAGAGACGACCTAGGTTGTGTCATTTACTATATTTTTTGTGCAACTTAGCATTAAAACAAATTTCTAATTTGAGGAAGTAGGCGATAACCTCCGTTCAAATTTTGGTGCCATTGTTGAGGAGGCATTAGAACTTAGTTGTTTATTTTACTATTTTTATTTTTTATTTTAGTTTTTTATTTTTATTTATTGTTTCTATTTTTATTAAAAAATTTCCATTTTTTATTTTTATTTATTTTCTGCTGTTTATTTTATTCTATAAAAAAATTATTTAAAAAATTGCTATTTGGAAAGGATTTGAAAAAGATTTGAAAGAAAAAAAAAGGGAAATCTTTTTATATGTAAAAAGTTTGTTAAGATTTGAAATTTTATTAAGATTTTGTCTAGAATAGAAAATTATTAATTATTAAGATTGATATCGAATTTACTGAGTATGTAAACTATTATAAATAATAGTTTTGAAAATTATTTAGATGTGAGAAAAATATAATTGAGAGATTAAAAATGGAGAGTGGAGAGAAAAAGGGTGATGATAAGGATGACACAGATGATGAAGAGGAAATTGATAAGATTAATGTGATAGAAGGCTTGTAACTTTCACTAGAAAAGTTATGTTGATGAAGGGTTTGTAACTTTTGCTAGAAAAGTTACCTTAGTAAAAGGTTTACAGGTTTCACCAAAAAAATTGCTTTATAGGTGGTTTGCAATTTTTGCCGAAAAATTTGCATTGATGATGTTATGTTCAGTGAGTAGTGGTGATGCAAGTGAGGATAACTTGTATCTAAAGTCTTTTTGGCAATGTAGTATTAGGCGACATGTTCTGTGAATAGTGGTATATTTGTTTGAGATTTGTTGAGATTGGTGATTGTATTCCTCATTAAATTCTTAGATTGATTTGTAAGGTCGTGGAAGTAAACAATTAAAGCCAAACCATGTTAATTTTCTTGTGTTCCTTTGCTTTGTTGATTTGATTGATTTATGTTACATGAGAATTATTTCCCAACAACTGGTATCAGAGCAGGTTCTAATCTGTTCTGGTGTTGAAGGTGCAAAGCTTGGAATTATGTAACACCCTAATATTCAACCCAAGTACTACTAGCATGTACCGAGGCTAAATATTAGTCATTACCTCTTGATTTCAAGTTTAAGTACTTTTTGAAACTATTTAATAAAAATACAAGCCAAATTTTTCTTTTACAAAACTCATTAAAATAAGAGCCGTGCGTAGCATATATATATATATATGGTGCTATAAGTGTGGAATATAAACATTAAAAGGCTCTACAATGAACATAACATCACATAATATATGTTTAAACTACCCACCTAGGGGTGAGTTGAATTCAAGTACAGAAATTTAAAAGATGTGAATACAAGAAACTGCGAATACATAGAAAGGAAATACATGGAAATAAACCTATATAGTGCACCTAATGTAGATGACCTCTAAACAAAAGAAGATCACCATAAACTAAAGTGGCATGTGTGCACTAATCTCTCTAAAAGCCTCTATGGCTGCTGGCTTAGGAATGGGGGAACATAATCGATCCATGGATGTAACACCTCGGGGGTAGGTACACGAACATGGCCTCCATGCCTAGGGTGCACGGCCTGCCTCCGCGCCATCAGTGGCTACGTCACTGTGTCCTCGCTCCCAGCTGGCATAAATGCGAGAGTAGGGGCTGAACCCTCCGAGTAGATATGCATAGGCTCATCCTCCTCAGGGTCAATCTCTAACATCCTCGAGTGTGGAACATAGTTGGGGAAGTCTCGAACAGTTGATCCAGATGGGCATGCTCGCAGCCTCAACTCGTCATGTGGTCGGGCTCTCTCGAACACCGCATCAGCACCATAGGGGGATGTAGGGGAAAAACGATAACTCTGTACAGGATGCGCAAAAGGGCACCCCACGAACATGAACACACGGACAGAACAACGTCCCTCGAAGTGGTATGATCCGTGATCGGGGTCAAAATGAAACTCCCAAGTCGGCATATCAATGAAGAGGGCAAATGTTGCCATCTAAATCTGAAGATGTGACAGAAAGAAAAGGTAGGGGGAGTGAGAATCTTTGCTAAAGAAACTCAGTAGGGTTTTCCTCCTATCTAGGTGTCATCATCTACGTCTCCAGGAACCTAGAGTTGCTTATGAAAAGTGGGCATATAATAGTTCAATTATGAAGTTCTAAAACATTAATTACCGAGGCCCATTCTTTTTAACATATACTCTTGTACTTACATGGATGCATCATAATTTATTATGATAAGCGGAACATAACTAACTTATAACGTAGAACATAAAGCATAGAGCATGTGACATGGAGCATAGGGCATAGGATTTATAAAATGAGGCATAAAACATAGAACATATAACATAGAGCATAAACTTGATACACGGTTCATGGTGCATAGAGCATAGAACACAAGGCATAGAGCTTGGTACATGGTGTCTTTGTCTTGGTTACTTAGGTGACGTTAAGACATTTACTTTGAACATGGGGCCACCCTAATTGTTCTCCCTTTTGAGAAACCTCTAGGTTATGAGCTCATACTTCACTAGTCGTCATTAGCACATGGTCTTATCCCTTTTGATAAGATTAAGGTCCTGACTTAAAGTACGAGCTAGGGGGCTAGAATCACCTCATCCCCATCCCTTTTGATGGTTTCAAAGGATCATTTTCTCATAGTTTATGTCACCATAAGTCTTAGCATATTATAACAAGATGCTACATACTTCAAACATGTCATATATCTCATATAATTTAACATGGGATCTTTAAAGTTCTAAAAGAACAATAACATGCAATTGATAATTCTATCATCACATAGCATCATACAAGTCATGAGACAACACATAAATTTATCATTCATAGAGGGCACATAAATCATTCCCTTAAAAGCAAAAACCCTTAATCGGGTAACCTCAAACTTCCAAATTATTTTCTCACACCTCTAAGGGATTGATTAATCTCATTACCACAATTTATTAAGTCCTAGAACCTAATTAATTATGGCTGGACAGCATAGGCAGTAAGCATATTTTGATGAATTACGGTGTTCTAAAAGTTGCGTTTTAAGTCCTTTCTCATTACCGACTTTTTCTATGATGCAATAATTAATATCTAAACCAATTATGAGTCCTTCTCACTCATCTAAACATGTTATAGTATGATTCTACAAACTCTATCAAGGCTGGAACAGAATGCACAATTTCAGTTCCTAGGGAGTTCTAGAAATCACATTTTCAAACTATCCAAGTTACTAAGCATGCCTAAGATGCGTAGAACAATTTTCATACAATTGGTAAGGTATTTAAACACATATAGACCACCCAAAACAGAATTTAAGGTGCTGGAAAACATAAGGCAGAACTGAAATCATAATCATCATATAATGCATAGAACTTTATTGCTAAAGCATATAAACTACTAGTTTCTCTTTGAACCTTTTTAGAGCTTTTAAAACTCACTTGGAAACAATTTATTTTATCAAAAACTTCATAAATTACATGAGGGCAGTGACCATTTCAAATAAATCTTGAGAGGGATTTAAATCATCAAACCTTGCTCAAACATTTCTTGAGATCATCTAAACTTTAGAAAATTACAAAACATAGGTCTTGGCACTTGTAACTAGATGAAACTCACACCAAGTTCATCATCCTCACATGGCCGAAATGTACATTTCAAAGAATATTTCCATATTTACCTTTTTCTTAGCATAAAAAGGGCAAGTCTTTGAGCTCTAGGAGTTTTAGGTGATAACATAAACATAAACGTGATATGCACTCCATTTTATATTTTCTTAGAAAGTAAAGTGAGGGCGTAAAATAAATATGAGGTGCAAGTTTATTTCTTTATCTTTAAGTTAAGTGATAACTTGAAATAAACATGGAATGCAAGTTTATTTCTTTATCTTGGGTATTTAGTGATAGCATAAAATAAACACGGATACAAGTTTACTTTTATATCTTATCTAGAACTTCTTCAAGACTTTTAAAAGAATAAAGCTTAAACCTAATACTCATCCAACATGAAAAAGTAAGCTTTACTAAGCTTTAAAGGTACAAGCATAAAAGAACTATGTCATATTCTTTATTAATGTCCAATAACCCCTATCTAGAGCGAACTCTAGAACATGTCGGCCAACTTTAAGGTTGACAAGGGTAGGCTATGGACTTTTTGAAATCCTTATTACTTTCTTTAAGTAAAACCTTAGGTGAGCTAAGAGAAACAACATATTTCTTTGAACAAAAGGAAATGACCAAATCTCAATGAGGAATAATGGACCATTTTCCACTCTAGGGGCCAAGATCTTGATGATATAATGACACCAACATCACTAGTCCTCATCATTGAGTGTATAACCTCACCCCAAATCACTATCAAGACAAAGTTCTCAACAAGAAAAGGAAAAGAAAAATAGAAACTATATTTGGTTCAAGAACAAAGATCAAGCTTTAGAGGTTGTTCAAGTGTTAAACACCATCATAAAACTATCATCATCAAGCTCTCATTTTTCTAAGTTTCCAAGGGCTCCATGGTTGAAATCTAAAAAGGAAAAGAGAGGTTCCAAAAAGGTCAAGAGAAACATAAAGCTAACTCAACTTGTAAAAGATAAAACTTTTCTTTAGGAAAGATTCAAGCTTTAGAGGTTTTCTTGAGAGATGAACACAAGATCACCTCTAGAAAACACTCATCATCAAGCTATCATATTCAAGGCCTTGAGGCCGAAATCCAAGAGAAAAAGAAAGGAAGAAACTGAAATGAAACAATAAGAAAATGTCATCTATTCATCATATTCCAACAAGATTCAAACATAAGGACCAAAGAAAACATTTTTAGAAAAGCTCCCTACCAAGTGTTGGTGTTCTTTGAAGTGAATAAAAGGTTGGATCTTGAAGAGGAAATGAAGAAGAAAATCTTCTTGGAGTCTTGTATATAGCTTCGGCCAAGGAGAGAAATGGAGGAAGAAGATGTGTAGGCTTGTGTATGGGCTTGGACAAGTGTTTGGAAGAGAACAAGATGAAGGTTGGAGGTGGAGAAGGTGGCGGTTTCTCCTGAGAGAAAAAAGAAAGAAAGGAAAACTTAGAGAACTTGAAGAGAGTAACACTTACTCCTTGAATCACCAAAACTTGGCAAATGATCTAAAAATGACAAAATGTTCACCAAGCAAGCTATATATAGAATTTTTTTAAGCATGAGGGAGTGAGTGGAGGGGCTAGCTGAATGCCTTCCTCAACAAGGAGAAGAGAAAAAAAATCTTCTTGAGTTGTCATTCATGGTGTAATGGAAGACATAGTAGGCATGGTTCATAGGGTGGCTTTGAGTGAAAGCTTGATTGACTACATAAAATATAATTCTTTTGAATTTTTGGGGGGGAAAGTGGCGGTTTTAATACAGCCATGGGGAGAGAGTTTTCATTTCAAATAATCATGTATTAGTGAGGTAATAAGGAGTAAGCAAGGTTAGGTCACTTCTCAAGCTTTTATGATTAAGTGCTTAGGTGACTAATTAGGTAATTTAGGCCATGATTAAGTTAGATTTAAGGAGAAATCCTTGTTGGATTGATTGGGTCAACTTTTGTGACAAAAATTCCTAGGGAATGACATACTTTCTTAGATTGAGAAAAAGGTAAATAGTGAAATCACTATTCAAGGATGCTTTTTAGGAAAAGATGCTAGAAATGGGTTTTAGGTTTCATTAAGCAATTTTAGGTTCTAATCAACCTCAAGTAATTATTTTAGCTCCAGATTAATTATGGAAATCAATTAACGTTTAATTAGAACCTGTTATTGCTTAGGTTTTGTTTTTAAAACGTCATTAAGCCTTAATGCACTTAAGCAAGGGCAAAATCGTAATTTTTCTCAAAAACTGCCCGGGACCACCGGGACTTAAACAAAAATAGGTTATGCCTTAAAAAACATTGTTTTAGATCTCTGGGACAAATTTGGGTCAAAACAGAACTCAAAACTACCTTAAATTACTGTAAGAGCATTTTGGTCATTTGCACGCAGAAAACTCATAAATGAGATTCTTCTGCTCTATTAAACACTCAAGTACATACAATCCCCTTCATACATATCAAAGCTCTTATGGGGATGGCCGAGGTTGGCCGCCCTCGTGTTCCAGGTAAAAATGACCTTAGGGGCATTTTGGTCATTTATACGTCTAGAGAAAAATCGGGGCGTTACAAATTACATATTTGTTGTGGAGTTTTTTTTATTTTTTTATAGATCTTTGATGAAAGTGGAGCACTTATGAAGATTTGTTTCAGAATTTAAAGACTGGGTGGCATTTGGATCAAGGTGGAGATTGTTTGAATTGATCCAAATTCTTAATTGAAGATTGCTATTGATAGTTTCCCATTTTAAAAATATTTGGAAGGGGTTTGAAAAAGATTTGAAAGAAAAAAATATAGGAAATCTTTTTAGATTTGAAAAACATGTTAAGATTTGAAAATTATTAGGATTTTATCTAGAATTAGAAATTATTAATTATTAGGATTGAGGTCGAATTTAGTGAGTGTGTAAACTATTATAAATAATAGTTTTGAGAATTATTTAGATATGTAAGAAAAATATGATTAATAGATTAAAAATAGGCAATGGAGAAAAGTTGCATTGATGATGTTATGTTGTGTCCTGTGAGTAGAGGCAGTGCAAGTAAAGATAACTTATGTCGAAAGTCTTCTTGGCAATGCAATGTTAGGCAGGCTGTTTTGTAAATAGCAGTAGATTTGTTTGGGATTTGTTGAGATTGGTGATTGTATTTCTCATTAAATTAGTAGATTGATTTGTGAGATTGTGCATGTAGGCAGTTAAGGCCAGACCATGTTAATTTTCTTGTGTTCCTTTGCTTTGTTGATTTGATTGATTTATGTTGCATGGGAATTATTTCCCAACATACTCCTATCATCTAGAAATTATAGTCATCTTATCTTAAACCTAACTTTTTACTGTGCTAGTTTCTCTTAATTTCCCAAGATGACTATTATTGCTGGAGCAAGAGAGAAAGTTTCTTTGGATAATAGAAAAAAGTGAATGTTTGATCTAAAAATAACTATGTAATTTGCTATCTTCCACGTAAAGATGTAGAGATTACCAATGCATATATAGGTTTTTCAAGATTTGGAGAGTTATGACATTGTGATCTCTTCCATATCCGTTGGAAGTCATTTGCAAATTCTATTATAAACTTTTGCTAATAAAGTATGTAATATGATCTTTAACTTGAGAAAAGGGAAATTTCTTCTTCACTTTTCATGCGTATTTTAAAATATATTATAATTGTTTCTCATCATAGTTTACATTTTTTTAGTACATCGGTGATACTAAAATTTAGACTCAGGACTTTAAACAATAAACATATCATTTATGCCCTTATTATTAATTAGTGCAATTTTAATGCCTTATCACAACCTTACACTTTAAACAGTTTGAATCAAAATCTCTTTATCGAATATTTTTAGTATATTGTACTACCTTCGTCCAAGAATAATTGTCAGCGTTTTTTCTTTTTCAATATAGTTTTTAATGGGTGTATTTACACTAATATGAGGTTTTAATGGGTTAAAAATAAATATGGTGCCATTTAAGGGTAGTCCGCCAAAGACAGACTGAGAAATTGAAATTTTTTTAAAAAACAATTCCAAAAACCTCCGCATGTGGGGTTATTTTTTTCAATATGGTGGGGGAGGTAAAATTTGTCATAATATGGGTTAGTTTGGTTAATTACATGGTTATGGTGTATGAAATCTCGCCAATGGCAAGATTTCACAAGTAAAATATTACTTTTTAATTCAAAACTGGCCGACGGCAAGCTTTGGATAATAAAAATAATATTTTTTAAACCAAATCTTGCCATTGCCAATGGTAAGATTTGGAAAACGAAAAATATTATTTTTTAAATCAAATGTTGCCATTGGTGAGATTTGCACACCATATTTATGTAAATTTCTGCATAATCTCATATATGAGGAATTATTAAATTGACAAACCATATAAAAAATAAAAAATTAAAATAATGTTTTCCATGTATCCGTCGCAGGTGCATTAATAAATTAAAAAACAAAAAAATATTTGAAAAACACTTTTGACAGATCACATCTTGCAGATCATTTCATTTATAGTGTTAGTACGTGGCAGAGAGGGTACAAGAGAATGTGAGATGCTAATGCTAGATTCTTATAAAAAGAAAAAAGAGTGTAAAAAAGAAAGTGTTAAGAAAAAGAGTGAGAACAAATAGTAAATAAATATAACAGTTTATTTTGATGATAAAGTTGTTACAAATACCACTAAGAGTGTCACGTTTATATGGGTCAAACACATTTGAAGTAGCCGCTCATAACATAGAATATGGGTCAAACATATTTATAGATGAAGATACAGAATTAGAAGCTATGCAAGAGTCAAAGTTTCCACAGTATGCAAACATGGGTATGTAGCCTTAATGCTAAAACATTAACATGTTTTTATATATTTTTTTATTTCATTATGATTTAACTATTTAGTTAATTTAATATTTTTTTAGTTGATAATGTTTATTTAATTAATTTAATGTTTTTCAGTTGATTATTTTTTGTTGATCATTTATTTAGTTTATTTAACTATTTTTTTTTATATAATTTTAGTTGACTATTTACTTAATAGATTATTTTTAGTTGATCATTTTTAATTGATTATTTTTAGTTAACTAGAAGTATGATTTTATGTAATTTTACTTGACTATTTTTTTAGTTGATTTAACATTTTTTAATTAGTTGATTATGTTTAGTTAAGTATGTTTAGTTGATTATTTTTAGTTGATTAGAAGAACAATTTTATGAAATGTTAGTTGACTATTTATTTAACTAATTTAATATTTTTTCAGTTGATTATGTTTAGTTGATTTTTTTAGTTCATTAGAAGCACAATTTTATTCAATTTTAGCTTATTATTTAGTTGATCACTTACTTGATTTTTTTTCATAGGTGATTCTGTTGTGAATGGTGAACTGTTTGTTAGGATGATATTGAACAATAAGAAGGCTACTATACAAACAATTAAGGCGTAAAGTATAATCAGAGGAGTGAGTTATAATGTGTTGGAGTCAAAGCCAAAAATATTGCATTGTACATGCACACAGAATGATAGAGGTTGCGGATGGAGATGGTTCGCGGGGGACCATTAAATTTTAGCTAGGTGCTCTTTTTCGCAAAAGACTGAGCATTGATTGACGTGTATTTAGTGTTATGTTTCTCTTATTGATTCCCTAAGAATATGATTAAATTTCAGTGTACCTTATATTAGACTGATACTACTACAGTTATTATGCTTATGAGAAGAAAATATTTTGACCCTTGCATTATTATTTATGTACTTTTCTTCTTGCCCCATGTATGGTTATGGATGAGAATCTACTCATTAATTTTAAGATAAAACTCACCCCTCCTCTCCTTTCCTTTAAATGTATAATTTTATTTGATTTAATAATTTTTTAAGTTGATTATTTAGATGATTATTTAATATTTTTATTTAGTTAATTTTTTTAGTGGTGGTGATTAGAAACACAATTTTATTTGATGTAATATTTTTTAGTTTATTATTTGTAGTTAACCAGTTTTAGTTGATTTAGTTATTTTTTTAGTAGTGGTGATTAGAAGCATAGTTTTGTTTAATGTAATACTTTTTAGTTGATATTTAAGTTGATTATTTGTAGTGGATTATTTTTTAGTTGATCATTTTTAGTTGATTAGAAGCACATTTTTTTAATAATTTTAGTTGATTATTTATTTTATGCATGCTTTAGATTTGGAAGCTATGCAAGTATCAGAGTTTTTGGAGTATTCAAACATGGGTGTGTAATCTTAATTCTAAAATTTTTACATTATTTTATATTTTTTATTTGGTTATGATATAATTAATTTCTTTGATTTAGTTAACTTTCTAGTTGTAGTGATTGATTAAATATTCATTTTTATTAGATTTAATAATTTATTAAATTGATTATTTAGTTGATTATTTAATTTCTTTGATTTAGTCATGTTTTTAGTAGTGATGATGATTAGAATCACAATTTTATTTGATGCAATATTTTTAAGTTGATTATTTGTAGTTGATTAGTTTTAGGGTATATAATTAATTTCTTTGATTTAGTTATTTTTTTAGTGGTGATTATTATAAGCACAATTTTATTTTTTGTTGAATTTTTAGGTAATTAGTTTTAGTTGATTTAATTAATTTAGTTATATTTTTAGTGATGACGTTTAAAAGCACAATTTTATTTGTAGTTGATTTTTTTAGTTGTGTTGATTAGAAGCATACTTTTATTTGATTTAATATTTTTTTGGTTGGTTTTAAGTTGATTTTTGTAGTTAATTTTGTATTTAATTAATCTTAGTTAATTTAATTAATTTCTTTGATTGAATTTTTTTTTTTTAGTGGTGGTCAAGGAGGACCAGCCCTAGTCAAATGATATTGGCCATTCACATAATAATATATAGCTAGGGATTAGTGAGTACCATCTATTTCAGCTTTTCTCCCCATGCTTTTCTCATTTTGTTGGGATGTGCTACCATATCTAGTCTCTACCATTCTTCATCCTGTGGGGTCATCACTCTACCATATCAATACGAACATACAACAAGTTGAAAAGGGAAAGCACAACAGCCGCACCAAGTGCGATATTTAGGCCAAGTTCACGCGGTTCTTGACAGGAGGCACAACGATGCGATGGCCAGCCATTCCTATTCATCCTGTAGCTGAATCTATCATAGGCGAAAAAAGTAATATCATATTTAAGCAAATCACCTAATAATCACGTATTTAAGTGTATCATCACCTTAAATATCATACGTAAATTATTTTCCCTAATTGTCAAGTAGCCAATGTGTTTGGCTATGATTACCTCTGTTCAGAAATAAATGTCAAAAACTTAATGTGTTTGATTATAATTGTATTGTAACCAAACATATTGATTGTTTTTGGACGGATGGATGGAGTATACATTAAAAAATATATATGCTATTTCTTGTAGATAACTATATACAATGAATTGTAAAAAAAAAAAAAACAGACATTAATAAGATGCCGTAGTTTGATACAACAATATTGAGAAATGAGAAATAATTTTTTCTTTGCCTTGAACCTCGGGTAGTTTGGTGGGCCCATTGAGTGCAACTGTATGTAATGCAGCAGGCTATGATGGCCATTATGTATGCAGAAACATTGGGCCCATTGAGTGCCGCTATTTTCTGCATTCTTTACATTTAGATAATTTTATTAGAGGTTAATTTTTTTTATAAGTATTAGAAGTTAATTTTAATAACAATGAGATATAGTATAGTTGGTAGTTAGTTGGACTCTTTAATCATCTAGTTAGGAGTTCGATTCTTGATGGTGTGTATAGAAAAGATTTCATGACAAGAGATAAGACCCACATATATGAGCTCTACACCTCGAGGGAATTAATAATTGCTTTCGTGGATACTTTTGGTTCATCAAAAAATACAAAAAAAGAAGTTAATTTTAATATATTAGTCATATGCAGAAATTTATCGCCATTTAATTCTATGTTATTGTAAATGAGAGTTTTAAGATAATAAAGATACGAGTGAAACACCTTTACTATTGTATCAAAACAAAATTATCATATAGTTATGAAATTTTAGTGTTTGATTATTATTTGTCCAATTTTACTTTTGTATACAGGCTCGAGAAAGTAAAATGCACAATGCTGAAGAAAAAAAAAATGCATTAAACAAAATAACATATGAAGGGAGAGTGTGTCGTTGGCCATTTGTTGGCGTCATAAAGTCGGTAGGGTATATAGCAGCGAACCTGGATGGGAATCAAGGTAGATTCAATTCCATGCCTTATATGACAGTGACTAATGCTTATGTGGTTATTAACATGTTTAGAATGATTCTATCAAAAAAAAAAAAAAAAAAAGCATGTTTAGAATGATATTGTACCTGAATCTTAACCGCACAAAAATTAAATGAAAGCATGAGATTGACATTTTATATTGTAAAAAAATAATTCTATAAAAATTATATTCGTATTTTAATATTTATGTTTCTCTTATTTGTCTATTTTGCCCTCACTCAATCCGATCACATTCACCACCTAACACTAGCTTCATCTTTCCTGTTTCACTGACCTCCACATCCAACTACCATCTTCAATACATCAACACCAGCCAACCATACCATTAACTGAATCTGGCGGGTTTTTTTTTTTGTTTTTGAGTTTATGGAATTACGATTTAGATAAAAACAAGACAATAGAATATTAGGAAAATAAAACTACAGGACACTTAGAAGAGAAACATGGTGGCTTCGATGTGGAGGGCGTGCTAGCTGCATGAAGATGCGAGCTTGTTGCGACGAGGCAATGGAGAAGCGATGAGGTTGAGTTGACGCGACGCTGCCAGCAGTGGCGGCACATCTGACGGAGCAACAGTAAGGGCGGTGAGGCTGCCGTGGGATGGAGAAAGAAAAAACAATAAAAAAAAACAGAAAGATAAGGATAGACAAGTAATTTTATATCTTTTTTATTATTATAATACTTCTTGGTACCACATGGTTCCAGACATGCTTGGATCCACATAAGCATTGGCCTATTATACTATGTGAATTATGATAGTGTGGTGGGTTTTCGATCATTTTCAAGATAATTAGCAACTTGTTGGGTACTATCGTGCCCGTTAAGCCACTTTTTTAATGTTTCTTTTAGACATAGATAAAAATAAATGGAACTATTTTTTTTTACATGCTTAATTTTTATATCCTAATAGTGTAAAATTTTTTTATGTAATTATCCAACAATATATTATCATATTAGTAAAAGTGGTTAAATTTCACATTCCCTGTTTAAAAGCCATGGAAATGAAGGATTTTTTTTTCCTATATTCCCCATCTAATTACCTTTCTCCGAGTCTCTCATTCTCTCACCCATTATCCATAAGTACACATCTCTTTGGGAAAAATATAACTGCTTTGACATTATATGATTTGATAATTGCTATTACTTTTACTTTTATTTTAATACATAATATTTTTGTAAGAGATAAGTACTATTTTGGCCATTGAAAAATTATGTTGTAGACAAAATAGCATTTTAAAAAAACTATATTTGTCCCCTATTTGGTGAATTCACATGTATGTTTGTGAATTTCGATTTTGAAGGGGAATGGAGGGGAAATGAGGACTTGTAGTGTATAATTATATTACAAGTCCTCTCCTCCCTCCTTCATTTTCTCTCTAAAATCCAAACTCACAAACATACCCTAAAAGTGAACTGCGCTCCATTTTTTTAACAGAAATGATTGTGTTTTATGTTTTATATCAAATTCATACAATAGAACTATTACTTTAGTTTCAAAAGATCAAATATTTGAAAAAATAGCTTATTATACATCAGGTTGACATCTTAGAATCATCACTTTAGTCTTCAAAAGATCAAATCGTTAACAAAATAGCCATCAAAAGAATCATTTTTGTTAATGAAAATATAGTCTAGTTAATGTTTGGGTGAACTTGTCAAAACGATATGGATCTTTTAAGGGTCATGAGTGAATATAGTTTTTTTTAGGAGCTATTTTGTTAATGATACGATCTTTTGGGACTAAAATAATAGTTCTCCTTTTTGTAATAATTATCTCAATTATATTTAGTTGTATTAATTAGTATAAAATAAAAATAAAAATAATGCAACTTGACCGGCACTTAGTGTCTGGAAAGTTGCTAGCAATTGTGTAAAAAAAAGAAAGACATGTTTTATTTCATACCATTGAAATTCCATGAAATTAAAAAAAAGAATATGAATATGAATTAGCAAAGTAAAACAGAAATAATTTAAATTTTGAGATTAATTAATATACACTGACAGTGTAATATCATTTTACTTCGTCAACTAATCAAAACATGACACCAATGAATTTCTTAAGCAATATTTATTTTTTATTCCTTTTTATATTTATATTTTTATTTTATCAATTAAGTAGTGACATGGGAATAGTTCAGGTTAAGAAAACAAATAGTAATAATAATAATAACATAGTAAGTTATCACGATACACTTCATCATCATCCAATAGAAGTCACTTCTTCATGTATGTATCAGATAAAATCCTCTAGAATGAAATTGGAAGTCATTTCATTTAACAACTTAACCTTTGATTATAATTTAGAAGTTAAACAATCTTAAGGATTGGCAAGATGTGAAACGGAAATTGGATAGCTCAAAATATCAGTCCCCTTTTTCTAATGCAAAAATTTCTTAATAGAAAACTTTTACTGTGCGTAATGAAAATGTTTTAAATAAACATTATACCAATCAATACGCAAAATTTCTTTAAATTAAATTTAAGTCAACATACCAATCTTCCTGTCTATAAAACAGAAAAAACTTTGATTCATTTTTTTATTGTTTAAAATGCAATGAACCAATCAATCCCAAATTAGAAGCAAAATGAAACGTTTTGAAAAATAACTACCAATAAATTGAATTAGAGAGAAAATGAAGACAAAATTGAGAAAAAAAATATTACATGTTCATAACATTATTCGGTCTAGTTAGGCAAAGACTTTTGAATGAGTGGTTGAATTAATATTTCATGTTCACAAATGTCTATCACAGCACCATTAAAAAAAATTATCCATTCCAAAATTTTCAAAGATAATAGTGTTACAATATATTGTTGTACATATAGAGAATGGTACTAAAAGTGAAAATAAAAAAATAGAATGATCAGGACCTTTGAATGAATATAATTCTATCCTTCATTGTCGATACCAGAAGTTCTTCATCAGTGCTTTTTCCTTGATAAATAGAAATCATTATCAAACAAATTGAATTCATAACTGAAAGATTTGATAATTTGTGTGTTGAAGTTTAGAGTAAAAAATAACAAAAAAGAAATGGCAAGAAACGGGCAAAAAAAGTGGACGATTTAGCATGTCTTCTCTGTGTTATTTGTGAATGGTGGTGACTTCTCCAATGTTCAAACATGATAGCCAGGAACACGTAGGGGTTTGGGGGTTAGAAAGTTAGAAACTGCACAAGGAATGATATAAAACTGCAAATAATCCCCCGGGGGGTTGGTTGGTGAAGTTACTTTTTTAACCATTTTAAATTTTGAAAAATAATTATTTTTAAGGATAAAATCAGAAGTTAAAATTGGAGACCAAAGCTTTAGATTATGGTATATTATATTATTTCTAGTAATAATATATAGAACACTATGTCGACTCACATTCATTTATCATTAGATGAGATGTGAATCTCATTCAAATAGGATCTATATCATGGAAGGGAAGTGAGTATCACATGCATAATCAATACAAATAATATTTTTCCTTTTTGGATCCAACCCTTGTCATTTTCGACAATCAATGTCATCTAAAAACATAATTACTCATTTTCATGGTTAATGAGATGATATTGGAGTTTTTATATTCAGATGGTCTAGAATTTATTTATTTTTTTATGCTTTTTAATTGTCCACCCGCAAGCATAAAAAGAGGCATTTTATGTGAGAGACATTATATATATATATATATATATAAAATTAGAGTTATATTATTTGTACTCACTGTACATAGAATACTATACTGACTCACAACCCATTCACCATTAGATAGATAGTAGAGCCTACTTGAATAGGTCCTCATATCTCATTCAATAATGGATGAGATATGAGTCAGCATAGTGTTTTATGCACAATAAGTACAAATAATATTTTTTATAAAATTATGGGTTTATACAACTACTGTTGCAAGGGAATTGGTTAAGGAATCTATTGAAGTCCCATATCGCCTAGAGGTAATGACTAGATAGTCTTTATAAATTTTGGACAACTCTCATCCTTTGAGCTAACTTTTGGAGTTGTGTTTGACTCACTTGATTCTAAGATGGTATTAGAGCCAATCCTATAGTTGTTATTGGGCCACCTCTCATATGTCCAATCAATCAAATTTCATGCTCCAAGTCGTTGCACAATACATTCTTGAGCGTGAAGGGGTGATGGGCAACTCTAATTCTTTAAGTTAGTTTTTGGGGTTGAGTTAGGCACATTCAGTTTTAAGAGAATCAATAATGGAAGTTTTGTGTTGGGAACACGAACTTTTAACTTTTCAATGCATGAGATCCACTTAAAACTTTTGAAACTTGTATTTTTTTTTCTTTTAACAATTGTCCTTAGAACACTAATTACCAAGACCTTTTATTTATCTACTCCAATCTAATATCTTAAATTTTCTTAAATTTTTTTGTCAGGAATTTTTCAAACTTAATATCTTAAACTTTTGAAAGAGAGAGTACATGAGTGTCATGGAAGGAAAAAGAAATGTTGCATCATGGGTTTGCGACTTGTCCAGTGCTGCTCGAATCCATCCTACCGGGAACCATCATTGCTTTAGTTTTGGATTGAGCTGTAATTCCATTTCTAATGGGTCCAATATTATAAAATATTTTGAGATATATTATATTTTATAAATAAGATTATTAAATTATAATTCATTTTTGTCACATTTTAAACAGGCTTAATCATCATCCGATTCATAGCCCATGATCGGTATATGTGGAACTTCGCTCAAGAAATTTGTCTGATTGTTATTGAGTTCAATAAACTAATTTAAGTAAACAACCATGTTTTATCTTTACTATCTAAACAGATAAATAAATTTGTTTAAAAAGATATAATATATTTGTTAATTAATTTTTAAAAGAATAGAAACTGTTATTAGTTTATTTCATTCAATACCTACAATTTATTTGATGAAGATGCTTTCTTTATTTTAACATGTTACTTCAACCGTCACATACATGGTCGTTGAGGCTTAGATCTAACCACCTCGGTAGCTATTAATATATTTATTTCTTTATTTACCATGCTAACAACGATGTAAATTAAGTCTCTTTTTTTTTTTTTGTTCTTTTCAATCGAATGATGTTAAGAATGCACTTTCCAAACTAATCGAGGGCATCAGTACACATTCAAAACTTGAACTTGAGTCCTTTTTGTTGGGCTTGCGGGCTGATTTACAGTGTAATTATATGATATCAATGTGTGACAATGAGCATCTAAATAAATTTAATAGAATTAAATCTATCAATTGGCCCAGCATAACAAAAATAAATATGTGGGTGAATAGTAATTCACGGTGGGACCGCTTGTTACTATTCACTATTACCTGAATAGTACTCAACAATTGAACCGTGTCACTATTCTCGTGAATAGTATGATCGATGTCACTATTCAATGGAGTGGGACTCACATTACTATTCATGCCAACAAAATAGATCAATAAATTTGCACATCGAATTTTTAACATGGAAGCTCCCAAATACCGAAGAAAAACTCACAGGACAGTCTCCGAAAAATATTTTACTATATTAAGGATAATTACAAAATATCATTTTCACACTATCTAACCTAAGAGGCAAATATAGTATTTCCCGGTGAGAACTTTCATATTCAAATACTACAATTTTATAGTACCAATGAGTAATAAAGATGATACCTAAAAAATTCCTAGTACATTTACCGACACCCTACATTCTTTGAAATTTACTCACACTCTCTATTTTTCCTCTCACTCTCAAAAAAATAACACATTCTTTGTGTATTTTTCTCCTCACTCTGCAACTCTTGTGCTCCGCTGCTAATTGCATATTCAAATGAGCAAAATGCCTCTATTTATAGAGGTCCATGTAGTGTAAATGCACATTACAAAGGTTGGCTGCAGAAGAAAATTTCTTCACTCGTGCACTGTCATTCAACAACTCTATTATAGATATGAAAAATTTGTCCATTCCTTTTTCATTTTTCAACAACTACAGCTCTCCCTCTCTCTATCTTTTCTTCTCTCTCTTTTTGGCATCAACTTTATCGGTTGGACCCATAATTCTCCCCCTTTAACCAATGGGAAAATAATTTGGAAGCAATCATCTAAGATCCATACCGATCAACTTAGCACAAAGTTGAAGCTTTTCTCATGCTACAACTTTCTTCATGCAATAACCTTGCATTTCTCAAGCATTTAATGGTGATAACACAAGAGCATTGTCCACAAGCCTCATCACTGGCTAAAGATGTTCTTTTCACTTGTATTGCTGATATTCAGGACATGCCACCTGTCTCCACTTTTCTAGGAAGACTTTCAATACAAGGGACCCATTATATGGATCCAACAAACACCATGTCATCCATACTTGATCTAAACCAACTGATCCAAACCATCAGCTCCTTTCCAGCTTCCTCCAAATCACCATGGAGAAATGTGATCTTTGCGTTTAACTACTCAAGCTCTAAATCCAAGGGAGCCATCCATCCAAGTATAACTCGAATAGAACTCATTTTGACAACTAGAGAGAAAATCTCATCAAAATCTATCTCTTGCTTTTGAAAAGCCTTTTACAACCAAGTGAGCTTTATACTTCACTAGGTTGTTGTCATCTTTCTTTACCTTGAACACCCATTTATTTTTCAAGGTTTTCTTACCTTTAGGGAGTTTTATCAGCTCATAAGTATCATTTTTCTACAAGGAATCCATCTCTTCTTGCATGGCTTTGATCCTCTAAACTTTATGCTTATGAGTTTGAACTTCTTCAAAACTCTCTGTCTCCCCTTATTAGTGAAAAGGACATACTTCGATATAGGGTACTTACTAGATGGATATTGCACTCTATTAGATCTTCTGAGTTATGGTGTTTGAGCTTGCTTCCCCTACCCAACACCTCCTCTATCTCCAACATCATTAATTACTGGCTTATCATCAACCCCATGGTCTTGAACCTCTCTCCTCGCTATGGCATTTTATTTAGGCAGAAAGATTGGTGTAAAATCAACCTTATCACCAAATTCATCAGTTTTGTCTAGAATAGCAGAATCTGACATAGTTTCTTGCTCATGAAACAATATGTCTCTACTTTTTATAATTTTCTTGTTTTCTGGATCCCATAGCTTGTAGCCAAATTTCTCTTCTCCGTAGCCTATAAATATGCAAGGAATGACTCTATCATCAAGCTTCTGTCTCTGCTCCTTACTTACATGAGCAAAGGTTTTGCATCCAAACACCTTCAAATGAGAGTAACTAACATCATGTTTGGACCATACTCTCTCTAGAATTTCAAAGCCCAAAGGAATAGATGGCGATCTATTAATCAGGTAGCACGCCGTTTGAATCGCTTCACCCCAGAATGACTTAGGTAGCTTAGCCATTCTCAACATACATTTGACTTTTTCCATAATGGTTCTTTTGATTCTTTCGGCCACACCATTATGTTGTCAGGTGCCAAGAACTGTCTTTTCATGCCTGATGCCATGTTCAAAGTAATAGTTCTTCACTTCATAGGAAGTGTACTCTCCCTTATTGTCACTGTGAAGGCCATTCAAAGCTGTCCAAGTTTATTTCTCCACCATGGCATGAAAACTCTTGAAGTATTGAAACACCTGGTCCTTTCTCTTTAGGAAATAAACCCATATTTTTCGTGAAGTATCACCAATTAATGTCATAAAATATTTGCTACCATCCAAAGTCTCCACCTCCATAGGACCACATACATTCAAGTAAACTATATCCAAAATATTTTTCTTCAGCTTCAATCTTTTGCTAAAAGACACTTTATGATGCTTGCCAAATAAACAATGATCACAATGATTTAACTTTGTACCTTTGGCATAAGGAATGATGGATTTCTTAGCCAAAATCTACAATTATTTTTCACTCATATAAGCCAATCTTTTATGCCACAAGTTTGGCAAAGCATCGTCCTCAACTGCATTTAATCCTCCAATCTACTTAACTTGAGTCTTGTACAACGTGTTGTACAATATTCATCTGGAAACCACCATCAAACCTTTGGAAAGCTTCCATTTGCCATCGACAAAGTTACTATGGTATCTAGCTAGATACAGAGTATGCACACAGATCAGATTCAGGCATAAAACCGATACATGTCGCATATTCTTCAATGTCAATGTACATCTTATATTTGTTTGAATGCACACATCACCAACTCTCACAATGTCAAAATTACTTTTATTACCCATATTCACTTTGCCAAAGTCTCCTACTTTGTACACAGTAAACAATTCCTTGTTGGATATGGCATGATAAGAAGTTGTTGAGTCAATGACCTATTCAATACATGAATCTGCAACATGATACTCTTCATCTACAAAAAGAAGCAACACCACTTCCCCATTTGTCATAGGGGTTGTAGTATTTTCATCATTAGCTGTATTCTGACTTCTTCAATTTTTACTGCCTCTATTCTTCCAAGCTTTGCAATTCTTTTTTCTGTGCCCTTCTTCACTATAAAGGTAACATTTAAACTTTCTTCTTAAGTGGGACGGCGATCGATCTTTTGATTTTTTGAACCGCTTTCTGCTCTTACTTCTCCCCATGTTTTCTGTGACAAGAGCCTGGGAAATATTTACTGCCATTGAGTCTTTCCTTCTGGTTTCTTCATTGAACATACAGTCTTTGACTTGGACTATAGATAGTTTTCTATTTAAAGTAGAGTTGCTCATTGACATCACCAAGATCTCCTAGCTATCCAACAAAGAACTCAAAAGTAAAAGTTCTTGTAACTCATTATCCAGCACTATCTTCATGGTACTTGACTGATTCACCATATCTTGGAAGTCACTTAAATGCTCGGCAACAGACTTTTCATCTCTGTACTTGAGATTCACCAGCTTCATAATTACAAAAGTTTTATTCTATGTAGTCTTTCTCTCATAGAGATTTTGTAAATTCTTCCATAGAGTATAGGCATTTGTCTCTGTGGCCACATGGTGGAATACACTATCTCCCTTCTGTACAGGATCATACAAATCCTTATAGAAAAATATATCCCCCATTTTTGGCTTCCAAATGGATTAATTTGCTATTGTTAGCTTGATCACGATACCTATATTTTCTTCCATTTAATTTACACAACACAATCCTGAGCTTAACTTGAGCTTTGATACCACTTATTGGGCTCAAGGACTGATTCATAGTGTAATTAAATGATATCAAAGTGTGGAAATGAGCACCAAAATAAATCTGATAGAATTAAATCTACCAATCGGCCTAGCACAGTGAAAATAAATATGTGGGTGAATAGTAATTCACGATGGGACTCACTTGTCACTATTCACTATTTACTTGAATCGTACCCAACAATCGGACCGTGCCACTACTCTCATGAATAGTATGATCGATGTATCTATTTACTAGAGTGGGACCTACGTCGTTATTCACAGCAACAAAATATATCAAGAAATTTGCACTCCGAATTCTTAACGTGGAAACCCCCAAATATTGCAGGAAAAACCACAGGACAGAATCCAAAAAATATTCCACTATATTCAAGGTAATTACAAAGTATCATTTCCATACTCTCTATTCCAAGAGGTAAATTAATGCTTTCCAATAAGAACCTTCCTATTGAAATATTACAATTTTGCAGTACCAAGGAGTAACAAAAATGATACCCAAAAATATTTCGGTGTATTTACCCACACCTTACAATTTTCCTTATTGGGATTTACTCACACTCTATTTTTTCTCCCACTTTCAGAAAAATAACACACTCTCTGTGCATTTTTCTCCTAACTCTGTAGCTCCTGCTCTTTGCTGCTAGTTGCATCTTCAAATGAGCAAAATGCCTCTATTTATAGAGGTCCATGCAGTATGTACACTGCAAAGGTTGGATGCAAAAGAAAATTTCTTAATGCGTCCACCGTTATTCAACAACTCTAGTATAGATATGAAAAATTTGTCTCTTCCTTTTTCATTTTCAACAGCTGCAGCTGTCTCTCTTTTTTTCTTTTCTTTCTTTTCGACTTCAACTTTATCGGCTAGACCCACACTTTTATCATATGTCCCTGTTGTTGTCTTTGCTCTAGGTAGATGGTAGGATGGTATTTAGGCTTAGCTTCAAATTAGCTTTTTCTTATCTTCCCTCAAAGAGCATATACGCAGAAGGGGCATTAATGGGAAGTTATGATTGGGCATGAGTCATGCATGGCATTGATTGGGCGATAATCGTGGAATTGATGGGGCGAGAATTAGGGGGATAATTGGACATGAACAACAAGCCTGACTTGGGGTGGATATAGGGCATGTGGGTGTCAAGTTACTTTAAATTGCCAAGGCACGGGGTTGTTGAGGTATGTCAAAGGATTGAGCTAGAGAGTAGAGGAAAGGTGTTGGAACCCCGGCTACTTAATGGTTCGATCCTTGAGTTTGGGTGAGGACTGAGGGACTTATAGTTGGTGTTCATTGTTTGACCAGTTCATAAGCCCTCTAGTCTCAAACTTGATCAAATGCAAGTGAAGAGATTAAGGAAACGAGTCTTAGGGGTGGATGTCCTATCCACTTAACAAGCTCTTCAGCCTCGAGCTCGAATGTGAGGGACTCAAGGAAAGATCAAACTATGGTTGGGGGAAGATCTTCCCCATCATATCAACCGGTCCACAAACCTTTCAGCCTCAAGCTCAAATGGGAGAGACTTGCATGAAGACGCTAAGTTTGAATAAGGATCGTCCTGATTGTATTGATTGGGTTACAAGTAATCCAACCTCGAGTTCGAGTGTGAGCGACTTGAGTGAAGAGGCTAAGTTTGGGGGAATATCGCATCGGTCATTTTGATTGATCCAATTATGGATTCAAAATTAATAATAAATGTGCAATATGAAGAGTTTATAAAATATATATTTCACATCCAAAATCAATATATTAAATTCTAATTTGGGAATTTTTTTAATTAACAATTTTGACGAAAAAAGATAAATCAATTGAAGCAATTATATTCAATTTAGTAAGTGTTTAAATAATCACTAACTATTTTTCATTTAATAAATATTCATTCATTAATGAAGTGTATCACCTTGTATGACTATTAAAATCATTCTCTCTAGTCTCAGTAGAAAAGTTTGCTTCCGTGGTCAAACTCAATAGGGTTTTTCCAATACTTTGTGAGATGCCAAATCCAAGAATTTCTATGATACATTAGGTAGTTATACACATGCAAGTAATTACTTTTGGCAAAGTTATTACAAGGGAGAATACGCATACATTCAAATGGACATTAAAACCCAAATAGAATGATTTGAATATGAAATGTGTGTGTGTATGTGTGTGTGTGTGTGTTTTTTTTTTTTTGGTTTTTTTAACAAGGAATAGTTATCTATGTATGTAGGATTGATTCCATGAATGAATTAACGTCATTTTGTAATTTCCCTAATAAACTTAATTAGTGTATGGCTACTCATCCTTAAGGCATGATTTTGATCTTTAGGTTTTGCTCCTTTTTTGTTTTGGATAGATACTTGGACTTAACTAGTTATTACTCAAATAGAAGAAAAATGATCTTTTAACCACATGTGGGGTGCTGATTCACTGCCCCAAAGGTTAAAAAGATAGATTATTGGTTGAAGTTTATAATGAAGGTCAACGTATTCATCGAGAATATCACTTCCCAGCCTGATAACTCTAAACCCGCCGTCTTGTACACCCTTGCCTACATTGTTGAAAGATGAGAGTTGTGGTGTGTTCTCTCATTTGTTGGTTTGAATTTTGTGGTCATATTGCAAATAAACTGGAAGTGCATGTACTTTTATTTTATTTTAAATTTTTTGACTGTATTTTATTTTATTGAGTTGTCTGTTATATATTTCTTTTTTGTGGTAATGTGTATGTATATTCAGTTTTATTATAGTTTTGGAATTAGGTAGGATATGTTAGTTGATTTGTGAAAAAGTAATAAGTATGCCGGAGTTTCTTTAATTTACTTGTATTTTAGTTTAGGGCAATGTGATTTTATAGAATACTGTAGTGCATATAATTAGTTTAGTTTAACAATAGTAAGTAGGATAAAATTTGTTGTTAGTATTATATGAAAATGTAGCTTTTTTATGTATTTTACTATTTATTGTAATAAGTTAAATAATTCTAGTCTTAGCTAAGCGAACATTTAGTTTGTAACTTGGTGAATTTCAATAAATTTATATTTAGCTAGTGTTAAATTTATTTTGAGAAATTTGTAATTTAGTTTCATACTGTAGTAATTTATTTATTTATTCTAATGAAACTTTGTACATTAAGAGAATCTTATTTTAGTGTGCTATTTAGTGTATGATTTGCTTTTGATATAATTGTTTATAGCTTTGTTAGCACTTTGTTATAATTGGTAAAGTTTAATAAATTTAATTTTAGTTTTTGTTAAATTTATTTTGTGGGTAGTTAATTTAAGTCTAGTTTTGTTGTGATACATTTATTTAAATGCAATATTGTATATCAAGAAAATCTTAAGTATTATTTTTGTGCAATTTTTATTTATTTTATGTTTAGTTTGCAGGAATTAACAATGCCTTATATATAATATTTTATGTTGTATAGGATACTCGGATTTTAAAAGCTAGGCGCTATAATATGATGGTTTTTCCAAATCCGAGGATGGAACCATTTCTCAGGCAAGGTAGTTTTTGGCATGTTGCACGGATAGTTCCAGTATTCGATTATGATAGGGCACTGATTAATACACTTGTGGAGCATTGGAGGCCTGAGTCACATATTTTCTATTTTCCATACGGAGAATGTATGCTCACATTGGAGGATGTTGTGTTTTAGTTGGGTTTGTGTATGGATGGGCTCCTTGTGAGTGGCTACATGGAAGCGTGAGAGAAATTTTATGATTAGGATATACGGGCATTGTGTGCAGATTTACTTGGAGCAGTTCTGCATGAGAAAGACATAAAAGGATTCTCTATAAATCTACACCGGTTCATAGATACATTTGGAGTATTGCTGCACAGTGCTGATCATTAGACGATTATCCATTACACCAGAGTGTCCATAATGGTTTGGTTCTATTTGGTATGGTCCTGTTCTCTGATAAATCAGAATTTAGGGTTCATATGAAGTGGCTCCCTCTTCTTATTGGTTTTAATAGGACTACAAACTATAGTTGGGGGTATGCCATTCTAGCATCCCTTTATCGTGAGTTTTGTCGTGTAGTGAAATATAATGTCACTAAGATTGCAAGCTATTTACTTCTTTTACACCTTTCGACACGGTACAAAATACCTCAATTGGCCCCTAGACTTCACCATTTACTCAATTTTCCACTAGCATTGATGTACATATTTATGTGATTATTTTGGTTTTGTTTTTATTTGTATATGTGCAAATTGTAATCAAGAAGACCAATTATGTTCATTTCAGGTGGAGTCGTTTTAAGTATTCGACGAGATCATACACGAATAAGCTACTATGATACAAAAGGATCATTGATGCGATTAGCATTACTAGGGTAAGTTTCATATAATGAATATGCCAGTAACTCATCCATTGAGTTAGTTTTAGTTGTGAGTCTAATATTTCTTATTGACTATTTCAGTTTAGGTGGATGCCCTATAGTTGTGATGAGGTCAGGGATGTTATACCTGCTTTCATTTATGAGGAGGCTGATGTTTGGGCATCTATGACTGCACTTATATAGTTTGTTGTGATTGAGTTGGACGCTACCGATCTCATGGTTCAACAGTTTAGGGGAGGACAGAACATATCGACCGTCTCGATAAATATTGATCGGTTGCACATCAAGAATGATAGAGGGGATCTAGAAATACGGTGGCCTGAGTATAATGTCACATGCTATGCAGCATGGGATGCACGTAGGGAGTGGCAGGTTCAGTATCCGCTATCTGATGATGATAGGCCATTTGTTGAGTACTTGTGAATACCATATTTTGTCCAAAACATTTTATTTCATCTCTTTTTGTTTTTTTTTGTCAGCCCATTTTGTTTTAATTATTTTGGCCTAGTTGTAACCAAAAAAAAAAAAAAATCACACCAATCCAACCCAGCCTATTCCAATTTGACCCACCTAGTTCATTTCTTTTTTTATTTTGTTTTGTTAGCCCGGTATGATATAAAAGAAGCCCAACCCATTGTTGCCAACTCTCATTCCAAAAATAATACTAAAAAATAAAAATTCTCCTAATTTTGAGTCCTCACCCATGACATAACAAAACAAAAGAGAAAAAAAAACTGCATGTGACAGAACCAAACAAATGAAAAAGAAAAAGGAAGTCAAAACAGAGAGTGGCAATGTCATAATGATGTTCTTCCTTGGTCCTTGCAAAAGGAGGATGATCTTTCGGCTACAGTGAAGAGGATGAGCTAGAGGCAACCTGTACAGAGGAAAGGAGTGGTGATTTGGTCAAGGAGAATGGCTATATGAATCAATCATAGCAAGCAGGAGGAGAGGAGCGAATCTGAAAAAAGGATGCTCTGCTCATTTCACCTTTAGCTACAATATCATCACCATCTTCATCCCGGTTACCCATTGTTCATCCACATCATCATCATCATCATCATCTTCAAACAACCATTCCCGGACCTGCAATTTCATTGTTTGGTTCCATCACATTCTCTCACCATCACCATCCTCATAACCTCACTCGCAATCTAGACCATTGTTATCCATCATCCAACCAGAACATTGCCTTTTATCCATCATCATTGTTAACTAATCACCATTCCAAATCAACAAATCAGACCATTTTCATCCTCACCAAACAAAAAAAAAAAATCATTGTCATCATCATCACCATTATATAAACCATCACAACCCCTCACTTTCATTATCATATAACTATCATCAAAATCACCATTTTTTTTCATTTCCACCATTCTAAATCATCATCATCATATAGAACAAAAAATAAAAAAAATAATAAACTACTACTACTCATTATATTACCAACCATATACATCATAAAAAATTGGAAGCTTAGAAGTAGGAAAGAAGACCGCTGCTGCTGCCACTGCCGGCTCTCCGACTGCCGCACGCCGCTGCCATGCCTGGATCGCGATCTGCTAGCTCCTCCATGCACTCCCTCACTGCAGTCTGCCCAGCTATCGGAGCCGTCGCGCAAGCTTCCCTCTCCAGCGATAGGAGACACCCTATCTCGCGACTAGCCTCGAACTGCGGCGTTCAACCTCCACACACCAACCGCTACGCCGATCTCCCTCTCCGCTGTGTGCCCCCATTCGCGAAGCCAGCATCCCGTGAAGCCAACATCTCATGAAGCCAGCCTTCATTAGTGCATAACCTTCATCCCGTGAAGCCAACAACCGCTGCCCAGCCTCCCTTCAGTGGACCAACGAGCACCGCGTGAGCCAGCCACGCCGACATCCACCACCATTGTAACACTTACCTTGCTCCGCCATAAACTACCAAACTCCAGCCCTTCCATCTCGCACGCCAAACAGCCTGCACGAGCCAGAACCTTCCGCGTGTTCTCCTTGCTTCTGTGCGTATTCCCTTGTTTTTGTGTTGAAGTGAAATAGGGATTTGGAGTTTAGAGTGTATTTAATTTTTAAATTTCGTTATCTTACTTTGTTCCCACCTGGGCTCACGGTCAAATTTTTATTATTGGGTTTACTATCTTTTGAAATCTTGGGCTTGAGGTGTTGTAGTTTCATTTAGGTTATAGAACTAAGCTCCTCTTTCATTTGTTTCAATTTTTTTTTTGTGTCAGTTTCAGTTGTGATTGTTTAGTTTAGGCATGGGCTTGATAATGGGCTAGGATTGTTTTTGGGCTGTTTTTTTTTTGGGGTTTAGATATTTGGGGTGCTGGTTCATTTTTTGATAGGTTTAGGAATTTTTGTTAAAATTTAAGATCTTTTTTTCAAAAAATAAAAAATATGATAAAAAATAAAAATATAATAAAAAATTAAAAAATAATAAAAATTTAATAAATATGTTTTTGGTTTCTTGGATCTCTTCACAAGAAAATAAAAATCAAAAATCAAAATAATGAAAAATCAAAAAATATTTTAATTCGTGCAATTATCAAATATCGCGATTAAGGAGTTGATATTCCATTCGCAATTTAAATTAAAATCAACCAAACACATTTTTATCTTATTTCTTAATTAAAATCCATCAACTCATAATCATTTTCTACATAACGATGTGGTTTTAAGTTCCTCATTGCACCAGAGGATATGTCGGCGTGGTCATCAACTATCAAACCAAAATTAATTTTTCATTAAATTATGTTCTCTTTCAATTTAATTTCTTTTTATTTTATTTTATCTTTTTTTTATATAATTGTTAACTTCTGGGGAAAAATAAATATTTTGAAGTTATAATTAATTTGCATAATAAACTCTTGGGTAACCGTATTTATACAGACGTATTAAAGGTGCAGTGGGATTAAGTTTTCACCCTTCCTTAATCATAATCAGACTCCCGAACCTCAAAACTCTTAAAAGACCAGTTTGCATACTAAAAGGTTTTGCAATTTTAACCAGAATTAAAATTGGTGGCGACTCCCATTCATTTCAAAACATTGTTGTCATTTGTGTTACGATGCCCTTTGAGTACGTTGTGACAGTACTTCCAATGGTACTTATCAGTGGCTAATAGATGTTTGTCATTGGATGAACCCCCCAGGATCCAAAGCTTAGGAACTTGCCAGATGGTGTACCAGCCCACGCCTTACCAACACCACATATTGCACACCTCGTTGACGTCCCAGATCGATACTATTTAGGCGTCATTTGTGTGTTGGTACCTGTGCTAGTATACGCCTATACTCTGATGAGGAGCCTAGTGATGATGGAAGTAGGCAGGATGATTATGATTATCATCATGTTGATGTACAGCCTAATCCAAAGACTATGGTATAGCATCAGGTAAAGCCTCAGCCTCAGCCCCAGCCCTAGCCAGAGGCTAGACATCAGCCTTAGCCTCAATCGTTCCGCGTGTACTAGCTAACAACTACGTATCCTAGCTAGCAGTTCATGGTGGGTCCCAGTCAGCAATTCATGGAGGGTCCCAGTCAATAGTTCATAGTGTGCCCCAATCAGTAGTTTATGGCAGGCCCCAGCCACTAGTTCATGGCTAGACCTAGCCACTAGTTCATGGTAGGCCTTAACAAGAAGTAGCACATGGCTGGCACCTCCTAGTAGCATTACATGATAGACCCCTCCCAACAGCATTACATGGCTGACTCTTCTTAACAGCAGTACATGGCTGGCCCTCCTTCGCAGTAGTACATGATTGGCCCCTCTCAAGACTAGTTTATGGTAGGCTCTAACTAGCAATTCATGACTCCGAGCTAATAGTTTATGGCCAGTCCTAGTCATAAGTTCATTTCGGATTCTTTTGTGCACCCTAGTTAGGCACATCAGTTCGTGACGGGTATAGTCCAAAGTGACATAGCACTACATATATCTATTAGTCCAAATTTCATGTTAGTTTCTAAGGTGCTAGCATTCATGGATTCATCTGGTACAGGGAGATCTGTCTTAGTGCTTTAGCCACCAGATCATGCTATTGACCTTTAGTTGAGCATATCCCAGCTCCCTCTTATCAAGGCTCTCGTTAGGAACATTAGGTAGAGGTGGCTCACGAGGGGGATTAGGAGAAGGAGGGCGAGTAGGAGGGGGATTAGGAGAAGTAGGGGGATCAGGAGGAGGAACAGGAGGAGTAATTATATCGTAAGCCTGTACGATAGATTGCATATCACCGTTGTGTCATAGAAGTCACATTGCTAGCCCCAGACGCAGCAGGTGTGGCAGGTAGTGCTTATGATAGTTATGTATTTTAGACTTTTATTATGTACATATGACTTTTAATGATGATATAATGGTTATGTACTCGGACTTTTATGTTATGTACTTGGTATTAGTTTTGATTATATTGTGGTTATGTACTTTAGATTTTTATAATATACTTGAGATTAGGGCTTTTGATTTATGTACTTAAGATTTTCATGGTTACATGTATCCCACAAATAGACAAGAAGTAAACAAAACATTTTTATTACAAAAGAAGTGACATAAATGTACATTCACCAGTACAACTTAACCAATTTATGGTAACAAATGGACTAGTACAACTTAACAATATTACTTTGTTCTTCAACACATATAATGATAAATAACAGCAAACTGACCACAAAAAACAAAGACATACGCCATAAATAGCAATAGTGAAAAATAGCGAATCAATTACACTAGCTAGAAGATGGAGTGCACGAGCATGTTTGTTTGGTGTGACTCGTATCTCTATACAATCCACAATGTTTTCCCTGGCCCGGATCAGGCTCGTCCATTTCAAAGTGAATCATTGTGGAAACTAGACGACCTTTAAGAGTTCAATTAAGTGCAGGATTTGGCTTTATAAGAAGCCCAGTGAATGGCGGCCACATGTCTTCATTAACAATTACAGAGAATTCTGCTTTGTGCACGTTGAACACCAACTCCATCTTGTAAACTTCATGAACGAAATAGGTCCAATCTCGTCAAGCATCAGAATAAGTGGCGAGTGCATGATGGTATGCAAAGTGCAATTTTGCAATTCACCACAATCACATAATCGCTCAGTTAAATGCAATTTGAATTCTTACTGACCATGACTGGCAATGTTGTCTCGTTCAAACACCAAGTAATCTAAAGCCTCTCGGGTTACTCGAGTGGTACGCATGATGCCAAGGTGTCACCTGTTCTCCTCAATTGCATTCAAGGGTCTCCAAAAATCTTTAGCCACTTGCAAGTTGCGTCTTTGCCTCTGTGCCCTTTCAGACAAATAGCTCAATAAGGGGATAATATGTTGACTTTAGTTTGGCTATAATGGGAAGATTGTGAGTGCTTTTCATGATAGCATTCATACATTCTGAGAAATTTGTTGTCATATACCCAAAGCGACGACCTTAATCAGAATAATGAGCCCACTTATCGCGTGGTATGTTGCTAGCTCATGCACACATCATGGGATCCACATGCCCTAATGTCGTAAACCAGTACAGAAAACTATGCTTAGTTTTTGTATATGCTGTATTCATTAACAATCACTTTGCATATTTGTTCTTGAACTTTACAACAAAATTTGAAGCAATGTGTCACGCACAATATGCAAGATAAGTTGAAGAGGGATGCCATCCATTCCCTTGCACTTTCTAAATCTGCTTTGATAGCATGATGCTTATCAGATATGAGAAGAATACTCTTTTGTGGTGTCACACGCTGTCAAAGATTTCTCAAGAAAAAAACCATGCTTCTTTTGTCTCTCCCTCCACCACGGCAAATGCAACTGGCAAATATTTGAGTTTCCATCTTGGGCAATTGCCATCAATAGTGTTCCAACATACTTTCCATACAGGTGCATTTCGTCAATTTAAATGATCATTCTTCAATATTTGAATGCCACTATGCATGGTGGATAAGTCTAGAAAAGACAGTGGAACATAAAGCAACCCTAATCTACAACATCACTAACATAGTATGGTCCAGTTTGCATCCGGACAATAGTACCTGGCACATAAGCTTGTAGGCCACCCAACCATCTAAGAAGCTCATTATACAATTCTTCCTAGTCACCATAAATCATAGCAATAGCTTTTTGTTTGGCCAGCCACACCTTTCTATATGTTGTCTTGAACCTCAACTCTGACTCCACTAATGCTTGCAGAGATTTTATGGCAATTGTCAGATTCTCTTACACCATGGGGAATATGTGGGCACAAATGATATGATAATCCATCTGAATATGCTAGTTCATAGACTATGGAAAGACATCTATGAAGTCCCGTGAGCTTTCATACCTCCGACAACTGCAATTTCCGGTAAAGAATGACATGTATAATCCAATTAGAGTTAATGCCAAAGTTCACACACTTGCATTGAAATTTTATGTGGTCAGACTCAAACTTTATATTGAACGCCTTTTTAAATGCTATAATGTTTAACAGTAAACAAAACTTCATCTTTGTTGCAAAACACTTGGCCGAATGCCAAATCATTCACCCCCTCTATGCCCGAACTTGAACTAGACCCACCACTTATATCAGACTGTATTGCATGTAAATCCACCATGGAGTAGTGACTAGGATGCTGTCGAGATTGAGATTGGAATTGAGACTACGGCATTAGATGTTCACCAAAGTTCTACACATGAAACAACTGCTAATCTTCTTCATCATAGTTTGTCGCATCATTAGGGCCCTCCTCTTCACCATCCTAGTGCTGCACAATAAAATCAAAATCCCCAACCTGACTAGCTTGTGGTATTGGCTATGGATTTAGCAGTAATGGCTCTTCAATCTATTTAGCAAATTGTTCAAAACTTGGATAAGCTACCTCATCATATGAGTTGTGCACGTCATGGTAGGACACTTTAAAGGATGGGGCTGCATTAGATGTAGGAAGTGGGGATCCAGAGCTGACCCTCCGGAGCTAAAAGGACCACCCTAGAGTTTGACTAATAGCTTTATTGTGAGAGCTTCAGGAAATGCGTTAAAATAACTAAACATTTTATCAATATGCTTGTCTTTCTGAATTCACCACCTTCTATACTAGATACCATTTGGCCTAATATATTAATCGGCATGCTATAGACGATTTTTGAGACTTGAATATTGTTTCCCTTATACTTTTCCAATATTTGGCTCTGTAATTGTAGCAAACTAATTGGTGGACAGACAACCAACTAAACTTAATTGTTACTACAAAATGTCTTCCCCTTTACTATGTTTCTAATCTCTCCATTATAATGTATAAGAACATGAACATAACTCTCTGTCATCTCACTATGATTTTCACATTGAATCTCCAAATTTTTCTAACACGGCAATGCAGATCTAGGAGCCCTTTATTTATAATTGAGGAGCACACTGAAGTTGATTAAAATCGGTTATACATGTCAATTATAATTGATTTTCAAAATATGTCAAAGTGTGTCAGTGCATTAGAGAAGTCGATTATAATAGATTTTAGAAATCTATTATAATCATCTTCTGTATTGAACTAAAATCTACTATAATCAACTTCTGAATTGCAATTAAGTCGATTATAATAATCTTTAGAAATCTATTATAATCAAAAGACAATGTGAGGGGTGTGCAGCAGTATGAAAGTCGATTATAATCAACTTCTGTGTACTTGTGAATGAAATTTTGAATGGAAGTCGATTTAAGTTGAGTTCTATTAAATAAAATTAAGTCATATCTATAAACAACTTTAAATTAGGAGATTGATGTAATATGTATTTATTTTATTTTATTTATGTACAAAACCCTTGAAATCAATGGCATATGGGTACAGTTCATCTTTGCACTATGTTAACTTTTTTAAGAGAATAATCATGAATGCTTATTTTTATGGGGATTAATAGAAATCTCCATAATAAATAAAAGGAAACTTGCTATCACAACTACCCGAGGGGGTGTCTTCTTAAAATTTGGCTAAATTATAGGGATGAACTTTATACATAAAGCCAATTATAGGGGTTAGTTTTAGTGTCCTCTTAAAATGGAAATTGAATTACAGGGATGAACTTTATACATGTCATCACTTATAAACACTTCAATGCTAAGTATTTGCAGCTGTTTTAATTTATTTAAACAATAAATTTTGTATAGATTTCATTGGTTAGTGGCAAATACCATAGGTCCTAAATTTTGTACTTTTTTCTGAAAAAAAAAGTTTGTTCTCAACGCCTACTATAGAATCCATGCACTAAGTACTATAAAGGGATTTTGAGACTAGATGGACTTTGATTCCATGATTTAAGTTTTCCTTCTCTACTTATTTTTTGCTATACAGATGTTGAATATTACTTTTCTATTTCAAACCCGACAAAATTAGTGAAGTTCCTTTTGTGTTGTTTTTCAATATTTTATTTTTTAAACAGGTTTCACACTTATAACAAAGAACGAAGCACTACAATGGGGATAGGAAATATTTTGTGGATAGAACAGAACAACAAATTAGTGATAATTGGAAACTAATGTGTATCGGTGAAGATCTCGTGATGGATGTTTGGATGGCTACTGTGAGTCAAAAACTTTTAGAAAGAAATTTTTTCTTATACATGATTTATGTATTCTCTGTTTGACTTAATTTATTTGGTTCATTTTTCAAAAAGAATAAATATGGTGTTTTGCTCTGTAAATATAAATAATTAATAATTAATAGGGATAATATTACAACAAAAAAGGTGATCAACGATCATTTAAGTTCCCCCGAACTTTTTTTTTCTTTCTAATTTTATATTTACGTAAGTAAATAATGTGGTCCACAGCTTGGCCCCTATCCATTTTCTCGTTCAATTATGGACTTATTTACATTTGCACCCTTTTTTTTTTGTTCACTTAAAATTCAACAAATAATTCCTCCAGTTCTAACATTTTTAAACAAAATCCTCCTTACCATTTTCAATCAATTTTTCACCAATCCACAAACATTCTCTCTCGGAAGATAATTACCGAACAAACTGAAAATGATGGAGGATGGAGGTTGTCGAAGTTGATTTCACTTTTAATTTTACAGTGTCAATTCACTAAAACCAATGATTATAGAGAGCCCACATCGACTATATTTTAATGTTTGATTACTAATTTTAGATTTTGTTATTTTACTTTTTTGTCAATTTATTTTAATCTTAATTTTTACCCATAAAGTAATTGTATATATGAGGATCTTCAATTTACAAAAATCCTTTTCTATTTCACATCCATAAACATATGTTTTATTTTCATCTAGTGAAGTAAATTAAAGAAAGTGTACAATAGTATTATCATAGACCAATGCAATGAGTACAGATCAAAATAGAATAAAACATATACACTACTAGAAATCCGTGAGATACCAATGAATTGTTGGCCTTTTGCATTATTAATCATTTGATTGTTAATTTGTGTGACAGCCTATCCGTAAAAGGTGGCACCACTTAGTGCTACTTGGCGTGCATAATTTCCAATGAGTTTATTGACGGGTTGTTTATATTTTAATTTTATTTATTTTTGCCTTTAAGTTATGACGGGTTATTTATATTTTAATTTCATTTATTATTGTCTTTAAATTACCAATAGTTTTACTGATAGATAGTTAATATTTTATTTTATTTATCTTTTTCTTTAATTACCTATGGTTATGCCTACAAGTATTTTTAATTTTTTTAAATTTACTGATGACTTTTGAAAATTTTGTACGTTGGCGCTCAACTCTTGGTATTCCCCTAGACCCGTTGGTAATTATTGAATTGTGAAATGCATTGTTTCACTTAAATTTATTGACGGGTATACTTGTTGGTAATCTGTGGACATGTTTTCCCCTGCGCTTCTTCTTCTCATTTCTCTCTTCACTCTCTCGCCATCGTCGCTTCTTGTCGTCGTCGGAACTTTGTTTGAGAAACGAAGACCACCATTGCGATCCTCATACGTTGATGAGCATTTTAATCAGTTTATTTTTTTTTTATTTGGCTTAGTTTTTCTGTTTGTTTGTGGGTGCCTATAATGTTGTTTCTTTATGCATTGGAAAGTAATTATTGTTATTATTTTGTTAATGTAGGTGTTATGTGGACCTCTAACACTGACTTTTTGACGGACTACGTGGACAAAAAGTAGTTTTTTATTTTTTTTCTTATTTTATTTTGTAATTTATATAAATAAATGTTAACAAATGTGTGAAATTAAATATTTGTTTATGTTGGATTTTCAAGATTGGATTGGTTACCCACAGGGAGCTTTCAGATTTTTTGTTGTTTTCACTGCAATAGAGGTTAGTAACAAAATACTTGGTGTTTATATGGTTTAATATGCATGTAGGATAGAGACTTATGTTTTCTATGATAGAGTATGGAGATTGCACGACTAGGAGGAAGGCATATGTCCTTCCCCGAATTGTTTGAATTGTTTGTCATGAGATTCTTTATGTTTGCGGAGATTGCATGATGCATGTTGTGGAGTTATAGGGAGGATGCACACTAGAACTATTTTTAGGATTATGTGAATTGTATGTGATTATTAAGATGTAATTGTTTAACTATGTCAATTCAGTTGTAAATCTTTAATAATATATATTATTGTTGATGTAACGCCCCGATTTTCTGTTAGAGTAAAAATGACCAAAATGCCCCTAAGGTCATTTTCAACCCAGAATTCGAGGAAAGCCAGTCTGGCAGTACTCGAAGGGCAAACTCAATGTTGGAAGGGGATTGGATGACTTGTGTACCTTCCCGGGATCGAAAATCTCGTTTTTCGAGTTTTCAGGTCAAAATGGCCAAAACGCCCCTACGGTGTTTTACCCGTTTGCAAGTGCCGGATGAACCCGAAACTTCTCCAGATGATTTTAAAAGGTGTTTTTATGTAGACTGTGACTTTAGTTTTGGTCCTGGAGATCCCGGTCGAAATTAGTGCAAAATTACGGTTTTGCCCTTAGTTTCGTGTTTTTACGCTTAATCGCGTGATTAAGCAAACCTAAGCAATATTAGGCTCTAATCGAAGGTTAATTAATTTCCTTAACTAATCTTGAGTCAAAATAACTTATTAAATTTGATTAGAACCTAAAAGTGCTTAATTACAACTTAAAATCATATTTTAATTTCAAGACTCCTAGTCATGGAATCTTAAATAGTGTTTCCTCTCTCCAATTCCTTAAATCATGGAATTGTGTTACACATTGTTTATTCATAAATGAGTTTAAAATTCTTTAATGATGTATGAGCACTCCTAATCTTGTCATAAAACCCCTAAACCTCATTCTTAGTTACCTAAACTTAAGCTTAATTACTCCTGACCTTGTACCTAAGCTAATACACATCTAAACCTACCATTAACACCCAATTAAATGATCAAATCTCACCTTCCCCTTGCTGTACCAGACTTGGCCGTGTACCCTTCTCCCCCATATGTATCACATGTTTAATTTTTCTCCATTTATTTGTGGCTGGAAAAGTTCCAGCCATGCATTGTTTCTATAAGCTTAATTTCATCAAAAATTGATAGGAAATTAACTCACATCAAGCCATACTTTGTAGCATAGCTTCCATACTTCAAACCATGCTTGAATGACTTTGTGTAAGAGATATTTTCTCTTCCTTTTCCCTCCAATAGCTACGGCAAGCACCCTCCCCTTTTGAGCCTTCATTTGTTTTCATTCTCTATAAATACCTTGCCTAGAAACACATGCAAATACCTTAGTTCATTTGGTAAGTTTCAAGTTTTCCTAAGCTTTCTTGAGTTCTTTCTTTTTCTCTCAAGTTTCAAGAAAGTTCTTCCTTTCTTTTCATCTTCATCTCATCATCATCTCTCAACCTTGAAACACCACCCCAAAGCCTTGAACCATTATCAAACCTCTCAAACACCACACCTCAAACACAACCTCACTTGAAACACAACTCCAACCTTCTCATCCTCTCTTGGCCGAAGCTATCTTGCCTCTTGGAGGAGCTCATCATCTTGTTTTCCTTTTCAAAGAGTTCAAGTTTTCATCTTCACTCTAGGTATGGGTGTTTTTCTAAACTTTGTTTTCTTGGAAATGAGTTCTTTCTAGCTTTCTCTTGGATTCTTTTGAACTTTCCTTTGTTTTCCTTTTCTTTTGCATTTTGGCCATGAGGCCTTGATGAGCACATGATAGCTCAATGATGAGGACTCCTAGAGGATGACTATGTGTTCATCTCAAAGGAACCTCTAGAGCTTGAGTTTTTCTTTCCTTTAACTTCATCTATACTATACTTAGCTCACATGGTTTTTCAACTTAAGAAAATTAATCTAAGGATTTATAAAAGCCCAAGCCTACCCTTGTCAACCTTAAAGTTGGCCGGCACATTCTAGAGATCTTTCTCTAGATAGGGATTTTGGGTATTTAATAAAGAACTTGACTTAGTTTCATTTTCATTTTCCTTTGTAAGGTTTTCGGTTTTGGTACTTTGATCCTTGAGATTTCGTTTTGGTTTGTTTTTGAAAGTTTATCTTGAGCTTGATGATGATGTTCAAGAACCTCATAGTTCCTTCGAGAACTTGGTTCAAGAACTCTAAAGCTCTCTTTGTAATGAGATATGTGTTAGGTTATTATCTCGTTAAAGTTTTGAACGAGCTCTAGCCAACCATAAAATGAACCTTGCATCATGTTTACTTTTGTGCCTTGCATATCATGTTTATTTTCCTTGCTATCACTAAGTATCAAGATAATAAAGGAACTTGCATTGTCATGTTTATATTTCAAGCTATGCATTATCATGTTTACATTTCAAGTTCTCACCTAAATATCAAAGATAATAATATGATGCATCTCATAATTATTTTATGCTCTCACTTTACTTTCTAACAAAAGCTAAAACAAGTGCATAAGCATGTTTATCTTTATGCCATCACTTTAATAAACCTAGAGCTCAAAGACTTGCTCATTGTTGTCTCAAACAAAAGTCTAAAATAATTATCTTCCATAGTTGAGATTTCGGCCCTAAGAGGTTTTAAGGTTTCCAAGTATTGAAAATTATGTTTTATAATTTTCCTAAGCTTATATGAGTATAAGAAATATGTAGAACTAAGTTTTATGAATTTAGGACCTCTTGAAATGAAAATGATTTAGCCACTGCCCTCTTAAGTATTTTTATGATTTTAAAGGATAATAGTGTTTATAAATGAGTTTTGAAAGTTTGAAAAAGGTTCCAAGAGAAACTAGTATTTTATGTGCTTCAGAAATTGTGTTTGATGCCTTTTATGGAGATGTACATTTCAGTTCTGCCTTACTACTTATTTGCCACTGTATGTACTATTTTAATGATGATAATATGCTTATATTTGAGTAAAAATAATGTTAAGACTCTTATATGGAAGATAAGATAAGTTAGAGGCTAGAAAAGAATTAATTTGAGAGTTTTAGATCCCTTAATTATTGAATTTTTTGGATTCTATCCAGCAAGGTTTAGATTTGATAATCATGGTTTTAAATTAGTTTAAATGTGTAGGAATGACTCATAATTGGATTAGGACTTGATTTTGATTCCTTAGGAGCAAACTAAACTTAGAAAGGGTCATTGTTGTGACTCATAGGTACCCGTAAAGTTAGAATTATAAATTCTGCATCCTTGAGGTTTACAGATGTTGTCGATCATAGTGTGAGGTGAGAAATACTTAGTTATAACCTCATAGGTACCCAAGAGATTAGGTTTGATGATTAATAACTTAGAACGTGAGTTAAGGACCCTAAGGGTCAATGCATAAGACATTAAGAAGTCTTGAGTGTTCATGATGCTTAAATTATGTAAATATGATAAATGATACATGAGCTTTATCTATGAAAAGTTTGATGTTTATGCTATGAAGAAGTTTTTTATGATGAGATTCTAGAAATGTTTGTATGTCCTATATGTTTTCATGGCATAACCAAATTTGAGGAAATTCGGTCTACATTAGTCATCTTTGTCGAATTTCCATCAAATTTGAGAAACTTAGAAAAAGATCTTTTTGAAAATCATGAGAACTTAAATGTGACACAACACTGAGACACCTTCTTGGGTGACACCGGTTTAGCCGAGCACCCCTAAGAAAACAAATCCATGAGGGTATTGACACAGAGCTTGCCAAAGCGGACAATACTACTATGCACTAGTTGCTAGTAGAGCGTTTCAAAGAGGAAATGACCCTAAGAGGTGATCCTTAATTTGCCCCCCAGCCCGTACTTTAAGTCGGGATTATGTATGTTACGCTTATCATAGGATAAATAAGAACTAGTGACGACTAGTTAAGGTATGAGCTCATAACCTAGAGATGTTTAGGGTAGCCCCATGAGATAAAGTTAAAGTTAAAAATGTCACATATGCTATGAAAAACCAAGAATGTTATTATGAGAGTTATACCTGTCAACTTATGCCATTATTATAATGTTTTGTGATTTTGTTGATTAGTTTATCCTTATGATGCATTCATGCCTTAGTATACTCCATGCTTAGTCATAAGACGCATTGTAAAATATGACGGACCTTGGATAATTAATTCTTTAGAAAACTAACTTATAAGAAGTTTACATGCATGCGCACCTTTTTAGAAATAAACCCAAGGTTCCTGAGGATGTGATGATGTCACTTAGTTAGGGATTGCCCTACTGAGAATTATTTTAGAAGATTCTCATTCCCTCTCTCTTTTCTTCCATCACATCTTTAGATGGTGACTTTCGTACTCTTCATCGACACCCCGACGTGGGAGCTGCACCATGACCCAGCACTCAGGTTATATCATTTTGAGGGTCGCTGCATAGTCAGAGTATTCATGTTTATGGGACGACCCTTCGTACACCCAGTACGGAGCTACCGCTTCACCCCGACTGCCCCCTACCATCATAACACGATTTTCGAGCGAGCTAGACCACGCGACGAGCAGATCCTCCGCATGCAGCCCGAGGCGTCAGCCGTACGTGACCACCCGGAGTACGTGCCCCAGACTCAGTATTTTGAGACGGATCCATCAGAGGACCCACCATCGCATATGTATAGTTGGAACTCTAGCCCCGCTCCCCCACCGATGAGAGCCGGGAGTGAGGAGACGGTGGTTCAGCCGAGGTTGGCTCGTAGGCCATCCATGCGCCCTCGCCTTGGTGGACACGCTCCGATGATCCGCACAACCACTCCCGCTGAGATCCGCCAGTGGATCGATTCCACCCCTCAGTACTCGGACCAGCAAGAGTAGGTGTATAGGATGGGTAGTAGCTAGTGCACACACGCCACATAGTTGAGGACAAACCTTCTTTTGTATATGAGGTTGTCTACTCTAGGTGCACACGAGTATGGGTGTTGCTTTCATGGTTTCCTTGTACTTGCTTTCATGATTTCCTTGTATTTGCTTTTCAGTTGTATTTCGTTCTTCTATGTACCAAATAGTCCTGCCTTTTGGTAGACACATTATCTATATATATAATCAGTTGATGTATCCATGTTATTTATGTGTCTTATTATGATTTGCTCATATGACTTGTATGAATTCCCGTTCAAAGAATCATGCGTGGCTCTCACTTTGGTTTTAATTCCAAAAAGAAAAATTTTACCCATATTTCCGCTAAGTATTTTCAAGTAAAGAATGAGACCAAGAGGTAATGTTCTAAGGGTTAACCTAAATACATACTAGTAGTATTATGTTAAGACTTAAGGTGTTACAGTTGAATTGACTGAAATATTTGATAATGGAAACTCTTAATTTAAAAGGAAATGCTGTCAAAATTTTGCGAAACTTTTGTTAGGAAAATAATATTATATTTGATAGTCCTTAAAACATTAGGAGTTTTATGAATTCAACAATGCACTAAAAAATTTTATGATGAAAGCTCTTAATCTAAAGAGAGATGGTATCAAAATTTTGTGAAACTTTTTTAAGGGAGATAATATTATAATATTAAAAGTAATTGTATCAAAAAAATTTAAAAAGCAATTGATGGGTTTAAAAGTGAGAATTTGATGTATTTAAAACATTAATTACATTTGGTCTTTAAAAGCAATATATGTTGCATTGAAATTTGTGAGGATGGAAGCTCCTAATTTAAGTGGAGGTACTGTCAAAATTTTGCAATAATTTTGTTAAGAAATTAAGATCAAAAGTAGTTGTATTGAAATATTAAATAGCATTTCAATTTGTATTTAAAAGTAATAATTTGATGTCTTTAAAATTTTGTAGGGTCTAGGGTTACTCAGATGCTCAATGTTACCTTCAAACCAATCATGGATATATGGCAAATTGCATCCTAATAAGTGTGGGATTAAACTGGAATTTTATCGTGGTGTTGAAAAATTTATAAGGATAGCATATCAAACACAACAATTTATTAATGAGGCAAAAGTTAGGTGTCCATGTAATAAATGCAAATGTAGGAAGTATTTCGATGATGATACAATAAGGGTTCATTTATATAAGTGGGGATTCATACCTGACTATTGGGTTTGTTCCCAGTATGGTGAAGTAGTTAATACATGGAATCAAATAGGTATGTTTCACATTGGAAGTAGTTCTGGTGGGATTCACGCAGCTTACATGACGTGGGTAATGTCCTGTGGGAGGATAATCTGGTTAGATATCAAGAGATGGTTTTTGATGTTGTGGTCTTGAATTTGCAGCTCATTATTTGTAGCCTTTAGTCGAGAAGCCCAACCAAGATGACACTAGGCTTTATAGTCTCCTAGAAGCTGCCAATCAACTTTAATGGGAGGATTGTGTGCAATCTAAGTTGTTATTAGTAGTTTAGATGTTGATCATTCAATTTGAAAGGAAACAAAGAGAAAGTTCTCTTGATCAGTGGACTGCACTGATAAGTGAGCTAAGTCTGAATCCTGATTTAATTCCAAAAGATTTTTATCAAGCCAAAAAATTAGTTTCTAAACTTGGATTGAAATAAATAAAGATTGACCACTGCTTGAAAGGTTGCATGTTTTATTATAAAGATAATATTGCATTGAAAGTTCTGTCAAGAGCTTAGGTTTAAACCCAAGAGACGTAGAAGTGGAAGGTATAAGGATGTCCTAAAAAAAATGCACTATCTGCCCTTAATCTCTAAGCTCAAGAGACTCTGTGCATCAATGAGCTTGACTTCTCATATAAGGTGCCATAGTGAAAGTTAAAGATGTAACAATGTAATGATATGTCCATTGCAAGGTGAGGCATGGAAGCATTTCGATCAACAACAATCTAAGTTTGCCTTTGACCATCGAAATATTAAATTGAACTCTATTCAGATGGATTTACTCCAAATAACCAATTTAACAGATCCTATTCCTGTTGGCCCATAGTTGTTATGCCCTACAATCTCCCTCCTCAAATGTACATGAATGATCCTTACCTGTTCTTAACATGTATAATCCTCATCCCTAATAATCCAAAAGCTAAGATTGGTGTATATCTTTAACCCCTAACTGATAAATTGAATCAATAGTGGTGTTAGGGTGTTCTTATGACATTTCAACAAAGTAGAATTTCATGATGAGGGCTGCATTTATATGGACCTTCAATGACTTTCTAGTTTATGGAATGCTATCTGGATGGATTAGTCAAGGCAAATTAGCATGCCTGATTTGCATGGAGGATACTAAGGTATTCACCTTGAAACATAGAGGAAAGAACTCTTGGTTTAATTATCACAAGAGGTTCTTAGATGCTAATCATCCATATAAGTGAAGTATATATGGTTTTAAAAGTAATTTTATTGAACATGATGAACCTCCAGTTAGAGTAAGCAGCCACCAATTATGGGATCGAGTTAATGATTTTCGAAAACTAATAGAAAATGAAAAGATAGTGTGAATGTCAGGCTATGGGGTATACCATAATTGGACCAAACAAAGTGCTTTCTGGGAATTTCCATATTGGATCATTATTTAGATGTCATGCATATTGAGAAAAATGTGTTTGGCAACATTATGAATACTATAATGGAGATAGACCGAACCAAAGACAATGATAAGGCAAGACATGATCTAGTTAAGTATTGCTCATGGCCTGATTTGTATTTACAAGAATTAAGAGGTGTCGTTTCTATAAACCAAAGGCTAAAAATGCTCTGAATTACACTAAAAAACAAGTTGTTTGTTAGTGGCTAAAAGAGTTGAAAATATAGTGGCCAATGGCTATGCCTCTAACTTAAGCATGTGCATCAATGTTGCACAGAATAAGCTTGTTGGCATGAAAAGCTACGATTGTGACGTCTTCACAGAGTGTTTACTTCTAATTGCATTCAAAAACCTGATATTATCTAGAAGCCTCTAACCAAGCTGAGTCAGTATTTCAAGGATTTATGCTCTTTTTCTCTTAGGGTTAATGATCTGCTTGTCATGGAAAAAAAATATTCCCATAATTTTGTGCAAATTATAAAGAAATTTTCCTCCCGGGTTCTTTGATTCAATAGAACATTTGCCCATGTATTTGGCATATGAAGCATGAGTGTATGAATAGGTTCAATACAAGTGGATGTAGCCATTTGAAAGGGAAATAGAAGGGTTCAAAAGAACCATGAAGAATAAGTCTCAAGTGGAAGGATCAATATGTCAGCTTATCTCGCAAAAGAGATTTCAAATTTTTACTCATTTTACTTTCAGCCACATGTTCAATCTAAGAGAACTTGGTCATAATGATGATGGAGGGGAGTGTTCTATTCCACCAACATTGTTTGTATTCAATCAACCTGGTCGAATTGTTGGAAAGAACGAGCCTTGATGGCTGACTTCTATGGAGTAGAATTCTGTGCACTTACAAATTTCGATAAATTGTGATAAGGTGCAACCCTTCAGATTGTAAGTCAATAACCTTTTTTAATATGTGAAAGTGTGATGTTATGTATCCTTAAAATAACCTAAAATATATTTTCAACAACAGGTACTTTGAATAAATGTGTGGTCAAGATTCTCTTCAATAATTTCCGGATTGGTTCAGAGTAGATGTAAGTCCATTTTCTTAAATTACGTAATCCAATATATTGTTGTCAGTAAATTTTGTTTGATACAAGTTAGCTTGACATTTCAAACATCATCTACGTAGGTTCATAACAAAAATAATGGTGTAACATGTCCCCATTTATTTAACCTAGCTTAGGGGCTAAAAAATAAAGCTATAAGTTGGCTCACATACTATATGAATGGGTACAAGTTTCACACAGCTGATTGGGGTACGGGAAGAAAATGACAATACTAGTGTTTGTGCTAAAAGTAATTATGGAAACGGAAAATATGATTGGTATGGTGTCGTTAAGGAAATCATTAAGTTTGAGTACGTTGGTGAGCCAACGAAAAAACATGTGCCATTCAAATGTGAATGGTATGATCCAACGCGACTTACTGGGACGCGACAACACAACAATTACAAAATCATTGAAATTAATTATGCTAAAAGATATGGAAATTACGATCTGTTTATTATAGCCTAAAATGTTAGATAAGTATATTATATGTCTTTTCCTGGGAAAAGTAGGTCACACAAGAGGGTTGTGAACAAGATAAAACCAAGTGGTAGGATTGAAATAGGGATAGATACTGTTAAAGATGCTAATCGAGTGAATGATCTACCCTCTTCAAGGGTAGTAATTGATATAGACAATCTTGAAAATCCCCCTTATCCCCAGCCACAGCCTATACACAGTAGTGATCCCTCCTCAGCCCTACCATTGTCCAAACTCCTAGCTATGGATCTCAGTAGACTCCTGCATCGTCGGGTGGGTCGTAAACACAGAACCCACACAGGAGGCCACATAGGCTAAATGGTAGGCCACTTGGGATGATGGTAGACCACTTTGCTAGATTAGGCCAGACAGTAAAAATGGGTAAGTTTAAATATATTTTCTATTACATCCTAATTTTGCATTGCATATGATATTTAAAATATTTTCATTGTTTTTAATTTAGTTCATATATGTAACAGCTTTGATTTGTTTGTTGAGGGTCACCATAGGATCGCGGAGGTTACACAGAGTATGTATAACCATCTATGACCTACTTGGACTGACACCTCGCAAGATGTCACGGAGATTCTATGATTTATTCACCTTTGTTAAAATATATATGTTTATATTATTTAATTATGTGGTTATGATTATTTATGTGTTGTGAGTTTTGTATATGCAGATGACATTTTACATTCTACTCGAGCATGAACCCTCTGTTAAGAAGGCTTGGAGGATTAGGTCCTCCAAGCGCTTGGAAGACATGTTCCACAAGGTCCGCAAAGGGCATATGAACAGCTCATGGCTGAATAATGCCACCCGCAATGAGCTACGGTGCCATTGGGCCGTTGACCAAACCTTCAAGAATAGGTCAGACAAGGGGAGGACAAATTGGGCCTTACAGAAAGGCACGCCATTGCATACTGATGGGTTGACCACCCAAGAAGGCACTCGTAAGTTTCTGGTAAATATTTAACCTTTATGCATTTAATATATTATTAAATGTTAGTTTACTATATTTGAATTGTGGCAAATACTATATTTCTAGGACTTTATTGTGCATATCTGTGCAGTCGAGAGACTTAAACAGCCTTCTGACACAATAGAATTCACCGTCCACCAACAAATCTTAAATTCAGAATACAAATGTGGAGTTAATGATTAAACTTTGAAGTCAGTTTCATGGTACTATCGAATAATTTGGCATTTGTTTCTTTTTCCTTTTTAGGAAAATGGAGTAAAAATTAAATATAAATTTGTATGGATGAGCTCCATAAAAAAAATTTATACATGAAGCTCATTTATAAAAACCTACATACCATCTTTAATCACAAGCAAACATAGCCTTGGAAAGATAAGTTTCTGGCCAATCGAATGATAGATAATTTTTCATTAAAAAAAAACAAAGAAAGAAAGAAAGCAACAAAAGATTTACCACTTTTACACAAATTTCACTTAGAGCACCTCTATTGGGAAATAGGACTTATCCCATTAAAGAGGGACAGGACTAGTTGGGAAAGGAGTAAATAAAAATTTGATATGTGGCAATATGGTGGTAATGTGTAATTAAAGTTGGGACTTTTGATTGAACCAAAAAATCTCAAATTCATCCCTACTTTAGCTTTTAGGATGTTTTATTGATATAGTAAACAATGGCCTAAAAATAGGATAGAAAATGAGACTTCTCATTAGAAATCCTCTCATATTCCTATCTGATCTAAAGCATCTGCAATACTAATGCTAAGATTCAATCATCTACCAAATAACATTTTTTTTTCTGTCCTATTTCTAGACATACCTCTATTGCAAATGGAGAAATAGAAATAATTTAACTTGTATATGAAATCATTTGTTATGGAATGGAAAAATTTAAGAGATTAATAATTTCAGTCTTTTGATTTAAAATCTTTTCATTTTTGGTAGGATTTTCATAGAAATAAATTAATTTTAAAATTTAAACACAAATCAGATCAAATATTAATTTCTTTTTTCAATCATTTCAAATACAATCTAATGTATTTTAAACATAAATGTTTGATTTTAAATCCAACTCAATTCATTCCCTCTTTGATCATTCTAAACATAATATTTAACTTTCAAATCAAATCATTTCATAGTTTTAATCATTCCAAACACTACCAAAGGAATTCTATTTGCAAATTAATTACTTCAATTACCTTTCAAACTTTAGTGTCACGGAGTGAATATCCTTGAAAATTTAAGTAAATAATGTATACTGTAACATCCTAATTTTTAACCCAATACTCTAAAACATATTTAGGTTAATCATTAGGTTATTACTTCTTAGTCTCATTCTTTTATCAAAATACTTAGTGGAAGATACGGGTAAATTTTTTTTTTGAAATATAAAAGCAAAGTGAGAGCCACGTTGACGCAATAATAAACTAAACATTCATTGCAATTCATACAGAGTAAATACGAAACAAAAGAGCATATAGCACATGAAACCATCAATGACACACCAAGGGAAATACTTTCATTAATATCATAATTAAAGATACATAACGTCACACCCTTATAGAATTAGGCTGAGCTTTCGATACAAGGAAATAACAGGAAAATACAAAGGCAGTAAAATACATGGTACGACGAAGGGCAAAAACCAACTACACTACCCTCCTACTAAAACTATGAGTGCTAAACTAGAATCCCCTTATCAAAAGATACTACAAAGGGGAAAACCCTCATGACAGCTCGAGTACTCGAATAGCCCTCCAACAAAGTCTACTTGTGGTGAGAACCCTCGGGCGGTGGAGGTATGTACCCAAGAAACTGTGCGAGCTCATCGGAGGTGAATAGACGGAACGGGGGTCGGGTATGGCCTCCACGGCGTGGACGCATCTCTGGTCGTCGAGCTCGATGGGGCTGAGTCACCGTATCCTCGCTATGGCCACCAATGTCCATTGGGACCGTAGGAGTAGAGCCCTCCGAATATATATATGTGTTGGGGAGTCTTCGGATAGGTCAGTCTTTGATCGATGCGAGTGGGGAACATACTCGAGATAGTCACGTACAGCCGAGGCGGATGCACGAGCACGACGAGTTTGCTCATCACGAAGGCGTGTGCACTCGAAGATCAGATCATCATCGCCAAACGAAGCAGTAGGAGGGAATCGATAGCTGGACACAGGGTAAGCAAAAGGTCGTCCCATATACACAAAAACACGTACGGCGCATCAACCCTCGAAGTGATAGGAGCGGTGATCCGGGTCGTAATGCACCTTCCAAACTAGCGTGTCAATGAACAGCATGAAAGTTGCCATTGAGCTCTAAAGATGTGACGGGAAAGAAAGAAAGAAAAGAAGGGAGTGAGAATCTTACTAAAGAATCTTAGTAGGGACCTCCTATCTAGGATTACATCGTTCACATCCTCAGGAACCTTGGGTTTATTATTAAAAGGTGAGCATGCCTATAAATTCATTCGTTAGGTTTATAAAACTAATTTATCCAAGATTCGTTCCTTTTAGAATGCATCTTAATGTCATGAATGCAACATATCAAAGCATGAATGCATGGTAATACCTTAAGCAAATAACTTAATAATTCATCACATCAAGAAGCATATAAGTGGCATAAAGCGGCACATATAACTTTCAAGTGGTACTTTCCTTAACTTTGTGACTTAGAACATCATGCCTTAGCAATATAGGGCCACCCTAAAATATCATCTAGGTTATGAGCTCATACCTTAACTAGTCGTCCCTAGTTCTTACTTATCATCTGGATAAGCAAAAAACATAATAAAATTCCCGACTCCTCGAGTACGAGTTAAGGGGCTAAGGATCACCTCTCTTAGGATATACCTTCTTTGAAATGCTTTGCCGGCATTTAGCCACAGCAATTTACTCATACCCTCATGGATTTGTCTTTCCTCGGGGTGCTAGGCCGAACCGGTGTCACCCAGGGTTTTAATCTCATATGATACTTCAAAAACATTATCAAGCTTTTTAGATTTGACGGAAATTTAGCAGCATAACAGTTATACTCCGAATTTCCTTCAAACTACTTTATGCCACAAGTCTCACAATGCATATGCATTTCTCAATCAACTTGCATAAACATGATAGTCATAACAACTCAATCAAACATTCATCGTAATTCATAAATCATCATACCATACTTGCAATATCAATTCGAAGCATCAAAGTCTCTTAAAGTCTTATGCTTTGACCCTTAGGGTCCTTCAACTTGAAATCTAAGTTGTCCATCATCATGACTTAAGCTTTCAGGTACCTATAGGCTCATATCTAAGTATTCCTCACTCAATTCTATGATCATAAACAATTCTTAACCTCAAAAGTGCAGAATCCATAGTTTACACTTTACGGATACCTAGAAGTCACAACTTTGACCCTTTCTAAGTTCAGTTTGTTCCTGAAGCATGAAGATCAATTCCTAAACCAATAATGGGTAGTTCCTAACATTTAGACTAATTATAAACCATCATTTACTAATTTCACCCTTGCTGGACAGAATCTAGAAAATTCACTTTCTAAGGGATCTAAAAGTCTCATTTTAATTCCTTTCTAGTTATTAACTTGTCTTAACTTTCTCAAATTAATTCTAACATCAAATATACATGAACATACTCATTTTATCATCATCAAAATAGCATCACACAGTGAGCAACCAAGCATGGCATGACCGAAAACATCTCCATCAAATAATGCATAGAACTTCATTTCTAAAGCACATAAATTGCTAGTTTCTCTTGGAACCTTTTTAAAGCTTATAAAACACACTTAAAAACAATTTATTTCTTTAAGACCATTATAAAACCAAAGAGGGTAGTAGCTATTTTTAAATTTGTCTCAAGAGGGATTTAAATCATGAAGTCTAGCTCAAAACATTTCTTAAGATCATCTAGACTTAGGAAAATCATGAAACATGAGTGTTAGCACTTGTAACTAGATGAATCTCATTCTAAGACTCAACATCATCACAAGGCAAAACCAAAGAGGTAAAAGACATATATTTTCAAACTTTGTTTGAGATAATAATGGGTAAGTCCATGAGCTCTAAATCTCTTAAGTTATGACATAAACATAAATATGCAATACACTTTGTTTTAGTGTTTATTAAGATGTGAGAACATAAAATAAATATGCTATGCAAATCCATTATTATCTTAGAGGTTTAGTGAGAACATAAACATAAATATGAAGATGCAAGTCCATTCTTTTATCTTTAGAGTTTAGTGATGACATAAAGATAAATATGGATGCAAGTTCCTTTTATCTTATCTTAGAGCTCATACAAGACTTTTATAGAGAACCAAAAATCTCAACCCAACACTCATCTCATCAACAAAGTGAGCTCTAGAGTTCTTGAATCAAGTTCTCAAAGGAACTACATAGCTCTTGAACATCATCATCAAACTCCAAGGAAATGAACTTAAAAGGAAACAAAACCATAAGGAAATAAAAACAAAAATCGAAACATAAAGTAAAGGAAACAAGAACTGAAATCACAAGAAGGAAAATATATACCAAGTTCTTTATTATGTACTCAAGACCCCTAACTAGAGCATAACTCTAGAACGTGCCGACCAACTTTAAGGTTGACAAGGGTAGGCCTTGAGTTTATTGAAAACCTTATGATTAATTTTTCTTAAGTTAAAAACCATGTGAGCTAAGTAACATAAATAAAGTTCAAGGAAAGGAAAACTCAAGCTCTAGCGGTCTCTTGGAGATGAACACAAGGTCATTCTCTAGAGGCACTCATCATCAAGCTATCATGCTCATATCAAGGCCTTGAGGCTGAAAAAGAAAGAAAAGGAAAAGCAAGGAAGAACTTAAAAAGAAACCAAGAGAAACTTCAAGAAAATCACATTTTTGAACAAAACAAAAACTAGAGAGCAACTCCCTACCAAGTGTGATGACAAAGGCTTGGTCTTGAGGATGAGAATGAGAAGAACAACTCCTCCTAGATTGATGATGATGATTCGGCCACCAAGAGGAAAAAGGAAAGGAGATGTGTTTTGGATGTGTTTGTGTTTGAGGATGAGAGTTCAAGTCTTTTAGTAGGTGATTCAAGGTTGTGATATGGTGGTTTGAGATTATGAGATGATGATTCAAGGAGGAAATGAAGAAGATGGAGATGAAGAAGAAAAAGCTCTTAGAACTTTAAGAGAAACAGAAAGAACTCACAAGAAATGCTAAAATGCTCAAACTTACCAAATGATCAAAAGAAACACAAGTTCATCTAAGGCACCTATTTATAGAAAATAAAACAATGAAGGTGCACAAAGGGAGGGGCTGGCTGTGTGGATCACAAGGCTTTGGGGAGGAAAATATCTCTTATAACTTGTCAATCAAAGCATGGTTAATGGTATGACAAGCATGGGCTAAGACATGGTTCAAATTATGGTGTTTTCTCTTTGATTTGAGTTGAAATAATTCTTCTAGAAGGCAAGGAGGGGCTAACGGTTTTTGGGAAGAAAAAATGGGGAAAAATTGTCTTCTAGAAGTTGTCATATGAAGCATGGATGAAAGCATGGTGTATATGACTCAAAGTATAGTTCAAGGTGAGGTGTAAGCATGGTTGAATCATGGCTATGGAGTGTGAAACAATTTCAACATGTGAGAAATGAGGGGGGAGGGGTTCGGCCATGCCTTGACAGCCCAAGGGAGAGAGAAATTGTTTCATGTAATTGTGTGTTAATGATGTGTTTAGGTGTGTATTAGTTTAGGAGCAAGATTAGGAATCACTAAGGATAGGTTTAGGTAACTAAGAATGTGATTAGGAATTTTATGACGTGATTAAGGAGTGCTCATACACATTTAGAGGATTTTAAATTCATTTTATGAATAAACAATGTGGACACAATTCCATGATTTAAGGAATTGGAGAGAGAAAACACTATTCAAGATTTCATAACTAGGAATCTTGAATTTAAAATGAGATTTTAGTTTAATCTAAGCAATTTTAGGTTCTAATTAACTTTAATAAATTATTTTGACTCTAGATTAATTATGGAAATTAATTAATCTTCAATTAGAGCCTAATATTGCTTAGGCTTGCTTAATCACGCGATTAAGCTTAAAAGCACAAAACTATGGGTAAAATCGTAATTTTACACAAAAACTGCCCGGGACCAAAACTGAGGTCACAAAATACATAAAAACACCCTTTAAAACCATCTGGAGAAGTTTCGGGCTCATTCGGCACTCGTACCTATGTCAAACACAATAGGGGTATTTTGGTCATTTTGACCTGAAATCTCAGAAAACGAGATTTTCAATCTCGGAAAGATTCACAAGTCAACTAATCCCCTTCAAATATTGAGTTAGCCCCTCGAGGATTGCCGAATCAGCGATCCTCGAGTTCTGGGCCAAAAATAACCTCAGGGGCATTTCGATCATTTTTACTCTAGTAGAAAATCGGGGCGTTACATATACAAATATGAACCTATAATGGACATGTATCATCCTACATTTCATCCATCAATTTATAAAAGTTGATAATCAATATCAATAAAAAAAAAAAATATCAGCTATAAGTGATACGGTCAAATTGCATGAGAATCAACTTACATATGATCGCAACTTTCTCTTAGTTGCTAGGATCAAAACGAAGAGCACAAATTTCTCTTAGTTTATACGTTTTCTATATATTGTTATTGTTACATTCAAATTGAATTAAAAGTTAGCTATTGACATCGAAATATTATACCAAACAGATCATATTTTATACCCATTAAACGTAAAATTTGATCAGAACCTTACAAAACCCATGGAGATAATAAATAATTTAATAAAAGAATTTGATTTAATATAAAAGATCTTGATTTGAACCTTACAAAGGAGAAATTTGGATAAAATTGCAAAATAATCAATTAAGAATAATAAATTTGATTCAAATAATTTCGTTAGTCCCGTAATACAAGCCTGAAATTCAAATTAAATTAATTACAGAAATTTGATTTGATTAATTCCAAAAAAACTTAAATTCAGAAAAAGTTGGAATAATATTAATATCAATATTAATTAAAGCTTTCAGTTTCGAAATAAAAATAATCAATTAATTTAAAATTTGGAATATCAATCAACAATCAATAAAATTAATAATAATCAATGTTTTCAATTTCAAAATAAAAAATTAATCAATTAATATATAATTGATATAATATATAATTGATATAATTACCAATCATATCAAGGAAACTATTCTCATCCCACTCATGTACCTCTATATTGTCTACCTTCTCACATTCTTTCCCATTTTCTTGCTTATAAGCTCCCATAAGAACCCAAGCATCATTCCACTCAATCTATTTTTCTTTTAAAAAAGTTTCATCGATATGTTTAAGTTTTTTTTTTCATTTTCTTTTCATCTCCTCTTGTTTACAAGAACTTTAATCTTCCATTTTTATGATTTTAGACTTTGGAGCTATCATGGAGGTCGAGTAAATAGAAAGAAGAGTTGAGAGTAAGATGTAGATGGTGATGACAATGGTGAATGACTAAGCAGTGAAGACTATACAACATGATTTTATCCTTCTATTTATTAAATTATTATTTAATACATTCTTAGGTTTTCTTTCTCCGAGTAATCAAAATGTTTTCTTTTTCTCTTATGTTTTCTAAGCCCTTCATCCATGTTTATGTGCAGGTTTTCACTCCAACGTGATAAAGTTTTGATTTATATCTTTTTTGGCTTATGAGTACTATGTGGCATTTAGATCAAATTCCTTACTTCCCATTGCTGGTGAAGTACTATGTGGCAGTGTAATATCCTTTACACATTTTCTCAATTCAATTTCTTCTCTTTATTTTCTTTCTCAAATCCTCTTTTGTTTTGTTTTACTCTCTCTCTCAAATGAAATTGAAGTTGAAGAGCAGAGGAGTCCATACAACAACAATAATAACTAAGTTGTGAGTGTTTTATAATGTTTTGTCGCTTTTTTTTTTTTTTCCATTTTCATCTTTCAACTTCTTCCCATCTCAAATTTCATTATTGTTTCTCTCAAATTTTATTTTCGGTTGGCTTTTGTTGTTGGTTGCAACTCAATTTTCAAATTAATTTGTGGACTTAGCTTCTTTGATTTATTCTTCCATTTCATCATTGCTCATCAAAAAATAATGGTGATGATCATATTGTCTAGGTAACAAATCAAAAGGGACCAGATTCAATATCAAAATCGAAATTGACGCTTATTAAACAATGCAAGATTAGCCATGGAGAAACAGCTTCATTATCATTTCTCTTCGAATAATTTTTTTACTGTTTATGATTTTTCCTTTATATGTCCTTTCATTCAGATTTCTTTTTCATTTAAATTTATTTTAAGTCAAATTAATGTCTCTAGATATATATTGTGTAATCATAATCTTATAATTAGAAATTGATTTTCACAACCGTTAATTATTTTGATGAGAAAAGTATGAAAAAAAATGTTGATGAAAAAATTGAATGATGGTAACAATTTGAAACAATAATGGATTATTGCACTAATAATAAATCAATAGAAAACCATTCATTCAAAATGATCTCATCAGTTATATATTATTGAAACAATTATTTCCAATTATTATCAAAACATTTTTTTTCATCACAAATTTTCATTTTATGTCTTTTCATTCAATTTTTTGCGCTCAAATATCTTTTAAATCAAAATAATGTCCCTAAATATATATTATCTACCAAAAGGTGTTCCAGAATATCTAAGATTTAGGTAGTTATAGGTATTGACTTTTATACATCTTTTTTCATTTATACTCTAACATGCTTTTTGAAAATAAATTTATTTATTTTGAATTTTTAAACTATTAGTATAATTGTAGTTCTTTTTATATGACAAAAGCAATCAGTTACAAAATAATTTTTTTTAATAGTTATACCTAATAAGTGATGTTAGACATATAAATTGCATAACCATTTTTACACAATGGGACAGTAGCCCTAAAATGGGTTAACTTTTTTTTTCTATATAACAAAAGAAATTAATTATAAAATGATTATTGTATTAATACTACCTATAACAAGTGATGTTATATATATATACAAATATTTTTTACAATGGGGCTCTATCCCCAAAGCAGGTCAACATTTCTTTTATATGATAAAAGAAATTAATCTACCTAACAAGTGATGTTAGACATATACATTGTGTTAGCTCCAGAACCCTTCAAAAAACATTAATGCTTAATGTTTTGAGTGATAACAAAATCAATTTCGTAAAAATATTTTGAAGAAGAACTAATGATTTACTTGAGTTTCTTAAGTATACAAACAGTATCATTCTCATTGAAATAAAACTTCATGAACAAATTTTATTTTCATGAAACCATATGTAAAAATGTTGAATCTCTTTGAAAGAGATTTAGAACTTAAATGAAGTAAAAAATAATCCTTGAAATGGACATTGGTATGTTGAGATCATGAAAGAAATTTATAAATAACAAGAAACCAAGACTCAAATCTTCAGAGAGTATCATGGGACTTCGGAAAGTGTCACTCGAGTGAAGATTTCAATCCAACTTTGAAGCTAAGTGTGTTTATCACCTTCAATCATCATGATCAATGATGACAAGCTCTTATTGAAGCATAAAAGATCAAAAGGAAAGTCCAAAAACTGAAACAACACTTTAAAAAATAAGTTTATTGTAAACGGTGCACTTTACAAAAATGGGAGGGGAAATTTTAATTTCAAATTTAAAGTCAAACTCAATCAGCGACTAGTAGTGATATCTATTTTTAACCTGATCAATTGCCCTAGTTTCTAGAAGAAAAAGTTCAGAAAGCAAAAAGTACGTAGTCTTTAAAGATGGACTTAGAAACCTCTATTAGACAACAGCTTCCACAACTACAAAAAGTAACTCTGACATGCTGAGCTACTCTTCTAGACATCATCTCCAAGACACAAAAAGAAAATCAACACATGTCATTAGGAAAATAGATCAAGGGCAATGATCATAAATGAAGATCAAGTATAAAAGGAGATGGTGTGCTTGCAACTCAAGACTTTTGATTATTACCTTGTGCTGAAATGGAGAAAAAATTTTCTTTCATCTTCTAGAAAACTATTATAGCTTGTAATAAGTTTCATCTCTGTAAAAATCTTCTTTCTAATTTTTTTATTAGATTATACTTTCTTCCTAGGAAGAATAATTAGAAAGAAGTCACCGAAATTTTCAGCTCATACATTGTTTCATCTAGAGAAAACTTGAGTGTTTATTTGTTTGAGTGAACGAGCCCAAACACATTCTTTGTAACCCAATCCAGTAGTGATCATTGTGAGGCAGGTTGAAGAGGCTAGTCAAAGACTACTTGGAAGTGATAGTAGAGTGAGCAACTGGTCATGTGAGATAGCTTGCAAAGGCTATTGAAAGACTATCTGACTTTATCAGGGTTAAGAAATGGTTGTTTAGTGGAACTCAACAGTTATTGAGAACTGGATGTAGATAGATTGGTCAAATCAGTATAAAAAATTTTGTGCAGTATCTTTTCACTCCCTGAATCTCCTTTATATTCTATTTTGTGCTTAGTATATTTGCTCTTCTAAAAAGCTTATCCAAACTTGTTTTTTCTATCTCTGTTTTAGTTCAGAAAGTCACTTTATGACATATACTAATATTATTTCTACTGCACTTCAAGTTTACACATGATAGTAGTTGTTTAGCTTTTCAAAAACTAAAAAAGAGAGAAAAGTTAAAGCACGATTCAACCCCCTCTTCTTATACATTTTTCAACCTACACATTGTACAAATATTTTTTTTTTACAACAGGCACCTAGCCCTAAAACAGGTTAAAAATTTTCTTATACGACTAAAGAAATTAATCATAAAATAAAGTATGTATTAATATTGATACCTAACAAGTGATATTAGATATGTACATTTTATAAATATTTTCTTACAAGGGGGCCTTAGCCCTAAAACATGTTAACATTATTTTTATATGACAAAAGAAGTTAGTCTCAAATTTTATTTTATTTTTACAAGGTCCCAACCCTAAAATAGATTAAATTAGAGTAAAAAAAAACCATTTTGATCATTTTGTTGGATTTCCACTTGGATAAAATGACCAAATTGACGTCAAAATAAAAAGTATTAGGTCTACATTGATGTCAAAACTAAAAATTTTAAGACTGAATTGATGTCAAGAAATTTGTTAGCACCAAATTGAAAATGTTTGAACCAAAATAGTTGTTTACTTTAAATTTTTTTTTATATGAGAAAAAGAAATTAAGTCTTAAAATGATTTTTTTTTTCTTGATATTGTTACCTAACAAGTTATATTAGACATATATATTATAAAAATGTTTTTTTACAACAGGGCTAAATTATTATTTTTTTTATTAATATTGATACTCAGTAACAAATGACGTTGGACATGTATATTGCACCTTTTTTTTTTTACAACAGGACGCTAACCTCAAAAAGGTCAACAAGTATGCCATTATGTATAATTATTTACATACTATATAATTATTATCAATTAATATTATTATTTTTCATTTGTTCAATACGAGTTTTCAGTTTTTTTTGCTTATTGAAGAAGAAAACATGGGAGGGGAAGCTGATTTTTTTTTTTATCATTATTTGTTATAACGTTTATATCAATAATATATTTATCTTTTTTGTTCCAATATACTTTTATCGTTATCGCTATTCTTCTTATTTTGTAGGTTTGTCACAATCATCTTCATTTTTTTTTTTTAATATATGAACCTATAACAAAATGTTTAGACTATATACAATTCTTATTGTTTGCAATTCTTACCCTTTATGTTCATTGTTATGTATTTTATACTATAACATTTTCCCGTTAGAAACAGAAATGCTACACCAAATCATGTAGTTTATATCCCTGTTTCACAAATACATTTTTATATAGTTAGATATGAATTAATTACCCCCGTACATCGCACGGTTGCATACTAGTTCAATTGACAAACATCATTAAGAAAAATGTTCTAACACTAAAATTATAATTCAAACATTTCATCTTTACATTTAAAATATTTAGATTTTAAAGTGTTCTGACAGAGTCAGTTTATAATACGAAGTGAAGGGTTGGTTCTTGCACTAGATAGGACAAAGAATGTGCATATACTCCTGTCAAGGGGAAGAGAGATTACACCCGAGACATTTTCATGTCTACATCATCATGGTTACCCTTTTGGATTGTCGATTCTCATATGAACTGACACCAATTAGCTATATAGTCTAGGCAGGGGAAAACTGTTGTATTGTTAAAGGACCCCTAGAAACTGTCTAGGTGATTGAAGATCTTAATAAATTCATATTTCACATTAAAAAAAAAAAATGAGATATTGTTTTTGAACAAATTACCTATGACCTGTTGATCACTTTTTATTTATTTATTTATTTATTTTTCAATGAGTTGAGGTGCATTTGATAACCAATTATCTTCAGCGGGATAGTTGATGCAGGACTGCATTGGAAACCTTAGGCCCTTTTAACGCAAAGGGACTAGACTTTCCAACATAAATGAGCTATAATTTTTCTGACAAAAAATGAAAAAAGAAAAGAAAAGCTAACATTTTAACGAACATATAACTGCTCGCAAATACTTGGACATCAAGGCTATGAGAAGAAAAACTACTTTAAAATTAAAACCACAGAAAACTAGATACAGATAAAAATATGGTGTTGGCAACCATAAAAGTTGAAATGAATTACAGCAATCATAAAACCAAGATGCTTTCCAGCTAAATGTAAAGATGAACAAAACCTTGCCCATACCAATTTCATGATGTAAAAACATAAAATACTGCTTAATAATGCTGGATCATGAGCCGCATCACACTATCAACCCAGTATTCAACTAAAATTCACCTCACTGGCAAAGGCAAGCATTTAGCAAGAATGACAACAGCATCCATTGCTATCATGCCTGGTTTCCACCACCTCTTGTACGCCCACCCATCCGTCCCCTACCACGGCCATATCCCCTGCCTCCACCTCTGCCTCTTTCATAACCAGTACCTCCACCTCTGCCACCTTCATAACCAGCACCTCCTCCACCTCTGCCTCTTTCATAACCAGTACCTCCACCTCTGCCACCTTCATAACCAGCACCGCCACCTCTGCCACCTTCATAACCAGCACCTCCTCCACCTCTGCCACCTTCATAACCTGCACCTTCTCCACCTCTGCCACCTTCATAGCCTCCACCTCTGCCACCTTCATATCCTCCACCTCTACCACTGTCATAACCTCCACCTCTGCCACCTTCATATGCTCCACCTCTACCACCTTCATATCCTCCACCTCTACCACCTTCATAACCTGTTGCAAAACCAAAGTGTTGAAAAAGGTAGCTTAGAATCATATCGTACAAGCATCTTCTAGACATATATATCCTTCAAATATATAATTACCGTTTGTCCATATTCATCAGGATAAGCATAAATTAAGAACAGAAAATTGAGTAGCATTTACAAGTTTATAGAGGAGGTTTCTAAAGAAATTCAACACAAACCCAGATTGAAAAAGCTCTTTTCTCCCACTGTCATTTTTCTAATTAAAAAATTGAGGATACAGAGCAAATCAGCACACAATCTAAAAGAAAATCCATCCACATTCATCACCACCAAAACAGAACAGGAGGAATATGAAATCAAGTAAACTTACCACGATACCCCCAACCTCTGCCTCGCCCACCACCTCGGCCTCTATTTGAATACCCACAGTTATCTGTCAAGGAATGAGCACAATTAAAAGAAAAGTAATTAAAAAAAAATTATTTAAGCATCCAGCCAATAAAAAACAACAGAAAGCCATAATTCAATATTCAGAATTCATACCTTGGTAATTTGCATACCCTCCTTGGTAATAACCATACCCACCTTGATAATTTCCATAACCACCTTGGTAACCATAACCTCCCCTCCCCCAATTCCTTCCTCTGCCTCTCCCCCGACCCCGACCTCTACCTCGACCTCGGCCATATGAATCTACAGGAAAAAATTAGATTAGACGTGATAAATTTTCAAATTATAGCATAACTAGCGCAAATAATTAATGATTGTAGAAGATGTATGCGGGATTACCTTCATGTACTGCATTGTACGGACCAGGTGCTGGCTTTACCGGTTGCTGCTGATAATTGTATTGGGGCTTTGGTTGTTCAATATTTTGTGGAGCTTGATACCTATAAACAAAACCAAATAAAAATCCCAAAAATATCAAATTAAATTATCCAGGACAGGATTCAAAGCAAGATGACATTCCTAGCAGTCCGTTATAATAGGAAGTACTTCAATTGAGTAAAAAGATTGGAAATAAGATTCTTCGAGTTCTTCAAGAACTTACCCAGGAGAGTTTTTGTTAAGTTCTCTAGTTGATAAGGTGATTGAGATCATAGAGACATGTCGAGTCATTTCCACACTGCATTAAATGTTGATGATCACCAACACTGCCACTCAAACACACAAAGATGCAGGCACACAGAAGGTTAAAACTTTATACAAAACTTACGGTACAAGACCCTCTTCAATGGGTTCCCACACATCTGTTATGCTAACTGAGCTGATGGCAGTATCCTGGTGCAGCCGGGCAATCCTCTTCTGTTAAAGAAGGAAAGTCAATCAGGGAAAAATAAAATGAACTCTGAAGTATCTTGCACTTTCAAGATATAAACCTTTTTTTTAACATTTTGGCATTCATTTAACCTACAGAGTACAGATACTGGCCTTGGAACTTCCAAATTGTTCTGCATATTTTAGGGTTATATGCAATAATTTGATATGTTCGACTCTTCTTATCAGAAAAATATGCCAGACTATCATCATTCGCATAAATTTTACTCTTTTAGGGGACCATGGGTGAGAGAGGAGAAGAAATATCTTGCGAAGAATTTGACCTTTAGAATCTCTGCAATGGCAACTGTCTTGCTGATCGCCTGTCCCATAGCCTTCAAAACAATCTCTCTTGCATGTTTTTCCTGTATGAATTACAACATACGACAAAGATGGAGTAAGCTGATATACCATGACTAGTTCATATCAGATGTGTAAACTATGAATTATGAATAAGATAAAACATATGTGGACATCACCATAAGCACAATACAAAATGGCATGTCATTTTGAAAAAACTGGCAGCAAGGAAGTTTATAGTGATTAAATAAACTGGAAATGTTCATAAAATATTTCTGTTGACAACATCAGTCTTTGAATGATATTTTCCCAAGAAACATAAGAAAATAAGAGGTTTATAATATATAGTCAACCAGTGAAAGAAACAATTCAATGATATAGCACAATAATTTCAATAAAAGGGAAGGGTGGGGTAAAAGTCAGAAGTCAAAAAGTCAAGTAATACATATCATTGTGAATCACAATGCTGTTTTCTGAATCTGAATAGTGAATCTTGAATTGTATCATAAGATATGGTAAAAAATGTCATTAATAAAAATAGTAATGCAAAAGGCGCATATACAAGTAAAATGCACAATAACATTCAAAATATTAAGGGCCAATTTAGGTAAATAACTTATGTAAGTGCTTATGTAAAAGTAATTTTTATATAGTGACTTATGAAAAGTTATTTCATATTTATATACATAGTAATAAAAGTTTGTTCAGAGCTTTTAGAGAAGTCAGATATCTTTAACTTATAAAAAAGAAGTAATAAGCCAAATAGCCAAACAAGACAAAAAGTTAAAATATGATTCTTGACTTACAGATAGTTAAAGTCATAACACATAAGTCGTGTTATCCAAATGGACCCTAATCCTCTTGGACATGATTAATATGACATGACACTTAACCAAAGATTTAGAAACTAAATTTAATCACAAGTTTTACATAAGTGAAAACATATTTTCACAGACCATTCATTAACATTATATTATGTCTTAAATAGATGCCAAAAAATATTAAAAATGATATGAAGATCTAAAAACCAAGTCACATAGTCATATGAAGACGGATAAAAACTCCATATTCGGAGGAATGGAAGAATGGTGGAGCAAAACAGATTCTTTTTCAAGCAAAAGTGATGAATATGGTTATCTATTGGGAAATAGAAGACAATAAAAAAGTTAAAACATGTGATTCATCAGTCTGCTGCACGTGAGGTTGGAACCATAGCAAAACCTAAAAGAGTTTCTAGCATCATAGAATCATTTGGTTCTTCAAATCTCTGAAAGCAATATAACAGCACCATCATGATTCTGATGGGATTCCAAAATCTTAAAATTTCTATAACCCTATCCACAATTTATGTGTAGCGAGATGCGAATGTTTAGGTGGATAAGTACATATACAAGATAAAATTACAAAAAAACATACATGAGCAAAGATTGAGTAGCACCAATCGATGAGAAGATGACACAAACTAGCCTATGATGGTGGTTTAGTCATGTTAGGAGAAGACCAATGGAGGCCCCAGCACAAGACATGGATTAAGTGAGAGGGATCAAGTGGAGGATAGTTTGATTAAAATGGAGAATGAAGACTAAAGAAGACTTTAGGCGAAAATATTAAAAAGAACATACCCAAGTTCAATATTTTGTAAATCCGGCTTTCGATAGAGTTCAAGAGCATCATTTGATCTAAGAAGCTAATCAATGGAATAAGTTTACGTTGTTGTCGGTCCAAAACTTGTCAGAACAAATAGGTTAACCAAAGAAAACAACAACTATCCTATCAATTGCACAAACAAAGATGGGTGTGCGCTCACACAGACAGAGAGTAGGGGAATATAATACATAAAATTTACAACAGACACCAGACTAAGGTTACACAGTAATGAATCTTTCAAGTGATATATCTATTACTATACCCCATATGCCCCTTTTCGAAGCATAGGATTACAGCAATGCAGCTGAAACAATAATCAATTAGGTGCATGTTGGAATACCTCCTTTCAATTTTAGCAACTCCTACAAGAAACTTCCCTAATTTGTGGTTTCTTCAATTTCTTTCTTGTTTAAGAATTTCCAAGGTCTGTAACAGCTTTCCATTTGTGTTTCAACAAGATTAAAAAGGATGCCATGAACATCATTGTCCCCTAAAATTGAACTTGGCTCCTTATTTAACTAAACATGATGTTTTATGTTTCCCAACACCAAGTTCAAAGGTTCAATTATTTGGTAATTTACCAAATCCCCAAATAAGAGCTGCATTAGGGACTTCTAGTGGTTATCTTCCTCTTCTTCCCTGCCAGTATATATATGTGTGTGTGTGTGTGTGTGTGTGTGTGTGTGTGTGTGTGTGTGTGTGCGCGTGCGCGCGTGTGTGTGTGGAAAGAGAAAGAAGATATGGAGCAGTACACCGTTCCCATGAGACAGTTAAGTTTGTAGAACTGTGGGAATGCAATGATGGTGTGTAGGTTCAAAATGCCACAAATGCACTCCCACCCCGTCCCCATGGGACACTATTCTGTTACAAATACACCAAATTCAGACTTCATGTAACATCCCTGATTCTAGGATTACAGTGGCTACCAAATTTTATAATTGGAATAAACCACGGAATCCAAAAAAACAGACAATTCTAAAAACAATTAAACCAAAAACAATTAGCCACAACTTGAACAATCCAGCAGCAGAGGATACAAGTGCAACATTCGATCCACAGACGCAACAAGCGCCCTTATCCACTCATTCGTCAAACAAAAGGTTCCAAGGACCAAGTTCTTGATAATATCAACTCCATAACCAGTACATTCTAGTGAACTTAATATAGGCCTTCCCAAATTATCACAATCAAGTGCTAGGATACCATGCAGAAATCACAGAATTACATCAATCGCATAGCACTCCAAAAACATAAACCCCGTCAACTGAGAGTCAATTTCATACCAGCATTCAGTCAGCTTCAGCAACACAAAATAAAAATAAAAATAAGGACAGAAACAAAAAAGAAAAATAAAAAGAAACCAACAACCTCTTGCATCCCCAAAAACAACCTCAACGAACTCAAAAAGCCCAGAAAGTGCACAGACAACTTTAATCAACACAGTAAAAAAAAAAAAAAGGAACCACACAGATGGGTTCTCATTCGCAAATTTGCCGATTCATCAAATACAAGCCAAATGCAGACTAATGAGAGGAGGGGACCTGAAGAAGAGAGGTGGCGTAGGTGATGTAGTTTCGGATGGCGCCTTGGGTGGTGATTCGGATCTCGTTCTCGTTGATGGGAGATTCTGGCTTGGGCCTTTCGACCTTCTGGTACCTATCCATGGCTGTTTGGGAAGACCAGACAAAGCGAGAGAGCGTGTGTGTACGGTGAATGAAACCCTAACCCTAAAACCCTATAAAAAAGAGTTGAGGAGAAAGGGGGACAGCAGAGTTTAAAGGGTTGCTAAATCCCCACTTAGCTCCTTCTTATGCCATGTGCGGTTTTGGATTTGGGCTTTTTGGAGAAAGCCAGTCTCGTTTGCTTTCCAGGTTTCGCTTCACAAATTTCCGTCATATTTTGCTTTGAATAAATTAGGATAATTTAAAAAGAATGATATTACAAGAGTTTAATTCGTATGCAATCTTCCGTTAAAAAAAAAAAAAAAAACGTAGGCATTCTTTGGTGTGAAAGCAATGCTCCACGTGACGAAAGATTTTTCGTCGGATGTCTAGGAATTAAAATTAAAATTAAAATTAAGCAACGGTAATTTTTTATGGAAATAAATAAAAAATTGCAACAAATGGAAATAAACAAATGGTGTGGATAAATCGCATTGGAATTCGTATCTGGCAGTTTCAAGCCATGAAACATTTAGTAAAATAATTTTACATTGATATAAATAAAAGTAGAATCATAAAGCCTTAGTAGTTAATTGGGTTCCTTAAATATTTAATCAGGGGTTTGATATCTGAAGGTGTATATGGAGAAGGTTTACGTAGGAGAAATAAGACTCGTATATAACTCTACATGTTTGAAGAGATTAATCATTACTTGAGGTGATGGATAACCTTGGTTTATCTAAAAAATAAAAATGGTTGATTTTCACACTTACTATTTTAAAACAGTAAAAGCCACTTTTTCATATGAAAGCACCTGATGTATATTAATATAAAATAATTTTATACCATATTATAATATAATGCTTAGTATATGTAGGTAATTTAATTCATCTGAGAATTTATACTGTTATGTTTAATATGAAAAATAGATTACTAGATAATATATTGCTTGTACTAATATTAATATTATTTGTTATTACGGTTTTGTTTGATATGAAAAATAGATTACTAGATAATATAATGCTTGTACTAATATTAATATTAATTATTATTATTATTATTTATTTGAATGCACACATCACCAACTCCTACAATGTCAACACTACTTCTATTGCTTATTCTCACTCGACCAAAGTCTCCTACTTTGTTCACAATAAAAAGTCCTTTTTTAGGAGTGGCATATTACGAAGCCACTAAGTTAATGACTCATTCATCACATGAACCTATAACATGACATTCCTCTTCACTAAAAGAAAGCAATACCACTTCCTCACTTGTCATAGGTGTTGTAGTATTTTCGTCATCAACCATACCCTATCTTTGATTTTTCTTATCTCTATTTTTCCAAACTTTATTGTTCCTTTTGATATGTTCTTCTTCACTAAAATGGTAGCATTTAAACCATCTTCCAAACTAAGATTGCAATCGATCTTTGGATTTTCTAGATCGCCCTTTGCTCTTAGTTCCCCCTGGTCTTTGCGACAAGGGCTTAGCAATTGTTTGTTCCCACCAGATCTTTCCTTTTGGTTTCTACGTTGAACATAGTGTCTTTGAGTACTTGAACCAAAGATAACTTCCCATTTGAAACATATAGTTGCTTAGTGATATCATGAAGGTCTCCCAGCTATCTGGCAAAGAACTCAAAAGCAACAATGCTTGTAACTCATTGTCCAACATTATCTCCGTGCTACACAATTGATTTACCATATCTTAGAAGCCACTCAAATGTTCGGCAACAAATTTTCCATCTTTGTACTTGATATTTACCAGCTTCCTAATTGTGAAAGCCTGGTGAACTAGAGATCTTGTAAATTCTTCCACAGAGTGTGAGCATTCATTTCTATTGTCACGTGGTAGAATACGTTAATATCCACTCATTACTTAATTAATCTAATGCATGGCCTTCATATGCATCTTTTGCAATTTTTCTTCTTCTATGTCATTCAACCTTGCATTTCCCTTCCTACAAGATCATACAAAATCCTTATAGTAAAATATATCCTCCATTTTTTGCTTCCAAATGGAGTAATTTCTTGATGTCAGCTTGATAATGATACCCATATTCGCCTCCATTTAATTGGCACATCATAGTCCTGAGTCCAACATAGTGCTCTGGTATCACTTATTGGGCTCAGGAATCGATTCACAATGTAATTAAATGATGTTGTAATGTGGCAATGAACACCAAAATAAACCTAATATATAAAATTAAATCTACTAATACACACAACATAGCAATAATAAATATGTGCAAAGCCAATAGAAAAGAAGCATCAAATTTTAAGGTTGAAAACTCCCAAATATCAAGGGAAAACCACAAGATAAACTTTAAAAAATATTCCGTTATACTCAGGATATTTACAAAATATCATTTTGGTACTCTCAGACCCAAGAGGTAAATATAGGGTATCTAATTAGAACCCTTCTATTCAAATACTACACTTTTGTATCACCAAGGAGTAATATAGATGACACCTAAAATATTCCTAATATATTTACTCACATCTTACACTTTTTAGGATTTACTTACATTCTCTATTTTTCCTCTCATTCTCGCAGGCTAACTCTCTTTTATGCCTCTCTCATTTCGCAACTCCTGTGACTTCCATTGCTTGGTCTACACTGAATGGAAGACTCACCTTTATTTATGAAGATAAAAAGCAATGTAAACACATTGCAATCCTTCAGCCATGTTGAAAATCTCATAACATCTTTACAGCCCTATGTTGCTTAGGCCATGAGAAAATTGTCTTTGCCACATAATTACTTCACACATGCATTAATTTCTACCTCCAACCAATTTTCATTATTGGCCTTTAATGCATTGGAAGAAAATTTTAATTTAGTATTTTGACAATGGATACCACGATGTTCAAAATATTATCTTCAGCATTAATGCATTGGAAGAAAATTTTAATTTAGTATTTTGACAATGGATACCACAATTTGAGTCCTCTCGTAATCCAATCAATGTAGATTTGATTGATTTTTTTTTCTAGAGAAAAGGTAGAAGTTTAAGTATATATCCAATTGCAAATTACCGTAGTTCACATTTAAAACATCATTTCTTAATACTAAAAATCTATAAGCAGTATTATCTTCAGCATAACCAATAAACATAAAATCACAAGTTTTAGGTCCTTTTTTTTTTGGTTTAGGTAACAACTCTTTTGCCAAACTCCCACATACTTTAAGATATTTTAAATTAGGCATTCTTTTCTCCCAAAATTCAAAAGGTATTTTTTTTCTAGTTTTCTTAAATATTATTTATTTTATTTTATATGTGATATGCAAAAAGAATAACTTCCCCTACGGAGGTGCACTAGCACTTACTAACATATCATCCATAATTTGTTTTAGTGTTCTATTTTGCCTTTCAGCTACTCCGTTAAATGCTAGTGAAGAGAGTGGTATTATCTTGTGAATTATTCCATGTTGACTCATATTCTCCTCCTCTAGTAAATCTTAGTCTTTTAATTATTTTATTTAATTTATTCTTCACTTCAGCTTTGTAAATTTTAATTTTTTTCCTAAACTTCATCCTTTGTACTAAGTAATATATAAACATATGTGTATATTGAAAACTCATTTATAAAAGTTATATAAAGTATTTTATCTCCTCTAATTATAGTAGATTTTAAACGGCCTATGTTTGAGTGTATTGGGCCTAATAAATCTGTTTCACGAAATTCTATGGGTTTACACGTCTTCTTGTGCATTTAACTTCAACACATATAAGACATTTTTTTTTTCATTATTGATTATTGACATATTGTTTATAATTCCTAATTCTTTCATTTTCTTTAGCTAAAAAAAATTAAAATATCTTAGTCCACCATGCTATAAATTACTATAATCAAATAAATAAGAATTAGAACATGCATTTTCATTTATGGCATGAGAAATATTTAGCAAGTATAAACTACTACTATAATATCCTTTTCCTACAAAATTTTCATTTTTAGTGAGCACAACTTCATCATTTGAGAAATAACTTAAACACGGGCAATACCCAACATAGATACAGAAATTAAATTATAATACACTTCATAGAGGGTATTATTTAGTGAGAGGGTTTTTCTAGAAGTGAATTTAAAATTCACATTTCTTTTACCAAAAGCTGCAACTCTTGTAAAAGTTGCTAACATATATACCTTCCTTTTCTTCACTTACATCATTGTAGTACATCATTGTAGTAGGTGAAAACATTTCTATTTTCACATATGTTTGGTAGCTGTAGAGTCTACCCAAGATTTATCTTCTATCATGTAACTAATTTTAAGGTCAACTACCATGAAATTAATTTTATTCCAATATCTATGCTAAGTCTCATGGTATACTTATTTTTCACAAGCATAATATTTACATGTAATCTTGAACTTCTGTGAGCAACTAGTTGAACTACCTTCATACAGGAGTTTGCTTTCCATACTTTTCTTGTCAATCTTCTATGTGAATTAAAGATGATTTCTTCAAGCTAGTTTTTAACTTTGTCACAATGTCCCCAGAGGATGCCTCAATGAAAATGACAACCAATTTAAAGAAAATGAGAGTCACCACCAATTTTAATTTTAGCTAAAATTGAAAAACCTTTTGATTTATAAACTGGTATTTTGAAAGAGACTTTGAGATTCGGAAATCTAATTATGGTTAGGGAATGGTGGAAACTTAATCCCACTGCACCCCTAATACATCCGTATAAATACGGTTACCCTGGAGCTCATTATGCAAATTTTATGACTTTAAAATATTTATTTTTTCCCAAAAATGTAACAGTTATATATTTACAAAGAAATAAAAATTAAAAATTAAAACAAAAATTAAGGAACAAATTTTATTAAAAAAAGATTTTGGCTTGATAGTTGTTTGGCTACGCCGACATATCCTCTGGTGCAATGAGGAACTCAAAGTCACGTCGTTCTGTAGAAAATATTTTTGTGTGATGGATTTTAATTAAAAAAAAATTGTGGGTTGATTGATTTTATTTGTGAAAAGAAGATTTTTTTGTCTTAATTAAATATAAAATTAAAAAAAAAGCCCAGCCCAATAACTACTGACCAAAAACAAAAAAGAACTTTAAAAAAAAAAAAGACTCAGCAAGCTAGCCTAAACAAAATAAAAGAAAAGACCCAAGACTTAACAACTAACCCAATATAAAACCCAAAATAATAATAATAAATAAATAAAAGGCTGAATGAAAAAAAAAAAAAGAACAAAACTCCTAAATCTAAAATCCCTAATTCCCTAAATTTCCCCCAAACTACATTATTGCTCAAAGAAACAAAAGAATGAAGTGCAGAAGCAATAGGGAGCAGCGCGCATCAGCAGAGGAGAAAAAAGGGGGTGGCTCGCGGCAGTGCTCAACAGAGGAGGGGGAAGCTCGCGACGGCGCTCAAAGGGGCTTCATGGTGTTGTGCTGGCAGAGGTGGAGTGCTTCGTGGTTGATGCTACATTCAAGGATAGGGTTGCGCGCCTGGTTTCACAGTAGCAGTGAGACCAGTACGATGGCATCAATCGCATGCAATCTTCGCAGCTGGCTTGGTGGTGTTTGGCGGTGGTGTTTGGATAGCTTCACTAGAACCTGTCTCTCACTCTCTCCCTCTCCTATTTCTAATCGTTTCATGGTTGAATGGTGTTGTTTGATGAAGTTAACATAAGAACAAAACAAAAAGGAAAAAAAAAAAACTTACTGCTACTGCCTTTTTCTTCTTGTCTGTGTTCGTTATTGCCAATTTTTGTCCCTTTCTCTGATACAGAGTTCACATACTTATACACTCATGACAATTAATTTTGGTTCCTGATTTGATTTTTCTGGATACAAAAGGAACATTGATTGAGGGATTATGTCCCAACTTATTGTGATTTTTGTTGATGAGAGAGATTTGATACTGATTGCCTTCTGATCTCCCTTATCTTCTTCAGATTGAGTCCCAAATCCTATGAACATCCTCACTTTCCTTTTTTTGTTTGTGTGTCCTGTGTTAACAATGCTTGGGTTGGAAAAAGAATTAAAATGGGCTGGAAACTTGAACTGATGGAATTGGACTGACACACACACACATTTTCTTATTTATTTTTTAGAAAGAAAAAAAAAACAAATCAATGATGAATAAAAATACTCGGTCAAAATATGATGTTCACAAACTTTTCACTCACTAAATGGTACATCGACTTAAGTTTGGTGTACCACACACATATTAATCCAACAATAAAGATTCGACAATGTATGCTTGATCCAAATACATGTATATCATTGCATGAGCATCTCTTTGTTACTTCCCATTACTGGTATAATGACACCTTTTTCCCAATGTCATCTATGACAAAGCCCACAATCATTACTCAAACATCACACAAAGACACTAGTTGAATCATTAGCATATACTCCAACTCTGACCACAAAAATGTTGACTTCCTCACTTTCATCCTCGTCAATGATGTCTTCTACCTTGATGGTATTGAGTAGCTCATCATGCCAACATTCTTCTAAAAGGACTTCAACTACTATCAGAGACTCTGTTCCATCACGGAGGTGATTTCAGAGGGAGCACCAAAGATGGATCCACTCTTTCTATTTTGAGTGCCATAGGAGAATGCTGCTTTCTAGAGTTTTCTTTTTTAGATATGCTTTTTGTAACCCCCTAACATATAATGAAGTATGCTCGAGTTGTATTTGGTTTTAACGTTAAATGATCACTCCTTAAGACCTTAACTTAACCTTGACTTTTCAAAAATACTTAGCAGAAAATACAAGCTAATTTTTTTTTTGGTTCTTTTAAAAAGACATCACTTTAAAAAATAGAAGTCTTTGCGCGTAAATAGTATTTGACAGTAACCCACATAGGTATAAGTGAACATATAACATAATATTATCATCTAAACACCAATACAATCTCAAGTCCATCATGAAATACCTTGATATATATAACATATAATCTAGCATAAGAGCCTCAACAACTTACAAGATATCTGAATACGTGTAATAGTGCCATAGTGCACAACCACCTAACTGTGTGCTAAAGCCAAGATACACAGCAGTAAAAAGCTTAATAGATAATCATGTCAAATGGCCACATGGTTCCGGCATATAGTAATCCAAACCAAAATGATAGTCACATGTCAAGAGATATGAGCAGGGTAAATATCTAATAATCCTAACGATGTTTGCAGCATAGTTATCCCTATCCGTCTTCAAGCTCAAACATAGTTGCCGACATGTCCTGCTTATCTAGAGACATACATGGAAATTTAACAAGGGTGAGAATCCTAATGAATCTCAGAAATGGTAAAACATACATGGTGTGATCATACGTCTCCAGCCTACTTGGTTTATTATAGGAAAGGTGTACATGCCATGATGCAGTTCGATTTTAGAGTTTTCGCAAACATTATTATCAAGTGCATATTCAATTTTAATATGGTCCTGATCATGAATACATCAAGTTATACATATGTATTTATATGCACGAGAAGAGTTTCGCATTAGAACATATATTTCATAAGGGCATGCATGCATGAAACAACAAACATATCACTTAGGCCACATGCATACATGAAAGAATGAAACATAATCTTGTAATTGTTAGCTCCAGAACCTTTCAAAAAACATTATAGCTACATGTTTTGAATAACAACAGAACCAATTTAAAGAAAAAATTTCGAAGGACGACTAATGTATCTTGAGTTTCTTGACATAGCATATAGATACTTTCCAAATTGCATAACACAGATTTGAAACGAGAATAATTTCACTTCATATGTACAAACATGATTTATCTCATATAAAGGGATTGAACCTAATAGAAGTGAATACTATGTCAAGTGAAGTACATATACATGCCTAAGGATTAACGAATATCAAATCAAAAACAAGAAACTAAGGCATGGGTTTTTAGAAAGTAGCACTAGACATCATAAAGTATGCTTAAAATGAAGATATTAGGCAAACTCTGAAAACAAAGTGTTACACAATCTTCAATCATCATGATCGCAAATCTTTCATCATCATAAAGCTTGGATTGAAGACCAGAATACCAAAGAATTATCAAGGAATTGATTCCGCACCTTAGAAAGCTCACTTCACAGTGAAACATTGAACGTTATTGGAAAAGGAGGGAAATTTGAATTTTTGAAATTCAAATTTAAAGTCAAACTTAGTTTCAAACTGGTGAGTCATCTCTTTTGTTAACTTGATCAACTAACCCAGCGTCTAGAAGACAAGTTTAGAAACCATGATCAGAAAGTAAAAAAGTAGTCTCTGAAGGGATATTAGAAACCTCAACTCCAATGCTTCTACAATAGATCTGTCAAACTATCAACTTACTCTTCAACATTACTTTTCCAAGACACAAATGAATGATCAACATGTGTCACTTTGAGAACTGATCAAAAGCAACGGTCATAAAGGAAGACCTTTATACATAGAGATGTTGTGCTCAAACAAACCAGAGATAGACATTGCACAAGAGTGGAAACTCTGAGAAAATCTCTCCTCACATCTAGTAAGATTCATCACATCATATAATCATATTCTTTACTTGTAAAATATTTTCTTTCTACATTTTTAAATAGTTATACATTCTTCTTAGGAAGAAATGTTAGAAAGAAGTCATTCAAGTTATCCCAATTTATTCATGTATATTTTTAAGGAAACTTAAGTGTATGTTAGTTTGAGTGGCAAGCTAAACACAAAACCTTTGTATCCTTAATCCAGTAGTGATCAGTGTGAGATAGCTTAGAGAGGCTAATATAAAACTACTTGCAACATGACAGTAAGGTGTTTTTGCTAGTCTCGGTTTAGCTTGGAGAGACCAGTCAAAGATTACTTTTAACGAGACAATAAAAGTTGGTTTACTTGTCACGATTTCAGCTTGGAGAGGCTGGTGCATAACTACTTGGTTAGGCTTAGAAAGGCTGGTGAATAATTACTCGGTTTAGCTTGGAGAGACTAGTGAATAATTACTCAGTTTGTGACAGTTCGGGTTGTCTACTAGTCACAGATGAAAGCTTGGAAAGACTATTGTAAAGACTATCCAATTTTTCTTTCTCAAGTTAAGAAACATATTTAGTGAAACCTCAACATGTGTTGAGTACTAGATATAGGCAAGTTTGGCTAAACCAGTATAAAAATATTTGTGTCATATCTTTTTCTCCTTGATTTCCTTTATTTTCTCTGTTACGCTTTATAGTTCAATATCTGCTGAAATATCATTTTAGCTGTTTTGTTAATTATCCTATGCTTCAGAGATCTACTTTTTGAAACAACTAATCTTATTTTTGATGCACTTCAAGCTTAATACTTAATAGTATTTTGTTAAATGTTTCATATGTGAAAAAGAAGCAAAGCACAATTCAACCCCCTTCTCGTGCACTTTTATACCGATAGTAAGTGCATGCATACATGCATGCATGAAAAGAAACGAACATAATCATGTACACGTACATGCATGCATGAAAGGAACGAACATAAATAGTGAGTAGACACAAGACCTTTAACTTTCTTTGATCATAGTTCATTTTCACTTATTAGTTAACCTCTCAGGGACCTCTAGGCTATGAGCTCATACATAACATATATAATGCGATTAGCCGTTGCTGAACCTCAACTAGTCATAGATAATATTCATCATCATGACATGATGTATAAATTTGATCAGTCATCATTGAACCTCAGTTGGTACTGAACCTAGTGTAATGGGGTGTAACTTCTCTTTCAAACACATAGACATTCATAACTTACGTTCTCCATGGTTGGTGCCATGGTGTGACGCTTAGTGCATCCAACAAACCTTACTTGCTGTACTTTCCTTACTTCGCAAGTGGGCCTGCAAATGCACTATGTGGCACACTACGACAGTGTTCCAAGGTCATAATTTCCATTCTCCACTTATTATTGCATACTTGACTTAACACATTCCATTAATGAGACTTATTAAAAAATCAATCATGAACAATGCTTAGAATAAATGCACATGCAACCAGCTAACAGACAATATCCAATATGACAATTAATATCACATATATGACCAATGCATATTAGCTAAGAATGTCATAATAATTATTCAGAATCTGATTAAGTATAACAATCAACTGCAATAACTAATCACATTTCACCCAGCAGATATTTCAGAGTCATTAGTACATTTAAAATCGTGGTTATAAATTTTATTCGCTAAACTGGTTTGAGTCTGATGATAAAAATAGTTTGATAAACACATTTTTCCTTTTTCCAAAGTATATCATTACCATGGCCCACCCTCCTTTATATTTCAAGTTCTAAAAATTTACTGTTAAAGACCTTATAACTTCTAATTTTATAAAGTAGCCCTAAACTTCATAAAATTTGCAAAATAGCCCCTAACTTAATCTTTTCATCCAAAAACAAATTTTTCATCCTAATTCTACTGAAATTATAGTTTTGCCCTTAAAATTTCAAAATTTGCACAAAAACACTAAGCTTTTAGGTAGTGTTTATGAGTTTGGATTTTGGAGGAGAAGGGAGAGAGGGGAGGATTTATAATATAATTTTACACTACAAGTCCTCCTTTCCCCTCCATTCCCTCCAAAATTCAAACTCACAAACATACCCTTAAGAAATTGCATTTTGACCCCTACACTTTACTAAAATTGTAAAATGACCCTAAAACTCTTTTTTTCCCTTTCTAACACATATATTATCGTTCCACCCATTTTGTTCGGTTTTGTATCCAAAAACTCAATTTTTGCATAAAAGCCCCTAAACTTTGTAAAATTATATTTTAATCCCAAAACTACTACATAATCACAAAAATGCCCAAATCAAATGTGCGTGCTCAATTTTTCATGTAGATTCCAAATATGTGGTTAGTCTATAGATGAACATGCTAGGGCCGAAGCTATATACCCCAAAATCCAAGCTTTTTGCAAAACTTTGAAACATGCATGAATGTGCTCCTTTTTGTGTAGATTCCAAATATCAATATGATTTTTGAAGCAAATATTACCAAGATAATAAACCCTTAAGAATAGTGACCTAACTCAAAAATACTAAAATTTACTAAAAATTTCATGAAATACATAAAAGTGAATCTTTTTGAATGTAGAATAAAGTTATGGAGTTAGGTTTTGAAACAAAAACTTCTACCCACATCAAATGGTGAAGGCCGATACTTGAAGGAGAAGAAATGATGAGCTCTTCAAACATTTTTTTTCAGAAAAGGAAAAGTTTGAGCAAAATAATTAACTTTCAAGCATAAACATTCATCAAAACTCAAACATTTTTAACAAAACTTAGAAAACAAAATAATAAAAAAGTTTGAACACAAACCCCTATCCAAAAGAAGGTATTTGTTGGAGATCAAGGTAGCCACAAGCTCCTTGAAGATTAAGCTCTCAAGAAAGGAAGCAAAATCTCTTTCATTTTCCTTAACAACAATTCGGCCTCTTCAAGAACAGGTAGGAGAAGGCTTTTTCTTGAAAAACTAATGGTAGATTTGGGTGGAAGAGCTATGGAAAAGTGTATTTGTTTATTGGATTTGGTAGAGAAATGAAAGAGTTGTTAGGTTGAAGATGGTGGAGGAATGAAGGTAGAAGATAAGAGAAAATAGGAATGGAGTGTTTTTTGAAAAAAAAATGTCCAATAGTGCAGAATGGGGAGGAGGTGGTAGCTACTTCAAGGGAAAAAATGGGTGGTTGGGTTGGGGTTAAGGGTATTTTAGGGATTAGACAAAAAAATGGGTTAGATTAGGTAGAAAGGGTACTAATTAAGGGTAGTTTAATAAAAGGAATAGTCAAAATAGGATTAACTTGGTCTAACGAATATTAATTTGAATTAATCATCATTAAAGATATCATTAGTCATAATAAAGTAGCACTTGCCTTTAATTGTGTCATAACATATGGCCACTACACGACAAGTGTAGTGGGTGGTGTTATCATCATGTCCTTCTTTTGTCTTTAAGAGTGAGATTAAGTTTCTTTAATCATTCTTAGGCCTCAATTAATTCAACTCAATTATTTTAACTAAAAATTAATTAATAAAAAATAATTTATCTTTAATTAAAGCTTAATATTGCCTATATTCCCTTAATTACTTTAATTAGACCTAATTAGCACTGATTATGGGCAAAATGGTAATTTTATACAAAACTTTCCAGGACTTACCCAAACATCAAATATTCCCTTAAATTAATATATCCAACTCTTGGATGATGATCAAGTCTGGTCATCACGTAATACAACGTTAATTTATCTCAAGAGCATTTTGGTAATTTTGTGCATAAGAAAAATCAGGAATTCTGATTTTTGCATCGATTGCCATCTTAAACACATATAGTCTCCTTCAAACATTGAACTAACCCTTTGAAAGTCCATAGCTGATTTTGGTCATTTTGCACGGAAGGAAAAATTGGGGCATTACACTTTTAACATGGAGGTAGTGTTGTTTTATTTGCTTTAGTTTAAGGTTACATTTGCGAGAATTGAATACCTCATTCAAGGTTCCGTTGTTGTTGGATTAATGCATTGCGCCTTGTTTTGTGGTCATTGATTCGTTATTAATGTTATTCTTTTTCATTTTTGAAGCTAAGTTTTTGTTAATCAGAGATCGATGTGCCTAGTGAAGGCTTGGTGGTAGTGTTATGGTTGGAATTTTTAAATAGTTTGTTGTTAATTTGAGATGGGCTCGTGTGGCAAATCAGCTATGGACTTTCAACTTTCCTATCTTTCACTTTTCCTTCAACCTTTACCCAAAAATAAGCTATTGTTGACAATGATATCTCATGCTAGGGTTTAGGGTTTAGGGTTTAGGGTTTGGGATATGTAATCATTGGTGTGTCTTCTTAGGAGAGAAGAGAGAAGAGAAGCAAAAATGATGCATATTCTATGGTATACATGTATTTGAACTAAGCATACATCCTCACATCTTTGTTGTTGGATTAATAGGAGTAGTATACTAAACTGAAGTCAGTGTACCATAGAATGAGTCTTAACCTTGGTTTTGTATAAGATACACTAGATGAAGAATGGCCTACCACATGTCAAATGTTTAACCATATTTACAAAGTATGACTAAATTCATTCACAACACCTTTTGAATGTGTTAGTAATAAACACATTTTTGTAATTAATTTCCCTCTTACACTAGGTACTTTTGCATGCAATTCGAGCTTAATTTCCATAATTTCATTAGGAAATTGCAACTAAATCTCCTTGTACTCAATTTTTAAATATGGCTCTAATTTATTAGCTTTATGCATAGTTAGTGTTGTCACTAATGAGTCCTCTTACTTTTGCAGAGAGACTTGTGAATTTCAAAAGGATTGCCTTTGAGAGTGCAATATGGAGTTGAAGCTTTGGAGCATGCTTTGAAGAAGAAAAGTTAGAAGGAAGTCCTGGAGCACATGGAGAAAGATTCACCACTAAACAACATCGTTGCAGCAAGCTTAATGCTCAGAGCATCATCAGAAGTCAAGATTGTAGTTAGAAAAGCACACAAGAAGGGGGTTGAATTGTGGTTCGCTTCTCTTTTTCCTTTTAGCAACTAAAACCTCAAATAAGATACTATCAAGTGTTGAGCTTGAAATGCAGTGAAAATAATATTGGAAGTTTCAAAAAGTGACTTTCTGAAATACAACATCAGTAATAGATGAGCTAAAACGATAAACTTTAAATAGATATTAAATAATAGGATTGAATTGACAAAGTAAAAAAAGATAACTGAGAAGAACATAATGCACAGATATTTTTATACTGATTCAGCTAACCTACCAACATCTAGTACTCAACCACTGTTGAGTTTCACTAAAATGTTTTGTAACCCGAAAAAGAAAAACAAGATAGTCTTTACAATAGCCTTCCCAAGCTCTAACCTGTGACTAGTAGACAACCCTTACTGTAAAAAACAAGTAGTTATTTACTAGCCTTTCCAAGCTGAACCAAGTAGTATTTAACCAACCTCTCCAAGCTAAACCGAGTAGTATTTAACCAAATTGTGGCCAGTAAAACACCATTATTGTCGCATTGCAAGTAGTTTTTAACTAGTCTCTTCAAACTAAACCACCCCAATCACTACTAGATCAAGGATACAGAGGTTTGTGTTTCGGTTTGCAAACTAAACTAACCTACACTCAAGTTTCCTTAAAACATACAGTGAATAGCTTAACTTGAATGACTTCTTTCTAATTATTCTTCCTCAGAAGAATGTATAAACGATTCAGGAACATGGAAAGAAGATTTTTACAGACTAGGATACCGATTAAAAGTTGTAATGAACTTTACAAGAGATGAGGAGAAATGTTCATAGAATTTTCGCACTTGTGCAATGTTCAAGTCTTATTTTTTGAAAGCACAACATCTCTATTTACAGATGGTTTTCATTTATGACCATTGTCATTGATTAGTTCTCCAAGTGACATGTGTTGATTATCTGCTTATATCTTAGAAAAATGCAGTCTAGAGGAATACCTTGACTATTTGCCAGATTTGTTGCAGAAACCGTTGTAAAATTAAGGTTTCTGATTCCCTTCAGAAACTACTTTTTACTTTCTGAATATGGTTTCTGAATTGTTCCTTCTATAAGTTGGGGTAGTTGAACGAATTGGCAGAAGAGATGATATGTCAGTCTGTAACTGGGTTTGACTTCAAATTTAAATTTCCAATTTCCCTTATCTTCTTGTAGAGCACATTGTTTCAATGTCAAGTGAGCTTTTTGAGGTGTGGAATTAGTTTCATGATGAACGAATGATCTTCTAGTCTTCAATAAGAGCATGTATATGATTAAATTGATTGTGATGATGATGATTGAACATTGTAGAACTTCCTTGCTTCAACGCTAGTTTGATATCTTCATTTTATGAGCTCTTTCTGAAATCACATTCTACTTTCTGAAAATCCCAACCTTGGTTTCTTATTCATGATTTGATTTTCTTCAACCCCCTAAGCATGTATACTTAATTTGCATGATATAATTTTCACTTCTATTTGGTTCCTATCTCTTATCATGATATATAACATGTTTGCACATGTAAAATGAATTTATTTTCGATTCAAGACTTGTTATGCAATCTAGAAAGACCTATTTGCTATCTCAAGAAACTCAAGGAAAATCATTAGTCATTCTTCAAAATATTTTCTCAAAAATTATAATGTCATCACTCAAAATATATTTTCTTGGCACTTCTGAAGGGTTCTAGAGCTACAATCTCTCCATTTTTTTATGATGACAAATCAATTTTAAGAAAATCTTTTGAAGATATTTTGAAAGAAGTAGGATAAAGTATATATATGAAATGCATTTCTTTCAAAACATTATAAGATGTGATTTTTTAGAAGGTTCATTTCATGAGGTGAAACAGAGAGTATATGTAAAATGTTTTATTGCCTGAAATGACCCAGATCAAAGCTATTTTATTTCTCTTGAGATTTCTGACGTTACTCAAAGGATTTTTCTGATAGGTATCAGAGAGAAAGAGAGAGAAAAAGAAAAAGAAAACCAGAGGCAAGGTTGTGCTTGTTTGGGTTTTCTGGATACAGCTTGACTTTTAGTCATTGTGATCTTTCTTGAAAAAAACATTTTTTGAATAAAGAGAGCAATACATGTTATATTTATTTTTTATTAATTTTCTTATTTAGCACTTTTTTATCCAAACTATTTTTGAAACTGATGCTTATACTTGTATAAAAAAGATGTATCAGAGCATATATGAAAAGCAAACTGACACAGATGTAGTCTTTTATGCTCAAAGAAACATTTATGTAATTTTATCAAGATGTTGCTACAAGAGGTTTCTGAAGCTCAACAGGGATCAATCCCAATTGTGTTAACACAATGCACAATGAGCTTTTTGTTATGAGCTAAGAAACTCATTTCTTAAGTATCAGAGCATGAAGGAAAGAAAATTTTTTTTAAAAGCAAAGCTTAAAACATATGGCATGCCTTTCATGTAAGCTCACACAATGATATGTGTGTGTGTGTGTGTGTGTGTCAGAGCATAGCACATCGTGTATCAAAGCATTAAGACACATTATGTTATGAGGCTTAAGCATGCAGAGGCAAAAATAAATGTACTGAGATATCAGATCAATCAGACAAAAAGAGCACTCATACATCAACATAGTATTCCTGAGTAGCTAAGCAATATATATATATATTCTAACTATGATATAACTGTAAATATATATAAAATTTATTTCGAGTTGTAACTATGATATATTTACAGTTATATCATAGTTAGAATAAATATATCATAGTTATAACCCGAAATAAATTTATTAGAGCATTAATGAAAAGGTGTTAGAGCAATTGAAATAATAAAAACATATTAGAGTAAGAAAAAAACTATCTAAACATAAAAAAGACATAAAGAGAAAAAAAATATGCAGATGCTAAAAAGAATCTCTAAGCAGCTCCCCCTTGATGTACTCCCCCTATCTTTCTTAGCAAAAGATTTTCTTCTTTTTTCTTCTCCTCCTTTTGACATTACCAAAAATGAGGTGTGTTGGAAGCCAGGAATACCATCATTAGCCTCAATGTCTTATCTTTTGAAGAAGCTCTTGAGAGGTTTAAAGAATTTGAAGCTGTAATTCTTCATGATTTTCTAGTTGGGCGCCGTGCTCTATGATTGTCGCCTCAAGACTGTCTTGTCTGGAGGCAATCTCTCTCATATATCACAAGATAAGATGATTGAAATGATAGCTTGGTGAAGGCTCGGTTGAGGACGAAGGAGGTAAGTTAATAAGTGCCGATGCTGATGGAGCAACTTTCGGAGAAGGCTCAAGTATGTCTAGAGGTACAATATCCCTAGACTCAGGCGATTTGGCCTTAGCATCAGCGTGAATAGTAGCAGGTGGTGGAGAGGATGGAATAGCAAGGGCAGGAGTAGAACCAAGGAGGCAGAAGCAGCAACTTCCTCAGCATGAGAAGCATTGGTTTTTTGTGCTTTATCCTCCTCTTCTTCCACAGGAATAATGCGAATGGAAGGAAGAGGTTGAGACAATATCAAGATAATAGCAAATTCTGGCTATTAAAATGTGAAATATATGAATGTTATTTTGTGTGAATCTAAACCTTTTAAATTGTGGTGGATTTTGAAACTCTTGATAGTTTTTGCAAATTAAATAATGTTAGCCATGGCAACATTACCCAAGAGGGGGCTGAGTTGGGTGATTTGAAAAATATTTCAAATTTAAGAAATAATTCAAATTTGTGTACTCAAATTATGCACGCATCAAAATGACTATAGCAAATATATAAATATTGCAAATTACTCAAATAGAACTTGTTTGATAGAGGAATTATGAGAATTACCAGTATTAATAAGAATAATAAATTAAATATGGAATAAAGTAAAAGGTTAAAAGAAGAGATATGCAAACTCGATTTATACTATTTCGATCACCTCTTGTGGCCTGCATCCAGTCCCCAAGCAGCCTGCTTGAGAGTTTCACTAAATTTGATATCTTTATAACTAAAGAGCACTCTTACACCTTGGGATTTCTCACCCTTTGTGTTTGAGTCTCTCAAGAACCAAGAGATATCCCTACTCTTGTTCTAACAAGGGATACTTTACACAAAAAAACTCACTTACATACAAAGAATCACTCTCTATGTAGAGGAGATGTTACAAATTGAAGCACTAGAGGATTTCTCAAAGGATAAGAGTTTTGTTCATAAGTTTGATGAAAAGATTGATGATTGAAAATAAGTATTAATTAATCTTTTTAATTTGTTGTACCTATTATCTTAAAATGTGTTAAATGATGAGTATTTATAGACAAAAGTCGTGTAGACCGTTGGGGTTTAATCCCAAAAGATGTGTATCTTTAAAACACATCCATTTGCACATTTTTGGACTTGGTAATTGATTATACAGTTTAAATTTTGAAAACTAACAACGGTCAAATTCTGGTAATTAATTACATAAACTGATAATCAATTACAGTAATTGATTACATGAATTAGTAATCAATTACAGTAATTAATTACATGAACCGGTAATCAATTACAAGTATTCCAGAATTTTAAAAACTAAATATTAAACATAGTTTAACTCATTATTTTACCTTAAAAATATTTTTAAACATCTTTTAAACATTTCCTTTCAAATCAATCTCATATTTTCACAAATCAAATCAAATCATTACATAAAAAATAATTAAATCACTTTTTCTTTCAAAATCAAAATTTTTCTTTTATAATCAAATCCACTACTATATTTGAAAGAAAAACTTGATTAAAAAAGATTTTGAAACCAAATTGAAACATTAATTACTAAAGTGGCCAAATAATCTTATCAAATGAAAAACCTTTTAACAACATGATCTAACTATTAATCTCTTGACTTGTTCTTCTTTGACCCCATTCTTGTTGGCTTCAATTTTTGTAATCTTTCTTATTCAAAGGCCATTCTTGATGCTTGGACTATTCTATACAAAATAACTCACTTCAAAATCATTGTTAGTCCATCAAAAATATCTCAATATGCATGATTAATTGATATATAACACAATTAAACCAATCATACATAATATATATCTCAGTATGCATGGTTCATAAGAATAGAACATTAGAGTGTGCTTGATGCATATATTTGTTCACATAATAACAATGTGCTTTATGTATACCATTGTTCACATAAGAACATATTCAAGATTAGACCATCAAAACACTTATAAAGAGCTATTAGATATTTCCATAAAGTATATTACTCAAATATCATTGTATAGTTTATGAGTTAGATATCACAATAATGAGTACACAACCACACATGATCTAATATATTATATTAAATATCCTTTTGCATTCATTTGTTATCATCAAAACATATCATATCAAATCAATCGGGTAAACCTAGATCTACAAATAATAATAAGGGTAAAAAAATTTAAAAATATATAATATAAATATGATGCTAAAGTTTTTTCCTTATAATTTCTTAAATATTAATTTATTTTCACTAAAGTTCTTTCCTTTGTCAGACATAGCCTAAAGGAATTTAGTCTTTTTTGTGATAAATAAAGGTATTTGATTTTTCCGCTAGTAGCTAGCTTCTGTTTTTCTTCATGTTTCGATCCTGTATAAAAAATATAAAGAAACATGTAGGCAAATTAGAACTTGCAAACATATAATATTTTTCGAATAGGTCTAGGCAACTGGCAAATCCACGTAAACTCTCTTCTTACATTTCAGTGATTTCTATTTTTATTCTTTGGGAGAATAATTTTTTGGGAAATTAAGGAGCAAGTCTTTAGATAGCTACATATCTACCTAAGAGGGTAATGGTAATAGAGGATGCATGAAGAGAGATAAATTGAGAACCAATTCAAAAGGCCACGAAAATGCTGCCTTCAAAGGCTCGAGATCAGCTTACGATTGTTCCAATTCTTGACAGGTTTAGCAGTCCTATCACATTTTCTTGCAATTTAGTTGAGGCCAGGGCAGTGGATGGGAGAGGGAGAGATGAGAGAGAGGGTGATGATAATTTGGGAAAACTAATTTATTAGGTAGCGTTTGGTTGCTGTATTTGGGACAGAAATACAGGGCTAGTGGATACGAAGACAAAAAATAGTCCATGTATCATATTTGGTTGTGGAGATGGAGATAGAAAAAATATTGGCCATTGACCATCATTGACCACTGTTGACTGGCGATCGGCGACATTGACCAGCCATCGACGGCGGCCGGTGGCGTTGACCGGTGGCCGGAGGCATTGACTTCCGGTGTTGACTAGCGGCCGTCTGATGTTGACCGGTGGCCAGTGACAGTAGGTGGTCGGACCATTATTCCCGTTTTTTGTCTCTACTGTCCCCACTTTTTGAAAGGACAGTAATACAGTAAATTTTTATCTTTGGAACAGAACAATTTTTTGTCCCCGTCCCTCATCTCCACCACTAAACATGATATAGGGACAAACTGTCCTTATATTTCTGTCCCGAGACAGTAACCAAATGCTACCTTAGTATGTCTTTTGCTAGCACAAGAAAAATGTATGTTGAACAAATAGAGGGGGTTGAGTTGAATTTAATAAAATTTTAGTGGAGATCACTGTAACTTATTTTCTTTTATAGTCTATTACGACTAAACTTAACTACTCATATTATTATCATTATTATTATTTAAAAAACTAGTGATAATAAATACATTTTGATTTATTTGCAAATATATTTTTAAATTATATTAAGAAATCTTTTAGTCAATTTAATTTCTTTTTTGACATATTTAAAAATAGACATTTTATCTTTTATAATTTTATAATTAAATAGATCTCTAATTGAATTTTAAAAAAAGACTAAACTTTTAAGGGCATGCTAAGGTTAAGAGAAGAAAAAAAAAAACTTATGGTACATAATAAATCCAAGTTTAAGTTACATTTTAGGAATATAAATCAGACTTTACTTAAATTAAAGTCTAGCCTAACTTATTTCTATTTCAACTTCTGTTTAATACCAATCAAGTCACTTTTTTTTTATCTTTTAAATATTCATAAAACTAAATATTTCTATAATAATAATTTGTTACATTTTACTGTTTTTTTCGTTTATAAATGGCTTAATGCAAGATAGTTAATTTTTTTCACAAAAGAAGATGTGAGTAGAAATAGAGAAAACATGGAAAAGATTTAAATTTATTGGCTTCAAAATAAAATAAAATTGAATTAAAAGAAAAAGAAAGCAACTACAAAATGAAACATCTTTATTAATAATATAGATTAATTTTAAAGGAGAAGATTACTTTAGAATCCTTCCATAATTGTCAGTCGAGCTGACCAGCCGCCTTTTAAGACTATCTCACTGATTTTGACCGGCTTAGTATCACTGTAGTTTATAGTACATGACACGACACGATCATCAAGCTCTCCCAACAGTAACATTTTCCAAAATTCAAACCACGCTCTTTTCACCAGGACCAGTTCGCGCAGCACATTAAAATGGCTAATGCAGCTGCCAGCTGAAAATATCAGTACTTCGAAATGCAACAAGAATTAAAATTACATAATTTACATAATGACCAACAAGTCCATACAGGTGCCAATATCACATGGAAAGAATCCCAAGAGAAGGCTAAGGATCATTAAACCATGCAAACAGTTAAACAAAGCATAAGCACATACAAGAATTATCTACCACATACTTTATCATAGACAGATAGCTTCTACTCTTCCTGTCTGATGTGAACAATGCACAAACCTTTGGTCCGCAGCATATATATTACTATTTTCTTGAGCAAATTATCCTTCCAATCGAACCTTATTCTTTGCTGGTACATCAGTGGCAATGAAATTCAAACTGATAACCTCATAGAAACTATTCAAATCGCCAATCAATAGCTTGCTCTTAGTGGCGTCGAACCCGTCTTCTTTTAACAGTTAGTATTATCCACCTCTTTTCCTGTTGAATTGTGAAAATTCCGGAGTTACTTGGATAGAGATCAATAACAAAATCAGTTTTATACAGTTGACACTAGATTGATCCGAAAGTGAAAGGTAATTGAAATGCTAAATGATGATAACTATCTTGTATGTAAAGTAGCTCACATCCCCAATCAATCAAGAAAAACTTCAATAAACTTTGAACATATTGGAAGCTGTAAACATACTTTTAATTCAACAGTTCCATATATAGAAAACAAACCACGGGGAACTAACTGAGCTTTTCTATGTTGGTAGACTTTTCGAAACATAAGCTCAGATTGGACTGTGGGGGGTACCTTGTTTTCTTACCAATATACGTGCATACATCAATCAAAATGTTTGGATCTAACAGAGGATCCATCTGAGCTTGGCAGGTCACTGATTCAGAAACTACTGACGGGAAGACACTGATTCTTAACTCACCAACAATGTTCACTCTCAAACAGAGCAATTCATCATGACTTTCTGCATAATTTCATTTTAAAGGTGTCCACTCTCAAAAGACTACTTGGGATATTTGAATATCATATAGTCTTTCGGATATAAAGCATACTCATTTCCAAAAACATGGAACTGATTTGTAAGTTTTATCTATGCAGTATGCACTACTATATGGATATTAATCGCCATTCAGAATAATTGGTTAATATGATGGAATTAATTTATGCCGTGACACCAGAAAACTGAATGAATTTTCTATTGAAGTGTATCCTGAAATTAAAGAACTAAGCTTATCAAGACCATAAGTGGTAGGTACTCTTTGCTCATGAAATCATCAACAATAATAATAAAGCCTTTTCTTTGTGTTTGGTTAGGGGAAAAAAATGAGGGGAAGTTTTTCATGGATGAGCTCCACCATTTTTATCCCCTGACTAAACACACCGTAAGTGAGTTAATTGTATAGATCAAATGATGCCATTTTATCATAACTAAACTGTGTTGGAAAAACTTAAAATCACCAAAGGTTAAAACTTATTCTATTGTGTGAAACTTAAAATGTAACCTTGACCAAACATGATTGTGTGCGGGCACAAATAGCCAGCTTAGTGCAGCAGGCAAGATGGTTCTCTTGCAGACGATTTATACTAAAACTCCAATTGTAGTACAATACTATCAACTTTCACGAATGGACATGTAGAACAGAATAGATATGACATATTAATATCAGTGAAGGGCCACCCATAACAAAATACTTAATGAGAAAGAGACTTGAATACAATGAAATGTTAACTGAGTCAAACAAAAGGCTCTGTAGAAACACGACAGTTTTACTCTCAATAGATGCATACATTAAGAGTAGTGATGGTCAAATATGTCATTTTCAAAAATTTCCTCTACAAAGTGTCATTCCGTACTGCTGACTGGTCTGGTTATGTAGCTAAACATTCCATTTCAGCTAGCACCATTCACTAGAATTAGTAACAGGGTATTGGCAAGCAAGTTGAATAGTTTAAAGAAGATTAACATTGACAGGTTTTCCTTCACCAACTTTGATTTGCATCATCACCAAAATAAGGTAAGTAATCAGAAATACATAAATAATCATTCTTCACATCATAAAAAGGAAAAGAAAAAAAATTAAAATAAGAAATCAAGTTAAACAAAACTTACCAAATAATATACACTACAACAGAAATGTATAAACCGTATGTGTTGGAAACTGAGTGCTACTTTTAACAATCACGTACTATAGTTAGTAACTTAAGATTCTGAAATCATACATGGCAATGTAAAAAGACAATAAAATAAAATATCATTAAACTATAAGAAAAGATCACTTTTCTCATAATTGCATCTCATAGTCTCTCCCTTTCAATAAATATGCAATCATTAGCAGATCCTAGTAAAGTTAACTATCTGATAAAGAATAAAAAAATTATTGCATAGGCTGTCAACATTCTCGACTCAAAGCTTACAACTATTATGCTAACATGTGCAAGTGACTTTATAATGGCTAATTACATCAAGCAATTATGACGTCAAGTCATCAATGCTGAATTTGAACAGGGGCTGAAAGCTCAAAGCCTTAAATAGCAAGCACGTAGCATTGTGAAATGCTTGAGTTAATAAAAGGGTGGTCCGGTGCACAAGGCTTCCACTTGTGTAGTCTAGGGAGGATAGATGCATGCAGCTGTACTCTCGCAAACAAAAAGAGAGGTTGTTTCCAAGATTTGATTATGTGACCTTAATTAATATGAAATATAAATATGGTTTGCCCTAGAGGCAATCAACCAAATAGATATAAGATGATCACGATTATAAAATAATTCATTATGGAAAGGCCCTTACAAATTATCGCAAAACAAAACAGAACTCAACCTACATGATCAAAAGAACACAAACCACAACTTAGATATTAAATGCTCACAATGATTATATGATCCCAAAGATGATAAAGGGGAAGATGTTAAGAAACACTGGATATACCTAGCAGGAAAATGACCAGCGGGAGAGAGCCTACTGAAGTTGAGGCTGTTCACGCTCACCCAGAATACTACGCAGCGAAAGAGTTGAACAAAAGCTAATGACCTTGTGGAACTTGTTCACTGGTGATGGCAATTGTGGCACCCTCCTCCAACTGCAACTTCCATCCTCACCACGAATCTCACACACACAAGCCGGATACACCCTGTGATAATCCTCATTGAAAACATATATGAGATCACCCAACCCAACACACTTCAAGCTGGCAAACTTGTCATCCTCATCACCATCAAACAAGCTACAGAGCAGATCATGCGGCATCACCGCGATCTCACAGAAACCCATGGTCTTCTCATCAACCTTCCAGAGGTTAAAGGAAGAAGAGCCATGTGGCATGTTGCAGATCCCAGCCAGAACAAGCTGGTCCTTACAAGCAATCAAAAAGGAGAACACAACACCGGGAGGCCTAAGCGTCTGGACCTCACTCCAAACCCTTTGATTCAGATCAAAGGAAGCAACAAAACAAGAATATATCCCAAACACATAGAACCTTTCCTTGAACATAGCAGAGGACAAGGAAGAGGAGGAGTTTCCTGATCTGAAATCAGCAGGGAGAGGGGGGCTAAGCTCCCATGTCCCCAAAAGAGGGTCGTAAATCTCAACATCCAAACGGTCCTCTATGTCAACGAGGTTCCCAATGAACTTGACACCACCGACAACAATGAATTTGGGGTGGCTTTGGAGGGCGGGGGAGGGATCGTTGAAGACGCCCAAGAGAGGGTTGATTCTGGGGAAGTGGAGGGGTGGGGTGGCGTGCCAGAAAGGGTGGAGGATTCGGGTGTAGCAGAATTTGGGAGCGGTGATGAAGAAGAAGCCGTTGGTGCCTATGAAGGAGGTGTTGGGCTGGTGCTGGCGGGTGGTGGAGGTGGTTGGGAAGGTGGGGAGGAGGAACCAGGAGTTGGAGGAGGGGTCGAAGGCGAAGGACTGGTTGTTTTTCGAGGAGATGTTGTGGATGCCATGGAGGAAGAACCAGGGCTGGCGGTAGTGGGTGGTGGTGGAGAAGGAAGGGGAGGAGATGATGAAGTGCCAGAGCTTGCAGACTGTGGAGGCGCGAATCAGGGTTGGGATTGGGAGGAGGGACAGGATCAGCTCTATGAGGTCTGTGCTTAGATGGTTGAACTCTGCCATCTCACCTGGAGGAGGAACACAAACACAGAGAAAGTCCAGAGAGAGAGAGAGAGAGAGTGCAGAGTGTGGGAGTTGATATGGTTGAAGAGTTGTTGAGGTGTAATGATGTCGATGCAGTCGTGTTGGACTTCTGAGTTGTGAATTGGTGGCGTATGAACTACAGAAAATCGTATTATAATAGGGGCACTATTTTTTATTATTATTTGAAATGAGACTTTATAAATGTGCTAAGCAACCCACAATTTTAGAAATTAATATTCTAGTTCCGAAAGTATAAAATATGAATCATATTAATTTATAATCTTATTTTTACTAATATGCATTTGTATTTTTGTTGGTGTTTTATGTTCATTGACATACTAGTAATATACTGAAATTCTATATGGTATTTGACAATTAAATTATATGAAAATAAGAATAATTGAACACTATTAGATAAATTTTGGTGTATGTAACACCTAAAAAATTATTTAAAAATTAAATTGAGTTTTAGTAGTCATAACTTCAAAAATGTGACAGAGGTAGTAATGATAAGAATAATCTAATGGATCTGTAAAAAACAGTGAATAGTAATCTAGTGGGTTCTATGGATCTGTCGGGACAGCCAAAACCCTATAATTAGGACCCAAAGATATCCTAAACTGAGAAATTATACAATTAAAATTAGAAATGGGTAGGAATAAAGATTTTCTACCTAGAATTTATTTTGGGCAATGTTTAATTACCAGAGTACAGTGTTTTACCTGTTTAGTGAAATTTTAGTGTTCTATTTCTAATACCGAAAACTAAGTTAATCTTTACAAAATAAACGAGATTATCCACTTATATCAAATGAATAACTAAGATTCAATCTTGAATTACAAGATTTAATCTTAGCCATCCATTTTTCTTTCTTATGTCAAAGATTACTTAATTATATATTATAATATTCATACATTAAATGCAAGATAAATATAAGCCTAATTCTTCTTCAACAAGCCAAACAACTCTCAATCATCAACAAGAGAAGCAGTAGTAGTTTCATTTCCATGTCCATGAGCTCTAAACTTTATTTCAAATGCCAAAAACACTAGCCTATAATTGTAAAAACTACCAACTTCCTTCAGTAAACTTAATCTACATCTCAACACCTATAATTCTAACCAATCCTTGTATGTGACCACCATCTTCCCTAAGATCTTCTTGATGTTTTTATTCGCTGCTTCCACAGCCCCATTCATCTTTGGTCGGTAAGGAGTCGAGTTGTGATGCTTGATCTTGAATTGCTCACACAGTTTTTGTACCTCTGCATTATTGAAATTAGTGGCATTGTCTGTGATGAGTCTTTTTGGTAACCCGTATCTGCAAATGACGTTTTTCAGAAACCTCACCACCACCTTCCGTGTTACATTAGCATAAGAAGCAACCTCGACCCATTTGGTAAAGTAATCGATTGCTACCAGAATGAATCGATGACCGTTAGAGGCTTTGGGGTTAATTGGCCCGATGACATCCATGCCCCACATTGAGAATGGCCATGGTGATGTAAGAGTATGCAATGACACAGGAGGAGAATGAATTCGATCTGCATAGATTTGACATTTGTGGCATTTTCTGACAAATTCTGTGCAATCTTTTTCCATTGTGAGCCAGTAGTATCCTTGCCTGAGAATCTGTCGGGATAATGTGTGCCCATTAGCGTGGGTTCCACAAATACCCTCATGAACTTCTGATATGATGGATTTGGCTTCCGCAGCATCAACACACCTTAGCAAAACCCCATCGTGGCTTCTTTTGTACAACACTTCCCCTGACAGAAAGAATGACATGGATAGCCGTCTAAGTGTCTTTCTATCATTCTCAGTTGCTGCCAACGGATATTCCCTTTCCTTAATGAACTTCTTGATGTCATGGAACCATGGTCTACCATCCAGCTCTTCTTCAACGTTGGAACAGTATGCTGGTTCTCTCCTAACAGCTACTTGTAGAGGTCGCACTTCCATTTCTAGGTCGAGCTTGGTCATTATGGCCAAGGTAGCTAAGGCGTCTGCAAACTGATTCTGTTCGCGAGGTAGGTAATGGAAACTGATATCTTTGAACTCGTCTTTTAAGTTCATAAGATGTTCATAGTATGACAGCAACCTATGCTCTTTAACTCGCCATTCTCCATTGACCTGAAAAATGATCAGGGCTGAGTCTCCATAGACCTCCAGGTATTGTATTCCAAGGGATATCGCTGCCTTCAAACCAGTTATGCATGCTTCGTATTCAGCCATGTTGTTGGTACAATCAAAAGCTAATTTAACAGCGACCGGGAACTGTTTTCCTTCAGGGGATGTTATGACTGCTCCAACTCCATTTCCTCGAATGTTGACTGCACCGTCAAAGTACATCTTCCACATAATATCTTCACTTTCCTCGCCTTCCCCATCTTCTTCTATGGTTGCTAAGACACCTTCATCAGGAAGTTCGAGTTCTATTGGTTGATACTCTTCAAGTGGATTCTCAGCCAGGTGATCTGCAATCACACTTCCTTTTATAGACTTTCTGGTCACATACTTGATGTCAAATTCTGCTAGGGCCACTTGCCATTTGGACATTCTCATGGAGATATGTGGGCTTTCAAAGATGTATTTCATGGGGTCCACCCGTGATATGAGCAGAGTTGTATAGTGGAGCATGTACTGTCGTAACCTCTTCACAGTCCATACCAGTGCACAACAAGTCTTTTCAATAGCTAGATACCGAGATTCGCAATCATTGAACTTCTTGCTCAGGTAGTAAATGGCTTGCTCCTTCCGACCAGACTCATCATGTTGTCCTAACACTGCTCCCATAGACCCATGCAACACCGTGAGGTATAGTATCAATGGCCGCCCTGGTGTAGGTGGAACCAGGAGAGGTGGGTTTGATAGGTAATTCTTGATCTTGTCAAAGGCTTCTTGACATCTGTCATCCCACTTAACTGTCTTATCTTTCCTCAGCAGTTTGAATATCGGCTAGCAGGTGTGGGTCATATTGGAGATGAATCTCGCGATATAATTCAGACGACCCAAGAAACCTCGAACCTCTTTCTCTGTTTTAGGTGTTGGCATATCTTAGATGGCTTTGATTTTGTCTGGATCAACCTCGATGCCCTTCTTGTTAACAATGAAACCTAACAGTTTTCCAGTGGATGCTCCAAAGGTACATTTTGCCGGATTCAATCGGAGTTTGTAAATTCTGAGTCATTCAAACAGTTTCCTGAGCACGACGACATGACTTTCACCTTCCTGCGATTTCGCAACCATATCATCTACATACACTTCCAACTCCTTGTGAATCATGTCATGGAATAGTGTTACCATGGCTCGTTGGTAGGTTGCTCCAGCATTCTTCAATCCGAACGGCATCACTCGATAGCAGAATACTCCCCACTGAGTGATGAATGATGTCTTCTCCTTGTCCTCTTCCGCCATCAGAATCTGATTGTACCTTGAGTAGCCGTCCATGAAGGAGAATCGATGACTTCTTGCAGTGCTATCAACTAGGACATCTATATGGGGAAGCGGAAAATTGTCCTTTGGGCTCGCCTTGTTCAAGTCCCGATAGTCCACGCACATTCTAACTTTTCCATCTTTCTTCGGAACAGGTACTATGTTGGCTATCCATTTCGGATACAGCGGAACCTCTAAAAAGCCTGTATCAAGTTGCTTCTTGACTTCCTCTTTGATTTTAAGTGACATTTCTGGACTCATCCTTCGCAACTTCTGCCGTTTAGGTTCCATCCCTTCAATCAATGGGATTCTATGAGCCACTATCTTTGGGTCTAAACCAGGCATATCTTTGTAAGACCAAGCAAAAATGTTTGTGAATTCTCGGAATAATGCTATCATTTCTTCTCTTTCTGGACTGTCAACTATCTTCACCTCTTTCCTATCCTCGTCAGTCCCCAGATTCACAATTTCAATGATCTCATCATGAGGATTTATCCCCTTTTCCATCGAGTTTATGATTTTGGCAAATTGCTGGCATAATTCAGGATCTTCATCTTGTTCATGTTCATTCAAGTTCGTTGTAACGCAATAATCAATTAATGGGTTTTCATAATCATTTGCACAAGATAGAGATTCTGAAGGAGTTGAGTCCTTGGAATTTAGATGAGACTTGAAATAAATAATACGAAGAAATATATAGGAAGAATGAAATGAAAGGATAAAAATTATGAAAAGGAAAAGAAACCATGCATAATCATTCAATTAAAGTTGAAGTACAGATATGGTAACTAAAGCGTCCATTACTCAAGATACAAATCATCACAAGGCACAGAATCCCAATTGTCTAATGGTTCGCAGCTCGGGTAGATCAACTGAGACATTTTCTTGACTCCTTCTTGAGTACTAGCGGCTCCCGCTCCTTCTATCATTACCACTGCTGCTGGTGTAAGAAATGTGTCCCTGATGTGCGGAATCTTCTGCTTGATGGGTTCAAAAGATGACAGCTCACCTGTGACTTCGTACCCCAGACCAAATTTCCCAGGATTGTCCTGGAGGAAGATTGGATCCTTGATTCCTTGCAATTGTCTTCCTAATCCTTTGCCTTCCTCGAATCCGCTCTTCTGCATTATTCTAACGGCCACTGGAAGCGTGTCACCTCTTCCTTTTACTGGTTCAGCTATTTCGAGGTTTTGAAATGAGACCTCGAGAACATCTTCAGCACAGTCAATGTATTGCACTGCCACTGGTTTAGTCACCAGCAATTCTTCCTCCCCTTTTACAGTAATGAGCTTTCCACAATCTATGAATTTCACCCTCTGATGAAGAGTAGAGGGGACTGCACCTGCCTCATGGATCCAAGGTCTTCCTAACAGCATTGTGTACCCTGGCTCAATGTCCATCACTTGGAATTTAGTTAAGAACATGGTCGGACCAATTTCCAAATGAAGATCAATAGTGCCCGTGATTTCCCTCAATGATCCATCAAATGCTTTGACGATTGTCTCGCTTGGTTCAATTGTGGAAGGATCAATTGGTAGTTGCTGTAGAGTGGAGTAGGGGAGCACATTGAAAGCTGATCCTCTATCAATAAGTACTTTGGCGATATTGCAACCCTGGCATTTTAAAGTGATGTGGAGCGCCTTCGGGCGTCCCACTGCATGAGGAAAAATTTCATCTTCTTTGAAAATTATTGCATTCGCAGTTTTGATTACACCCACAATCCCTTCGACTCTATCCGGGGTTACATCTTTTGAGACGTATGCTTGATTCAACACTTTCTTAATCGCGCTGCGATGAGGTTTTTGTTTCATTATTTTTAGAAATTCTTCTTCTGCATCTTTAGGGTCTTTTCCTTTGCTTTCAGGTATCGCTTGAGGGTCCTTTAGTAGCTTTCCGGGAGCATAACACCTACCACTCCGAGTGATTCCCCCTGTTCCCGTGACATTTGTTATGGACTCTGATGTAAGAGGTTTCGAGCATTCTTTACTATTGGGCTCTTCAATTGCTTTTGGCTGATCAAGCTTTGCATGGGCTGCAAGATGAGAAGGCAATCTGGACACTTTGAAGACAGGTACTGCCCCTTGTTTAGGGATTATCTCTCCAGATATCACAGAACAAGGCTCTGTGATAGTGTCATATCTCCACGGAACCGTGTGATTACTTTCATAATGAAATGGCAACGGTACCTTGAAAACAAGTGCCGGCTCAGATTTATAAACCCTAAAAACAGGGGGAGCTTGGTTGATCATATTAATACTCTGTTCGATACCCTTCGGTATCTCAAGCACCCCTAATTTGATCATCCTTTCAACAAAGATCTTCAACTCTGGACATTCTTCAATGTGATGCTTCCTTCCGGAAGACTCACAAAATAGATCACCTTCGTCTCCCTCCACTATTCTTTTACCTTTCTTTCCCTCAGCTTCCATCTTATAACCAGCCCTTTTTAAGGCTTCCAAGATCTGTTTCATTGGGAGTTCAACATTCTTTACTCCCTGACTTGCTTGCCTCTCACAGATAGAATTCACTTGTCCTCCACCATGATTGGAGAATGGGTTGTTTCTTATGTGTGGCCTTGGCTCTTCTTCCAGTTTAATGGCGCCACGGTTGATCAAACTCCATACTGCATTCCTAAACCCATAACAATCTTCAATAGAATGTCCAGGAGAGTTTGAATGATAGTCGCATGTCTGGTTTGGATTGTACCACCGAGGGTATGGTGGCATGAAAGTCTTCCCAGGACGGGGGGTTAGCAGGTTTTCTCCACACAAGTACTTGAACAGTTCAGCATTGCTCATATGGAAATCAGGTAGTGGCCGATTTTCTGTGGGGAATCTGCTGTTGGTGGTTAATGGTGGGGTTGTTGTGAAGGGGTTGGTCGTCTGGCGAACCGGAGGTTGTGTTTGATTAGGTCTGGGTGTTATTGGGGTGTAAGGTCGTGGATGGGAAACATGGTTAATTTGGTGTGGTTGAGTCATGTATGGTGCTAGGCTTTGGGTTGGAATGGTTTGAGGGGATGTGTATTGTTGGTGTGGGTAAGAGGGGTATTGTGTATGCAGGTAAGACGGGTAATGGTTTTGGTAACGATTTGGCTGAGGGGTGGATTGACGAGGCTGGGGGTGAATGTAGTTGACGGTACCCTCTTTTCTCTTGAAATTGGAGCTCTTCTTTGATTCGCTTGCTTCCCCTACTGCAAGTTCCACCTTCCCTTCATGGATGTTGGTCTCTATCCTTTCTCCTATCTCAACCAGATCGACAAATTCCTTGACATGTGTCCCGAGCATGTTTTTGAAGAATGGACCTTCCAGTGTGCGAATGAAGTAAGAGCACATCTCCTGTTCTAGCATTGGTGGAATAACCCTTCCGGCTATTGCTCTCCATCTCTGAGCATATTCCTTGAAAGATTCATTTCCTTTCTTCCTTATCCCTTTCAGCTGATCTCTGGTAGGAGCAATGTTCAGATTGAATTTGTACTGGTTGGTGAAAGCTTGAGCTAGGTCTTCTCAACATCTAATCTGTGCTCGATCCATCTGTATAAACCATTCCCACGCAGCACCTTCCAAGCTCTCAAGGAAAAAGCTGATCAGGAAATTTTCATCCTTGGACCATATTCCCATCTTTGTGCAGTACATCCGTAAATGCATGAGGGGATTGGTGCTACCATCAAACTTGATGAGCTCAGGCATCTTGAAATCTTTGGGAATGATCACGTTAGGAGCTAGACACAGATCGTTGATGCTCATTGAGCCATACGGGCTAGGCCCACGCAGCATTCGGAGCTGCTCTTGCATGCTTTCTTGCAGTTCTTGTTTGAGCTTCAATCGTTCAGCTTCCTTCTCCACGTTGTTATACGAGGCTGCACTGTTGTCATTGTTACGCGGGGTCCCATTGTTGTCATTTCCATCCAAGTCGTATCCTGGTCCCTCCTCATTTTCCTCGTTTTGTTTGGCCGCTTTCACCGTATCGACAATGAATTTCTTGAATTCTTGTCCGAATATGGACTTTATCATGTCTTTAAGCTCATCAATCTCTTGACTTAGGTTCCTTCCCTCATTATTGCCTTCTGCAGCCATGCTCTGCTCCTTGTCTTTACTCCTTTCAGTCTTCTTCTTCTCAACTCTGGATCGAAGTTCGTACGGCTCTCTAGCCGGCACACTAATGCTAGACCAAGCTTTCTTTGAAGGAGCAATGTTTGACGGCCTCTAAACTGATAGAGATTCTTTCCTGAAAAATGGAGCATGATTTAGTTTTTTTTTTTTCAAAAAGGTCACGAGGGATATCATCAGAACTTGTGACAAATGGAAATATCCTCCACACGTATCATTACGGGCATCCTACCCTCTAACTTAAGTGTGGTTGATAGCGATCATGAAGGGAATATTCACTTCCTCATCAGATGCCATTCAATAACACTAGCAATGCGATTTTGGAGCAGAACTTTGCTTCTTGTAAGAAAGTCACATGAACACATACTTGTTGAATAATAGATGGAAGACTTAAACATTTCATTCCATGAATTAAAATGTAGTTCAATACATCAAAAAAACTATTGAGCCTAGTACATCAAGAGCTTGGTTTTCTGTTTCTTGAATTTCCTAGCATAGCCTTCACATTTCTTCATGAACTTGGTTACCCCCTGCGGTAGGTCGAGAAATGGTGCTTCCTCTATCTCTTCTTTTGCTTCTTCAAAGCATTGTACGACCTCCTGACTGTGATCGTTGACCTCCTTGATAATTCGGGCATGCTTCATCTTCCATTCTCCGGCTTCTTCTACTTTATCCAAAGCTTTATTTTTCCAAAACTTCTTGTGTTCGGCTGCCGTGACATAGAGGTGTTGGTATTGGTTTGATGACTTCCATGCACGAGCATAATCATCCTTTGTTTGGGCTAAGACTTTCAACAGGTTTTGGACTTTGCTTTCCAGTTCTTTCCTTGCTTGCCGTTCCATGCTGATTATCTTCTGCAACTCCCTATTCTTCTCCTTTTCATTCTTAACCTTTGCCTCTAAGTCTCGCAATACTTTTTCTTTCTTGTCGAGCTCAGCTTCTAATTTTACTTTGGTCTTGTTTTGGACCTTGATTTCTCTTTCGAAGTTCTTCTTTTCATTTAGAAGGCCATGAAGCTCTCCTTCAAGTTCTTGGAACCTTGCGGTTATTGTGCTTCCTTTTCCTCTTTGGACTTCAAGGGAGTCTGCATATTCATCCTTCAACATCTCAATCTCTCTTGCTCTCTTGCGACACCGGTCTTGGAGAATGACAACTTGCACATCGGCCTCTTGTTTCTTCTCTTCCAGGAGCCTCATTTGTGTCTTTAATACCTCAACATGAGAAATCATTTAGGACATTGCTTGAGATTGTTCTCCATCAGCTCGTGGAACTTCCACTGAAGGTTCGACTGGCCCCACTCTTGCTTTTCTCCAATTTTCATATTCTGGGGTTGAGATTGGTAGTTGCTTTCCCAACCTTTGTCTTCCCACCATTTTGATGTTTTCCCAAGCTCTCTTAATTTCCAACTCTTGCTTCTTTGTATCTTAGTGCTTTTGGTAGAGGAAACTAAATCCTTGCAATTGCTCTTCTTGAGGTTTAGTTTGTGTCCAGCGAAGCTGTCTAAGTACCAAAGCAGGAGAATATGATGCGCAACCTCTTGGGCCCATTAACGGAACATAAGGGAATGCCCCACAGCTGTAGATAATGCTTTCACCATTGTACCATGGGCAAACCCATTTAAAGGTACTGGGCTCAATGGTAGAAAACTCTTGTATCCACTTATGTGCCGGTTGTTGAATTATTGGTACGCGATGAAAGTGTTTCAATGGGTCTGGCGAGTGTCCCATATAGTTTCCAGCATGCATGTGTGTCATTACCCACACGTATAGCAAGTGTGAGCAACATCGTAACCTCCCTCCTTTCTTCCGATGGAATATTTCCATAGAAAGGAAAGTGTCGGCTAGAATTGCAGGAATCGGATTTGCCTTATAAGTGCAAAATCTGAAGAAGACATCCATTGAGGCTTTGTAACACCCTAAATCTTAACCCAAGACTACTAGTATATACTTAGGTTAATCTTTAGAATATTACCTCTTGGTCTCATCTTTTACTTAGAAAATACTTAGCGGAAATATGGGTAAAATTTTTCTTTTTGGAATTTAAAATCAAAGTGAGAGCCACGCACTAATCTTTAAGAGGAAGCATAGCGAAACATATAAGCAAAGCATAAGAAACACATCATGTCATGGGAACATCAACTGAATCATAGATATATATATATAACGTGCCTACCCAAAGAGGCAGGACTATTTGATACATTATGAAACAAAATACAACTGAAATGCAATACAAGGAAATCATAAAAAGCAAATACAAGAGAAACTACACCCATACCCATGTGCACCTAAAGTAGACAACCTCATATACAAAAGAAGGTTTGTCCTCTACTATGTGGCGTGTGTGTGCACTAACTACTACCCCTCCTATGACTACTCCTGTTGATCCGAGTACTGTGGGGTCGAGTCGATCCACTGGCGAATCTCGGTGGGAGTGGTTGAGCGCATCATCGGGGCATGTCCACCGCGGCGAGGACGCATAGATGGCCGACGAGCCAACCTCGGCTGGACTACCGTCTCCTCACTCCCAGCCCTCATCGGTGGGGGAGCGGGACTAGAGCTCCAACTGTACATGTGGGATGGCGGGTCCTCGGATGGGTCCGTCTCAGTACCGGGACACGGCACATACTCGGTACGGCGTCTTCGCCGAGGTCTCGGGCTCCATGCGGAGGATCTGCTCATCGCGTGGTCGTGCTCGCTCAAAAATCCCGTTATGACGGTAAGGAGCAGTCGGGGTGAAGCGGTAGCTCGGGACGGGGGTCTTGTGAAGGGTCGCCCCATGAACATGAATACTCACGGCGGTCTGCGACCCTCAAAATGGTATGACCCGAGTGCCGGGTCATGGTGCAGCTCCCATACCGGGGTGTCAATGAATAGTACAAATGTCGCCATCTGAAGATGTGACGGAAGAAAAGAGAAAGGGAATGAGAATCTTTCTAAAAGAATTCTCAGTAGGGTTATTCCTACCTAGGTGACATCGTCACATCCTCAGGAACCTTGGGTTTATTTCTAAAAAGGTGTGCATGCATATAAATTCCTTTTGAGTTAGTTTTCTAAAGAGGTATTTTATCCAAGGCCCGTCATATTTTATAATGCGTCTTATAACTTAAGCAGAAATATACTAATGATATGAATACATCATAAAGGCAAACAAAACAATAGAATAACTAAGAAACATTATAGCATTGGCATAAGTATAGTATATGTGACATTGTTAACTTTAACTTTCATCTCATGGGGCCGCCCTAAAACATTTCTAGGTTATGAGCTCATATCTTAACTAGTCGTCACTAGCTCTTACTTATCCTATGATAAGCGTAACATAATCCCGACTTAAAGTACGGGCTAGGGGGCAAATTAAGGATCTCCTTTCTAGGATCATTTCCTCTTTGAAATGCTTTGCTAGCCACGCGGGCCTCGCAATTTGTCCGCTTTGGCAGGCTGCATCTACACATACCCTCACGGATTTGTCTCCTCCTGGGGGTGCCTGGCCGAACCGGTGTCACCCAGGAGAAGCGCGTCTCAGTGTTGTGTCACATTTAAGTTCTCATAAGCATTAGATCATAAGTACCTCATCATTTATCATATTCATTTTTATCATGCATCCTCATATAGCTTTTTCATAACATATATATCATCACATGAAACTTTCTCATAACATATGCATCGACACATAACACTTCCACATAACATAGACATCATCACATAGTCATATTTAACAATTATCCCCATGGGCTTATAGACTTGATATGTTATAATCCATAGTGTTTTAAACTTCGATTCTTATGAGTCTTAAACTTGCAAATTAATTGTTCTAACATTATCCTTAGCTCCTTATACACCTATAGTTTCACAACTAATGATTTATACAAATTTTTATGCTCAAGAACTAATCCAAACAGCACTAAGTAGAATTTGGACAGCTTTATGTTTATGTGATTACGGGGTTCTAAAAATTACGGTTTGGATCTTTATCTCACGTTCTAAGTTATTGATCATCAACGCCTAGTTTCTTGGGAACCTATAAGTTATAACTAAGTATTTCTCACCTCACACTATGGTCAAGAACATCTCTAAACCTCAAGAGTGCAGAAATCAAAATCCTAACTTTACGGGTACCTAGAAGTCACAATAATGACCCTTTTTAAGTTCGGTTTGCTCCTAAGGTTTCAAGATTAAGTCCTAAACCAATTATGAGTCATTTCTACACTTAAAAACTAATTTAAAACCATGATTGTTGAATCTAATCCTTGCTGGACAGAATCCAGAAAAATAAATCTTTAAGGGATCTAGAACTCTCAAATTAATTCTTTTCTAGTTCCTAACTTATCCTATCTTTCACGTATGAGTCTTAACATAATTATTACTCAAACATAAGCATATTAACATCATTAACACAGCTCATACAGTGGCCAAACATAGCAAGGCAGAACCGAAACAGAAACTCCATTTAAAGACATTGAACATAGTTTCTAAAGCACATAAAATACTAGTTTCTCTTGGAACCTTATTAAAACTTTCAAAACTCTTTTATGAACATTTTTGTCATCTAAACTCATGAAAATATTTAAGAGGGCAGTGGCTATATTTATTTTCATCTCAAGAGGTCCTAAATTCATAAAACTTAGTTATACATATTCCTTATGCTCACATAAGTTTAGAAAAATTATAAAACATAGTTTTCAATACTTGGAAACACTAAGGCCTCATAGGGCCGAAATATAAACCCAAGGAAATAAATGTTTTAGACCTTTGTTTGAGATATCAATGGGCAAGTCTTTGAGCTCTAGAATCATTAAGGTGATGACATAAAAATAAACATGCTCATGCACTTATTTTAGTTATTGCTAGAAAGTAAAGTGAGAGCATAAAATAAATATGTGCTGCAATGTATTATTATCTTTGATATTTAGGTGAGGACTTGAAATATAAATATGATAATGCAAAGCTTGAAATGTAAACATGATAGTGCAAGTTCATTCATTATCTTGATATTTAGTGATAGCAAGGAAGTAAACATGATATGCATAGCATAAAATAAACATGATGCAAGATTCATTTTATGGTTAACTAGAGCTCATTCAAGACTTTAACAAGATAGCAACCCAATACAATATCTCAAAGATTCTCAACACAAAAACCGAAAGTCATATAAAAAGGAAAGAAAGTGAAACTACATCAAGTTCTTTATTAAATACCCAAAACCCCTATCTAGAGAAAAATCTCTAGAACGTGCCGGCCAACTTTAAGGTTGACAAGGGTAGGCTTGGGCTTTTAGAAATCCTTAGATTAATTTTCTTAAGTTGAAAAATCATGTGAGTTAGATATCATATAGATGAAGTCATAAGAAAAGGAAAACTCAAGCTTTAGAGGTTTCTTTGAGATGAACACAATGTCATCATCTAGAAACCCTCATCATCAAGCTATCATGCTCAAAATCAAGGCCTCATGGCCGAAAATGAAAAGGAAGGAAAGACAAAGGAAAGTTCAAAAAGAATCCAAGAGGAAACTAGAGAAAAACACTTTCTTGAGCAAAACAAAGTTTGAAAACAAATCCCTACCTATTGATGAAGATAAAAGCTTGATCTTGAAGATGGAAATGAGATGAGCAACACCTCCTAGGATGGTGATGATGATTCGGCCTTGATGAGAGAAAAAGAAAGGAAATGTGTTTCAAGTGAAGTTGTGTTTGAGGTGTGGTGTTTGAGAGGTTTGATGATGGTTCAAGGTTTTGGGGTAGTGTTTGATGGTTGAGAGGTGATGATGAGATGAAGAGATGAAGAAGATAAAGATGAAAAGAAAGGAAGAACACTCTTGGAACTTTGAGAGAAAAAGGAAAGACTAGCAAGGCAACTCTAAAACTCTAAACTTTGCAAATGCTTCAAGGTGCAACAAGGCTAACACAAGCATCCTATTTATAGAAAAACAAAACCATGGAGGAGTGAATGGGGAGGGCTTGGCCGTAGCTTTTGAGGGAGGAAGGAAGAGAAAATATCTCTTACACAAGGTCATTCAAGCATGGTTTGAAGTATGGAAGCTATGCTACAAAGCATGGCTTGATGTGAGTTAATTTCCTATCACATTTTTATGAAATTAGTCTTCTAGAAACAATGCATGGCTGGAACTTTTCCAGCCACAATTAAATGGGAAAAATGGGTTGATTGAAATTCAAGCTTGATTGAAAGTTATGACAAGGTATAGTGTATGTGACTTGAGGTATGGTCTTGGAGTGTTGAAAAATTGAACATGTGATGCATAATGGGGGAGAAGGTTCACGGCCTGGTCTGGTTCAGCAAGGGAGGAGGTGAGTTTGACCATTTAATTGTGTGTTAATGGTAGGTTTAGATGTGTATTAGCTTAGGGACAAGGTTAGGAATAATTAAGCTTAAGTTTAGGTAACTAAGAATGTGATTTAGGGAGTTTATGACAAGTTTAGGAGTGTTCATACATCATTAAAGAATTTAAAACTCATTTATGAATAAACAATGTGTAACACAATTCCATGATTTAAGGAATTGGAAAGAGAAAACACTATTCAAGATTCTATGACTAGGTGTCTTAAAATTAAAATATGATTTTAGGTTGTAATTAAGTACTTTTTGGTTCTAATCAACTTTAATAAATTATTTTGACTCAAGATTAATTAAGGAAATTAATTAACCTTCGATTAGAGCCTAATATTGCTTAGGTTTGCTTAATCGCGTGATTAAGCGTAAAAATACGAAACTAGGGCAAACCGTAATTTTACACTAATTTTGCCCTGACTTCAAAAATTAAAACTGAGGTCATAGAATACATAAAAACGCCTTTTAAAACCATCTGGAGAAGTTTCGGGTTCATCTGGCACTTGCAAACGGGTAAAACACCGCAGGGGCGTTTTGGTCATTTTGACCCGAAAACTCGAAAAACGAGATTTTCGATCCCGGGAAGGTACATAAGTTTTCCAATCCCCTTCCAACATTGAGTTTGCCCTTCGAGTACTACCAGAGCCTGGCTTTCTCGACTCCGGGCTAAGAAATGACCTCAGGCATTTTGGTCATTTTCACTCTAACGTAGAAAAATCGGGCGTTCTGGACTTGATCAACAATGTCCGTGTAAGGGGAAGAGCACCAACCCATAAATTGTCAGTGCTAAAGTTCGGTTAAACAAGTCCCATCTTTTTTGTTGGGCTAACATTTCAAGGTGAGTCTCAAGGAAACCTTTGCTCAATCCTCGAATCGATCCCTTTTCTTCTATCACCATCTGGTCCACTTGGACCCCAATTATTTTGGCAATTTTCGCCTCTGTTACATGATTCCCTTGATAGAGGTACACACCTGCCTTTTCGCGGATAGGTAATCGTATCAGCCAGGTGTATACTTCTATTGTCGGAATTATGTCAATCTACGGCAATACAAAGCATTATAGAGGAGACTTGCAAAATTGTGCGAGTGCACTAAGCAATGTGTTCCTCGACAGTGATGTACAAGAGGTCAACTAGATGTCCATATGTGTTCTGAAAATCAAGTCTAGTTTCATGCGGCATCAACCGACATAGTTCTCCTATTTTTCGTAGCTCGCTTTGGACTACGGTAACCTTGATGTTTCTCTTTGCATTGCTAGTGTTATTTTGGGTCATTTCCATTGTCTTGAGTGATGATAAGCCTTGTTCCCTGTAAAAAAGAATATAAAATTAAATGACCTCGGCAATATTAAATATGCATGAGTAACGGATGATGCATGCGATGCATGAAATGATCTTTTTATTATTATGCATTATGTGTGGAACTCCTGTCCTAAAATGAAAGTTATGCATGGTACTTCTATCCTTAAAATGTATGTTATGCATGGTAATCTTTTTGCATATTATGCATGCTATGTGTGCATGGGATTTTTTACTGAATGCCCTATGAATGATACACTTATAGAAACATTTTTTGAAAATAAAAGAATAAAATAAATGAATGATATGCTTATGGAAACATTTTTTTTTATATGCTTTTTTAGAATAAAAGAAATGAATGATATGCTTATGGAAACATTTTTTTTTTTACATTTTTTTTGAAAATAAAAGGAATGAATGACATGCTTATGGAAACATCTTTTTTATTTTGAGAATAAAAGAAAAGAATGCATGGGTGCATGCTCAATGAGAATGAGAAGAGAAAATGGATACTTCTTCGTGTCCTAAAAGGGTTAATTCTAGAGGTGGATTTTTTCTAATGTCCAAACCCTAATAGGGTAGTTTCTAGGTTCAAATTATTAGTGCACAGTTATTGGGATGGTTCTAGACATCTAAAGGCCATGGTCCTCAGATTGCCCCTATCTATAAGATAGAGACCCAATTCATGAAGAGACCATAAGTAGGGATGAACCCTCTCAGTATGATCAACTCATGAGACCAGTGGTAGTCTGAGTGGTGTTCCGCCAAATGTCAAGTGAGCATGAAGCCCCTCAGTGACAATATTGGAACTCCTTCCTAATCCTCTGCGCACAAGCTCTCTGCATAGAGCCCAAAAGTGTGTGAGGTAGTGTGAATGTGCACAGTGTGTGAGGAGCATACCAACCTTGTAATCCTAAAACTACCCTTTCCTGCAAATGAAAACCAAACAGCATATATTCTAGAAGCACAATTGATTATCCAGAAAACAAACAAAGTCTTCTACCCTAAGGTTTCAAATATATACAAAAGTGGAAGTCTTCTATCCTAATGTTTGAATAAGGAATATTTACAAATAAAACATACCATTATTTGCAAAAAAGGGAAATAAAATATTTACAAAAAGTAAAACAAATGTGTGATTTGGGGAAAAAGTAAATATTTTAAAATCATATTATTTGCATAATTAACTCCAATAGGCTTGACTCTCTAGCTCTCCTGAGTCGCCAAGTCGCCTAAACGCATCTGAGGGGGCGCCGAGACTCGGATGGCGATCGTTTTGGTTTTTTGAAAAATGTTTGGGAGTCGCTACCAATTTTAATTCTGGAAAAATTGGAAAACCTTTCATTTGCAAACTGGTCTTTTAAAATGAGATTCAAGGTCCGGGAGTCTGATTATGATTAGGGAAGGGTGGAAACTTAATCCCACTGCACCCCTAATACATCCGTATAAATACGGTTACCCTAGAGTTTATTATGCAAATTTATTTATAACTTTAATGTATTTATTTTTCCCCAAAAGTTAGCAAACATGTAAAATATAAAATAAAATAAAACAAAAGAAATTAAATTAAAAGAAAACAATTTAATGAAAAATTAATTTTGGTTTGATAGTTGTAAGCTACGCCGACGTACCCTCTGGTGCAATGAGGAACTCAAAACCACGTCGTTCTGTAGAAAATGCTTGTGTGTTGATGGGTTTTAATTAAGATAAAACTCAAAAGCTGTGTTGATTGATTTTAATTTTGAAAATAAAAATGTGTTAATGGATTTGAAGATGATTTTTGGTTGATTTTGATTTTGAAAATGATTTTTTATTAATGAAAGATTTAAAAGGAAATCCGCTTTTGCACGAGATTCAAGGCCGCACTAGGTTGCTCAGTGAACTCTTACGATTCAAAATTGTGAAGGGAGCACCAACTCCTCAGTCACAATTATTAAATGTTGCGCGGATTAAAAAATTTATACTTGTTAAAAAATTTTTTTTTTTTGGAAACCCGAAAAAGAGGCCCATTTTAACAAAAACAAAAAATAACTTATGAAACCCAAGCCCCGTATGAAACCCAAAGCCCGAACTAGAATGAAACCTAATTCTCTCTATTGCTGGTATTCATACAAAGAAAAAGAAATGTCTTGAGGCAAAAGGAGTCACGGCGCTGACAAGGTAAGGAAGGGCGGCGGAGGAGAAGAGGTCCGAGGCTGTTGGGAGGCTGGCAAGGGGAGTTCCCTGGGATGCGAGGCGCTAAGCGGCAGCGTGCGAAAGAGGCTGGGCAGCGCGCGATCTTGTTCGACAGGGGGTAGGCTGCGCGCGATGCGTTTGGTCTCCGCGGACTCAAGCAGATCGCGGAGAGGCTTAGCTGTTCATGGAGGATGGGTTGCGCGAGGGTGGGGAGAGGCGGAGCGCAGGTTCGCATAGCTGCGAGAGAGGGATGCTATTTGCGGTGGGGCTCGAAGTCGTGAAACTGGTTGGGGTTGCAGCGCTTTGTGGTGATCTTGGACCGGGCAAGGGGTCATGGCCGGTGCGAAATGTTGATCTGCTGATGGAGATTCTGGCGCTGGGGAGGCTATGTAGGTTTCTGTGAGGAGGATGCGCTACCTGTTGGCGATGTTTGCGTGCGGCAAGACAAAACAAGGTCGCACTGCGGGGTGGAGGTTCAAGGCGCGCAAGATCTTCTGTGTGAGGAGGAGGGCGGCGAGCTTCGTTCCTTATTTCCTCTCTGTTATTTTATTTTTTTTTGTGAAGGTTTGGTCCTTGGCTATGGAACTTGGTTTGAAATAGAATGTGATATGCTTGTTTAGTGATTGTTGGGACCTGCTGTTTGTAATGGTTGAAACTTGGTGAATATGGGTTATGATTTTTCAACGGAGGCTTGGGCTATGGCAGCAGTTTAGCTGGCAGTGGTAATGATATTTTGTAGTTATGATGATGAGGGGTGGGAGATGATAACGGTGGTTGTGGAGGACTGTTGGTGATGGAGGATTGTCGCTGTGTGGTGATGAAGAATAAGGATAATTAGTGTAAGCCTTTAATATGCTTTTCCAGAACTCCCCCCCTCTGATTCTGTCTCCCCTGATACTTATACTAACCATCTTTGCCATTGACATTTTTTATGCTTCGCAGGAGGATGAGCAGTGTTGCCCCCTGCCCCCCATGCCTCAACCTTACCCATCATCCTTGTCTTAGTGTTTTGGGCTCTGGCAGAGTGCCCATTCCCTGCGATGAGCGGAGTGCGGGACGTGGAGCCAGAGATCGAGAAGGCTGCACCATTTTTATTATTGTATTTTCCAAAACCAATGCCACTTGCTGTGTGATGGATTGTTTCAAACATTATTGCCCATCCATGCCCGCCACCTCTTGTACTATCTATTTTTATTTTTGTTTTTTTTTATTTTTTATTTCTTTGGACAAACGAAAATAAAAGGAACACATTAATGGGCTGGCACTAGTTGGACCCAAACACGCAAAATGGGCTAAAAGCTTGAAAAAAAAAATTTCATTTTTCAAATTTTTCTCAAAAGAAATGAACCAACAAACTACAAAACAAGAATTTATTTTATTTTTTGAAAAGACTTTAAAAGAAACTATAAAGTATGCAAATTTTTGAATTTTTGGTTTAAATGACCGGGCAAAATCGGGTGTTCACAATACCCTAAAAAAAAAACCAAAGGGGTTTTTCTATAGCCATAGGATGAGTGATATAAGATCAAATAAGATCATAACAAATTCCATATAATCAAATCGTAATTAAATTAGTGAAAGATACAAACATCCATAATGAAATGATATTTCATAACACTATCTTTGGATGTCTGTCAGCGATATGCCTTATCAAAACCTTACTAAGAAAAACTCAATGGAAAAGAATTATAGTGAAGGAAAAAGAGTATCATATTCTCATTGTGGAAAGCTGGAACTGCCTCTTTAACAACCTTATCAAGGAAAAACCTAATGGGATAAAAACCTTGATTAAGGGAAAAGAAGTATAATATGTCTCACCCTTAAGAGCATCCTTAAAGGTCTCTCAATCAACACATTCGGTCTATCAATGAACTCTCAAAAGAAGATATAGAAAGTGACTTCATGAATAAATCTACTAGATTATCACTTGAAAAAATATATTGGACATCAATTGCTCATTGCTTTTGAAGATTATGCATAAAGAAGAATTTCAGAGAAATGTGTTTTGTTCAACCTCCTTTGATATAGCCTTATTTAGCTGAGTTATACATGTTGCACTCTTCTCATACAAAGTTGTTAGGGTCTATTCTTTATAAAATAATCAAAATGACATTCAAACACGTTGATTTACTGCTTTTAACTAAAAACATTCACAACTTAGGTACTTCATGTTTTCCAATTATTTTTGCATGATTTGAAGAAGTGGTGGCTAAGGCATGTTTTCTGGATCTCCATGATATAGCTATATCATCATGTGTGAATAAGTAACCTGTTTGAGATTTGCCTTTATGTAGATCTAATAAGTTCTCTACATCTGCATAGCCAACCAATTGTGAATTTCTATATAAATAAAATAACCCCTATCAATTGTTCCTCAAGGGTACCAAAGGATATGTTTAATTCCATTCAAATTCCTTTTGGTTAGGGATGATTTATACCTTGCTAATACACTTATGGGAAATGCTCTATCAAGTCATGTATTATTAGCAATATATATAAATTCTCTAATGGCACTTAGGTATGGTACTTCAATACCAAGAACTTCTTCATTACTATCCCGAGGACAAAAGGAATCCTTCATTCAATGATATTACAACCATTGGGAGTACTTAATGGATGTGATTTATCCATATAAAATCTTTGCAAGTTTTTCTCTGTGTAAGTTGATTGATGAACAAATATTCCATTTGTTAAATGCTCGATCTGTAGGCTGAGATAGAATTTTGTCTTTTCAAGATCTTTAATGTCAAACTCTTCCTTTAGATCTTTTATGACTATGAGAATTTCTTCGAGAGTTCCAATGATATTCAAGTCATCAACATACATAGTTATTATAATGAATCCAGATGTAATTTTCTTTGTATAAACACAGACGCAAATAACATAATTTATAAACCCCTTCTTAATCAAATAATCATTGAGAAAGTTACACCATATCCGTTCAAATTAAATTGCCTTAGACGATATATAGATCTAGGCAACTTAATTGATTACATTTCCTATGGATGCTTATTAGATTATGTTGATATATTTAAACCTTCAAGGACTTTTGTAAATATCATTATCTAATGAATTGTATAGATAGGTTGTGACAACATCTATCATATGCATATTTTGTGTATTATATGTAGATAAGCTAATCAAATATCAAAGTGTTGGGGTTGTTTGGAATTGATTTTGTTTTTGTGTTTTTTAAAACTATTTTGAAAATAATATTTTGAAAAATGTTTTTGGGTAGCAATTAATGAAACTAACTAATTATAAATGTGCCACCACATTCTTTCTTGTTTTTAAAAACAAAATTCCAAAAATATCTTTCAGCTATTTTCTAATTTTTGCTTTTAAAACACAAAACCCATTTTTTCTGTTTTTAAAATCAATATGAAAAGAATAACCAACCAAACAATTTGTTTTTTATTTTTAGAAACTGAAAATTATTTTGCAAAACACTTTCCAAACAGCCCTATTAATCCCACTATTTTAGAATACATTTTGCCATAATATAAACCAGGTCTTTATGAGAAATTTTGTGCTACAAGTCAAGCCTTATAGAGTATAATTTCACTTTCTCACAAATGCCCATGTGTATCCCACGGCTTTCACGCCTTCTGTGTTTGGACTACAAGTCCAAAAATTTCACATTTTGCAAGCGAATATAATTCAGCCTGCATGACTTCTTTATATTTTTGGCTAATCATTTCTATATCGATATTCTTTAACAATTCTTGGCTTAAGATCCTCATTTTCATATATAATATTTAGCACCACCTTCCACGCAAATATAATGTCAACAATAATTGCTCATTGGTTCCATCCTTTTTTCCTGCAGAGGTATAGTCTATTGAAATCTCATTACTTTCAATGACTATTTTTAGGTACCTAAACATCCTCTAATGTTTTAATTATATCAAAATTTTGGACTATAACAAATGTTCTTACTGTGTCTGTATCATCTTCAATAGGTAGAGTATCATTTGCCTCCATAACATCATTTTCCCTCTTTGTTCTTCTTTTTTCAGAGGATTTTCTTTTTTTTGAACTGACTGGTCTAACATGCTTTTGGAATATGATTTTTGCACAAACCAACTGTCCAAAAGTGTAGGTAAAAAGGTGCATGAGAATGGGGCATTCAATTGCATTTCACCTTTCCTTTCATTTTCTTTTTCTTAAAAACTTAGACAATTTACTATCAAGTATTAAACTTGAGGTGCAACAGAAAAAACATTAGTTTACATAAGAAAGTAACTTTTTGAACTAAGATATACATTAAAACGCATAAAAGCAGGTTTTCCAAAAAACACAATGTAATGAGCACAAAGTAGTAAATAAAGGAAAGTTAAGGGAGAAGAGGATACTGCACAAGAGTTTTTATACTAGTTCGGCCAACTTTCCTACATCTAGTTCTTAATCATCGTTGAGTTCGACGAAAACCTTTCTCAACCCGAGAAAGTTAGATAGTCTTTACAATAGTATTCCCAAGCTCTTACAAGTGACCAGTAACTTACTCTGTTGTCATAACTTGAGTAGTCTTTTTCCAACCTCTCTAAGCTAACACAGTGATCAGTACCTCACTCTACTATCATGTTACAAGTAGTCTTTGCTTAGCCTTTCCAAGCTAACTTACAACGATCACTACTAGATTAGGGTTATAGAGGTTTGTGTTCTCAAACTAACCAAAACTCAAGTTTTCATAAAATGAACAACAATAGACTTGGAAAACTTGAATGACTTATCGATTCTTCTTAGGAAGAATGTATGATCTACTAAGAACGTAGAAAGAAGAATTCTACAAGGAAGAAACTGATTACAAGAAGTAATGAACTTTACAGAGAATGAGGGAGAATTTTTTTCAGCATTTCAGCATTGTATTGGCAAAAGTCTCTCTTCATTGTAAACACAACATCTCTATTTATAGATGATCTGTATCTATGATCATTGCCTTTGGTCTGTCTTTCATGTGACACGTGTTGATCTTCTTTTTGTGTCTTGAAAATATACTCTAGAAGAGTAGGTCGGCGCTGTCAGAGCAGTTGCAGAAGCCATTGTGAAATAGAGATTTCTTAGGCCAGTTTCAGAAACTACTTTTTACTTTCTGAATAAGGTTTTTGAACTTTTCCTTTTACAAACTAGGACAATTGGCAGAGTTGACATAAGAGATGTCACGTCAGTCTATGATTAGGTTTGACTTTAAATTTGAATTTCAAAATTCCCTCATTTTCTTATAAAGTGCACTATTTCACTGTGAAACGTACTTTTTGAAGTGTGATAACAGTTTCTTGATTTTTCTTCTATCTTCTAGCATTCAATCAGAGCTTGTAGATGATGATATGATTTCGATCATGATGATTGAAGGTTGTATAACACACTTGCTTCAGAGTAGGAAATCTTCACTTGAAATATACTTTCTGAAGTTATGTACTACTTTCTGAAGATCTGAGCCGTAGTTTCTTGTATTTGAGAATTTTCTTTAGTACATTGAGCATATATATGTTCATTCCACAATATATTTTTCACTTTCATTAAGTCTTAATCTCTTCAAATGAGATTAAACATGTTTGCACATATCATGTGAAAATATTTTCACTTGAAGAACCATGTTATACTAACGTAATGGCTTGTTTGTTGCTTCAAGAAACTCAAGCGAAACATTAGTTATTCTTTAAAATATTTTCTCAAAATTGGTTGTATTATCACTCAAAATATTTTGCATTAAAGCTTTCAGAAGGATTTTGGAGCTAACAATCTCCCTTTTTTTATGATGACAAACTAATTTTTAGACAATCTTTTGAAGAGATTTTGAAAGAAATATAACAAGATATAGATCTTGATAAATCAAGTTTCTTTCAACAAACATATGATATGATTTTCAAAGAGCCTTTTCTTAAGTCATGATATAGATAAAATAAAAATGCTTCATTACGTTATGTGACTAAAATCATTAGAGCTGTTGTTATTTCAAATAAGGTTTCTGAAGTTAATTAGAATGCTCAATAAGAGGTATCAGAGCAAATTTGAGAAAATATATGAGCATTCAAGCTTTTTGAATAAATACAACTTGACTTTTAGTCATTTTGACTTTTTTGAAAAAGCATGTGTTTGAATAAAGCAATTAATACTTGTGATATATAAACTTGACCTTGAATCCATACTTAGCATGTCTTTATCCAAATGAATTTTTGAAACACACTGCAGTTTTTGTGCATAAAACCATGCAACTTATAGACTTTGCACACATAAGAAGTTTCTGAAGCTCAAAAGACACTATTCATAGTTGTATCAAAGCTCGTGAAAGAAGTTTCTGAAGCTCAAAAGAAAACTGATCACAATTTTATTGGAACATGCTTTTCAGAGCCTGTGATATGAACGAGAAAACTTCATATTTGTGTGATAAAGAATATATGTTTTATCAGAAAAACTTTAGAATCGTGTAACATGGCATACATATCAGAGCACTATCATGGCATATAATTAGAGAACTAAATGATATATGTAACAAAGCATATCGAAGCCATGTATATAACAGAGCCTAACAGATATGTGCCAGAGATAATCATACAAACAAGATATTGATGTGGCTAAGTATCAAAGCATGCTAATAATTTAAGCAAATCTGAGCGAACGCTAAGACTTATAAAACATACATCACAACAGGATATGTAATTAGCTGAGCAAGATATATATTAGTGCTTCAATAAGTGCCAGCTTAAATAGCATCAAAGACTTGAAAAACAGATAATATGTATGTACCATGTATCAAAAGAAACATCGTATTAGAGAACACAATAGAATCAGAGCAAATGTACTAAAACAAACATTGTATCAGAGCAATAATTAAAACAAAATCTCTGAGCTTCCTCCCCCTCAGCATGCTCCCTTTGAATTCCTTAGCACAAGATTTTTTTTTTTTATCTCTTTCTTCTCTCCCTTTTGTCATAAACAAAAATAGGTGTGCTAGAATCCAAGAAACACCATCATCAACCCTGGCACCGTAGTTCTCAAAGAATCTCTAGCAGCAATGCCTCAGACACACCTGCGACAAAAACACACCTGATCAATCTGTATTATCAAACACAACTATAACAAAAACAATTTTTAATTTAGGTACCCAAACTTTCTTGGGTCTTTTTGGGTTAGTTTTTTGAGATGGAGGTTTCCTAACATTTTTTTTATAGATTTCTTCTTTATGAAACACTTGTCAGGTGGATATCCCTTCTTATAATGGAAAGTACAAGAAACCTTGTTCTTTACTTTCTTACATGAGATTGTTTTTCCTTTCTTATTCATTTCCTCTTCATCTTCCAACCCAATCTTTTGACCTTCAAGCATTAGTTCAAGATTCTTTGGACTATTTACCATTTTTTCAACATTAGATTTGAGAAGATTTGAAGTTCTTTCAAGTTTAGAAATAACTTTCTGATTTTTCTCATTCTTGTTAAAGACTTTAGTTCTAAGGCATTGAGCTTTATATTTAAAACTTTATTTTTCTCCTTTTGTTTCTTCCATCTCAAGCCTTATATTCCACTACTAGAAAAATGCGGGATACCGACGGGAAATACCAATGGTATCTCCGACGAGTTGTCACATTTTGGGAAATAATTATGGTTAATATTGGTGTGCACCACATACCTGTCGGTAAATGCTAGCGCCATTATGTGCCACTTGGCACACATAATGTTTGACGACTGTTTAACAATTTATTTTTTTAATTATTTGTGTTAAATATTACTGATAGGTAGACCGACGAGTATACTTAACATTATGTTTTATTTTTTTTATATTTTATTAAATGAACTGACGGGTTAATCGACGGGTATTTGTTATAATTATAATTATATTTATTAATTATATTACCAATGGCATAATTGACGATATTTGTTTTTAAAGTTATTAATTGTTATTTATTACCAACAGGTTTTTGAAAGCTCACAAGTTGTCCAACAAACATTTGGGATTTTGGACTTTCCATCGGTATACCCGTCGGTAATTACTGGGAATTGAAACGTACCATTTCACTAAACGCGTACTTGTCGATAACCTGAGATTTTAGCCCTACCATGACTCTTCTTCCTCCTCACTCTCTAAATGCTCTCTCTCTCCCCCTCCTTCTCTTTAAACTTCACCCCAGCCGACGTTTTTGCCTTCGTTCGCCACCACCGGAGCTCCGTTCGAGAAATGGAGGCCACCATTACAATCGAGGGGCTTTGGCGAGCATTTTAATCGGCTTATCTTTCTAATTTGGTTTACTTTTTTCATTCATTTATGTGTGCCTATAGTATTGTGTTTTGTTGCATTGGGGGAGTAATTATTGTTGTTAATTTGTTAATGTAGGAGTTTTGTTTGAGGGTGATAGTGGTTATCGATTTTGGGATCGGTTTTCCATTCTTATACTTTATGTTATTTTATGTTTTCTATGTATATAAGTGTGTTGATTTAAATTTATCATGGATTTTCAGGATTTGATTTGGTTGGACACTGAGAGCTTTCCTACATTTTGTATTTTTTTTTGCTACTATAGAGGTTTATAACTAAATCCTTATTATTTATATCGTTTAATGGTTTAATATATATGTAGGATATATAGAGATTAATGTTTTCTAGAATAAAGTTGTAGGAAATGGGGATTGCGTGACTGGGGAGAAGGGCATAGAGGTCATTCTTTGACTTGTTTGATTTATTTGCTATGAGATTCTTTGTATTTATGGAGATTGCAGGATGTATGTTGTGGAGTTATAAGGTGATGCGCAATAGAATGGTTTTTAGGATCATATGAATTGTATGTAATTATTAACATGTAATTATTTCACTATATCTATTCTATTGTTGATCTTTATAATAATATCTATAATTGTTGAATTAACTTAAATATCTAACAATGGAAGGTCCTAATTTAACGGAAAATACTATCAAAATTTTGTTAAAATTTTTTGTAGGAATAATAGATTAAAAAAAGTAACTATATTTAAAAAAAATTAAAAGCTAGTTGAATTTGTTTAAAAGTAATAATTTAAATAAAACTTAAAGCCCAACTAAATGTGTTTTAAGTACAAGTAAAATAAATATTTGACGATGACAGCTTCTAATTTAAGAGGATATGCTATCAAAATTTTGTTAACTTTTTTTTTTAAGAAATAATAGATTAAATAAAAGTAACTATATTTAAAAAAAGATAAAAGCCAAGTGAGTTTGTTTAAAAATATTAATTTAAATAAAACTTAAAGACCAATTGATTATGTTCTAAAGGCTAATAAAAAGAAATATCTGACAATGGAAGCTCCCAAATTGAGGGGAGACGTTGTTGAAATTTTGTGAAAATTGTTGTTAGAAATAATAGATTAAATAAAAGTAACTATATTAAGAAAAACTTAAAATCCAATTGAATTTGTTTAAAAAAATAATTTAAATAATACTTAAAGACCAATTGAATGTGTTTTAAAGGCCAAATATAATAAATATCTAACGACGAAAGCTCCTAATTTAAGAGAAAATGCTGTCGAAATTTTCCTAAAATTTTTTTAGAAAAAAGATTAAATAAAAGTAATTATTGTATTAAAAAAATTAAAAAAACCAATTGGATTTGTTTGAAAATAGTAATATAAATAAAACTTAAAGACCAATTGCATGTGTTTTAAAGACCAATTAAAAGAAATATCTGATGATGGAAGCTCCTAATTGAAGGGGAGATGCTATCGAAATTTGTTCTGAATATTTCTTGCGGGAATAAGATTAAAAGCAGTTGTACTAAAAATTTAAATAGCAATTGAATTTGTATTTGAAAGTAATAACTTGACATCTTTACAAAATTGTAAGGTCTAGGGTCAATCACAAGTGCAATGTTACATTCAGATCGATCATGGATGTACGATAGATTGCATCCTAATAGGGGGATTAAACCAGAATTTTATAGTGGTGTTGAAGAATTTATGAGTGTGGCATGTAAAACACAACAATTCATTAATTAAGTAAAAGTTAGGTGTCCATGTAATAGGTGCAAATATAAGAAGTATTTGAATGATGATATAATAAGGATTCATGTATACAAGTGCGAATTCATGCCTGACTATTGGGTTTGGATCGAGCATGGGGAGGTAGTTAATGCATGGAATTACGTGGGTATGTTTCAACTGGAAGTAGTTCTGGTGGGATCCATGTAACGTAGCATGACATGGGTAATGTGCTATGGAAGGACAACTTGGTTAGGCATCTAGAAATGGTGTTTGATGCTGCTGGTCATGAATTTACTGCTCGTTATTCATAGCCTTCAATCGAGGAGCTAAACCAAGATGCCACTCAGTTTTATAATCTTCTAGGAGCTGCCAATCAACCTTTATGGGAGGATTGTGTGCACTCTGAATTATCATTAGCAGTTTGAATATTGAGCATTAAGTCCGAAAGGAATCAAAGCTAAAGTTTTTTTGATTAGTGGGCTACACTGATAAGTGAGCTAAGTTCAAACCCTGATGTAATTGCAAAAGATTTTTATCAAGCTAAAAAATTAGTTTTTAAACTTGGGTTGATGGAAATAAAGATTGATTGCTACTTTAAAGGTTACATGCTTTATTATGAAGATGATATCTCATTGACTGAGTGTAAGTTCTGCTAAGAGCTTAGGTTTAAACCCAAGAGACATGGAAGTGGGAGGTATAAGGATGTCCCTCAGAAAAGAGTGCACTATCTACCCTTAATCCCTAGATTCACGAGAATCTATCCGTCAATGAGCTTGACTTCTCATATGAGGTGGCACAATGAAAATTGGAGGGATGACGGTGTGATGACGCTTCCATCGCACGGTGAGGCATGGAAAAAGTTCGATCAATAATATCCTAATTTTGCTTGTGGCCCCTGAAATGTTAGATTGGGACTCTATTCAAATGGATTTACTCCGAGTAACCAATTTAGCAAACCCTATTTCTATTGGCCCATAGTTGTTATGCCCTATAATCTCCCTTTTAAAATGCGTATGAAAGATCCTTACCTGTTCTTAACATGTATAATCCCTGGCCTTGACAATCCAAAAGCTAATAGTGATGTGCATCTTCAACCCCTAGTTGATGAATTGAATGAGTTATGGTGCCAGAGTGTTCTTACTTATGACATTTCAACAAAGTAGAATTTCACGATGAGAGCTGCATTAATTTGGACCATCAATGATTTTCCAGCTTATGGAATACAGTCTGGATGGATGACCCAAGGCAAACTAGCATGCTCGATTTGCATAAAGGATACTAAAGCATTCACCTTGAAACATGGAGGAAAGAATTCTTAGTTCGATTGTCATAGATGGTTCTTGTATTCTGATAATCCATATAGACGAAATAGATATGACTTTAAAAGTAATTGTGTTGAATATGATGAACCTCCAGCTAGACTAAGTGGCCGCAGGTATGGGATATACCATAATTGGACCAAACAAAGTATTATCTGGGATTGGAAGGATAATTTAGTATGTCATTGTTTAAATGTCATGCATATTGAGAAAAATGTGTTTGACAACATTATAAATCTTGTATTGGATACATATTGAACCAAAGACAACGACAAGGTAATGCATGATCTAGCTGAGTATTGCACACGACCTGATTTGCATTTACAAGAATTAAGAGATAATCATTTCTATAAGCTAAAGGCCAAATATGCTCTGAGTGCCAATAAGAAACAAGTTGTTTGTTAGTGGCTGAAGGAGTTGAGAATTCCCGATGATTATGCTTTTAATTTAAGTAGGTGCATTAATGTTGCATAGGGAAAGCTTGTTGGCATGAAAAGCCATGATTGTCATGACTTCATGGAGTGTTTACTTCCAATTGCATTTAGAGAGCTACCTGATGTTGTCTTGAAGCCCTTAACCGATTTGAGTCAATATTTTAGGGATTTATGTTATTCTACTCTTAGAGTTGATGATTTACTTGTCATGGCAAAAATATTCCCACAATTCTCTAAAAATTAGAGAGAATTTTTCCTCCCGGGTTCTTTGCCTCAATGGAACATTTGCCCATACATTTCACATATGAAGCATAGGTGTGTAGACCAGTTCAATACATGTGGATGTATCCATGTGAAAAGGAAATAGGAGGGTTTAAAGGAACCGTGAAGAATAGATCTCAAGTGGAAGGATTAATATGTCAAGCTTATCTAGCAAAAGAGATTTCAAATTTCTGCTTATTTTACTTTCAACCACATGTTCAATCTAGGAGAACTCGAGTTGGTCATAATGATGATGGAGGGGAGTGTTCTATTCCACCAACTTTGTCTATATTCAATCAACTTGGTCGAGCTGTTGGAAAGAGCATACCTCGATGGGTGACTTTCGAGCAGTGAAATTCTGCACACCTGCATATTTTGATAGATTGTGATAAGTTGCAACCATTCAGATTGTAAGTCAACAATTCCTTTTTTTAGGTGAAAGTGTTATGTTATGCATCTTTAAAATAATGTAAAATATATTTTCAACTATAGCTACTTTGAGTAACTGGACGGTCAAGATTCTCTTCAATAATTTTTGGATTGGTTTAGATTACATGTAAGTCCACTTGTTTAAAATTATGAAACCCAATATATTCTTATATATTAATTTTGTTTGATATAAGTCTGTTTGACGTTTCAAACTTCATGTACGTAGGTTCATAACAAAAATAATGGTGTACCATGTCCGCATTTGTTTAATTTAACTTGGGGGCAAAAATATAAAGTTGTAAGTTGGCCCATGTACTATGTTAATGGGCACAAGTTTCACACAACTGATTGGGGTATAGGAAAAAAAAATTAGCAATACTAGTGTTTGTGTTAAAGGCAATATTGGGAATGGAGAATGTGATTAGTGTGGTGTCGTTAAGGAAATCCTTGAGTTTCAGTATGTGCGTGAGCTTGCAAATAAAGGTGTCCTATTCAAATGTGAATGGTATGATCCTACCCGACTTACTGGGACACAACAACACAACAATTACAAAATCATTGAAATTAATCACACCAGAAGATATAGAAGTTATGATCCATTTATTATAGCCCACATCGCTAGACAAGTATATTATATGTCTTATCCCAGGAAAAGTAGGTCATTGCGGAAAGTTGTGAATAAGATAAAACCAAAAGGTAGGATTGAAATAGAGAAAAATATTGTTGAAGATGCTTATCAAGTGGATGATCCACCCTCTTCAAGGGTAGTAATTGATGCAGACAATCCTGAAAACCTTCTTCCATTGACTACTGGGACGTTGACATAATTGAATGTATAAGTAACCACCCAATCAGAAAATCACGAAGATGAAATAAGTGATTATAGTGCTGATGATTCGCCTAGTGATCAACAATAGAGTGATGATGAAAACAGCCCTGCACGTTCAAATTAACTAAGGTATTCAATATTATATGCAATATTATTATGAAATTTCCTGATTTAATTAATGCTTTTGTGGACTACTTTTAATTATTTCAGTGTGACTAGTAGAGACAGAGGTTGACCTTAGAAGGTTGGTTTACCTACCACCACCTCAGCCGCTGCCGCTCCCACCACTGTTCTTCCCAGCACCTCTGCCACCATCTCTTCCACCACCTCCACCACCTCCCCGTCCACTACCTCCACCTCAGTCCCTACCATCAGCACCCCAAGCTTTAGGATGATGCCCATTCCTACGTATGCCGAGCCCTCACCTCCCTTGTGTTCACATCCACAGCCCATTCACATTAATGATCCTTCCCCCTAGCCTTATCACTGCCCCTAGGCCGATATCTGATCAAGCTCTTCCTTCCTCCATTGGGTCACAAGCACGAGACGTGGATGGGAGGTCCCTCAGCCCAGATGGGAGGCACTTAGGCTTGATGGTAGACTGCTCCGCCAAATTAGGCCGGATGGTAGAGATAGGTAAATTGAAACATATTTTTTATTACATTCTAATTTTACATTACTCATGATATTTAAAATATTTTGATTTTTTATTTATTTATTTTATCTAAGTAATAGTTTTCATCCATTTGCAGCGGCTCACCATAGGATCACGGAGGTTATACAAAGTCGGTATAACCATTCGTGGCCCATATGGACTAACATCCCAACAGCTGTCAAGGAGTCATAGTGGAGGGAATGGAAGGTAATTCTATGATTTATTCACTTTTGTTAAAATATATGTTTATATATTTTAATTATATGCTTATATATATAAACTTATGCACTGTAAATTTGTATATGTAGAGATACTTCTATGTTTAGCCCAAGCATGAGCTCACAGTGAAGAGGGCTTGGAGGATTAAGTCCTCTAATTGACTGCAGAATATGTTTCAAGATGTCCGTAAGGGACACATGAACAGTTTGTGGCTGAATGATGCCACCCTGAGTGAGTTGCAGCGCCATTGGGCCAGCAACCCGACCTTCAAGAATAGGTTGAATAGGGAAAAGATAAACCGAGCCTCACACAAAGGTGGGTTGTTGCACACGGGTGGGTTGAGCACCTAGAAGAGGACCCGAAAGTGTTTAGTAATTCTTTAACCTTTCTACATTTTATAATGACATTTATTATATTTGAATTATGGCAAATACTATATTTTACGACTTTATTGTGGTTATTTGTGCAGGCGAGAGAGTTAAGCCGCCCTCCAACACAGAGCTAGCTATTTCGGGAGACCTATACCCAAAATGGTGAGCAGAGGGAGGAGTTTGGAGAGGTCTAGGTAGAGCCTCGCTCCGAGGCAACCTATGTAAGTTTCAATTTAGACATGTCTTTACTTAATTTTTGTTATTATTTTCATTTATGTCATAATTATTGCCTACAATGTGTTTTATCTTTTTTCCTTTGCAGCACAAGTTTAAAGACCTCTAGGAGCAAGTATTGACCCAATACTAGACCTAGATGACTGAGGTTGGGCTTGATGCTGACATTCCTCTTCCTCCAAATGAGGAGGATGTTTGGGCCCAGGTAAGGGCCGCATATATGGGATAGGGTACTACCTTGAGAGTAAATCCCCACGCTCCGCCACTGAGTCAGCTACTAGGGATGTAGTAGAAGGAGAAACCGGAAGATGTAGTAGAAGATCACTATAGACACGATGACCTTCTTTTAGGACATGCAGGCTTCGGAATCCTCCAACTCCGGCAAGACGCTCCCCAAGATCCTGTTCCCCCATCTCCTACTCCTCTCTATCTCTGAGTGCTAGTCACAGTTGGATTATGTGGATAATGATGATGGTTTAGATGATGATGGTTTAGATGATGATGGAGATGATGCCGCCGATGATACTGATGCCTAGGAGTTCAGTTAGTTTTTATCTAGCTTCATTTTTTTATTCTATTCTGGATTTTTTTTACATTTATTGTAATTTGTATATATGTTATTGTCATAATTTTCTATTTTATTTAATCATTTTTAATTTTCTTATTTAATATCAATTTAATAGATAATTAGGTTATTATATAAATAAATAAATAATAAATTACTAATCACTTCATAATTAAAAAGAAAATTTAAAAAGAATTAATTTTTTACCGATGGGTATGACATTTCATAATAAGTAATATTTTTAAATAAATTTTTCATATATAAAAACAGTGTTGGTAAACTAGTCGGTAAATTATTAAAAAATTATTTTATTTATGTAAATAACCGTCAGTAAAATTAAAGAAACTCGTCGGTATAAATATGTCTCTGACGACCATGGTGATGCCTTTTATCTAATTGTATCGATGGCTAAGTATTCTAATACCCGTCGGTACCTGGGTCAAAAATAACCAATGGGTTTTTTATTACCATCGGCCTGAGAACCGATGACCTCGTAACCATTAGTACACCCGTCAGTATAAAATCATACTCATAGAAAACTATCGGTAAATGCGTTGGTTTCCCGTGCATTTCTTGTAGTGTTCTCAGCTTCTGATTTGCCCATTTTATGTTCTAAAACAACCTTCTGATGGTTCTTCTTCAGGTTAAGGTTATGAGAGGAAAGAGTCTGAGAGTTTTCAAGTAGCTCATCATATAAAGCAAGTAATTCATCATATGAAAGGTCAAGTTTAGATGTTATTACCTCAAGTTCTCCATCTGAAGCATAGTCAGCCATGAAGCACAGGTTTGCAACATCTTCCTGGTCATCTTGACTTTCGGAGGCATCCTTCTCTCTTTTGAGTTATTCCACGTGGCCAACATCCTTTTCTTTTTCATGTAAAACTTCTTCGTGGTCTTTTGAGCTTGGAGCATTTAATTTTGAAGTGTCCCTTCTCTCCACAATTATAGCAAGTGATGTTTTCTAGCTTTCCTTTGCTTTTTCTGTCCTTCCTGAGGTTAATGTCTCTTCTTTTTTTGTTCTACTTTTCTAAGCTCTGGATATATTCTTCATGATCGTATAGATTTCATCTCCATGCTCTTCATTAGACTCATCTTTTGATCCATTCTTGTCATCAAAGGTTTCAACAATTATCATGACTTTACATTTATTCTGTTTCTGATGAGATGACTTCAGGGTGATGGACTTGCTTTACTTTATGGATTCACCATGGACTTTGGAGAGCATGACCTCATGGGTTTTAAGTGACTCAATGGGTACGTCCAGACTAAGAGTTTTCAACTTTTTAGCTTCAGTAATGGCTGTGACCTTGAGCAACCATCTAGTAGGCAGGCTTCTTAAAATTTTTCTAACCATTTTAGATTTAGAATACCTTTTGCCAAATTGCTTAAGTTGGTTTATGATGTACATAAACCTGGTGGTCATATCATCAATGTAAGCTCCAGAACCCTTCAGAAAGCATTAAGGCTGCATGTTTTGAATGACAATAAAATTAATTTAAAGAAAATACTTTGAAGAATGACTAATGTTTATCTTGAGTTTCTTGACATAGCACATATGAATTTTCGAATTCCATAACACGAACTTGAAGCAAGAATAATTTTACTTTACATGTGCAAACATAATTTATCTCATGTTAAGAGATTGAGCCTAATAGAAGTGAATTTTATGTCATGTAAAGAACGTATACATGCATTATGGATTTAAATAAATCAAGCCAAGAACAAGAAACTAAGGCACAGATTTTTAGAAAGTAGCACTAGACATCAAAGATTACACTCAAAATGAAGATATCAAGCAAACTTTGATAACGTGTTACACAACCTTCAATCATCATGATCGCAATACTTTCAATATCAATAAAGGTTTGATTAAATACTAGAATATCAATGAATCATCAAAGGACTGATACCATATTTCAAAAAGTGCACATCAATATAAAACGTTGCCATTCACTGAAAAGGAGGGGAATTTGAATTTTGAAATTCAAATCTCAAGTCAAACCTAGTTTCAAAATTGGCATGTCATCTTTTTCTACCTTTTTGGTCAACCACTCCAACTTCTAGAAGGAAGAGTTTAGAAATCATGTTCAGAAATTAGAAAGGTAGGTTCTGAAGGGACATTAGAAACCTCAACCATTCAACGGCTTTTACAAAAAGCTCTGATACTAGATGAGCTATTCCTCTATATTATGTTTCCAAGACACAAACAGATTATCAACATTATCACTTGGACAATTAATCAAGGGCAACAGTCACAAATGGAGACTATCTAGAAATAGAGATGCTCAGCTTCTGTGAAGTTTGTTACTTCTTGTAATTAGCTCCATTATCTTTAAAAATCTTCTTTCTATATTCTTAGATTGTTTATACATTCTTCTTAGGAAGAATCATTAGAAAGAATTCGTTCAAATTTTCCCAGGTATATGCATTAGCTATTTGTAAGGAAACTTGAATGCACATTAGTTTGACTGGCAACCCAAACACTTAACTTTTGTATCCTTGATCTAGTAATAATCAATGTGAAAAACCTTGAAGAGGCTATTGTAAAACTGCTTGCAACACGATAGTAAAGTGTTTTTGCTGGTCATGTTTTAGCTTGGAGAGGCTAGTACAAGACTACTCAAGGTTCAGCTTGAAGAGGCTGGTGAATAACTACTTAGTTTGTGATAGTAAGGGTTGTCTATTGGTCACTGGTTATAGTTTGGAAATGATACTATAAAGACTATCTAGTATTTTCTCTCTCTATTTGAGAGAGGAGTAAAACTCAGTTGTTGTTGAGAACTGGATGTAGGCAGTTGTTGGTCAAACCAGTATAAAATTTCTGTATAGTATCTATTCTCCTTTATCTTTTTTTTTTGTTTTCATTGTTCAGCTTATCAAAATCAATATTTGTTCAAGTTATCTTTTTAGCTTACCTGTTACTAACAAAAAATTCATAAATTTACTTTCTAAATCTTCTAACCTTGTTTCTGCTGCCCTTCAAGCTCAATGCTTGATAGTCTTTATTTTAAGTTTTGGTTGCTGAAAATTAAAAGAAAAGAAAAACATGATTCAACCCCCTTCTCATATGCTTTTCTACCTACAATCAATACTTTCTTGATCTGTCATTTTAAATATCTCATACTGACAGACCAGTATATTGATCTTTGTCTTTTTGACTTGATCAGTGCCTTCAGGCAGCATGTGCAATTTGTCCCAAATCTTGTTTGCCGTGTCACAAGTAATAATTTTGTCATATTCAACTTTGCTTAGTGCCCACATGAGTAGGGATTTAGCTTTGGAGTTCAACTAAACTTTGGCTTTGTGTTGCTCTATCCACCTACTCCTGGGAACTTCTTTGGAGATGGAAGGTGCGTCTTCTGCTCCAAGAACTTCTTCCATTGGAACATAGTCTCCTTATTAGATGATCTCCTACAAGTCAAGACTTGTGTACTTTATAAACACCTCTATACGATCTCTCCAATATGCATAGTCCCTACCATCAAAGAATGACAGTTTGTTGATGGAGTGTCCTTTTACTATGTGAATATTATGTGTCATATTTCCTCAAGATCTTTAACCTTTGTAGTCGTTAGAATGATTAACCCCTTAAAGGCCTGAGCTCCAATGCCAACTGTAGGTAGAAAGGTGCACAAGAAAGAGTTGAATCGTGCTTTGCCTTTTCTTTCCTTTTCTTTTTCTGAAAAACTTAGACAATTTACTGCCAAGTATTAAATATGGTGTAGTGGAAACATCATTAGTTTACATCAGAAAGTAACTTTCTAAACTAAAATATATATTAAAACATGTAAAAGTAAGTTTTCCAGAAAAAGCAATGTAATGAACACAAAGCAGTAAATAAAGGAGAGTTAAAAGAGAAAAAGATATTGCACAAGAGGTCAACTTGCCTACATTCGGTTCTTAACCACCATTGAGTCCCACTAAAACTTTTCTCAACTAGATAAATTTAGATAGTCTTTACAGTAGCCTTCCCAAGCTCTTACAAATGACCAGTTGCTCATTCTACTGTCACAACCTGAGTAGTATTTGACTAGCCTTTTCAAGCTAACACGATGACTAATAGCTCACTCTCCTATCACACCCGAGTAGTATTTAACCAGTCTCTCCAAGATAATATTGTGACTAGTAGCTCACTCTATTGTCATGTTACAAGTAGTCTTTGCTTAGCCTCTCCAAGCTAACTCATAACGATCACTATCGAATTGGGGTTATAGAGGTTTGTGTTTGGGTTTGAATACTCAAACTAACCGACACTTAAGTTTTTGTAAGATGAACAACAATGGACCTGGAAAATTTGAATGACTTCTTTTTATTGATTCTTCCTAAGAAGAACTTATGATCTACTAAGAACATAGAAAGAAGATTTTTACAAGGAAGAAACTGATTACAAGAAGTAATGAACTTTACAGAAAATGAAGAAGAATTTTTTCAGTGTTTCAACACTGTATTGGCGAAAGTCTCTTTTTGTTCTAAGCACAAAATCTTTACTTATAAATGATCTATATTTATGACCATTACCCTTGTTCTTTCTTCCAAGTGACACATGTTAATCTTCTTTTTGGGTCTTGGAAATACAGTCTAAAATATTACATTGGCACTGTCAAAGCAGTTACAAAAGTCATTCTAGAATAAAGGTTTCTGAGGCCACCTTCAGAAACTACTTTTTACTTTTAGAACGAGGTTTCTGAACTTTTTTTTCTAAAAGTTAGGGCAGTTGATTAAGTTAGCAGAAGAGATATCACGTCATTCTATGAATGGGTTTGACTTTAAATTTAAATTTCAAAATTCCCTCATTTTCTTGTAAAGTGCACCGTTTCACTGTGAAGCATGCTTTTCTGAAGTGCAGTAACAACTTCTTGATTTTTCTTTATTCTTCTAAACTTCAATTAGAGCTTGTAGATGATGATATGATTGCAATAATGATGATTGGAGGTTGTAGAACACACTTGCTTCAGAGTAAGATTGAAATCTTCACTTAAAATATACTTTCTATTGTCACATACTACTTTCTAAATATTTGAGCTTTGGTTTCTTGTATTTCAGAATTTTCTTCAGTACATTGAACATATATACGTTCATTCCATGATATATTTTTCACTTTCATTAAATTTCAAACTCTTCAAATGAGATTAAACATGTTTGCACATGTCATGTGAAAATATTTTGCTTTAAGAACCATGTTATGCTAATGTAACGACCTGTTTGTTGCTTCAAGAAACTCAATGGAAATATTAGTCTTTCTTTAAAATATTTTATCAAAATTGGTTGTGTTCTCACTCAACATATTTTGCATTAACCTTTCTGAAAGGTTCTGAAGCTAACAATAGGGACATCAATTCAAGTTGGGGCATTTTTAGCTGGCATATAGGATTTAGTTATCCTTTTTGTATTAGAAATGTATCTAGCAATATATTTACATTCTTTTCAAATGTATTATCTTTTGAAGTCTTAGTTCACATTACCTTGTATGAGGATCTAAATATAATAATATCAGTGCATTCTAATTAATTTTCTTTACCAGTTGTTTGCCCTTTCCCCTTAATGTTGGAAACATTATAAAATTGTTGATATATAAATTGATCATTAAAACTTTTCCCATTTATATTTCAATATATTTGACAATGTAAAGGAAGAATCATATCCAACATATATCCCTAATTTCCTTTGGGATCCCATTTGGAGTGAAAAAAACTAGCAATTGGGGACATATATTGTAGCTCCAAAGTTCTTGAATGGAAACTATTTAACCGCAGGCCAAAGTAATTATGGGGGAGAGAATTATTGGCAACTTGTTAGGCTTATAGAAATAAGTGTTGCAAAAAAGCATGCTTCCAACTAGAAATTGACAAATTTGTTCTTACGAGAAAGCAGTATAACAATCAACTGGAGGTCTTGTATAAACTAATTGTGCTATCGAACTCTTTGTATATGAACATCAATAATTGGATATTCGATATTTATATCATTGGCCTATACACATTAAGAGCTTGGGAAATAAATTCACTAGGATCATCAAGATAAACAATTTTGATTAGATTATCAAGAAGTTGTGCTCTTAATTTGTGCAAATAATATTGCAAGCTTCAGGTCGAGAAATTATAATGAGCATACGTGTGACCATTTCATAGATGCATTTATCAAATATTTGAAAGGTTCACATGGTGGATGAATTGATCCGCACATATCACCTTGAATTCTTTTTGGCAATTTAAAAGATTCAAATCCAATCATTGTTGGTGATGTCTATATAATAATTTTACATTGAGAAAACACAGCATAAGAAAACTCTTCAATTGGAGAACCAAAAACCTTTTGGTTCTTCAATAAATGCCCATATAAGGTTTCAAGAATTCTTTAATCATATTGCTTCAAGATGTCTTAACCAGTCATGCCAAATATATATATATATATATATATTTGGCTAGTAAATCATATGAGTCAATTACACTAATATTAGCGTGATATGGACTAGAAATAAAGTGGGACAATTTTTCTTTTGTACTTTCTTATCAAAGCATGAGTTGTGTCAAGAAACAAAATAGTGGCTCTTCAAGAGCTCTCAATTATGTTAGTACTATCAATAATGACATTAACATTTACTTTTCTCATTACGAAATGAGTGAAATATAAAATATATCAAATGATATCATAAAGGTGCTAACATATATCTTATGTAAGAAAGGAAATTTGTTATGTGTAATCAATTAAAAAAAATCATTGATAATCATGATATACATGTATCACAAAAGTATCTCAATATTATATAATACTATTTGGTGATATATATTATCAAATTGTGGTAAATCAATCGATAAAGTAAATGATATATTAAATTTTAACATGTCACATAAAAATCTAATTGATAATTTGTGAAGTATGCCATAAATAGCATAACTTTTTTATTTAATAAAAAAAGAATTAAATAATAAATTACTCCAAAAAGATAGTAACTATTGTCCAGGTTTAAGTTAATGTAAACCACTAGTTTTAAGCATTAACAAAAGAAAAATAAAAGGTTGTGCACTTGTTGAATAAAATCATATTTATTTGCTTAAAAGCATAGATAAGTAATCAGTTCATTGATAAAATCAATTCAAACAAGACAAACCAAAACAAATCCAAGATAGGATGAAGCCAAGGAACCAAGATTTTATGAGTAAAATCATTATCTTTATTTGATTTTATCTTTAGGTTGAAATCATGAGTTCAAAAAAAAAAACTTGTCAATAATTTGATATTCAAATAAAGCAACAAAGATCAATAGGATCTTTTAAGCATATTTAGAAAAAAGAAATTAGTGAAACAATTATATTATTCTCTTCAATAGAATGAGTATTAAAGTATAGATACCCAAATATTATAAAATTAATAAATTATAACACTCAAAATTATCCTTAGATGATACATTCATTCCAAGGAATACAAAACATTAGATATTGAGTCATATTGACACAAACATGAGGTGATGTAAATAATAAGATTCATTCCCTTAAAGGAAGGATCTTTTGACATATTCACATATTATTGCCATTGAGTTGCATGTTGAGTTTGAAGAAGTTGTTGCTAAAACTAATAATGAGGTTGGTTTTTATTCTTATCTGACCAGCCAATATCAAAATTATGTTATTGGTTACAGTTCATATCCAAAGAGTCATTTTATATTTTATTTCTATTTTTATCTTTTAATGTAATAACCAATCTCATTCTTAATATGCTATTGTGATTAAGGATTTTTTTTATTTGAATTTCATTTATATTTTAGTTGGTATATATGTGTGTGTGTGTGTGTGTATAGATTATATCTTGTATATTATTAATATTTTTTATTTAGTTAATTATACTAATGTAACATGACATTTCTTTCTTGTTGCGATTTTTTTTATTTATTTTAACTCCTTAATTAATTTTGGGTTCTCATTATTGTTAAGAAATTTTCATTTGAATCTATTTGTTTGTTTTTTTTAGTAAACAAAAACTAAAGGTCAGAGGATGGCGCCCTAGTATAAGGTAGGGAAAGCCTCTGGGCTCACAAAGCACTTATAAAGGAACTTACACACACCTCAGCTCAAAGAGATGAGTGGGGGTACAAACCTATAACTTATTAGATACAAACCTTGTCATGCTCCATTTCAGCCAACCCCTTGGGGTTAATCTAATTTTTATTTTAGCTAATCTATTATTTTAATTCTTCGATTATGCATTCTTATAGAACTACAATGAGGCTAATCCCTATTCATAATTGACAAGCCAACAACACAACAAAGTTTGTCCCAATTCATATACAATGAGCATTTTAATTTATTAATCCATGTGTTTTTGTATATAATTTAGGGTACTATATAAACTTTTTCTTATCATGCATTTTTGTTTTGTGTTATTTCCTTAATTTAATTGTAGCTAGTATGTTATTTTTATTCTTTGATTATATGTTCATGGATCATCGTGATGTACCTTAATCAAGCTCATTTCCAACAATAGACACATAAAATTTTTGACAATGATCAAAGTGACAATGATTACTTTGAAGAACATGAAAGTGCCGGTGATAATGCAGATCATGATGGTGGTGATAATGCAAATGATGAGGGCATTCCACTATTTTTCATGTGCACTCTAAACCTTCAAGCTATGTTTGCACATGAGTTTTCACAATATGTAAACAATGCTATTGGTCATGTGTCATGACCCGATTTGGACTATGATCTGGCTTATAAAAAGCATAAATAATTTTTTTTTGTTTAGTAAACCAAAAAGCTAGGGTGCTTTTTAGAGCACCCACTCTTAAAATTAAAAAAAAAATCAAAAGGCTAATATAACCTTTAAATTTTAATAAAAATCTAATTTTATCCTTAAATTAATTAAGGCTTTTAGTTTTTTATTCTTCCCACAAATATTTATACCAACTATAGTTATTGTATATTTTGAGAGGCACTTTATAATATATTTACCAAATACTATTTCAATTACACCTGTTTATTTAGAGAAACTTTTATATTATTTTCCCAAATGATATTGCTATGGCTTTTTAAGAGCCCAGAAAGCTCACCAACTTTTTAAAAGCCATAATAACACCAAACCAAGCCTAAGTCCCCACAGAAGCCTCATGGGTGAAGTTGCTTACTAATTGCATAATAAATCATGTAATTTATCATTAAATAATAATAAACTATATTTTTTAATAACATTTCAAAATCTAATTAGTAAATAAATATTCAAAACTTGAGTTGCTCTAAAATACAAAGCCATATATCAAGCTTGACAATAGGAATCAACAAATTTGAAATTTAATACATAAATTAGATTAAATGTGTAGTTCATATCCTTCTTACACATTACTAGGGCATTCTAGACTACTAACATAAATCTAAAATACAAGCCTTTAAGGAAAATGGCACACCATTGATCAATTGCTATATTTGAAAAGGGTAAAGAGAAGAATGAGTCATCCACAATTAGTGAGAGGATCTTTGCCCTAACTTACATGGGACAAACAAAAAGTACTAATATATATGTAATGCAATAATCATAAATAATTTTATATAATAATGTACATATATACTAATAAATCATGAGTTTAGTATTGGAAAACATTTCTTATGTACACTATGAGGCAATTAGTAAATAGAAGAAATCTTAATCCGAATTATCCTAGTTTGCTCTTTGATCTGATAAACCGAGTTTGAATGTAGTCTCCCCATTGGGTCCCATTATCTGTAATTTGTGTGATATTTGAGATTCATAGTTGGGCCCATAGTTATTAATCCGAAATATGAGGGGTAAGATTATCCTTAACTTGTTAGCAGTGTTAATGATTCAAGCAATCATTAACTCAGTACTGTGTTTCTCTCTAATATCCTATCTTAAAACTATACATAAAATTCAACTAAGCAACTTGGTCATTTTCTAAAACTTCATAAACTACTAATAATTAAGTCTGGAAAACATAAATTGGTGTTGTAAAAATCATGTTCCATGAAACATAATTCCAAAAACATAATAATTTCACTAAATGCATAACAAACATAGTCCCATGTGTTTTCCTAAAATTCAGTCATGCCAATTAATTAGAAATTGTCTATCCTGGGGTTCTTATCAAATTATAAAACCATATTCTTGCCAATCCAAATTTCTAAAATCATGTTTGACAATTGTAGTAATTGAAAAATAATTTTTAATGACCAAAATATGGCCATGATAACCTACTCACAGTTTGGCCCTAGAGGCATGACATCACTACCAACTTGGCTCTAGGTAGCAAGAGTGACACCAACAACTACCATATAATCATATGAATAATGCTAGAATTTATTTGGAAGTATTATATGGGAAGAGAAAACTAAACTATGAGAGTCCCAATAACAATTAAACTCAAGAACATGGTTAGGTATATGACGTGTAACATCCTAGTTTTTCTATGCTTTCAAAATGAATTTCAAAATTATATAATTAGAATAAGAATTGTCTAATTAAGTTGTGTGATTTCTAAATTTTAGGGTAGTACTCTTCAAATTAAGGCTATGTCCTACAACTTAAAGGTATATCCAAAAACTTAGGATATGGCTTAAGGATTAGCAAATGACCCTTATAATTAAAAGGAATGTTCCTTTGCATGAAACCCAAAGTTATTGGGCCTAAAAACTCTAAAAACCCAATTACGGGTAATCTATTGGCTTTGACCTACAAACTTTTGAGACTGATGAGTTAAGACCAAAACTAGCTTAAGGGTGCCTAGTCTATGGTATAGGAGCCCAATAATATGTTTTTTTTTATTAGGTTACATTGAGAACCAAAAATGAACAAAAATCAATTTTTGTTGGAAAACTGTAAAAGACCTGTTTTTATATTTTTGAGGCCAATCTTCTTTCAAACTAGAAAACAAAAATGACACGACCTAATCCCACCTTCCAATTTGAGTTCACTAGCACATGATTCCCTAATATTGCATTGTTTACATGTGTAAAATAAGCCTTAGACATAATACATGCTTTTATGACCATGATGCATGGTTATAGTGTTGTAACTCCTACCTAAATGCAAATAAACTCACATTTAAGCTTATTTGCACTATGTAACTACAAAATACTCTCTCATTTTGGCCTAATTTCCACACAAACAACTTAGAAAAGTTTAAAAAAGAACCAAAGGAAAAGCTTAGAAATGTAACCTCCAAATAAAACCATCATTAGCCATCAATTTGCATTTATTTGTCAATCACTAAGCTTCGCTAACACCCTCTGTGCCTACAATACCAAGCTCATTTCTCTTTTTTTTTCCTGCACCAACTCATTTTACTTTTCTTTTCTCAATCTCCCAAGCCTTTGGTTGCGAAAGCAGAGCTAGGCATTCTCATAGTTCAAAGTTTTGTTCTTTATTCGAGATAGGAATAGGAGTAGGATTGGAAGCAAGATTAGAGTAGAATTATAAGTACTTCTTTATTCCAATGGAGGGACCTTCTGAGTTTTAAGCTCTTAAGTGAACTTGGAATGAAGGATAAAAGATTAAGTAGTTCTTCGTTCCAATGGAAAGACCTTTTGAATCTTGTGCTCTTAAGGTGAACTTAGAAGGAAGAATGAAAATTTGATATTTAACTGTGTTGTGTTTATTTGTTGTAATTGTTTATGTGCTATGAATTCTTGTTTCATATGCTTTTAGTGTTTTAGTTCTTAATGTTCTTCTAATTGTATGAATGTTCATATGATTCTTACGAATACTATTTAAATCTCAATTGGTTTTATAAAACTTAAAGTTTTAATCTACTATTTTGTGTCACGTATAACTAAAAAATGTTTTTTTGGGTGGGGGGGGGAATGTAATTGTTGAAAATATATATGCAAATTTTGAAAATGACTTTTCAGTTACTCTAAAAATATAATTCTATTATCATTTCAATTATTATTAATTAAACATGAAAAATATTCTTTTATAAGTAAAAATGTTTATAAAAGTGTGATGATGATTATATACTTCTACGAAAATGTTCTAGGGGATTGTTCTTGGTAAGGAAAGATAAGATATTTAAGCAAGTCCAAGTGATACATTTCTCTTTCCTAGGAACATACTCAAAACATGAGTTTGGGAAATGTTTTGGCTAAAGAAAGACAAGGTTCTTAAGCAGGTATGTGTGACACACCTATCTTTGCTGGGAACCTACCCAAAACATGCAAGTAGTAGTATAAATGTCTTTATTATACAATTACAGGAAGAAGGTTAATAAAAGAAATTTTTGAAAAATAAATACTAAATTGTGAGCTTTGAATTTATTCCTTATAGTGTGCTCGTTATTATGTGTGAATGTGCATAATAATAAAGAGAAAAATAATCAATAATTAAAAGACACTACAGGGAATGATCTTAAGGAAAGAATGGTGACCCACCATATGCATCCCGGCCTATAAAGATGATCCCACTACTACAAATAAGGGAACTTGTGGCAGTCCATCCATGGCGGTTTTGAAGGATGGTCGTTGGTGACTATTAAAAGCAACATTTCCTTGCGGTTCTTCCAACCGCCACCGCTTGCTAGTGAAATTTTGGCGCAAAGCTCTCATGCTTTTCCATTGCTCTCTCGCATCAATCCCAATGTCTCTTTTTGTGTTGCTCACACTTCAAACCAAGGTTAGTGTTTGCTCTTCCCCAAAGGCTCCAAGGTCAGTGCTTGCTCTCACCCAAGGCTCCAAGGTTGTGGGTTTACCTCACACGACGCTCCAAGGCCACCCTCTTTGAGATCGTCACCAGCTCCAAGGTTGCTGCTTTCTCGAGTGAAACACTCCAAGGTCGCGGGTTTCTGGCACGCGAGACACTCCAAGGTTGTTGCTCGCTTCGAGGTTGCTACTTTCTCTTGCGCGAGGCTCCGAGGTCGCCCGTTTCTCATACCACTACAAGAAAATTGCCATATACCCACGGAAAAAAACTGTGGGTAAAAGTATAAAAACCGTGGGTATAGCCTCAAAAACTTGTACCCACGGATATCTAATTCCGTCATTTTTACTATGCCTTTACCCACAGTTTTTTTACCGTGGGTATAACATATAGTGGACAAAGATTACCTATTGTAAAGTGCCGAAAATGTCTTGACTTATACCTACAGATTTCATTGTGTCACTATAAATTTTAGTGACAGAAATAAAAACCATCACAAATAATCCACATGTCATTACCCACGGAAACAATTCTATCACTATATAATTTATAGCAAAGGTCTTTTCTCCATGGGTATGGCTTATAGCCACACTTCTATTGAATTTAACTTTTCCGTAGGTATAGCTTATACCCACAACTTTTATTGATTTTATATTTTCCGTGGGTATAACTTACAATGATTTTTCTTGTGGGTACAAAAATTAAAATTCTAAATTCAATTTATGTATTTAAATTTTTATATATAAGAATAACAATCATATTAAAAAAAGACTCCAGTTATATTAAAAGCAAAATAAGTCTTAAAGTAATAGATATCAATATTACAAATAAATAGAATAATATCAATCTAAAAAAGTACATATGTTATGCTCCTATAAAGTGAATAGAGTGCATACAAAATACAATTCCAAAACATGATGGCTAAGCATGAGTCACCAACACTTAACAAAGGTGAGCACCTTTGCTTCTAGTTATCACTTGCAAATTACAATGAAGCATTAATATTAGTGTATATATTTAACAAAATTAATATCAATCTTATGAAAATTAACCAAATTAAGTACATACTATAGTCATGATCTTCATTATTGAAACTTTGAGATCTTGAATTCCTTGAATCATTTGGCTTGCTTGAAGCATCTAGAACCTATAATTGGAGTCATATAAATTTTAAATATATGGAAATAAACAATCTATTTAGCCTTGGGTATGGCTGAGAGCATGGAAGAGTAAATAATTTAAAACCCTCACTTCAACTAGTCATAAAAAACCCATAGTGGCTTAGAATTTCATATTTCTTCCACACCCAAAGATACTACTATCATCAATATCCTCAAGACAATTGCTTACTAAATCTTAATAATCACCAGCACACACAACTCCAACCCTTGAAAGAAGCTCCTCAAATAATGGTAAATCAAATGTAATTGTGTCTCTATCAATCCCAATTATTCATACTAAAACACACAAAATAAAGCAAAACCAAATAAAAACAACTGAAGCTTCTGACATTAGTAATCATTGGATTTCAGCTTCAGCCATGCTTGAAGACTATGGAAAACTGGATGAACCAACTATCAACTTTGAAGATTCAAGCGCAGCAATGCAGCGCTTGATCAAAGCGGTTTGTGTAAAACTTGTCATGTGATTGTTCATTTGTTTCTTTCCCCAAAACTCATAAAGATTGCTTCTCAATGGTTGAACCAAATAAAAACCAACAAAGTATTTGTACATCACAAAATAAGCAAAACCAAATAAAAGCAGAACACAAAATATATTATATGATCATTTTGGCACTAACTTGGCATTTCCCTACATCACAACACTTAGAATCAATTCCTAGTTGTTCTTGGCAAAATAAAGTGTTTGTACATTTTAAACACACAAAGTTATTAGTCTTAGCATACATTAGTTCAAATTTGCAGTTGTAAGATATTTTGCACATCTTCTTCTGGCAATCGGCTTTGCATTAATTTTAGCACATTTGTCAATAACCCCTTAATTTGATTAATCGCTTCATAACGCAAATCTGTGTCCATCGATGAGGAAGCTTTTAACCTTTTGGGTCGGGTGGAATCTTGCCCAAAACAACGCACAAATCCTCTCTTCTCATTTTCAGGTCCTTGTACTTTTGAAAGCAAGTCTTCCTTCAAGATGTACAAGTGGTTTGCTTTAGGATGCTTGGGATGTTTCACTCTCGAATACATGTTTTTAATTTCATCCTGAAACACCATTTATATAAAAAAGAAGACATACTTGTAAGAGTATTTTTGATCACACAACAAAGTAAGAATCAGCAAATAATTCTGCAGAAACAAAAAACATATACAATAAAATCTTACAATAACACCTAAGGCTGGCTTTGTCATTAACAATTGTTCCATTCTTACGAGTTGAGTATCCAATATATACCATATGGCGTTGACTGCCAACACTCCTTTGTTTTTCTTTTCTAAAACCAAATAAATTGTTAGTTTCACATAAAAATATATAATTCAATAACAATGAATGCAAGCAAACCTTCTCATCAATCTATTTGGAGACTTTTGTACCCATACAATGTGTATCTTCAAGCTTAGCATGATTTTGCTTATTAATTCCACTTATTTTCTGTACAAAACAAGAATTCATAAGTAGGAAATGCCATATACATGTATAATGTGTTATATATATAATGTGTTATATAATCTGCCTCTTTAGCACTTATATTTTTAATGCAGGCGAGAACCGGCTCCCTATAGAATTAGAGCATTGAGAAAACCGTGAAAACTAGCATAATCATAAATTAGCAAACCATAAAACCAGCAAACCAACAGGATCAGAATAAGAAAGAATCAGAAACCATAAATCAGAACTACAATAATAAATCAGAAAAAAAAATCAAAACCAGAAAATTGTGGTTCTCTATTCCCATATAATTTGGTTACCAAAACTAGAAAACCAGGAAAAAAAAAGCAGTGCACAAGAGTAGTATTTAACTATAATCAAGTATGAAGGTGAGTGTTGGCACACCTTTTGCAAGGACAAAATATTTTTCCATCAGCTTCTAAATTTTGAAATACAAATTCAAGAAACTCATTAACCCCCCGAATGTATTCTTCGGTTTTTTTCGTTGGATCACTCATCCAATCTCTAGAATCCATCAGAGTGCTACAATTCAAGAAATGTAAAAAAGAAAATGAATATAATAGCAATGAGAACTAGAACACATGTTTCCAATCTAAAGGATCTATGATAGCTATAATAGTCTATGACATAAGACAAATTCAATTTACATAGAGATAAATACCTACAAATATCAAATTTATCAGCAGAGAAATCGTAAATAAATAGCTACAAATATATTACTAACAAAATGTGTTCCTCTTTAAACTGATTTCTAAAAAATTACTAAGGGTACAGAAATCACACATGTTGCAGAACAAATTTCTTTAACTATAGTTGGTTGTATATATAAGAATATTTTAGCAAAACAAGTAACGTGATGTAGTTGTCCAAAGCCATTTGAGTGTGTTAGATGAAGTGTTATTGATTAATATATGTGTGTGTGTTTGAGTGTGTTAGGTGAAGTGTATTTTATATATATATATATGTGTGTGTGTGTGTGTGTGTGTGGCTTTGAACAACTACATCACGTTAGCCAACCCGTGTCTTTACCTACCACGTAAGTGGAGGGGAAAAAAAGATTAATGTAAAAATAGAAGATGCAAGCAAAACATTAAACAAGGAAAAAATTAAAACACAAAGTGAAGAACAGAGAATGAAAACGAGGAAGAAGGAAAGCACGTGTAAGCTAACCTGAGGAAGAAGGTTGTCACAAAAAGAAGTCCTCCTGTGAATTAATGACTAGAAAGGGGCTAAGCAATAATCAATGCAGCTGCAAGGCTAGTCCCCAAATCACACTAATAAGCTCAAAACAATTCCAAACCAAAATGGAACTCCAAACATACCCAGCAGCTACATATAATAATTCGCAGAACAAATTGCAAGATAAACAAGAGTAAAGGGTACCCCAATAAAATAAAATATTCTGGTGTTTTGTTTTAAATACTTTCAAAAATGGAAATTATGAAACTCAAAAGAAAAAGAGAGAGGAAAACTTACGGCTAGACATAGGAGAAGAAATGGAGCCACAAAAATAGTCACAGTTCTGGTTGCAGAACACATACAAAGCCATCGAAATGGAGTCACAAAGGCAAATAGTCCTGGTTACGGTTGCAGAAACACATACAAAGCCACCAGAAAAAACAAAAGATACAGAGAAGGGGAATAGAATCAGCCCAAAGCCAAAAATATTTGATAGTGTTGTTATGATGGCCTTGTTAGCGAACAAGAATGGAGTCGAGAATCAGCAGAATGGCGAAGAATGGGTCACATACAATCGCATTTGAAGGCCTCATGAACCAACTAAAAACCAAGGTCATTGGCGGCATAGCGGATGGGGCCGCGCGGATGATGATGCTCGTGGTGGCGGTGGGGACTTGGCGCTAACATTTGGTTGAAATTTGCGAATGGTGCTGGTTGGGTGGCGAATGGGGCTGGTTTGCTACAGAGATGGTGGAGGGTGAGAGCACCTTGGCCAAGAGTTAGTGCTTTGGGAAATTAGGGGTTGTGGTTTTCTCTCTCTCTTTGTGAACATTCTGGACGTAGAGAGGGAAAAGAAAGAAAAAAACGAGGGAACAAAATTTTTTTGGGGGGCCTTCTTTTCTTTTCCAGTTAGCATGCCAACCCTAAGCTATAGTGACGGACACAAAAAAAAGTGTGGGTATATATTATTTATACCCATGGAAGAAAAAAGTTGTAGTGACGGCAAACTATGACTGTAGGTATATGCTACTTATACCCACGGTAAAAAAATTTATAGTGACAGTAAAATATAAGTGTAGGTATAGATATCATATACCTACAGTTTTGATATCTGTCCCTATAACTTATAGTGATGGTGTCATATATCTGTGGCTATATGCTACCTATACCTATGCTTTGTATCTGTGTAGCTAAAAACTGCTGTGGGTATATGGCAATTTTCTTGTAGTGTACGCAACACTCCAAGGCCACTCGCTCTGAGATTAACTCCAACTCTGAGGTCGCCTCCCTGTTCAAGGTCACTATTTTCTGTCACACAAACCTCCAAGGTCGCTACTTTCCCTCATGCAAGGCTCCAAGGCCGTCACTTTCTCTTGCGTGATGATTCAAGGTAGGCCACTCCAAGGTTGTTGCTTGCTTTCAGGTTCATGTTTCCTCTGTTTTGGAAAATTTTTCCCTTTTTTCTTTTTCACTCTTATTTTCTTAATATGTAGAAACCAAAATCCCTTATTATGATTTCCAACTACTGTCAAGAATGAGCAAATAACAATAGCAGATGGAATCATGTTCTCCGGATCAAACATATACTAATCCATTTTCTTCGATTTAACTTTCTTCCTAACATTCTAAAAATAAATTCCTCCGATTCCAAATTCTCTCTATCTCAACCCTCTTCTCTGCTATTGTTTGTAACCAAATCCCCATCGAACTTTGCTATTTTGTCAATCTCATCTTTGTTCTATGATTCGAAATCGTTCCTTATCATTTAGGTATGGAAGTGTTGAAAATTAAAATTCTAACCTAATTGAGCTGGATTAAGCTTAGGATCTTTTATTTATGTTTGATAATGAGTGGATGAATCCTCTTGTAGTTGTGTGGAGTTAGATTATTGTTGTTAGACTTTGAAATTGTTATCGTACACTTACTCAAGTTATTTTTTGGAATATATTTTGTGCATATCCTAGAGTTGTTCAATGAAATGCCTCCATAAATGAAATGCAACCCAACTCATATGCGAGTACTGTATTTGGAATAATGTTACATTGTTTATGAAGTAATCTTGTGTACTGGTGAAGAACTTTGGCTTACTAAAATTAATTTTGGTGACATAGATCCGTTTGGAATCTAAGCTTGCAGCACATACTAGCCAAATCATATTGTGGTTGATTATACTTTATTACCAATAGGTGCATTATAGATTTAGGACTAACAATACTTTTAGTTGTCATGTAATGATACCATTTATATATTCTTTCTTTTTTTTAATCTCTATGTGTTTAACTGAAGCAAGTAGAGCATAATAGCTAAGATATGATAGACAAATGGTTTTTCTTTTTTGAAGTAATTTGGATGTTCAATGTTTCTTATACATATGTCAAGGTGTTCAAGTCAGAATTGTGGCTATATCAATTAGTTGCATAGAAGTACTCAGAGCTTGTATAGGGTTGTTTAAGATTTTGAGAAAATTGAGACTAAAAAAATTAGGAACTCAATGCAAGGCTTCACAATTATAGGAAATACATATTCAAGATGATTTAGCCTTTACAAGACAATACATATCATTGATGGTGTCATCGATTACAGTCATGTGTGTATCTCTTTTGAGTTTTTTGAGCTTGATTTGTCCTTTTTTTTTCAAGTTGATCAAGAATAAATAATGTTATGTTTTGCTTTATTTTTCATTTGGAATAGAGAGGCTGTGTTATTGGTAGAAGCTGTAGAAATGGGTGATGCTGATACACAGTATGCATTGGGTTGTAATTTGAGAGTTGAGGTGAGTGGGGGTCTATGTATGCCTTCATGCTGCTTCGACTTATGACATTGGTTAAGTTGGTAGTTGCAACTATAGTTGCAAACATTGAATTGAGTCTAATTAAAGACTGGATTTGTTTTTCATGCCATCCAACTCCCTGAATCGCTTAATCATTATCCAGTATCATTTGTAGATTTAATTCAAGTTTTGGATTATGTAATTTTTTTTCCTTTTTGTAAGTAAGGTTTGTGACCTTAGGGAGTGTGATGGCAATTATAGTTAAATAATGTGTTTGGTTATGTTTTTACATGATTGATTCTAGGTAAACTTTACAAGATATCAATTTCTTCACCTATCATGATACAATAATCACAAGCCATTGCATCCAAGAAATTTGTGTTTGATTATTGATCATGCTCTTCTTTTTGGGTTGAATTAAATACCCCACAGAAGATATTGTAGAGTGATAAAGACATTGTGAGGGATCAGCTTCTTGTGTTTGTAACTAAAGTTCCTCCTTTGTTAAGAGGTAGAATTTTTTACCCTTAGTTGTCTTGTGTTTGAAATTAATTAATATGTTCTCTATTGTTGACTTCATGACTCTATTCACCTTAGTGCAAGAGACCACATGTGTCTTAATTTTGGGGTAAATTTATTTTTCTATTTTAATAATAATTTATTTGTTCCCATTATACTTGTGTTCCTTCCTGGTTGTAGGGTACAACTTGATGAATGCTTGAAAATAGTTATACATTCTAGTTATCCTAAATAATGGCCTCATGTTCTAGATTGGGTGAAACATAACTAATATGATCAATAGGTCTGTGGTGCCTTATTCATGGTGCTACGCATTCCTGCTAACAAATAAGAGTAAGTTTGTATCTATTTTACCAGTTGAAAGTCTCATGTATTTTGTTGTTGAAGTCTCCCATTATGTGTTCTATTATTCATATATAAGTATAGCTTCTAATGCTTCAATTGTAAAATGTTGCACCTGAAAATCTATTGTATTATTAGTTGATTAAGTTTATAATTTAATTCAACTAGCTTAGGATTGGTTGAGTATAAGGACTTCAGAACATCAGGATGGGAGTTAAAATAATTGTAGGTGATTATTTTCATTGTTTATTAACAAGTAATACTAATATATCTAAATACTCTTATAACTGATAAAGAACATAACATGTAATTTTCATTTTGGATGATGATAATAATAAATATGCCATAGTTATTTTGAAAATTATGACATATATTCACAGGAGTATATATTATAACAACAACTATGTCTTATCCTATTAAGTGGGTTGGCTACATGGATCAAGTGATGCCATCAAGCTCTATCATATATTATATTTATGTTGAAATCATTAACATTTAAGTCTCTTTTAATTATTTCCCCTATAGTTTTTCTTAATCTTGTTTTCCCTCTTTTTGGGTGCTATTCTCCATTTAGTTTGCTCTCCTTACTAGGGCTTCTATAAGTCTCCTCTAAACATGCCCAAATTGCCTGAGACGACATTATACCATTTGGTTCACTCTCCTTAATTTTGTTTGCATGCGTAGTGAAAACTAATTTACATTATTGGGCTTGAAACAGGAACTGATGTACCAACAGGAAAATGGTCTTTTTGATTTTAGGCGAACAGAAGTTTCACCATTATTGTTGGTGATTGATAGGAGAAATGATCCTGTAACCCCATTGCTAAATCTATGGACCTATCAGGTATATGTTAAATTAACACTAGAGTCTAGTGCCTACTGACAAACTTACAATTGAATAATCTGATAGGTTGTTAATTTATAAAGTAATTATTGTTTGTGGCATTATACTTTACAAGCGATGGTTCATGAATTGATAGGAATTCAAGACAACAAAGTGGACATAAAATCTGTTGGTAAATTTCCATAATTAAGAAACCAACTTATCTTTCTTATTTTTGCTTGTAGTCATTTTACTTGTTCTTCCTAGTTCTTCTAGTTTCTCATTTTACAAGATTATGTTGTGTTCTTTTTTCTTCAATTTCAGGTTAAAGACTTGGAATCACCAGGGCTAGCAAGACGACCCTTCTCTTCTGCTAGCTATGACCCATCAAATGAGAGATTGTCCAATAATTAGCATATTATTGATTGTCTTTGTTCATCAATATTAGAATTATGGAACTTCAATTTCTATGATGTTGCAAGATTATAAGCACTTGTTGTTTTGTTTTATGATTTTGTAAGAGGTTTAAATGTTTTAGACATACAAGATATTATAATATATTATCAATTATTAGACACTTTCTATTATAAGTAATGAATGATTGTAATTTTAAAATTTGCTTTATGCTTGAATTTTGTGGATGTTTGAAAGTATTTGTAATCTAAAGATTGCTATTGTGACCAGGTTTATGAGAAAGTATACAGAAGGGGAAGAAATGTTATCTTGGCATTTAGCAGTGTTTAAACTACCGCAATTATGAAGGCATACATTCATTTTTTGAATTTTGTGGCGGTTCCAGACCATCGTTAAATTATTCATGTGATTAGTGGCTTATTTATTTGCGGTGGTTCTTAACTGCCGTTATAATAATAAAAGGAAACCTTTTACGGCGGTTCTAACCACCGCAATGTTTTCAGCATACTATTTTTTTTTTTTGTAGCGATTGGCAACCGCCACAATGTTTAAAGTGTCACTTTTCATTTGAAGTTTTGCGTCAGTCTTAAACTGCCACAAAATGAACATGGTATTTTGTGGCAGTTATTCCAACGGTTGGCTCGAACTGCCACAACAAGGGTTGGTAATGGTTGATATGGCACGGCGGTTTGTGAACCGCTGCGGGATGATTTTAGCAGCAGTTAGAATAGCCACGAAAGGTAAAAATAACTGTCGCGAAAGTCTTTTTTTCCTGGTAGTGTCCTAAGGCAAGCATGGTGACCCTTGTTAGGTTTCAAAATGAGCTCATATCCTTATGTTAAAGGCAGTAATAAGTTTATGCTGTAAAATAGGTGGATGTGGAAGCCCTTAGTTATGAAAGCTGCCGCAATGCTTGTGGATGTTGAAGCTCTTGGTTACATGTGATGTTAAAAAATGAAAAATAATAAACTTAAAACATTAAAGAAAATATAGTAAAATAAAATATGTGTATAATTGAATCTGCTATGATGATATTAATATTGTTGCTATATGCAATATTCAAATGTATGTATGTATGCTATCACAAGTGTATGATTAAAATCAACCAACTTTGTTTGATAGATGTTTTCAAAAATAAAATTGAATATTATTGCATGCACATATTTCATAATAAACTTGAAGTGGTGGAAACTTTATCAATGACACCTTAGGTTTTCTTACTGGGAAACATGTTTTTCTCATTCTTGCTATTTTGATATGTTTCCAGTCAAAGATGATGTCAGTTATTATGTAGGTAGTCACGACAAGTTTTCATGTCCAATACGACCATAACATGAACTGCATGTTGGTTACTACAAGAGCCACCATTAGCATTTACATTTTCTTAATACAAACAAAATAATATCTATAATATTTTTTATTTTTAACCATATACTATTATATGTAATAATTTTACTCTATCACATTTTGTTTATGTATGTATTATTCTTTCTAAAATATAATTTTGTGCATATTAAATGTGTTATTCTTATTTTAACTTTAATTTATTGATTGACTAGCTTAAGTTACTTTTAGTTAATAATAGTTTAAACTTAAATTTTTCTTTAACAAGAACTAGTTAAACCAATTCAATTCAAATCAATATTAGTTTGATTTGAATCAAATTCAAAATCTAAATTAATTTAGTATAATTTATGTTGTTTGATTTTCACTCAAAATCAATCCAAATTGAATCACAAACATTCCTATCTCTCTCAACCTCAATCGCATCCTCCACAATCATTGCCCCTTCCCTCACCCTCACTCTTCACCACCATTCATTCTTGAGGACTCATCCAATCCTCCTTCTCCTTTATTCACTCCTTATGCATATGAGGGTTACCCCATCCTATCACCAATATTTCTCACTATCATGCATGTCACACAATAACTCACGAATATCAATAAGTAATATCATTAAAATAGTGTATGTTTTAATTTCTTTTTAACTTTTCATAAAGTAATCCATGATCACTTTGACTGAATTGGTTTTTTTCTTCTTTTTTTTTTATGTTCTTTGTATAATCAAAGCATTGGCATGCTTGTTTTTACTATGTTGATTCATTATTCATCATTTTAATTTAAATATGTTATGTATGTTCATGTGATGTGCTGATTCCAATAAAAAAAATAATGTTGTGTTATGTGTTCACCATTTTAGTTTTATGGTAGTGGAGGGTGAGGGGGAGAAAAAGGTGGTAGTGATGGTGGAAAATAATGGTGAAAAAAGGATGGTGGTGGAAATGGAGGATGTGAGAGTGTCAAGCAACTTAAAACAACAAATTTGTCCTTAAGCTCCGGCCAATATAATATTGTTTCAAGCTATGTTGGAATAACAAAAAATATCACAAAGATCAATGCGTATAAATATTAGTACTATTTATATAGTACTTAATCATATATTTATGTTAATATAAAAATTACAAGATATCTTTATAAAATATCAATACTATTTATATAGTGTAAAAATTCATATATTTTATTTGAATGCTAATTAATTGACCAATTAATAAACAAATCAAGTCTAAAGCTAAATAAAGAGTAATGTTATACATGTAGAATAAAATACTTAAAATTTTGTAGAGACTATATGGTGATTGTTATATTAAATATAGTGATAGGATTTACTTATTCATTTAAAAACTATTACTTATACTACATTATTTTGTCTCTTATTTTCTACAAAAAGTTCTAGATGTCTAGCATTTTTCTTAAATATATTACTCCAGTATCCTTTTGTCTTTTTTGGTTGGAACTACTCCATCTAAGTTTAAATAAACGACTCGGCAGATGTCCCAATCTATTGTCTATAAACCATCTATTTTCTGAAGTTGGGATTTAAGTTTTTCTTTTGATGACTTTTTCCTCATGGTCAAGAGTATAAATATATAAATAATAATCTAAATGGTACTTTTTAGGCCAGATTAGAGTATTTTAAAAACGATCTATTGTCGGAAGAAATTATGTGCATCTGAACTATACAAAAGAAGGGCTTAAAAATATTAAGCCTAAAAGTGGTGTCTTTTATTTTTTTTCAAATTTATCAAGCCCAAAAATGCTTACACTAAAAAAAAGTGTTGCTTTTTTCATTTATGAGAATACTGAATTTATTATCAAAAGTGTTAAACATAATATCAATGATGCGGTCCGGGCAATCCTCCAGGCAAATTCCATCTTCTGTGAGTTAGGCCAGGGACGGAAGATTCAATAAACCCAAATTTATAACTTTACTGTTTTCGTTCCTTCCGTATATTCATGCATAACTTACATGGAACAATGTTCACGCTATGCTATTAAGTGAGAATATAATGGAAATGGATTCTTGAATATTGTTTCTTACTCATATAAACATATTATATGAAGAGAAATCACGAGACCGAGCACAGTTGGTAACTAACTGGGTTCCTTAAATATCTAGTTAGGAGTTCTATTTTTAATGGTATATATGAATAGAGTTTTGTGGCCAGAGGTTTACCCCCTTAAGGGAGCTCCCAACATAATCGTAAACTCTTTTTATAACATCTAATTGAAATAAATTAAATTGATATACATACATACATACATATATATGTACATACATACATATACATACATACATACATACATATATATATATATATATATATATATATATATATATATATATATATATATATATATATATATATATATATATATATATATATATATATATATATATACACACACACACATATATATTTCAAATGCAAGCAAATATAAGTCATAAAATATGAAATTCAAATTAAAATTATAAGAAATGGAACATACTAGGATGTGAAAAATCTAAACTTAAGTTAATAGATCATAACTTCAATCTCAAAAAGTTTAATTATAAATTTTTATTATGAAATTTCATATTGTATTACTTGATTTACCAAAGTCTAACTAAAATTGTAAATTCTATGAGTTTACTATGGGTTTGGTTGAATTTATCATAGAGTTTACTCAAGTATATATGAATTCACCTAGATTTAGTTGATTTGAGTTTTCAAACGAGTTAACTCGATTTAGAAATTTAAATCAAGAGTTTTGATAGCTATGAAAAGGTACTTAAATAAGAATTAATAAATTAAACACATACATACATTAGGATTTAAATACTTCAAGATTATTCGACTCAAGATTATTCACCTTTGATTGCATTGTCTCTCATGTTTTAATTCAATGGCCAATATATATATATAGCATTCTCTGTTCTTTCAATCATTTATTAAAACGTAAAAAATATGTATTGTATATTTGGTAACTTATAAAATTTTAAATCAGTTTTGATTCTTATTTTTTTATGTATCAATAAATGATTCAAGGGAACAACAAAGAAAACACCATTTAGGGATAAAAGATTTTGATCTCCCTAACAAAAAGTGCAACAAAACTTCTACTACATATACTTTATTGTTTTTATTTCTTATGTTGGTAAAGAGTAATGCTATTTAAACATTAAGGTGAGACATAACAAAAAGAGAGCATTTTAGGGGCAAAGAAAATAAAAAGACAAAACAGTAGAATTGGGTATCACAATATTGTAAACCGACCATCTATTACAATCATGATATCCTTGTAATGATGTCTAAAAATGGGGTACGGTTTGTTATACAAAGTGGTGTAACGTATACTTCATGTCGTGTGTGAAACTCTTCATTTGATTGTCTCCAAATACTATTCTAATATAATGTGGATCATCCTCTTTCTTATAATGATTTGGTACATAATACCAAACCTCGTTAGTATCTTTCTAAACTAAACTCACACTCCTTGTCCTTGCCTTGCTTGAACTAATTTACTTCCCGTCTCAAAACTTCTAAACGACAAAAACAACTTTTACGCTCATGCTTTTCATGATACGTACTAAAGTTAGTTACGTCAATTAGAAAATTATTAATGATAGGTACACATCACTTTTATAGCATTAATTATGCAATGCTTTGCAAAACTCAGATTAGTGACATCAAAATTTCATCTCCGATAGTAATCATCAATGCTAATTGTTATAGGTTTATAGGAAATGGTCCCCACTGACTTGTGAACTCTTCTACATCAGTTCAGTCAACATTCATGGTTGGTACCCGAAATAATGTAGATGCGAAACATTCTAATCATGTCATGCACATGCAAAGATCAGTTTGATCATCATCCAGTGCATCCAGATAATTAAGTACTAATATATATTACATGTCTTTCAATCCCTCTATTTTAAGTTAAGTTGCATAAAATCTCTATATAAGAAATATCTTACAGAAATTAGCCATGAACAAAATTAAGAGCCACATTTAGAGCATTAAATACTTGTGATGTTGATTGCCAGCTAGCACTTAACCGCACAAGGTGCGGAATATCTTCTCTATACAAATTTCCTCATAGCTCAAGCACCACATCTGTTCATCAAACAAAAGAGATAGCAAATGAAGGCCTAGCTATTAATCAGTTTCTATTAAAAATGGACAAAAATAATATATAGGTATATACAATAAGCTGGCTTACATTCAGAGTCTGTTGTGATCCAGTTTTCTTCTCTGCAGGTGATACTGCCAGTTTCTGATGCTGGAGGAATGGAGCTGGTGGAATGTGCAATTTGGGCTTGTCTATTTTTGGCTGAGGAAGCTATTGAGATGGCTGAGTAGGTAGAGGAAATGGTGGAGCAGCTTTCCACAACCCATCTGAAACTGATCTTGGGCGAGTCACTGCAAACCTCATCACCATCTGGAACTTCTTTTAAAGTTCCACTTCTTCGTCGGAACATTAAAACCTGATAAGAATTAGAGGATTAATCCAACTGCTAAACTAGTAATCAGAATTAGCAAAGTCTTAAAAACTAGATATTTTACCCTTTTTGTTTTCCTCGTCCTAAACATATGTTTGGGAATTTGGATTTTAGAAGGAACAAGAAGAGAATGAATAACTTGTATATAGTATATTTCCAAAATTCAAACTTACAATTTACAAACATATAATAAAACACTAGTATTTGAAGGCCACAAGGCCACTTAATCTTGACTAATCTAGTGCATTGATATCTAATTATGATGCGTTTGTTTCAATTTTTGAAAAAAAATTAAATGTGATTACGAAAATCCACTTAAATTTGACTAATCTAGTGCATTGATATCTAATTAGATGCATTTATTTCAATTTTTGAAACAAAATTAAATGTGATTATGAAAATTAAATATTACGTATAATTGAAGAAGTTGGAAATTAATTTTTTTTCATAAACTTCTATTTTTAACTTCTATAATAAACCAAAAAAAACTGATTTTTTTAATTAAAAAAAGTGATTTTTGCCACCCCTCCAAAATAATCCCATCCAAACTTTTCCAGAGTTAGTTCTTTTGTTTTTTTATAATTATCTGGAGGACTCGATTTTGAGATCTTAATTGGAGAGAACAAGTGCCAAATCATTGCAACCAACTAAACATTGTTAAATACTAGATCCTTAATTTGGCTACAATGTTGATCCACGACACAATAAGGTACCTTACATGGTCTTCTATTTAAAACGCTAATAAGATTAATCCTTATTATTGTACGACATATAAGAGTTATGCTGTCTCCCCGATAGATGCTTTCATGGGACTTGATCTCGAATCCTCCTCTTAAAAGTGTTGAAGATGCTTACCACCTTAACTAATCCTTTTCATGTTTACGCAAGATAGTATATGATGATAATCTACAAATAAATGAGATTTCTTCCCACACAGTTTGTTCTAGGCCATGCATCTCAGACACAGGGCTGAAAATAATAATAAAGGGGTCATTGAAAAAGAGGTTGCAAAGTTAATTAAATTTACCCTTCTTCCATTGAATTTTCCTCCTTTCTCAGTTTTTGCAGAAGCCGCCCATCTAAGAAGCTCCTTCATTCTCGAAATGGGCTTCTTTTTGTTCCCCTTATTAGTTTCTGTGGCATCACATTGCTCATTGCTTTTAGCAGAGGAAGACAGTGGTGCCTCAGTTATGGGCAAAACCTTGTTTCCAGCATGAGCACCTGAATCACTCTTCTTGTTAGCGTTTCCTACTTCTCGGGATGATTCTGCTTTCTTCATCTTGGTAGAGCAGGACACAAAATCCCTTTTGTTAACACTTTCTAGTCTCCTTAAGCTGAGGGTGCTGTAAAAGCAAGTCTCTGAAATGTCTTTTCTATATAAAAAAGCCAATAGCTTCAAGTGCTGGTGGCAGCAGCAAAACTTGCTCCATTCGATTCTCTTTGTCCTTTTATGAGCTCTATCACGCTTCTTTAGATTTATCTCTTTCCCCTTAGCATTGTTGTCTGAAAGAACACCAAAACAGATAAGATATAAGCATTGAAATTACTCATGTTATGTAAAAGAACCAGAGAATAAGTTGAAGTTCAGGTCTGCAATGAGCCTAATTAATCAGTAACATAACAATGGCTGATCGAGTAACTTAACTGTTAGAGTCAGTGTCACCATTGATATCTTCACTTTTGGGAGGGTGATTGACAGCGTTGTTCTTTCTTTCTTGGCTTTTTGCAGCTTTAAAGAGCAACTGAAGAATCTGCTATGAAGCACCAAAGGAGTTATCAACTTTGTGATGATGATGTGAACAATGCAGGCTGCAGATTCCACTATATATCTTATCATTACATAACAAATCATGTATACCTGCATGACTACAGTGGCTAGTTTGATCCCACTTTTATATAATATTATATTTTTTTGTATGTGCTGGTCAGTGCGATGACTGCGTTTGTCAAATGATACAGCACTGCAGATCTATCTGTTCTGTCTGGATGCCAAAGATTCCTGTCTAGTCCTTGAGGGCCTTTGTTGAAATGAAGACAAATGAAATTGCAGTGAATCTAAGGAAGATGGTGAGACAACCAGGCGGTGAGTGGGGGAATAGTTGGCTTATGATTCTGAGTAACATGGGGGCTTATTACATATAATATAACATGATCAAGTGGCTCAACTTAAGATAGAGAGCACTAAAATTTAATTCAAGAAACAAAATTGTTACCTCAGATGAGATAACTCCAGGTTCCGGGGCTATTCACGGTGACTGGCTCCAAGATCCGGCGGTGGGGTGCCTGCAAAAAGCACTCCAACGCCCAAGTCAGGATGTGTGGGATACTGTAGAAGGTGGAAGAATCACATACCTGGTTTCGTCCCTCTTGCATGTTCTTATACCCGTTTTTAGGGCTGGGGTGTACCGTACGGAGGGCATTCCAATCGTCTTGATGAGTCAGTCTTTGTGCGGAAGGCCAATCGTCCAAGCAGCCGTACGGTACGGACGTTAGAAGTTCGGAGGATTCCCATCGGAACTCGGAACCCCTGACACGGACGAATGTAGTCTAGGTTTCCCTCGTTATGTATCCGAGGTGTAGAGGGGTCCGACCTGTCTGTACTTCATTCCGCTTGGCGATCTGTACTCCCTGCTTGATGGGCTCCAGAGTTCCCGGCGTCCGCTGATTCTATCTCATTCCGTCATCATTCCGATCTTGGCCCTGCTTGATTGGGACCATGTCGGTAACAGTTGCCCCCAACTTGGGGGATGGCGTTGATGTCATCGTCCGAGTTCCGACCGACCTTGCTCTCAGCTTTTTCTCCTTATCCCGGGGTTTCTTAAGCGTTGGGGCGCGCCACGTAGCCTTTTAGACGGTTACCGAGGCAACGTGGGTCCTGTCGGTTACTCTAGGCTTTAAAAGGCTTTTTCTGGAGCCTTCTCCCCACTTCTTCATCTTTCTTCTCACACTTTTCCCTCACCGACTCTGCCTCCTGCTCTTCCTTCGCTGCTGCGAGAGTTTTGCGCCTGTGCTCTCTCCTGTTCCGCCGCTTCCCTTGTTTCTTCAACAGGTAAGCCTTATGCTCTCTCCCTTTTTTCGTGCCATGATTTTCTTTTGGCCATGCTTGCAGGAGCGGTGAGGGGCGTTTTTAGGCGCCCTTCATGTCGCTCTAGGCGGCGCCGCCCCATATCCCTATAGTAGGGGACCACCCTGAATTTTGTTCTTCCCTCTCTATTTTGAATTTTTCGCGCTTAAGTTCTTAGGATTTTTCCGTGGTGGTTCCCTTGTAGGATCTTTAATGGAGACTAGGTTTGTGATCCCGGACTCTTTAGACAGTGATCTCGTGGCTCACTTCTCTTCCGAGGTGGTAGGAGTTCGGAGCGTTATGAATGAGAGGATGCTGGAGCGGTACGGGGAGTCTCCTATGTTTCCTGTCGCTGAGCTAGCCAATCGCCACGAGATCGTACTCCCGGGGAGGGAAGAGAGGATTTGTGGGAGACCCCAAGAGGGGGAAAGGGACTTCCTGTGGATGTACGACACAGTGTTATCACGGTTGAGGGTTCCTCTCCCTTTCTCGGAGTTTGAGGTTGCTATTTTCAATAGGATGAACGTGGCGCCTTCGCAGCTGCATCCGAACTCGTGGGCTTCGCTCCGGGGCTTCGAGTTGGTTTGCGATTTTTTGGGAATCCCCCTGTCTCAGCGGGTATTCTTTTCTCTCTTTATGTTGATGACTTATCAAGGGAAAGACAAGAAACCGGCAATGGTGTCCCTCCGAGCAGTAGTTAATAGGAAGTGTTTTGGCACATATGAGGAGTCTTATCATAATTTTAAGACTCAATATTTCAAAGTGAGGGCCAAGCCGGGATCTTCCCCCTTCTTTCTGTCTTCCGATGGTGCTCCGCGGTTTCCTTTGTATTGGCAGTGCTCCTATTCTTCCCCGACCTATCGTTCCAGGAATCTGACCCCGGTAGAAGCCTCGATCGTGAAGTTCTTTGTTGATACTTGGGGCCGTAAATCTAACTTCCGAACTTGCGATTTATTATTGACGTTCCTCTGAAGGATGCCAAATCCTATATAGGTCTTTTCAGGGCTTTCGTACTTTTTGCTGTTTTCTTTGATTGCTCTTGTTTTTCTTACTAATGTGTGCTATGCTTTTGCAGAGATGTCTTCCAAAAAGAACCTGGCGCTTCTTCGCTCCTTAACAAAGGCGGCATCGACTATCACGGAGCCAACCGTGGAGGAGCCCGAGCCCAACCTCGTGGAGCCTGGTTCCTCGGGTGCTAAGGGGAAGAAACGCAAGGCATCCGAAGATCCGGAACTCGTGTCGCGGACCTCTCCCATGATGTCGTGAGGTTAGGGGCTGAAGTTGCCGGGGTTAGATCCTGGGGAGGTTTTCCTTCCCTTTCCCTCCTTGCTCCCAACTTTCGATTCAAGGAGTTCATGGCGGGCATCTGCAATATGTCCTTCCGGCGACATGTCCGTCAGAGGGATCCTTCCGAGTACCTTTCCCGCCTTGAGGAAGACTTGGTGAAGGCTGCCGGCTTCCTCCATTGCTATCAGGAAAACATAGCGGAAGCTCCGGCCCTTCGAAGCCAGGTCGACGCCCTGGAGTCCGAGAAGAAAGGTTTGGAGGAGACCTTGAGGACCAAGGAGAAGGAGCTCGGGAACGAGGTTTCTGTTCTTAAAGGGAAGGTGCAGGAGCTGGAAGGGAAAGTGAAGGCCCTGGAAGAGGAGAAGACTACCTTGGCTGCTGGTAAGGCTAAGTTCGAGAAGATGTTAAAGGAGTCTGAGGCCGACCGGGCTACTGTGGTTAAGGCCTGGACTGCTAGCTCTTCCGATATCTTCTCGAACGTGCTGGCCCAAGTCCGGGTGTTGATCGGACCAGACGTTGACCTTTCCCAGGTCGGAATCTTCCGCCATGTGGTTGATGGGCGCATAGAAGATATCCCCGAGGAGGATTCGGATTAGACTTTTTAGTATTTTTCTCTTATCTTTTTGTAAGTCCCCTCGGGGCCCCTCTTGTACTTTTCTTTAATGGTGTATTTTATTTTGCTTTGGTGAAATTTTGCTTTCTTGCTTCTTTGGTTGTTTTTCGTGTGAGAGTCAGTTTTCAAGTTCGGGTAGATTTAAGATTACGGATTCGGATACACTAACCATGAATTCGTGTTTCTTTTCATTCCGCCATGTGTTGTTGCCCCCAAAACGGGTTGGATAACGGGAACGTATGCGAGACGTTTGAGTAAGTCCGCGGTTATGCAGGATGTTATTGTAGGGGCAATGGCCGCGCTACGCGTAGGCCTATGAAGCTTATGAAGCATTTTAAAACCGGAGGGATCTCGGGTGCGGCTTTCCTCGGTTATAATGAAATGCTGCGCTTACGCGTTGGCCTATGAAGCCTATGAAGCATTTTAAAACCGGAGGGAGCTCGGGTGCGGCTTTCCTCGGTTATCGGGCGAGGAGCCCATTGCAAATAATGAAGTATTAGGGATTTTGAAAATTGAGAGCATTTGTATTGATAGAGTCCGGTGGCTATTTGTCCAGCCGGTCCACGTGGCCGGGCCTCGTTAAAACCTTCCCGGAAAAACCCATTGGGAAAAACCCGGGTAAGGAAAAAGAGTACCTTGACGTGGATTTTGGTTACATGATTATACAAAGTATTTGCGAAGGTTGATAGCATTCCATGTCCGAGGGACTGCTTTTTGTTCTAAAGTGCATAGCTTGTATGCCCCTTTTCCGAGGACCTGAACTACTTTGTATGGTCCTTCCCAATTTGGAGCGAGCTTCCCTTGTCCCGGCTTTGGAGGTCCGATATTGGCTCTCCTGAGTACTAGGTCTCCCTGATCAAATCTTCGCTGTCGAACGCTCCCGTCATATCTCCGGGCAATTCGTCTTTTTAGTTCCATCTCGTGGATGTGGGCGCTTTCTCGGATTTCGGGAAGAAGGTCGAGTTCTTCCCTTCTCCGCTGGGGATTGTCATCTTTTGAGTAGAGGATGGTCCGGAGTGTCGGTTCTCCTATTTCTACCGGGATGACGGCTTCTGACCCATATGACAGTCAGAATGGGGTTTCCCCCGTAGAAGAGTGTGGCGTTGTTCGTGATGCCCATAGAATGCTCCCCAGCTCGTCAGCCCACAGTCCCTTGGCTTGGTCCAGTCTTCTCCTTAGGCCCTGGAGTATGACCTTGTTTGCTGCCTCGGCTTGTCCATTTGTTTGGGGGTGTTCAACGGAGGTGAAGTGATGAGAGACCCCGAAGTTTTCTAACAAGCTATGCGAACTTGCTGTCGGTAAATTGAGTGCCGTTGTCCGTAATAACTTTCCGAGGGACCCCAAATCGGGTGAAGATGTTTCTCCATACGAACTTTCGGCATTGTGCTGAAGTGATGGAAGCGAGTGGTTCTGCTTCTATCCACTTCGTGAAATAGTCGATACCGACTATAAGGAATTTGAGCTGCCCCGGAGCTGTCGGGAAAGGGCCGAGGATGTCAAGTCCCCATTGGTCAAAGGGCCATGGGGCGGTGATTGCAGACATTCTTTCGGCTGGGACAATATGGAACTTTGCATTCTTCTGGCACTTGTCACATTTCTTGACGAATTCCTTGGCGTCCTTCTTTATTGTTGGCCAATAATACCCTGCTCGGAGAGTCTTGAGCGCGAGCGATTGTCCTCCAAGATGCTGACTTCCGATGCCCTCATGGATTTCCCGAAGAACATACGTGCTCTGGGTTGGGCCCAAACATTTGAGCATTGGTTGGGAATGGCTTCTTCTGTAGAGGACCCCGTTCATCAAGGTGTAGTAAGGAGCTTCATGCCGGATTTTGGCTGATTTCTGTGTATTGTCCGGCAATGTTCCGTGTTCGAGAAAACATTTTATGTCCGAGGTCCAATCTGCCCCATCGTCGATTGTTTGCACCCGTCCCTTCGCGATGGTCGGAACTGCGAGGTTTGTTATGATGAGGTCATGGTTATTTCCTCCAGGCTTTGTCTTTGGCTTGACTTGGACAGGACGTCGGCCCTGGAATTTTTTTCTCGGGGAATGTGCAGTACCTCGACCTTCCCTATGTCTGCGATTCGTTCCTTGACGAGCTCCAGGTACTTCTTAAGGCGTGGTTCTTTGGCGACATAGTCTCCCGAAACGTGAGAGGCTACGATCTGTGAGTCGGTGAAAACTTGGAGCTTTTGTATGTTCATTTCTTGGGCCAGACATAGCCCGGCGAGGAGGGCTTCATATTCGGCTTGGTTGTTAGAGGTAGGGAACTCGAAGGTGATGGACATTTCTACCATTGTACCTCCTTCCTTTTCCAACATAACTCCCGCTCCACTCCCTTTTTGATTGGACGATCCGTCTACGTAGAGCTTCCATTGTTCGCTGCCCGTATCGTCCTCGCAGGTGGTCCATTCCTGGACGAAGTCAGCCAGCGCTTGTCCCTTGATAGCTGTTCGGGGTTCGTACTGGAGGTCAAACTTCGGACAATTCCACCGACCAAGAGATCATTCTTCCTGCAAGGTCGGGCTTTTGCAAGATTTGTCGGATTGGCGCGGTGGTTCTCACTCGGATGGGGTGGGCTTGGAAATCTTGTGAGCCTTCTTGTCGCTAGGACAAGTCGGGCGACTTTTTCCAACTTCTGGTAACGCAGCTCTGAGTCCCGTAGTGCCTTGCTGGTGAAATAGATAGGGGTCTGGGTTCCGTTGTCTTCCCGTAGTAGCGCTGCTCCCACGGCGTGGTCTCCGACGGATAGGTACAAGATAAGCTCTTCTCCGTTTGCGGGTTTAGAGAGGACGGGCGGGGTGGCTAGATATTCTTTGAAGTGCTGAAAAGCATCTTCACATTGCTTGGTCCAAACGAACTCGGAATCCTTTTTCAACAACTCAAATAGTGGTAAAGACCTGAGGGCTAATTGGGAGAGGAAACGGGATAAGGCGGCGAGGCGGCCAGTCAGCTTTTGAACTTCTTTCTTGCTAGTGGGTCTTCTCATGTCAATGATAGCTTGGCATTTGTCGGGGTTGGCTTCGATTCCTCGGTGAGTCAGCATGAAGCCAAGGAATTTACCTGCGCCTACGGCGAAAGCGCACTTAGCCGGATTAAGGCGCATTCCGTGCTTCCTGAGGCATTGGAAGATGGCCCCGAGATCTGGAAGCAGCCGCCCTGTGTGAAGCGTTTTGACGAGCATGTCATCAATATAGACTTCCAAGGTTCTTCCGATGTGGTCATTGAAGACTTTGTTCATGAGGCGCTGGTATGTAGAGCCGGCGTTTTTGAGGCCGAAGGGCATCACTTTGTAGCAGTAGTTCGCCCTGGGCGTGATGAATGCAGTCTTCTCTTCATCCTCTGGGTGCATGGGGATCTGATTGTATCCGGAGTAAGCGTCCATGAAAGACAGTAGTTGGAATCCGGAGGCTGAGTCAACTAGTCCATCTATGCTTGGTAGCGGATATGGGTCCTTGGGGCATGCTTTGTTGAGGTTGGTGTAGTCGACACACATCCGAAGCGTCCCATTCGCTTTCGGAACCATGACGACGTTGGAGAGCCAGGTGGGGTATTGTACTTCTCGGATGAAACCAGCAGCCAATAGCTCGTCGGTTTGTCTGATCACTTCATTTTCCTTATCGGGAGCCATCCTTCTCTTTTTCTGTGCGACGGGCTTCGAACCAGGATATACCGAAAGTTGATGGCAAACGGTTCTCGGATTCACCCCGGGAATCTCAGAGGCTGTCCATGCGAAGACATCAGAATTTTTTCGGAGGAAAGCAGTTAGTTCGGACTTGACTGCCGGTGGGAGATCTCCGCTTATCTTGGTGACCTGCCCTTCTCCTCCAATTTGTATCTCTACGAGGTCCCCCTCGGGTTCTGGTCTTCTTCCGTCACCATGGTTCCGGACATCGAGGTCGATGACAGAGACCTTGCGATGTTCTCCCGTGTTTCTGCCAACGTCTAGGCTCGCGTTGTAGCATCTTCTAGCTGTTTCCTGGCTGCCTATGATGGTTACAATTTGTCCGGTGCTGTTGTGGAACTTCATCACTAAATGAACTGTGGAGACAATGGCTCCGAGCTTGTTAATTGATGGCCGACCCATTATGACGTTGTATGCTGATGGTTTCCTGAGGACCAGGAAGTCTACCGGGACAGTCTTGGCCAGCGGAGACCTGCCAACTGTTACATGCAGAGTTACATAACCATCCGGTCGCGCCCGTTCCCCCGCGAATCCGACAAGGTCTTCGGGATAGGCCTTCAAGTCAGCGTCGGTTAAACCTAACTCGTCGAATGCCTGCCGGAAAAGGATGTCAGCGGAGCTACCTTGGTCAACCAATACCCTTCTGATTTCAGCATTGAGCGCCATGATGGAGATGACCATTGGGTCATCGTGGCCCCGTATTATGTCGGGGTGGTCTTCTTCTGAGAAGGAGATTGGCTTGAAGCGTGGGGTCTTGTTCTGGCTCGGCCCGTCAACTCTCATGACCTCTTTTAAGGCTCTTTTGCGGGAAGTCTTGGAGAGGCCACCTCCGGCGAAACCTCCTGCGATGGTGTGAATAGTGCGCGTTGCTGGCTCCGTCCTTGATTCTCTTCGGGGCTCGGGATTATGTGGTCGCCTGGCTGGTCCTTTGGCCTTCCGATCTGATTCTCGGAGTCCCGGATGGCCGCTTTTACGGGGCTTCTTTGGGTGGCCACGATTTTGCTAGCCTCCTGCTCGATAAGTTCTTCGATTAGTCCCTCGGATCTCGGCAGTCCTCCGTGCGGTGTCCGTGATCTGCGATGGTACTCGCAGAGGTGGTTCTGCATACCATGGGTTTCCTTGAGGGGTGCAGGACGCGCCAGGCTTCCCGTGGCGTTTACTTCTCGGAAGATCTGGGCCAAGGAAACCCTGAGCGGAGTGTATTCCAGGTAGCGACCTCCTTTCGGAGCCCTATGGTCTTTGCGCGGCTTTTCATCTCTCTTCGGGCTTACCCTTGAATGATCGCGTCTGCTTGTCAGCCTCAGCGCCTCTTCTAGGTTGATGTATTTTTCGGCTCTGGTTTGCAGCTCCTCCAGGGTCCTGGGCTCTTTTTTTGCTAACGAACGCTGAAAGTCTGCGGGATTAAGTCCTCCGACCAGGGTTATGAGGGCCGTCTGGGGTGTGAGGTCCCTGATCTGGATAGCTTCTTGGTTGAAGCGCTCCAAGTAACCGCGCAGGGTTTCTCCTGAAAGTTGACGAAAGCCGAGGAGGCTGGTTACGGATTTGACTTTCGTCCGACTTGTGGTGATCTGGGCCAAGAAAGCGAGAACTAAGGTCGGAGGTGGTGGATCGACCTTGGTGGGAGCTGGGTGAACCATGTGAGGGCGGACTTCTGCAGCGTCAATGGAAAGGCTTTACACCGGATGGGATCCGCTGTTCCATCCAAAAGCATCCTTGTCCGGAATGCATCAAGATGCTCTTGGGGGTCAGTGGTCCCGTCATACTGCTTGATGTCTGTGGGTAGTCGGAAAGTAGCCGGGACTGGGTACCTCATGATCATGTCATCCAGAGGCGTTTCCGAACCATCAGACGCTTCGGGGACCGCCGCGCTTTCAGCTTTATTCTCGTGATTCAGATTGGAGGTCGTGGGGAGTGAGGTTGGGATTCTTCGATCTTCATTTTCCGACGTGACATTTCGGCCCTCGGGGTCGTAGGAGTCTTCTCTCCGGCAATAAGCGGGGTTCGTCTCCCTCCGAGATTGGTCTTCTTGTGCTGCACGCAACCTTTCTTCAAGCTCCCAGATTTTTTCGTCTCGCCTTCTTAGCCTCCTGTCCATTTCGTCGACCGGCACATAGTCCCTCCGCCGCCTCTCTTCATGCCTTTTTGTGCGTTCCAGTTCTTGCTCGAGGCTCATCATCCTTGCTTCTTGATCGCGAAGCAGGCTTAATATTTCCTGATAAGGGAGGTTGCTGTCCTTGGGGATCTGAATGGTGGACAGCAAGCGGGTCTTGTTGTGCTCCCCTTCTGGTTCCTGGAGGGCTTTTCCTGACCTTTGTTCTGATTCCCCAGTGGCGGAACCGGAAGCCGATGCGGTGAGGCCATCCTGAGGCTGGGACGAAGGTGGGGCTGAGGGGCCTGCCCTCGAGATGGGAGGTCCGCCGCCTTCTCTGACGATCTGGCCAGTTGTTTTGGTCCTGGCCATCGTTGATCTGAGGAAGTTTGATGGGGTATGGTTGTGATAGCGGCGGTTGGGGTGGGTTTTGATATGGTTGAGGGGTGGAGTTATTGCTTCGTGATAGGTATAGAGTTGAATATTGGGGAGGCTGGTGATTGAGCTTGTGTGGTGTACAGCAGTCGTATAGCGGTTCGTTCCCCGGCAACGGCGCCAATGTTACCTCAGATGAGATAACTCCAGGTTCCGGGGCTATTCACGGTGGTAGCTCCGGGATCCGTGGTGGGGTGCCTGCAAAGCACTCCAACGCCCAAGTCAGGATGTGTGGGATACTGTAGAAGGTGGAAGAATCACATACCTGGTTTCGTCCCTCTTGCATGTTCTTATACCCGTTTTTAGGGCTGGGGTGTACCGTACGGAGGGCATTCCAATCGTCTTGATGAGTCAGATCAGACTGGCGGAAGGCCAATCGTCCAAGCAGCCGTACGGTACGGACGTTAGAAGTTCGGAGGATTCCCATCGGAACTCGGAACCCCTGACACGGACGAATGTAGTCTAGGTTTCCCTCGTTATGTATCCGAGGTGTAGAGGGGTCCGACCTGTCTGTACTTCATTCCGCTTTGGCGATCCAGACTCCACCGCTTGATGGGCTCCAGAGTTCCCGGCGTCCGCTGATTCTATCTCATTCCATCATCATTCCGATCTTGGCCCTGCTTGATTGGGACCATGTCGGTAACAAAAATAGATGTTTCAGCCTCTGTGGCACTGTTCTTGGCCATACACTTGTGAGATTTACTTGTGATAGAGATTTAAATGGAGATGCAAAATCAACAAGTAGTGTTCTGGATTTCAGGCAATTGTTTGAAGAATAATGCTTATATATGTAATTTTTGCAGCCAAGATGAACAATCCTATTAATGTTGCTTTCGAAGAAAAGCTACAATATGGTAAAAGAAATGGATGAAACAAATCAATTATTAGCTACAATATGGTAACAGAAATGGATGAAACAAATCAATTATTCAATGTCTATAAAATTTGTCAATTGGTCGACTCAATTCCGAGCAATGATTTCAATTATAATTTCATCGTGTACTTATTATTTGAACTATGCCCAAGGATCAACATGACCCAGAACTTGGCACAGGAATCTCTCATTTTGTGAGTTCCGTCCCACAATTAATGTTGAACAAAGGAGAGCAAAAGATGCTCAATCATGGAGAACAACTATATTCTGTGTCATGGAAATTGATTTAACCAATCAGCTGAACAACAAAGTACAATACAACAGTAAGAGAAAAGAAATGGATAAGATTAAAACTAAAGATCCAGTGCTACTGTCCTTTGTTAAGAAAGTGCCCAATGTTTTGGTGGCCACATGGAAGTTGAACACAAAAATAGATTAAAAAAAAATGAAATTCGTTTGCACACGATGCCTCGTGGGCAGGTGCTCCCTTTGCACCTTGTGTATGTGTCAACAATGCATGAAAGCAGAAGTTAGTAGAATACAGCAGTTAAGCATGTGGGGCTTGGAGATATTTTAAGAATAATTATGTGTATAATCAAATTATATAATAAATGGATATTATATATCTTATCATCAGTAGATATAATAAATGAATATAATGAATGTGGGTCACTCATCATATCTAATGATAATAAAATATGTGGTATATATTTATTATATAATTTTATTATACACGTAATAATAATATTAATATGAATCGGTGAAGTCCTGTGGGTACAAATTAGGGAACCATCAATGTAACATGGGTCTGAACTAGCCACGAGAATATAAAACTCTGTTTGGGAATAATAACCACAGACAGTCACCCTAGGGTCGGAATACCCCATTTTGTTACATATTATTATTATTATTATTATTGTTGTTGTTGTTGTTGTTGTTGAGCCTATGGAGTTATTTCTCAATATTCCTTCTTGTTGGATCATATGAAGACAAGGCGCCCCTGATGTGTCCCTTTGCTTACCATGGCTTTGAAACTATGACGTGGCATAATCTCCACGAGGAAATAGAAAGGATGAAAAATGGGTACGGCTCCTATGGACGTGCCTCGCGACACAACTTGATCAGTCTCAAACACGAAAATATTCTTAAATGCTTTTAGTGAAAGAGACAAATTTTGCTCTATAGATCAAATTAATTTTATGAATCACTATTATTGTCTTCTATTTTTCTTACATTTTCAATGTAACAACTGGTGTATTGATGGTTAATAATAAATAGTATAGAACAAAACTTTTCTTTCTACTTAAGGGCATCCACGAACTTCTCCCCAGTCTCTTGAGATTGCAGTAGTAGCCTTTTAACTACTTCATTTAAGCAGCCATAACTAATTGATCAGCGATATGGATGTCTTCAGTTGTTTATGTATTTTTCTAACATCAACTTGAGGTAATGAGACTCAGTAGAAGAGAGCTCGTTAGGAGAAGGAAAAATGGAGCTCTTTAGTAAAATGGTGTTTGTAGCCAAGTGAGAAAAAGCCTCCTTTGAACCGTATTCCTTGATGCATTTTACAGTGCATGTGTCATTAATATAGGGCAAGTGTCAGGATGAGATAAGGAGTTTGAATAAGAAGGTTTTAGCAAGATTGACGACAGGGCAATTATTCCTATTTGCATAGCAGGGTGGGTTTGGGCTAGGCAAACGAGGAATCTAGACGGATCATAACTAGCACTAAAGAATGAAAAGACTTTAACTAACATAGTTAATGGTCATTTTAACCCGTTACTTTATATTTGTGAGTCATTTTATTTCTTAATTTTTAAAATGAGTTAAATTCGTTCTTGACATTATAAAATGTGAATCATGTTAGTCTTTCGATTCACTTTTATTTAATATTTCATCAATCAAATAATTAATAGGTAATTTTAAATGGTACGTTAATATAATATTTGTTTTTTGAAGTAAAATAACATTTAAAATAATTCATTGGTATCTAATATTACATAAAAGAAATTATTTTATAATTTAAAATGAAAATTTAAATGACTCATTTTGTATAATTTTAGACACCAAAATGAATTATTTTAAACTCTATTATACTTCAAATGATATAAGGTATGTGAATGTATCATTTAAAATTATCTATCATCATTTAATTAATAGAATATTAAATAAAAATGAGTTAATGGACTAAAATGACTCACGTTTTGTAATATTATAGACTAAATTGATTCATTTTAAAAGTTAAGAATTAAAATAATTCAAAATATAAAGTCAAAGAGTAAAATAAGCATTAACTCTAACTAATTATTAAGATTTCTAGTCAACTTGAGCTAAAATAAGTGCCCGTAGTGGAGTGGATCGAAAACACAGGAAAATAACACAATCCCAATCTACTACTGTAAGGAGCAAAGAGGCCTGAGAGCCAGAACATATTGCAAGGTGCTGAGAGCATACTCTAGGTGCTCACATGGTCCTTCGATGTTTTATTTTAGACCAAATCGTGATTGCGAAAAGCCTTATAAAAATTATTCAGGAAAGGCGAAAAAATCTTGTTCATATTAGCTTGGAAAGCTGAAGGTGCTATTGGCGGGCCCAAGGGCATCACAAGTAACTCATAATGACCATTATGAGTTCTAAATTCAATTTTAAGAAATCCATTTCCTTCATTTGGATTTGACAATAACTCGATTGCAAAAGGAATTTAGAGAATAAGGTTGTACTTTGGAGTTCATCTAGCGATGACAATGGGATCGGGCGGAGAGTAGTCCCACTCTGTCTCACGTTGTAGAGTTCCCTCATCCCCTTCTCCATTTCCTATGTCAAGGTAAAATTCTCCATCTCCTTTCCCTATGGATCACCCTGGCTCTCCAGCATGGATACCCCAATAAAGGTTTAAAAAATTCTTTAAAAAAAAACTATTTAAGCAAATTAATTGGCTTAAAAAAACTCTTAAAAATAATAACATAAAGTCAATACAAGTCTCACTACTCATAGTCTTACATCATTATCAACAAATTTACAAATTTTAAATCAAGTCACAATATATCACTATAACATCATAATTAAGGGTGTTCACGGCCCGAGTTAGCCCGCCAACTTGACATAACCCGAAGCTTATTGAGTGGATTCATATCTTAAAATTTGACCCAGTACATACACTTTTCAGGCTGGGTTTGGATCATATTTCGGGTTGATCTGATATGGCCCGACATCAAATAAATCTTATAAAGATATATATTTTTTATAATGATTAGTGATAAATTATAAGATTTTATAGTTCAGTTAATATATTTTATATAACTTATTTTTTTTTATTAATGTTGTTTGTTTTGAAATATAGATGATAAAATATCTCTTAAGTTTTGTTCTTACTTGAAAAACTTTATAACTTTAGTATGTATAATGTTTAAATCCTCATATGTTATTTGAAGGTTGATTAGCCTAGTTTGACTCGGTACTAGTCGGGTCATTATTGGGTCAAGTTTGGGTTCAAAAAATTGGCTCAATCAAAAAATGGGGTCGGGTTTGGGTTTAATCTAACCCGACTTAACCTGTCTCATGTATACCGCTAATCATAATAAACAACCAATGAAATGAAAGAGTCCAACACAAAACATCATTAATAAAACACTTAGACCTTGTTTAGCACGCTGGATAGTTTAAAATCTGATAAAATAATGTCTGATAAATTTTAATACTATACAGTGTTTGGAGTGACACTATATAAACACTGTCCTATATAAGATAATCCTATCATGTGTTTGGTGACACATTGTATAAGATAAAAAATCATGTTTTAACAAAAATACCCTTTATTTATGAATCAATATATTTATTCAATATTTTTATATTATACTAAAATTCAAGACTTGGAAAATTAATATAACACAGATCCGAGACTTGAAAAAACTGATGGACAATAATAAAATTAACAATTAATATCAAATTTATAATTTTTATATTATTTTGAGTTTAAAAAACTAAATCCATGCAAACATTTTGGAAAAAAAAACCTCATCAAAAGTGACATAGTAATAAAATCATTTAGAATTTTATTGTATATTAATTTTTAGCAAATAAAATCTTCCCAGAACTTCAAAAAAAAAAAAAAAAACTCATGACCAGGGATATATCTTGTAAAAAAAAATTTAAGAAGTGAGGGTCATAATTGTCTCATATGTTATTGAATTTATTTATACATGTGAAATATTGAATTAGTCCAATTCAACTTCAAAGTCTTGATAAATAACCACAAATATTGTTAGTCACATCGCATAGCCTGTAGAAATACCTTAAGTATGTACAAAATTTCATAGTAAGTAAAAACCATTAATTTATAATAATAAGTACTTTCAAACAAAAGAAAATAAGTTCCAATAATCAGTATATTGAAATTATTACCAAGTAATGCAATTTGTAGGTTGTTGCATATATATCCAAGTCTAGTTCTAATTTTTAAATACTTAGCTTTTCCCTTTCTCACTAGTTATCATAAAGCAAATCCTTCCCAAATTAGATACCACTAATTTTCTTTGAGCGAATTCTTCATGAATGCGACTCTATGTGCACCTTGATACACCCAAAATAGATGCACCAATGGAGGGTCATGCATAAGCAAACGAATTGCCTTGTCCTACTCTTTTGGTGTGAGAACATCCATTTTGGTCAATACATCAATAACTCTCCTTGAATCTTCAAAAAGTTCTCTTGCAACCTTCACACCTTCAGCCATAGATTTTACACTTTCAGCCACTTTAGTAATTCTATCGGCAGATTTTCCAAAAACTTCTACAAGTTAACTAACAAACTTTTCCATACTATTAGCTAAGATATTTTCCCCTCTTGACCTTTTTCTCACTCTTTGATTTGCAAAATGCACAATTTTATTGTTGTTCTTATTTTGATTCATGGACATCGATTAAGTGACGTCTTGAATGTCATCATCACTCAGCTTAAAAGCATCTTCAAAAAGTTCATTATTACCATGAGTGTGCTCCTCTTTGTCTAAATCCTCAATTACATTAGTAGGAGCTTCAGTATTTTTTCTAGTTACACAATCCTTTTCAAAGATTACCATCAATAGATCAAGGTAAGGAAATGTTTTGCTCCTATATGTCTTCAAGATTGCATCTTTCTGTATGTAAAAAAAAAAAATACACAGTGTTCAAATTAATTGATTAAAAATAAAATAAAGGGGAAGAAAACATATGATTCAATCCATTAAAAGAAATATAAAACCTTATTCACTTGGATGTAGGCATTCCATACATCATCACTATCAACTAAAACATTTTTTTTGACATCATCCAATCCAAAACCATGCATGTTATTACCATATTCTGTTTTAAGCCTCCTCATCATGGACTCAATACGTGGTTTCACCTTTAGGCCCACCTGAAGAAATTTAGCTTCTAACCTTTGTTCCAACCATTTAAAAGTACAATTTTTAAATTTCCCAGCATCAACCTTTTGGTTTAAAGTAACAGCCTCTTCTAGTAAACATAGTAATGCATTAAACTTTTCATCACTCCAATTCCTACATTCTCCTTTAACTTTGACAACTTGTTGAGTACTTTCAAATGTCATACCTATCAATAGAGAATACATGTGTAGAACACAAAAACAAATAACTAGATTCAAATTGTAAATAAATAAAATGATGTACAAATTACAAGTACTTTTATAAGTTAATACACAAAAGTCATGCCAAAGTACATCATCAAAATATCAACGTACATATCAAGCAACTAAAAATTATAAAAGCACATAACAAATTTACGATACAACCAAATTAAACCCAAAATAAAACATCAAGGCTACATATAACTTCAATGAGCATCCAAGCATTATACATTTCATTTTCCAATTAATCTCTTTAAGTACTCCAAGCTTCACTTCATTTGGCATGTTATCCAACTTTATTTCTAACGGATCTACAAGCATCCCCCTTCTAATCAAATTATGCAATAAGCAACAAGCAATAATAATTGGATTATGAGTTTTAATTGGATAATAACTTGGACTCCTTAAAATTGCTCAATGCATCTTCAACAACCCAAATGTTCTTTCTATCACATTTTTAGCTTGAGCATGTTGCTTATTGAATATTTCTTTAGGAGTTATTGGAACATGTCCATGTCTCCATTTAATAATATGGCAACAGGTTCCCCATAAAGGGCAAGAGACCCATCTCCATTAGTATGTCTAGCATCTATGTAACATCCCCAATTTTTCTTAATATAGTATTGCTTTATTATAGTTTTTTTTAGAAAGTATGAGGATTTTGTTTAAGCAAGAAATATTTAAAAATAGTCATTACAAAAAAAGAAATGTTTAATTAAAATATACAAGACTTAGCATCAAAATGTAAAATATTTAATTATTCCCTTGGATTTTATTAAAATTAGAAAATGCCACTAAATAATAGAAAATAAGCTTATAACATAATTAGCTATAGAAAAAGCCAATATAAGTTTTAGAAAAGCTTAAAAGAGTATAAAACTTATGATGAAAATTATAAATACACTTTAAACATAATTTTAATGATAAATATCAGTATTAAGTAAATTTTTATAATATTAGTATAATTACATAAAAACAACCTAACTTAGGGTATAAAATAAAAACCGAAAAATCCTAGAAAAACAACTCTAGGTCACATTAAAATTTTTTAACTAACTTATAATATTAGACAAAGAGGACCACGAAATGAGACTCTTCATTAGACCATGGATAGTGTTAAAAATCATTTTTTGATATTTAATTAATTAATTTTAATTTAATTAAAGCTTAAATAATCACTTAAGCTTTAAGATAATTTTCTTAAACCTTGATTAATCTAACTAATAATCTTATATCAGTTAATCAATACCTAGATCAGCCACTTGGAATAAAAAGGAAAATATGTTTGAAAAATGAATTAAATTGTCAACCTTTCGTATCACAATTTTTCAAAAAACCTACCAAACTTTGACTAAAAATTTCAAACATGGTAAGTTTGTCCCCTTATCATATTGGACAACTCAAAAAATTGACATGGGCTGCTATAAAAAAAATATATTTTATTGTAGATAATTAATTATTTTAATTAACTCAAAATAGACCCAATTAAGGTAAAAATATATTGAAATTACTAAAAATTATAGAAAATTCGTAAAAAAATTATAGATAACATATAAATAAAGTAGAAACATGTTTTTGATAGTAGATTAAGAAAATATACTTTTTATATGATTATTTAATTAATTACCTAGTATATGTAACTTTAAGATAAAATTTTAAATATACAAAATTTGTCATAATCATTTAAGACACCTTGCCACCTACCATAACTTTATTAGAGATAAAATTCAAACTTAGAGGCTGCCAAGATAAGATAAGAATAATTTAAAAATATTTAAATAAATTATTAATTAATTAATTCCTAATAATGCAAATAATTAATTCCTAATACCAAAAAAAATGAAAATAATTATAAAAAATTATATAAATTTCGTGAATCCTTGTATTATATCTCTAATAATCTAATGAAGATATTTAAAAATAAATTAAGTCATTTACTAATTAATTAGCTTAATTAAGATTGACTAGTTTAAGTAATTTTGCTTTATTTTGAATAATTCATTATTAAATTATATGTAAAAATATTAAAATGTACTAAATGTCTTTAAATCATGTCATTAACATTTTAGTATGTCTTTAAGTGATAATTGAGAATTTATTAAATTATTTAGTATTAGTTTTAATATTTTACTAATGAAACTAACTAAATATGACAAATAAATTATAAAATTAATAATATTTTAATCCTAGACTTTTTTCTATAAATAGGACACCTCTAAACACAACTCCACACTTCATTTTTCTGCCCAAAAACTATCAAAAATGTGTAGTCATTATTCATCTTCATTTACTTCATTTTTACACCAAAAACACTTACAAAATTTTAGTAAAACACCTCCAAATTATCATCTCTTCTTATCACCATCTACCATCAACACTTCCCAGCCTTTATACACAAATCTTAGCCCTTAGAAAAGGTTTAGAAAAGTTGAAGAAGTTGCTGGTCTAGCCTTGGTGTAGCAAAGTTTCTAAAGCTCTAAGAACAAGTAGGGGTTTCTTTCACTTATAAGCTTCATGTATGATTTTCTTGTATGTTGTTATGCTATATGATATTCAAAGCTTATGTTATTGTCTTTAATATCTTTGAATGATTTAAAGATGGTGCCATAAAACATTTAATCTATGTGTATATGATGCATATTTATTTGTCTAATTATATGATTGAAAATTGTGATTTAAGATCATTTTAAATTTTGATTATGCTTTCTTCAAATATTTAGATATTGTATGAAGTTGTTTTAATATGTTAATCCATTTATATTTTTTTTTAATAAAGCTTTGTCCACAAGTTATCAAAATTTTAAGGTGATATAGTTTGATCTCATTATGTATTTGATTGTGAAACATTTTTTTTATTTATGAAAAGTGTTTTTTTTAATCCATTATAATAAATAGATTCTCAACCTTTGAGCATATAATATTTAGCTTGGTTTATGTGTTATATTTCTCTTGGGACCATTAAGACTTAATAAGATATAAAGGACATTAAAATACATTTATGTTAATCATAACCTTTGTTATGAACCTTGAACTATGGACCTTGGACTATGAACCTTGAACTATAAATATTTGACTTGATTATACATTTATTAATATTAAGGAATATTGTTTACAAATATTTAAATTTAAGGTCCCATTAGGAACATGGTATGTAAACTAGCTAGTTTCTTGCTTGAAGTGATTTTCTAAAGCTTGGGTATAATTTTGACTAACTCTTTTTATATTTCTTGAAAGGTTCCATGCTTCTTTTATTTGCTCTATGATTATATCCTTAAATACATAAAAATATTTTTACCTATGTTGAACATGTAAAAGTAATTTACCTACATATTTTCTAAAGATAGATTTGAAATAATTTTGGGTGTACTTAGGCTTATGGAATTAGTAAAGAAAATGTGACATGAATACTTGAAATTAAATTATTATATGATTTAAAACTAAGTTAAATATATTTTATTATAAAGAAAATGAGTTTATTATAATAGTATGTTTTTGTGCATCTATGATAATTATAAATAAATATGATTTTTGTTTAGGAATCTTATATTGTTTAGGCCTTATGTACAAATATAGAAAATTTTGTGGTCTATATGTGAATATGAAAGAAATTGTGGAAAATTTCTATAATTTTTATATGCATACAATATTTGCAATGTAAAATGAATAAATAAATAAGTGACACCTCGGGCCCCGCCTAGTTGCGGACAAGGACTTAGTAAACACTTAGTCTTGCAGTTGCTAAACGACACCTTGGGCCCCACCTTGAAGCGGACAAGGACTTGGTGTATGTTATAGTGACGCCTTGGGCCCCGCCATGCTAGCGGACAAGGACTTGGCATTCACTGATCTGACTAGGGGACGCCCTAGCAAGGAGAGCTCATAGATCCATTATGAAACAAACCTTGTAGACTATAGCTATTAGAAAGGAACAAGATATTATAAAAGGGAGTTTATAGTGCATTCACAATTATTTATTACATTTCTTTTACTGCACTTTTATAATAATTGATATTATGCACTTTCATCTTGCTTGACAATAGTAAAATATTATTTATGCATTTTGCTGCACTCTCACGTTATTCTTAGTATTTTTGGGATGAAATGGGACTCCCTTGGAAACATCACCCTACTGGAAGACTTCTCTCACCCCTTTTCTTTGATGTTTCCAGATAACCTGGATCGTCATCAGCAATGAACTGAATGTAGCCTTGGACTTAATTTTTAAATAATTAGATTTGATTATGTGCGCTAGATAGAATCTTTACTATCTATTGTCAGACTTTGGTTATGTTGTATTCTTGTATTAAAGTTTTTCCTTTATGTATCTTGAATATATAATATATACTGTATCCTACGCATTGATGTTGGTATTGAAGTATGTTTTCTATAGATGATGGTTGTCTAAACTGTGGGAAATAACAATTAACAAATATTAATATTATATTAGAGAAGAAGCATTCTTTGTCTTCTCAAAAAAAAAAATTACCTTTAAATTATTGGAAGAAAGTGTATTACTATGAGAATGTAATTTGAAAAGGTTCTGGCTAAGGAAAGACTTGGTATTTAAGCATGTCCACTGGGACCCATCTCTCTTTCCTGGGAGTCTACCAGATATATGATTTACAGTTAATACACATTATTTTGATATATAACTACGAATAAGAAATAATCATAGCAGTAAAAAAAAATTCTCAAATTTCAAGTTACAAATTAGTAACTAACCATTATAATATTAAAAATTAGGATGGAAGAATTAGAGTTTAGTAGGGTGTTACAATCTACCAAGTGGTACTATCCTATTTCATCAGACAAGTATATATTCAATAACAATTTTTATTATAATAAACTTAACAATTTGAATGTAATTTGTACATTCTTACCAATTGGAGCTTTAAGACCATTTCTTCAATTAATTGCATCCCGTAATACCCTAATTAACATCCAAAGAAGAACCTTCCCAACCCCGCAACACATACATAAATTTCATATATTGAGAGCATACACCTAACACATTTGTGGCAATTTGACCTTTTCAATTTCTATACTTTAGTTTGTTAGCCTCTGGAATATTAACACTAATATAGGTTCCATTTAAAGCTCTAAGACAACCCTAAAATGGATAACAAATGACTTTTAATAACACTAATTAATGTGAAATAAATACATGCCACAATGGAAAATGAAAAAGAAATCTTAGACTTCAAAAACAAATTCATACTTTAAACCATTTGCACTTATCATCAATGCAATTATCAAGAATAAGATTTGGTGCCCTAAGTGAATTTTCTTGTAATCTTAACACAAAGTTCATTATCAAATTGAAATATCTACTAATAGTTTCCTTCATTGTTGAAATTTAAACTTAATTGTGTGATTTTGGCATGATATGTGTAAAAACATAACAACTTGCTCTTCTATTGGTACTAATCCATCTTCCTTTAGCCTACTGTCAACATAAGGAAGAGAGAACAATACTCAAAATGTCTTAGTTACCATTCAAAGTTGCTCTACACAAGAAACATCATCGTTTATTAGCCTCCTTATAAATTATATGTTTGCTTCTTGCCTTACTTTTGGTCTTTGTCATCACTTTAGGGATAATCTCTCATGTTGCATTTGAGCCATGTGGTAAACATTTAGGTATGAGTTTATACATACAATTATTATCTCTAGAAAAGCTTGTTCTATAATCAAATACATTGATATCATCCTAAGGAGATCACCAATATCATTAAGCCGTCCATTTGGATCGTTTAGCCATTGATTTGGGTCAAGCCTTTTATTTAGAGCCATATCACCTAAAATTGAAAACTACTCATTAAAGAACCACATAAAAAAAAAGAAAGCTAATCATTAAAATGAAAAATTAATGCCAAGAATGTAAGGTAAGCAATCTTTTAGGTTCTGTAGCTACATACATTACATGCAGAAACTTAAAATAGTAGCTTCAATAAAACTACCACCCTACAACACTACAAGAAGATTTTATTGGTAAAGTATATTCTCATATAAGACTAAAGTGTTTCCCTTAATATGATACAAGCAAAATAACTCCAATAGTTACCAAAGTCATTTTTCTATATAAGTTTACACTATCTCAAAGTGAAAAAAACACGAAGGGAACTATCGTATACATTCATGACTACAATCATATAGTAATAGAACTTTGTAGAAAATGTAGAAAATTTTCTTAGTTCTTTCTAGCCTGAAATGTCTATTGTTTTTTCAAAATTGAATTTGATCATTATTATAATTTTGTGCCTAATCTCATGATCCAGATTATATTGTAACCTCTATATTTCAAACATTCCATATTATAAATATAGTAGCACACATATAATTACATAATTACATAATTTACTTAATTAAGAAATAGTTTCTAATAAGGATATTTTTCAATCTACCTATAGGCATTCTTTTTTCTCTCATGTCAAATAGTTGGCTCATTAACGAAGAGAACATATGAAGGTTTTGAATGAAGAAATATGTCAAACATCTAAATGGTAATTTTTTTTAATAAATTTAAACAACACAAGGATTAAATTCTCATAGCTAAGACAAACAATCCATAACAGAACATAGTAATTCGCATTTTCAAGTTGTAAGAAAAGAAAAAAAAAACTATCATTGAATATGTGCTATATTTGAACTTATGTTGTACAAAAAAAAAAGAGCTTGCGAAAACAATTTCTCTAGAAGTCAAGTTTTTCAATAAGGCAAAAAGGGGTTGCATTATGCATTTGTAGTCTTTATCTTTATGCCAAGAAAGGAGTAACATCTTTCTTACAATAAAAATATGCTTATGTTTGATTTTAGATGTGTATATATATTATTAAACATGAACTTGCTATTGTGACAAACATAAATTGCTTTATTTATGAGTCTCTAAGTTAGAACATAAATAATATGCCGTAATAAAATAGCGAAATAGCATAATTGTATTATATGATAAAAAGTCAATAGTATACATAACTATATCAAACCCTTACCCTGGTTCATGCAGGAACCTTTTAGTCGAGGTAGGATACTACTCAAAATTCATTAAAACAATAATAATAAGATTGAGTAAATTCTCTATTATTGGTTCATCAACAAGTATGGACCGTGATGCCAATACTAGCTAAGGATCTCCACAAAATAATCACTATCATCACAAAATATGTAAAAATATGATAACAACAGGAATAAGAATCAAAGATTCTTAGTAAAAAAGACACTAGTCTACTACACAATGACATTTGACTTAGTATTAAATAATTAATGTATCTTCAATTGCTTTTGAAATAATTAGCTTACTTATTCCTTTACTTATTTAACATAGTATTATGAGTGCACTTATACTTGAGAATAAAATCATAGGTTTCACTAAATAATCAATCAGTTTTTGATTGTTTGTATAATAATTAGTTTGTTTGCTTTATTACTTCTTTAATAGTTTTATTAGTAAATTTAGGCTTGATAATAGAACTAATAGAATTCCTAATACTTCTTATCTGATGTATTGCTAATGATGCAACACCTTGTGTTACCTACCTAATAGTTCAATTGATGTAGTATCTCATACTATAACCTTATAGATCACAATATTATGTTACTCTCAATGCACCACTTTCCTCAGAACGATGTAACACCTCGTGTTACAACATGACAGATCACAATCACTACAAGAAAAGTGCGAGATACCAATTCATTTACCGATGCATCCTATTTATACCGACGGGTGTACCGATAGTTACGGGGGCATCGGATCTAAGGCCGTCGATGAATATTATCAACGGCAAAAAAAAACCTGTTGGTTGTTTTCGACTCTTATACCGATAGGTATTAAGTAATATAATCGTCGGTAAAATTAATTAAAAGGCGTTATCAAGGCCGTCAGAGACATACTTATACCAACGAGTTTATTTAATTTTACCGATCAATGTTTAAGTAAATAGTATAATTTTTTATATCATTTACCGATGGCTTTACTGACAAGTGTAATTAAATATGAAAAAATTTATTTAAAAATATTAATTATTATCGACAATTATACTCGCCGGTAAAAAATTAATTTTTTTATTTCAGTATTAATTTGTTTATTTATTTATTTAATTGATATATAATAACCTAATCATCAATTAAACTGATATTGAATAAGAAAATAATAAAATGAATAAATTAAAATAATTAAATTAAATATCAAATTATGACAATAAAATATATATAAATTACAATAAATGTAAAAAAAAATCCAGAATGAAAAAAAAAGAAGCTAGATAAAATCTAGTTGAACTCTTGAGCGTCGACATTGTCATCTTCATCATTATTTGGGCCATCATCGTCATCCTCGCCGTCTGATAGTGAGTGGCCCTTAGAGATGGAGGGGAGTGGGATGTGGGGGAATGGGATCTAGAGGAGTGTCTTGCCAGAGTTTGAGGATCCAGAAGCCTACATGTCCTAGAAAAAGGTCATCATGTCTGCAGTGATCTTCTACTATATTTCTGAATTGAGTCATCTCCTTCTTTGCTTTCTCCTGCTGCTGCAGTTTCAAGGAGATCTTAAGTTCTCGAATCTCTCTCACATTCTTCTCCATAGTTGCTCGGCTTGCCTGCTGTTCTTGGAGCTACTGAAGAAGTTGTGCCTACTGCTCCTGCTGTTGCTGGATCAACTGTGCTTATTGCTGCAGCTTTTAGTTGGGGGCATGCACACGCTTCCTTAGGGCATCATCCCAAGTAGCTGACCCAGTGGTGAACGATGGGGATATAATTTCAAGGTAATACCCCATCCTATATATGCGGCCTTTGTAAGGGCCGCCAACCACCTGGACCAAGACATCTTCCTCGTTTGGAGGAGGAGGAATGTCAGCATTGAGCCCAGCCTCATCCACCTGGGTCTTGTACTTGGTTTGTGCATGCTCCTAGAGTCTGTAAACTCGCCCTGCAAAAGGAAAAAGACAAAACACATTATAAGTAATAATTGTAACATAAATGAAAATAATAATAAAAATAAAGTAAAAATATGTGTAAATTCAAACTTACATAGGTTGCCTCAGAGCAAGGGTCTACCCAGATCTCTCCAGACTCCCCCTTATGCTCACCCTTTCGGGTGTGGGTCTCTTGATATAGCTTGCCCTGTGTCGAAGGGTATCTTAACTCCCTCGCCTGCACAAACAAGCACAATAAAGTCATAAAAATATAGTATTTGCCACAAGTCAAATATAGTAAATGTTATTATAATATGCAAAAGGTTAAAGATTTACCAAATGCTTGTGGGTCCTCTCCTGGGTGCTTGACCCACCAGTGTGAAGCAACCCACTTTTCTGTGAGGCGCGTCTGTTTTTCCTTTATCTGACCTATCCTTAAAGGTCAGGTCGTTGGCCCAGTGGCACTAGAGCTCGCTTTGTAACGCCTCGATTTTCTGTCTGAATGAAAATGACCAAAATGCCCCTAAGGCCATTTTCTGCCCGGAATTTGAGGATAGCTGATTTGGCAGTTCTCAAAGGGCCAACTTAATGTATAAAGGGGACTAGATGGCTTTTGAGTGATTTCGGGAAAAAAAATCTAGTTTTCTGAGGTTCTGGGTCAAAATGACCAAAATACCCCTTTAGTGTTTTTACGTGGGTATGAGTGCTGATTGAGCCTGAAACTTCTCCGTATGGTTTTAAATGATGTTTTTATGTATTTCATAACATCTGTTTAAGTCCCGGTGGTCCCGGGGAGTTTTTGTGCAAAATTACGATTTTGCCCTAAGCATAGTGTTTTTAAGCTTAATTGCATGATTAAGCAAACCTAAGCAATATTAGGCTCTAATCGAAGGTTAATTAATTTTCATAATTAATTTAGAGTCAAAATAATTTATTAAAGTTAATTAAAACCTAAAATTGCTTAGATTAAACGAAAACCTCTTTTTTGACCATGCTTACACCATACCTTAAACCTTACTTGGAACCATACTTGATCATACCTCCAACCATGCCTTGAATGACCACTTTGAATGAGATATTTTCTCTTCCTCCCTCCATGAACCACACGACTACCTCCTCCTCCATTCAAAAAGAATTGTTTCCTTTTAAATTAAAATGCACACTTCAAAGACCATGCTTGAAACCATGCTTTGCACCATACTCACCTTACCTTAAACCATGCTTCTCCATGCTTCCAAGAGCAAGCCTCTCACCACATGTTCCATGAAGGAAACCCCACGGCCTCACTCCTCCTTTCATGCTCCATTTGTTTTGTTCTTCTATAAATACCTTGCTTGGGTGAGATTGGTTACACTTTAGATCATTTGCTAAGTTCAAGCTGTAAGCATTCTTGCAAAGTTCTTCCTTTTTCTCTCAGAGTTCTAAGAGTTTCTTTCATCTTCATCTTCTTCATCTTCTTCATCTTTCTCTTGAGCCACCACATCACAACCTCAAAACACTACCCCCACCACCTTGAATCATCATCTAAACACCTAAGCTCTCATCCTCAAACACAAACTCACACAAAAACACATTCCTTTCCTTTTTCCCCACCAATGCCAAATCATCATCATCATCTTGAGAGGAACTTTTCTTCTCATTCTCATCTCTAAGACCAAGCTTTCATCTTCAATACTTGGTAGGGAGTTGTTCTAATATTTCTTTTACTCAAAATATGTTTTGTTCTTGAGAGAAAATTATGTTTCTATGAGCTTCTCTTGGTTTTCCTTTTTGGTTCCTTCTTATTTCCTTCTCTTGATTTTGGCCCTCAAGGCCTTGTTTACTGCTCATGATAGCTTGATGATCAGTGTCTCTATATGATGACTTTGTGTTCATTTCAATGAGACCTCTAAAGCTTGAGTTTTTCTTTCTTTCTTTCTTTCTTTAAGTCTTACTTATGTTACTTATCTCACTATTGATTTCAATTTAAGAAAATAATTATAAGGATTTCAATAAGCCCAAGGCCTACCCTTGTCAACTTTAAAGTTGGCCGGCACGTTTTAGAGTTTTACTTTAGATAGGGGTTTTGGGTACATAATAAAGAATATGGTGTATTTTCCCTCTTTTTGTAGCTTCGATTTCTTTTCTTTCCTTTCCTTTGAAGTTTTGTTTTTGCATTTATTTCCTTAAGCTTGATGATGATGATCAAAGAATCATGAGGTTTCTTTGTAACCTTGGTACTTAGAACTCTAGAGCTTGCTTTATGATGATGAGATTATGATTAGGATTGTGATATTGATTCTTTAAAGTCTTGTATAAGCTCTAATGACATATAAAATGGACTAGCATTCATATTTAATTTTATGCCTTACATAGCATATTTATTTTCCTATGCCATCACTAAACTCTCAAAGATAAAGAAATGAACTTGCATTATCATGTTTAAATTTAAGCTTTGCATTTCATGTTTACTTTTCAAGTCATCACCTAATTTAAGATAAGAATGAGTTGCATCTCATATTTATTTTGAGCCCTCACTTTACTTTCTAATAAAGATAAAATGAAGTGCATAGCATGTTTATATTCTTGTTATCACTTAAAATATTAGAGCTTAAAGACTTGTCCCTTGGTATCTCAAGTAAAGATTGGAAATGGAAGATGTTTTTAGAAATGCATTTCGGCCATGTGATGATGATGAGCTTGATATAAGTTTCATCTAGTCACAAGTGCCAAGACCTATGTTTTATAATTTTCTTAAGCTTAGATGATCTCAAGGAATATTTTAAGCTTGATTTTATGATTTAAATCCCTCTTGAGATTATCTTGAAATACCTACTGTCCTCCATGGTTTTATGATGATTTTAATGAAATAAAATGTTTTCTAATGAGTTTTTAGAAGCTTTAAAAAGGTTCCAAGAGAAACTAGCAATTTATGAGTGTTAGAAATGAAATTCTATGCTTAGTATGATGATTATGTTTTTGGTTCTGCCATGATTACTTATTCACTGTATGATGATGATTTTGCTATGCTAGAATGTGTATATTCATGTATATTTGAGGTTAGAATTAATTTGAGAAAGCTAAGACAAGTTAGTAACCAAAAGAGAATTAAAAAGAGATTTCTAGAACCCTTAGAAATGGAAATTCTGGATTCTGTTCCAGCAAGCATAATATTAGTAATAATGGTTTATAATTAGTGTAAATGTGTAGCAACTACTCATAATTGGTTTAGGAATTGATCTTAGTACTTTAGGAGAAAACTGAACTTAGAAAGGGTCAAAGTTGTGACTCCTAGGTACCCGTAATTGCAAAAACATAGATTCTGCACAAATGAGGTTAGAATAGGTTATGATCATGATAATTAGTGAGAATAATTAGTTTTGAACCTTTAGGTACATAAGAGATTAAGATCGGATGATTAGAGAACTTAGATTTCAAGTTTAAGACCCTAAGGGTCAAAACATAAGATACTATAGATTCTTTGATGCAATGAGTTATGTTGAGATGATGCATGTGTTATGATAAGTGTGTTTATGTGATTATGAGTTTGCCATGACCATAGAAATTGAATATGAAAGTATATGCATCGTAAGTTTTGTGGCATAAAGGAAATTTGAAAGAAATTTGGTATACAGCTGTTATGCTGCCAAATTTCCATCAAATTAAGGACATGAGAATGTTTTTGAAAATCATATAAGATAAAACCTTGGGTGACACTAGTTCGGTAGAGCACCCCTAAGAGATAAGTTTTTATGTGACAAAGCACTGAGACATACTTCTCTCGCTCAAGTGGGGAGGGGGCAAATCCATGAGGGTATGAATGAATGCAGCCTATCAAACCAGACAATTCACTATGCACTAGATGCCAGTAGAGCATTTCAAAGAAGGAAATATTCCTATGGACTCCACGCATTAAAGGTTATGATAGGTGATCCTTAAGCCCCCTAACTCGTACTCTAGAAGTCGGGAATTTTATGTTTACGCTTATCATAGGATAAGTAGGAACTAGTGACGACTAGTTAAGGTATGAGCTCATAACCTAGATGATGTTTTAGGGTGGCCCTTGATGCTAGAATATGAGATTCTTAAGTCACAAAGTTGAGAAAAGAGAAAAAGATTTACTTGAGAGTTTATATGCCACTTTATGCCACTCATATGTGTTCTTGATGTTATGTTTTATTGAATTGCTTGCATAATGTATTGACATGCATCCATGCTTTGATATGTTGCTTTCATAACATTAAGATGCATTCTAAAAGGAATAAACCTTGGATAATTATGTTTATAAACCTAATAATGAATTTTATATGCATGCTCACTTTTTATAATAAACCCAAGATTCCTGAGGATGTTGATGATGTAACCCTAGATAGGAGGTACCCTACTGAAATTCTCTAGCAAGATTCTCACTCTTTTTTTTTCTCTCTTTCATCTCTCCCGTCATATCTTTAGATCATGGCGACATTCGTGGTGTTCATCGACACTTCCATATAGGAGGTGCATTTTGATTTAGAGCATGGATTGTATCATTTTGAAGGACAATGCGCTGTTTGAGTCTTCATGTATGAAGGACGTCCCTTCACACACCCTGTACATAGCTACCGTTTCTTCCCGACGTCTCCCTACGGCGACGACATGGTCTTCGAGCACGCCCGAACGCACAACGAATGGGTTATGCATACCTACACATTTGCATCAGCTGTCTGCGACTTCCCAGGTTACGTACCTTGCTTGCAGCCTTCAGAGGATGACCCCTCAGAGGATCCACAGACTCATATGTATAGCGAGAGCTCGGCCCCCACTCCCCAGTTCATGTGAGGGGGGAGCGAGGAGACAGTGACGTAGCCGAGGTTGGCGAGGAGAGCTGAGATGCGCCCTCATCGTGGAGCACTTGTGCAGCCGCCGTGCGTTCGTTCCTCATTCCGCTTGTTTATGTCCGCGGAGCTCGAGCAGTTCCTTGGTTACATACCCCTATCACTCGAGGATCGTCGCCACTAGTAGTAGAGTCTCTTGGGGAGAGCTAGTGCACACACACCATATAGTTTAGGATAAACCTTATTTTGTTATGAGGTTATCCACTTTAGGTGCACTAGGGTAGGGGTGTTTTTATTTGCACTTTCCTTGTACTTTTCTATTTCCCTTGTATTTGCTTCCAGTTGTATTTCTGTTCTGTTGTATCAACTAAGTCCCACCCCTAGGTGGGCATATTATGAGATTAATGAAGTATTATCTTTGATGTGCTATGGTTTACTATTGTGAAGTTATTTGTTGTTCATGTTTGCGCTTTCTTTTATGTTTGAGTTATGCTTTATCATTGACACTTGTTCAAGTTCCACGTGGCTCTCACTTTGTTTTCATATTTCAAAAAACAATTTATCCGTATTTTCGGCTAAGTATTTTTAAGAAAGATTTTAAAGAATGAGACTAAGAAGTAATAATCTAATGATTAACCTAAATATGTTCTAGGAGTATTGGGTTAAAATTAGGTTGTTACATGCTCAGGGTGGCATCATTCAGCCATGAGTGGTTCATATATCCCTCATGGACATCATGAAACATATCCTACAATCGCTTGGAAGACCTAATCCTTCAAGCCCTCTTCACTGCAGGCTCATACTCTGGCTAAATGTAGAAGGATCTCTACATATAAATTAACAACACATAATGTAACACCCTAATTTTTAACCCAATACTCTAGAACATATTAGGCTAATCATTAGGTTATTACTTCTTAGTCTCATCATTTTATTAAAATACTTAGCGGAAATTATGGGTAAATTTTTTTTTGAAAACATAAAACAAAGTGAGAACCGCGTTCTTAGTCTAATCGTAAGACAGAAATATAAAACATGATTAGCAATCAGAGAGTAACACGGAAATTAAGGACAAGTAACAACATAGCAATGACCATCATAATAACAGAAATATTCCATTAATAACATAATTAGAAATATATAGGTAGTCATACCCTCATAGGGATGGGCAGAGCTTGTAATACAGCGAAAAAGGAAATACAATAGAAACAGGGAAACATAAAGTAACATAAAGTAAACCATCACTACCTGAGTGCACTTATAATGGATAGCCTTAAAACAAAAGTAGGTTTATCCAATCTATGTGTGGGTGTGTGCACTAAGCCTCCCCTAAGACGTCTGCTACTGGAACCCGAGGAAGGGTGGAGTGTAACCGATCCATGGGCCTTGAGGCGTGAGAGTGGAGTGCAGCGTGAAGACTGTGCGTGAGCTCCTCGATAGGGGCGCCTCTCAGCTCGCCTAGCCAGTCTCCACTGTGTAACAGTCTCCTCGCTCACGTCTCACATGTGCTGAGGTGTAGGAGTGGAGCTCTCGCTATACATATGCGCTGGCGGGTCCTCGGAAGGGTCGTCCTCCGAATTGGGAGACCGAGGCACGTAGTCCTGGAAGTCTCGAGGCATCGAACCACCAGTATACGTCCGCAGAATCCTCTCGTCTCGCATCCGGGCATGCTCAAAAACCATCGCATCGTCGTAGAGTGACATTGGGGAGAAACTATAGCTCTATACAGGGTGTGCAAAGGGGCGTCCGATGAACATGAAGACTTGCTCAGTGCACTGCCCCTCAAAATGGTATGATCCGTGATCCAGATCAAAGTGGACCTCCCAGGTCGGCGTGTCGACACAAACCACGAACATCGCCATCGCTCTCTGAAGATGAGACGGAAGAAAGAGAAAGGAGAGAGAGGAGTGAGAATTCTTACTAAAGAATCTCAGTAGGGGTCTCCTACAGTAGGGTTACATCATTCACATCCTCAGGAACCTTGGGTTTGATTATAAAAGGTGTGCATACATAAAAGGTTCATTATTAGGGTTTATAAAACCAATTAGCCAAGGTTCATTCCTCAATCAAATAACTCAACATGAATGTATGGCAATGCCTCAATCAAATAACTCAATGAATCACAACATCAAGAAGCATACAAGTGGCATAAAGGGCATATAACTATCAAGTGGATCTTTCCTCAACTTCGTGACATTAATCATGGTACTTTAGCATAATAAGGCCACCCTAAAATAACTAGATTATGAGCTCATACCTCAGCTAGTCGTCACTAGCTCTTGCTTATTATCTGAATAAGCGAAACATAATAAAATAATCCTGATTACGCAAGTACGGGTAGGGGGCAGGGATCACCTCTTAGGATATACCCTCTTTGAAATGCTTTGTAGGCATCAAGCCACAACAATTTGTCTACTTTGGTAGGCTGCATCTACTCATACCCTCACTGATTTGTCTCCCCTGGGGTGCTTGGCCGAACTGGTGTCACCCAGGAAAACACGTCTCAGTGCTTTGTGACATAAAAATCTCCTAGGGGTGCTCGGCCGAACCGGTGTCACCTAGGGTTTTCAACTCATATGGTACTTTAAAACATTTCTTTAACCCTTTAAGGTTTGACGGAAATTCAGCACCATAACAGCTATTAAACCGAACTTCCTTCAAACCGAAACTTATGCTACAAGCTAATCACACAACATATTCCTCATTTAAATCTCATGCTATGATAAACTTCATATCTCAACAATCATTTCCTCATGCATCATGAACATCTTAACATAGCATTGCATCATATACACATCATAGCATTAACAAATTCTTAATGTCTTATGCATTGACCCTTAAGGTCCTTAACTCACAATCTAAGTTTTAAATTATCACGACTTAATCTTTCAGGTACCTATAGGCTCATATCTATGTATTCCTCACTGAATACTATGATTACAAATATCTCTAAACCTCAAGAATGCATAATCTAAAATTCTAACTTTACGGGTACCTAGGAGTCACAACAATGACCCTTTCTAAGTCCGGTTTGCTTCTAAGGCATCAAGATCAAGTCCTAAACCAATTATGAGTCATTCCTACACATTTAAACTAATTTAAAACCATGATTAGCATTACTAAACCTTGTTGGACAGAATCCAGAAAATTCAAACATTAAGGGATCTAAAACTCTCAAATTAATTCTTTTCTAGTTTCTAACTTCTCTTATCTTTCACATATGAGTTTTAACATTAATTATACTCAAACTTAATCATATTATTATCATCAAACAGCACATACAGTGGCCATAAAATAGCAAGGCAGAACCAAAACCAAGTCTTCATACAAAGGCATCGAACACAATTTTTAAAGCACATAAAATACTAGTTTCTCTTGGAACCTTTTTCAAACTTTCAAAACTCATTTATAAATATTTTTAACATCTAAAATCATCAAAATATTTATGAGGGTAGAAGCTAAATCAAGTTTGTCTCAAGAGGTCCTAAATTCATAAAACTTAGTTCTATGCATTCCTTGAACTCATAAAAGCTTAGAAAAATTATAAAACATAGTTTTCAATACTTGTACATAATAAATCTCTTAGGGGCCGAAAACATAAGCTAAGGAAATACATATTTCAAGCCTTTGTTTGAGACAACAATGGGCAAGTCCTTGAGCTCTAGGTTTACTTAAGTGATGACATAAAATAAACATGCTCATGTACTTATTTTAGGTTCCTTTAGAAAGTAAAGTGATAGCATAAAATAAACATGAATGCAACTTGGTATTATCTTTGGTATTTAAGTGAGGAGTTGAAATATAAACATGATAATGCATTGCTTGAAATATAAACATGATTATGCAAGTTCCTTTGTTATCTTGGTACTTAGTGATGACAAGGAAAATAAATATGATGTGCAAAGCATAAAAGTAAACATGAATGCAAAGTTCATTTTAAGGTTATCTAGAGCTCTTACAAGACTTTAGAAAATAATAACCCAACACTCATCTCATTACAAAGAGAGCTTTAGAGTTCTTGAACCAAGTTCTCAAAGGAACTATGAGGTTCTTGAACATCATCATCAAGCTCAAAATAAATAAACTTTCAAAGAACACAAAACCTCAAAAGAAAGGAAACCAAAATCGAAATATTTAGAGGAAAGGAAGCAAGGAAACTGAAATGAAAAACAAGTAAAAGTAAAGGTGTTCTTGAGCTAGAATCATTTTGAGTTAGTAAATCAAGATGAAACTTAGAGAAAATAAAAACTCAAGCTCTAGAGGTTCCTTTGAGATGAACACATAGTCATCATCTAGGAGCTCTCATCATTGAGCTATCATATACTCATCAAGACCAAGAGGCCAAAATATCAAGGAAGGAAAAACAAAGAAAGTTTCAAAAAGAAAATCCAAGAGAAAGCTAGATAAAACTCATTTTCAAGAAAACAAAGTTTAGAAAAACACTCCTACCTAGAGTGAAGATAAAAACTTGATCTTTGAAAAGGAAAACAAGATGATGAACTCCTCCAAGGGGCAAGATGGCTTCGGCCAAGGGAGGATAAGAACGTTGGAGTTGTGTTTCAAGTGAGGTTGTGTTTGAGATGAAGTGTTTGAGAGCTTAGGAGGTGATTTGAGGTTGTGAGGTGGTGTTTGAAGGTTATGAGATGATTATGTGATGAAGAGATAAAGAAGATGAAGATGAAGAACAAGAGGAAAATCTCTTGAAACTTAGAGAGAAAATGAAAGAACTTAGAGAAAACTAGGAAACTTGAAACTATGCAAATGATCTAAAGTGTTTGCATGTGTTTCTAGGCAAGGCATTTATAGAAAATGAAAACAAATAAAGGCTCATTGAGGGGGAGGAGTAACCATAGCCATGAGGGAGGGAAAGGAAGAAAAATATCTCTTACATGGTGTCATTCAAGCATGGTTGAAAGTATGGAAGTTATGATACAAAGTATGGCTTCAAGTAAAGTAATTTGAGTGAACTTTTCTTTTAATTTTGAATGAAATTAGTCTTCTAGAAGCTAGACATGGCTGGAAGTTTTTCAACCACAAATAAATGAGGAAAATGGTTTATTTCATTTAGTTATTCATTTGGAAAATCAAGCTTGATTGAAAATATGACAAGGTATGGTGTATATGAGTTGGAAGCATGGTCTTGGTGTGTCAAAATTTTGCACATGTGATGGAAATGGGGAGGAGTGGCTTTGGCCAGACCAGCAACAAGAGAGAGGAAGAAAAATCTCTCATGTAATTTGGTGTTAATGATAGGTTTAAGTGTAGGTTAACTTAGGTACAAGGTTAGGAATAATTAAGCTTAAGTTTAGGTGACTAAGAATAAGGTTTAGGGGTTTTATGACAAGATTAGGAGTGCTCATACATCATTAGAGAATTAAAAACTCATTTGTGAATAAACAATGTGAAACACAATTCCATGATTTAAGGAATTGGAGAGAGAAAGCACTATTCAAGATTCCATGACTAGGAATCTTGAATTTAAAATAAGATTTCAAGTTGTAATTGAGCATTATTAGGTTCTAATCAACTTTAATAAATTATTTTGACCTTATATTAATTATGGAAATTAATTAACCTTCGATTAGAGCCTAATATTGCTTAGGTTTGCTTAATTATGCGATTAAGCGTAAAAACACGAAACTAGAGGCAAAATCGTAATTTTGCACTAATTTCACCCGGGACCTTCGGGACCAAAAATAAGGCCACAGAATACTTCAAAACATCTTTTAAAACCATTTGGAGAAGTTTCGGGTTTATCCGGCACTTGCAAACGGGTAAAACACCGCAGGGGCGTTTTGGTCATTTTGATTCGAAAACTCGAAAAACGAGATTTTCGATCCCGGAAAGGTACACGAGTCATCTAATCCCCTTACAACATTGAGTTTGCCCTTCAAGTACTGCCGGATCGGTTTTCCTCGAATTTCGGGCTAAAAATGACCTCAGGGGCATTTTGATCATTTTCACTTTAATAGAAAATCGGGGAGTTACACATAAGTTATTATATAAAAGCATGTAATTATGACATATAAACATATATTTTAACGAAAGAGAATAAATTATAGAATTACCTTCCATTCCTTCCACTATGACTCCTTGACATCAGCAGGGATGTTAGTCAATGTGGGCCACGGATGGTTATACCGACTTTGTATAACCTTCGTGATCCTATGATTAGCTGCCGCAAATGGATGAAAAATATTACTTAGATAAAATAAATAAATAAATAATCAAAATATAAAAATATCATAACCCATGTAAAATTAGAATGTAATAGAAAACATGTTTCAACTTACCTATCTCGACCATTTGGCCTAATTTGCTGGAGCGGTCTACCATCATCCCCAATTGGCTTGTCATCTAGGCTGAGGGGTCTCCCATCTGCGTCTTGTGGCTGTGACCCAATGGAGGAAGAAAGAGTCTGAATAGATACATGGCTGGGAGTCGGGGCAATGGTAGGGCTAGGGGCAGTGATAGGGCTAGGGGTAGTGGTAGGGCTAAGCGTGGGTCACTGATATAAGTGGGCTATGGGTTTGAATACGAGGGAGGTGAGGGCCCGGCATATCCAGGAGTGGGCATCATCCTGAAGCCTAGGGTATTGATAGTAGGGACTGAGGTAGAGGTAGTATACGGGGAGGTGGTGGAAGAGACGGTGGTGGAGGTGGTGGGAGGACCGACCTTCCGATGTCAGCCTCTGCCTCTACCAGCCATACTGAAACAATTAAAAAGAAACCTGAATTCTATGTAACATGGAGTATGTACCTTACTCAAGTCACTAAGTTTGACATAATCAAATCCTTAAAGTGAATAAAATTTTGAAATGAAATACTTTAACCTAACATTTGTTACAAAAATGTGAAATTAGCTTAAGTATTTCTTAATTTCATCTATTACCAACTCCATATGAATTGACTTGAATCCTTCACAGATCAAAAAGTCAATAATGTTGTCAAGGGTGGCTACATGTATTGCTGAAGCTTGGGTATTTTTTATTTTTAAATTTTTAAGATAATGATGGGCCATATTCTTGCATGCTCTTAAGATTTAAAAAACTATTATTCCAACACTTCATAGAAAAACACATTAACCATCAAATTGAATTGTTCACATGGCTGAGATTAAGTTCCATTCTAACATGCTATTACGTAACTTTCTCATCAAAATGATCCCATTTTTATATTTTTCATTATCAACAAAGCTTATACTTCACAAATATTAACCTTCTTCATTATCTAATTCTTTATTCTGGATGTATTTTAACAAATTTCAAGCTAGAACGACGACACCATTTAATGTCTATCATGGAGAATTTAATATCATCATGTCATCTATTAAATGAGGGTGACGGATAATATAGTCCACCCTATATCTTGGACCATCTGATAGTGCTCTTATTATCACCATTAGATACCAATTTCAACAGTGGAAATTTCAACTAAGAATAATTATATAAATTTACAAACTAAATAAAAAGTTTTGAATTTTAAATCATAATTTTCAAAATGATAATATGAACCATTAATTTATTTGTTGTTCAAATCCTATTTGTTTTAAGAAATTTAAGAATGAACGTCTTTTCTTTAATTATAATTTAGAGCTTTTACGTGGTACTTAGAGATCAACTCTTATTTATATATGATAAAGGATGGATAAATAGATAGATAATAACTTTTAGGAAATTTTGAAGGGAATAATTTGTTGTTTACTTATAAGTTTTTTTTAATTTGTTGTTCACTTTTAAGCTTTTTTCAAAATATAGTTACTTTTTTTAATTTGGTATTCCTACAAAAAATTTAATAAAATTTCGACAGTATCTCCTCTTAAATTAGGAGCTTTCATCATAAGATATTTCAGTCAATTCAACAATTATAGATATTATTATAAGAATCAACAACAGAATAGATATAGTGAAACAATTGCATGTTAATAATTACATACAATTCACATAATCCTAAAAACCGTTCTATTACGCATCCCTTTATAACTCCACAACATGCATCCTGTAATCTTGGGAAAAACACATAATCCTATAGCAAACAAATCAAACAAGTCGGGAAAGGACCTCTATGCATTTCCCCCCAGTCATGCAATCCCCATTTCCTACAATTCTATCCTAGAAAACATAAGTCTCTATATATCCTACATATATATTAAACCAATATAAATAACAATGATTTATTTATTAACCTCTATAGTAGTAAAAAAATGTAAAATGTAGGAAACTTGAATGCGTCCAACTAACTCCAATCCTAAAAATACAACAATATTAATCTTTAGTGTAACAAAATATAACACTATGGGCACTCCTAAATGAACGGAAAGAGTAAACCAAATAAAAAAATAAACCGATTAAAATGCTCAATGAAATCCCTAGAATGTAATGGTGGCCTCCGTTTATCGACGGAGGTGAAACACGGTGGCAATGTTAGAAAGAGATAAAGGTTTTAAAGAGAGAAAGGGAGCGAGTTCATAGAGTGAGGAGGAAGAAAGTCACAGTAGTGATTAATCTGCGGATTACTAACGTGTATATCTATGGGTACACGATTAATGAAACATTGCATTTTAATATATAGTAATTACCAACGAGTTACCGAAGGTAAATGTGAAATTTGCGCAGTAACTTGTGAACTTTCAAATACCCGTTGGTAATAAATAATAATTATAATTTAAAAAAAATATGTCGGTTAACCCATCAGTATATTTAAAAACTATAAATAATCAAAATGTTAAATATACCCATCAGTAATATTATGATTAGTTATTGACCGTCGATTAGCCTGTCGACTTGTATACTAATAAAGAAAAATAAAACATTGTTGAATATATCCAGCGGACATTATGCATGCCATGTGGCACATACTGGTGCCGGCATTTACCGATTGTGTTACCGACGTGTATGTCATACACATTAATAACAACCATAATTATTTCTCATAATGCGATAACCCATCGGAGAAGGAGTCGGTAACTATCGACGAGTTCGAACCCGTCGGTAGTTTCTGTTGGTATCTTGCCTTTTTCTGGTAGTGAATTTGAATCCATGAGTTTACAATCAAGCAATTAATATTGCATAAGGCTTATTTCTTAAATTTTCTTTCTTCATAAGAATCTTTAATACTTGGTTAGGATATCTTATAATTATGAAATAAAATCTCCTCTTAATAGTTTCATTTCTTGTAACACCCCAAAAAATTATTTAAAAATTAATTTAAACTTTATTAGTTTGAATTTTGAATATCTTACAGATGTAGCAATGATGAGGATGACCCAATGGACAAGTTGAAAAAATAAATTTCGGGTTGAACGTGAATAGTGATTTCGGGCGCGAGTATGAATAGTAACCTTACAAACTCGTAGATATAATAGTAACCCTAGAATTGGGATTGGGAGATCCCCAGGACTAAGGGAAGATAGGATAGGGATTGGGATATAGTATTAGGCCCAAGATTAACTTCGGGTAGTATTTTGTTTTCCTGGGTATGGTTTTTCAATCGTTCAGTACAATTTTGATGTGTGATTTCTAACACTGAAAGATAATTTAATCTTTAAAATAGGATAATGTTTATCCTTTAACGTCAAGTGGATGGCCAAGATTTAATCTTGACTAACAAGATTACATCCTAGTCATCCATCTCATTATTTCTCTTTAAAAAGGGAAAAAAAGCACACTTTGCCTACATTTACACCAATATAAATATAAGCCACCAAACCTTATCACTCCAAACCCCACAATTTCAGGAAACCTCCTTCAAGTTTCAGCCTTTATTTCTTTCTTCTCAAACCACCATTAACAAGCTTCAAAATCTCCAAAACCCTAGCCTAAACTTGCTAAAACCTTAAGATCTCTTTACAAAATTTCAACTACTCATCATAACCTGCAAAACTAGCGGATTGGAATTTCAATTCCTCACCATTTCTCTCTTTACAAACCTTAAGATGCTTTTTGGAAGGCTTGAAGTGAGGAAAAAATCATTTTTGAAAGAACTTTTTTGGAGCCAGAAGCCCTAAAGATTCACAAGTAGGACTTTTCAACCTTTTTTGTTTCATTTCAGTTTTTGCAAATTGTTCATTGATTTAATTTGATATTATTGGTTATTGATTGATAATATTTAGATATGGATATGTCTAATGTGGTGGAGTATTTTGATAATGTTAGAAAACCCTTTTTGACAAAACAAGTTTTGTACCATGATGGTGGAATTTTCAGATTCAATAGGCATCCCAATTTGTATGATTTTATTCACATAATTGGAGACTGTATTTTGAGCTAAAACTTTCATGTGATGGATCTAACATATGAAGGGGTCATTAGTAATTTTTTTTAGCTTTTAAAAGCATTTTTGTTATGTTCAAAAATTCAAAAACAGAGAGGATTAGGGTTCTGCATGAATAGTAAATTCTGGAGCACTGAATTTGTCTAATTTTGTTAATATATCAAATGATTGAATTTTGACTTGAAAATTTTATAAAGTGTTGAGGACATGTTGAGGTGAAATCCTGAAGTTTTGTAAGAATTTATTTATTTATTTGATATGGTAATAAAATTAAAAATTCTAGATATTGGCTATAATTAGGGGTTTTATAACCTTCGAATTTGTATAATTTTGTTAACATGGCTAAAAAGCTTGTTTTCCTCTTAAATATTTACAAACCCTTAGGGACACATTGAAGCATCATGGATAATTTTTGTAGCTTTGGAATTGATTGTTTATATGCAAATTGATTTTTACTACATATGTGTGAAATATGCCTATGTGCGAAAATTGTACCAATGCCTTGAATTGATGATATAATGGCCTTTGATTCTAGTATGAAATGAATACTTGATGTGAATATTTGAACATGTGACTTGTGATATATAAATGCATGCAAAGATTGGTTTATGATGCATGATTGAAATCACATTGTGAGTGAATGCCTATATGTTCATTATGCATGCATTTGGAAAAGGAAAAATAAATTATGCATATATATGGTAAAAGAGAATGAATGAACTTTAATCGTGTATGTTCTGACATATGGAGAAAATAGAAATAAGACTTATGTTGAATGAAGAGAAGGCAAAAAGAGGAACTTCCATAGAGATATTATGAGTCGATAGACGTATCAGCCATGAATAGATCTGTGTGTTATTTGTAACACCCTAAATCTTAACCTAATACTACTAGTATGTATTTAGGTTAATCCTTAGAATATTACCTCTTGATCTCATTCTTTACTTTGAAAATACTTAGCGGAAATATGGGTAAAATTTTTCTTTTTGAATTAAACCAAAGTAAGAGCCACGCATGATTCTTTGAACAGGAAATTCTTACAAGTCATACGAGCAAATCATAATAAAACACATAAATAACATGGATACATCAACTGAATACATATATATATAGATAATGTGCCTGCCGAATAGGCAGGACTATTCATACATAGAAGAACGAAATACAATTGAAAAGCAAATACAAGGAAATCATAAAAGCAACACCCATACCCATGTGCACCTAGAGTAGACAACCTCATATTCAAAAAAAGGTTTGTCCTCAACTGTGTGGCGTGTGTGCACTGGCTACTACCCATCCTATGCACCTGCTCACGCTTTGGTCCAAATCGAGGGTGGTGGAATCGATCCATTGGCGAATCTCGGCGGGAGTGGTCATGCGGATCATCGGAGTGTGTCCATCGCTGCGAGGGCACATGGATGGCCTACGAGCCAACCTCGGCTGAACCACCGTCTCCTCACTCCCGGCTCTCATCGGTGGGAGGCGGGCAGCTCAGCTGTACATGTGCGGCGGGTCCTCACGATGGATCCGTCTCCGAATACGAGTCAGGGCACGTGCTCGGGAGGTAGTCACATACGGCTGATGCCTCGGGCTGCATGCGGAGGATCTGCTCATCGAGTGGTCTAGCTCGCTCGAAAATCGTGTTATGATGGTAGGGGGTAGTCGGGGTGAAGTGGTAGCTCCGTACTGGGTGTGCGAAGGGTCGTCCCATAAACATGAATACTCTGACTGTGTAGCGACCCTCAAAATGGTATGACCAGTCTTTGGGTCATGGTGCAGCTCACGTCGGGTAGTATCGATGAAGAAGTACTGAAAGTCGCCATCTGAAGATGTAGCGGAAGAGAGAAAGGAATGAGAATCTTCTAAAAGAATTCTCAGTAGGGCAATCCCTAACTAAGTGACGTCATCACATCCTCAGGAACCTTGGGTTTTATTTCTAAAAAGGTGTGTATGCATATAAACTCCTTTTAAGTTAGTTTTCTAAAGCATTGGTTATCCAAGGTCGGTCATATTTTACAATGCGTCTTATGACTAAGTATGGAATATACTAAGACATAAGGATAAACTAATCAACAAAATCACAAAAACATTATAATAGTGGCATAAGTTGACAAGTATAAATCTCATAATAACTTTCTTGGTTTTTCATAGCATATGTGACATTTCAACTTTAACTTTATCTCATGGGGCCTCCCTAAAACATCTTTAGGTTATGAGCTCATACCTTAACTAGTCGTCACTAGCTCTTACTTATCCTATGATAAGCGTAACATACATAATCCCGACTTAAAGTACGGGCTAGTGGGCAAATTAAGGATCACCTCTTAGGGTCATTTCCTCTTTGAAACGCTCTACTAGCAACTAGTGCATAGTAGTATTGTCCGCTTTGGCAAGCTCTGTGTCAATACCCTCACGGATTTGTTTTCTTGGGGGTGCTCGGCTAAACCGATGTCACCCAAGAAGGCGTCTCAGTGTTGTGTCACATTTAAGTTCTCATGATTTTCAAAAAAGACATTTTCTAAGTTCCTCAAATTTGATGGAAATTCGCTGACAAGGCAATTTGTGGGCAATTTCCTCAAATTTGCTTATGCCATGAAAACATATAGGACATAGACAAGCATTCTTCATAAGGTGTTGAAATTATAAAAAACTTCTTCATAACATAACCATTCATCATATCATCACATAATCATATTTAAACAAATCATTCACACAACTCATAAAGCTTATTATGTTATAAACCTATAGTGTCTTATGCCTCGATCCTTACGAGTCTTTGGACTTGTAAACTAATTGTTCTAGTATTCCTCCTTAACCCCTCACCCACCTATAGGTTCACAACTAATAAGTTTTACTAATTTTATGCTTAAGAACCCATCCAAACAGCACTACGCAGATTTGGACAGTTTTATGTTCATGTGATTACGAGGTTCTAGAAATTACGCTTTAGGCCATTTAAAGTCCTTAACTCACAACCTAGGTTATAAATCATCATAACTTAAGCTCTCGGATATCTATAGGTTCATATCTAAGTATTCCTCACCTCACACCATGGTCAAGAACATCTCTAAACCTCAAGGAAGCAGAATTTATAATCCTAATTTTACGGGTACCTAGGAGTCACAACAATGACCCTTTCTAAGTCTAGTTTGCTCCTAAGGCATCAAGATCAAGTCCTAAACCAATTATGATCCATTCCTACACCTTTAAACTAATTTAGAGCCATGATTATCAAGTCTAAACCTTGCTGGACAGAATACAGAAAATTCAATAATTAAGGGATCTAGAACTCTCAAATTAATTCCTTTCTAGTCTCTAACTTATCTTATCTTTCACATACGAGTCTTAACATTATTTTTACTCAAACATAAGCATATTATCATCATTAAAACAGCACATACAGTGGCAAATAAATAGCAAGGCAGAACCGAAATGTGCATCTCCATAAAAGGCATAGAACACAATTTCTAAGGCACATAGAACACTAGTTTCTCTTGGAACCTTTTTAAAACTTTCAAAACTCATTTATAAACACTTTTATCCTTTTAAAATCATAAAAATACTTGAGAGGGCAGTGGCTAAATCATTTTCATCTCAAGAGGTCCTAAATTCATAAAACTTAGTTCTACATATTTCTTATACTCATATAAGCTTAGGAAAATTTATGAAACATATTTTTAACACTTGGAAAACTTAAAAACCCCCTAGGGCCGAAATCTCAACTATGGAAAATAATTATTTTAGACATTTGTTTGAGACAACAATGGGCAAGTCTTTGAGCTCTAGGTTCATTAAAGTGATGGCATAAAGATAAACATGTTTATGCACTTGTTTTAGCTTTTATTAGAAAGTAAAGTGAGAGCATAAAATAAATATGAGATGCATCATATTGTTATCTTTGATGTTTAGGTGAGAACTTGAAATGTAAACATGATAATGCATAGCTTGAAATATAAACATGATAATGCAAGTTCCTTTATTATCTTGGTACTTAGTAATAGCAAAGAAAATAAAGATGATGTGCAAGGCATGAAAGTAAACATGATGCAAGGTTCATTTTATGGTTAGCTAGAGCTCATTCAAGACTTTAACAAGATAACAACCCAACACATATCTCATTACAAAGAGAGCTTTAGAGTTCTTGAACCAAGTTCTCAAGGAACTATGAGGTTCTTGAACATCATCATCAAGCTCAAAAATAAATAAACTTCCAAAACCAAACAAAACCTCAAAGATTAAGGAACCAAAACCGAAACTTGGTAAATAGGAAAAGAGAATGAAACTAAGTCCAGTTCTTTATTAAGTACCCAAAACCCCTATCTAGAGAAAAATCTCTAGAACGTGCCGGCCAACTTTAAGGTTGACAAAAGTAGGCTGGGCTTTTAGAAATCCTTAGATTAATTTTCTTAAGTTGAAAAACCATGTGAGCTAGATATCATATAGATGAAGTTTTAAGAAAATGAATACTCAAGCTTTAGAGGCTTCTTTGAGATGAACACAAGGTCATCATCTAGAAACTCTCATCATCAAGCTATCATGCTTATAATCAAGGCCAAGAGGCCGAAATGAAAAAGGAAAGAAAAACAAAGGAAAGTTCAAACGAATCCAAGAGGAGACTAGAGAAAAACACATTTTTGAGCAAAACAAGTTTGAAAAGCAAATCCCTACCAAGTGATGAAGATGAAAGCTTGAACTTGAAAAGGAAAATGAGAAGAACAACTCCTCCTAAGGTGGTGTGATGGCTTCGGCCAAAGAGAAAGAAAAGGAAAGGAGATGTGTTTTGAGGAAGCTTGTGTTTGAGGTTTAGTGTATAAGAGATTTGATGATGATCTAAGGTTATGATATGGTGGATTGAAGTGGTGAGGTGATAATGTGAAGAGAGGATGAAGATGAAGAGAAAGAACTCTTGGAACTTTGAGAGAAAAGAAAAGAACTAGCAAGACAACTCTAGAATTCTAAACTTAGCAAATGCTTCAAGGTGCAACTAAGCTATCACAAGCATCCTATTTATAGAAAAAACAAAACCATGGGCTCACCAAGAAGGGGGGGAGTGGCCGTAGCATTGGAGGAAAAAGGGAGAGGAAAATATCTCTTTGATTGTGTCATAGAAGCATGGTTTGAAGTATGGAGTTCATGACACAAAGTAAGGCTTGAAGCATGGGTTTGAGTGAGCTTTTATTTTAATTTTGCAAGAAATTAGTCTTCTAGAAACTCAACATGGCTGGAACATTTTCAGCCACAAATAAATGTGGGAAATGATTTATTTCAATTGGTTATTTACTTGGAAAATCAAGTGTGATGGAAAATATGACAAGGTATGGTGTATGTGACTTGAGGTATGGCTTTGGAGTGTTAGAAAATTGAACATGTGATGCATATGGAGGGAGGAGGGTACATGGCCAGACCTGGGCAGCATGGAGGGAGGGAGATTTGATCATCTAATTGTGTGTTAATGATAGGTTTAAGTGTGTATTAGCTTAGGTACAAGGTTATGAATAATTAAGCTTAAGTTTAGGTAACTAAGAATGTGTTTTAAGGATTTTATGACAAGATTAGGAGTGTTCATACATCATTAGAGAATTAAAAACTTATTTATGAATAAACAATGTGTAACACAATTCCATGATTTAAGGAATTGGAAAGAGAAAACACTGTTCAAGATTCCATGACTAGGAGTCTTGAAATTAAAATATGATTTTAAGTTGTAATTAAGCACTTTTAGGTTCTAATCAACTTTAATAAATTATTTTGACTCAAGATTAATTAAGGAAATTAATTAACCTTCGATTAGAGCCTAATATTGCTTAGGTTTCCTTAATCACGTGATTAAGCTCAAAAACACGAAACTAGGGGCAAAATTGTAATTTTGCACTAATTTCTCCCGGGACCTCCGGGACCAAAACTAAAGTCCTAACCTACATAAAAACGCCTTTTAAAACCATCTGGAGAAGTTTCGGGTTCATCCGGCACTTGTAAACGAGTAAAACACCGCAGGGGCGTTTTGGTCATTTTGACCCGAAAACTCGAAAAATGAGATTTTCGATCCCGGGAAGGTACACAGGTCATCTAATCCCCTTTCAACATTGAGTTTGACCTTCGAGTACTATCGGATTGGCTTTCCTCGAATTTCGGGCCGAAAATAACCTCAGGGGCATTTTGGTCATTTTCACTCTTAACAGAAAAATCGAGGCGTTACATTATTCGGAGAGAAAAAAATGAAGTTTGATGATAACATAGAGGAATGAGCTCAGTCCTGATAAGCAGTCTATTTTCCATGTGTGGTGTTATCCACTACAGATACCATTTGGTATGAACTAAGTTTTTCCTATATAGAAAAATGCATGGAATTGAGTTCTATGGCCACAAGTAAAAACCAAGGCACTTGAAGATAATTTCATTGCATTTATCGTAGGCATAATCATGTTATTTTGAATTTTCAGCCTAGGATGATTTACTGTGTGTTTGAACGTTTTGATATGTGTTTTAAGTGATTAAATGCTAAAAGAAACCCATTTCAGAGGTATGATTTTGAACTTTAAAAATGAATCTTTGGTAAGTAATGCATGATCACATTTTTCTAATAAACCGAAGTGGCTGGAACGATGACAATGACATTTATAACTGTGTATTTGGGGATACCCTAATGAGAATTTTATAATTCTTAACACTATGTTTGTGTGTTTTTGTGTCATCTCCAAGTTACTCAAGAGTACAATGAAGCTGTATTCGTGGAAGTTTATGTTTTGTAATAGCTAAATAGCCGAAGACTAATATCAGTTTTCATTTAAATATGCTTATGTTTTTAATATTTAAAAAGCCTGATGTATAGTAAAGCTCTTAGATGAGCTTCCTCTTGTATTCGACTCTGTAATATTAAATATTTCCCTCTTGTATACATTTTAATAGAATTACGAATTAGTTATGGTAAGAATAAATCAAACTTCATATATATATATATATATATATATATATATATATATATATATATATATATATATATATATATAAAGGTCTACTAATTTATAAGTAACAACTCTTGAGTCCAATGTCATGGCTTAAGGATGATGTTGTACTTGGGAGGGTGTTACATTTCTCATGCTTTTGCTTTGAGATTTCCTTGAAATCTCCTTAGCTCTTATGAGATTTTCTCTGTTAAATCTCCTGAATTCTTGGGAGATTCTTCTCTTTAAAGTCTCATGAATTTCTTATGAGATATTCTCTTCAAAATCTTTTGAATTCTTGTGAGATTTTCTATTCAAAATCTCCTAACTTCTTATGAAGCTTCTTCTCAAAACAATTCTCTTTAATTTTTATGAGATTTGTCATTAAAATCTGTTAAACTTTTTATGAAATTTTTCTGAAAGAAAAACAACTAAACTTTTTACGAGATTTTTCTATAAAATCTATTAATCTTTTATGAGATTTATTCACAATAGAAACTTAGGACTCCTACTTGATAATTCTTAAAACTTATAGGAAAATAAACCAAGTGTCTTACTTAGATTTCAAAGATTTTCTTCTATAGATCAAAATCTCATGGTTATTCACAAAACCTTAGCATCATATTTTGAAAATACTAATCTTTAAGAATTTATAAAATTATTTCTAATTATATTATTGTGAAATCTTTAGGTTCCTCATTCTTTTTAAAGAACTAAAAATCTCTTTATTTACTTAGTAAATCTCTTACATCAATTCAATCAATTCACGAGACTTTTATCTGTGGCATCTTTTACATCTATCAAGCTCATATATATACATATTGAAAACAAATTTTAGATTTCACAAACACAATTTCAAATATATTTCAGGAGTTTATCTAACAAAAATAACCGAACAATCACAAGCAATATACATAGAATCTTTTCTACCTTGCTCCAAGTCTTTTATAAAATCATTCTAGCTTTTCCTCCTTTAACTAAACCTTCAAACCATATTCCATCCTTTATATATGTTGTTGTTTGAACAAATTTCAAGAGGAAAAAGAAACTCTTGGCTTAAGTTTGATGTAAAGGAAATGTTCTTGAACTAGTTTAAGTATTATAACCTGAGTGTATCTTTCAAGAACTTGGTGGCTTGATGGAGTTTCAAGAAGAAAAACTTGAAGATGGTGAAAGGAGAAAGAAGGGAACATGAAAACTACCCAACAGAGCCATTTTTTTCTTTTTATATTTATATAGTTAAACTTACTTGGAGAGAAAGTAAGTCGTAAATAGATAAGTATCTATATTTTTGGATCATTTTTTCCTTGTATTTGTATTGAAAATGTCTATGTTTATTTGATTGCCCTAAGTGAAAAGTACCTTAGATCTAATAATATCCATTAACTAGGCCAGTTTTGGTGATTTCGGTATACCGATTATTACCATTTCGGTACCCGATTGACAAAAAAAAAAAAACTTTATCAGGTTAAAGATATCTATTTACACTTATCCTTATTTTTATCTATGTCCTTATACCCTTTATAAGGTCTCATTCTACATTCCTGATTAAAATATTATTATACTAAAATTTTTTATAATATTAAATTAATTTTCTTTTTTTCCTTTTACAAAATCCTCATATTGTTGTAATCATAACTGTGTCTGCCAAAATTTTCAAAATCTCTATAGATTATTCACATTTAATTATTTTATCACAACAATACTAAAAAAATGAGTCGCTACAAAAGGTGTTCATAGGGTTTATGTATTGGTGAGCATAAATGAAAAAGAAAAGGAAAAGATAAAAGAAAAAGAGAAGGTTTGTATGGTTTGCTTACCTTTTGAGAAATGGAAGATAAAAAAGGATTTGGTTGAGAAGAGAAAAATTGTTCACTACACTACAAAGATAAAAAAAAAAAAGGTTATAAAAAATTGAGACATTACAACAAATAAGTGAGAACTAAGGTAGAATAGAAGGAAGATGAACCGGTATGAAAGGAGCTTTTGTCTTTTTAACAATGGTAAAGAAGAGTTCGTGAGCTAGAGAAAAGAAAAGACACTCTGGCATCGATGGAAAGAAAGCTAGAATAGGAAAAGTGTATGTTCACCTTATACATTAAAATGTTACAAGGTCTAATCCCACCCCCACAGATCTGATAAAAGTATACATTCAAATGGTGTATAAGGGAAATATACTTGATAAGCTTATACAATACCATGGGTACACCAAACAATGGATAAGTTTAACATGTATTGTATAAGCCTATATTGCCAAGCCTAATACAATGTACAGGATTGCTATAGCAGTCGTGTGTTGCCCAGTGGAGAACGCTCAAGCCTCTTAATCGCCATAGCGGTGTCCCCCAATGTCAGCATAGTGCGAAATAATGCAGTTTCATTTAATAACCCCTTACCCTATTTAAACCTTCCCCTACTCATTTTCAACTCCAAAAAAATCAAAACGTATCTCTCTTAATCTCTCTTCTACCATCCTCACCCTCATCCCCACTTAAATCCACTTCCTCCAAGCTACAAGGTAAGATTGGTTGTTGATTTATTCTTCTTTTCTCTCTATCCTTCCATGTTCTTAAGTATGGGGTGTTTATGTTCATAGTTGTTGATAAGTGGAGGTATTTCCCCAATGTTGGTAGAGTTATATTTATAGTTGTTTAGAGATTATTTGATATTAATCCTTATTTGATATTAATCATTTGTGCCATACCTACTCCCCAGAGCTCTCTTGGTATCAGCCCTTCACATTCCATCCCTTTAAGTGGGTGGATTCGATCTTATGGCCTTAATTCGCTCAATATATCATATTTTCTAGTATTTTGAAGTATTTAGAGATTAGAAATTGAGTTTTTACATGATATGGATTTTGAACAAAAATGTAAGGGGACTATAAAATGCTTCCTTTGAATTGCTCATGAAAATCTATGATTTTAAGATGAATAGGACCATATTTGAACTATAATTGCTTTTTTATCACTTAAATTCATGATTTTGACTTGATTATGATGATAAGGATTAGTTATGGTTGATGAAAAAAATTGTGAAGTATTATGTTTATTCATGTAAAGCAAGAGTTACTGAACATAGAATTGATGGTACCCCTTTTTAGGAACCCAATAGAATTTTAGAATAAGGAACTACTAAGAGGAATAGAGCTATGAGTTAATGACAGTTAAATCATTAACCATGGTATACCAAGTGCTCATGAGGGGAAAATTATCCTTATTTAGATCAGTCCATGATGGACGTGATTTGAAAGTGACTGTTAAGATCGTAGATAGGTGCTCTTATTCATGAGGGACTGAACACTATCTTGCACTTTATGGATAGTCTATCCTTTTGAAATTCCTTGAGAAATAATTATAATTTATTTTTCCAACAAATTAGTGATTTCTTAGCTGTTATGTCTTATAAATGGAAATGATTTATGAATGTTACATTATTATTTATGTACTTTTCTTCTAGTCCTATGTATAATTATGGGTGAGGATCCACTCACTGAGTTTTAAGATAAAACTCACCCATCCTCCCTTTTTCCTCTCAGATATAGTTGTAGCCTAGGATCTTCCAGTTCATCCTCCCTAGTAGCACTAGTACTTCAGCTAGTGAGCTTCACATTGCTGTGAAGTGTCTTGGGTATCTTGTAGAGTGCTCAAGTGGTTTGTGGGTAGGGTATCAGATCGTACATATTTTGCTTTTTGTTAACATGATTTACACATTCATTACGTATTTAAAATGATATATCATTCATGGTTTTATTGTAATAGAGCAATTCAGTTTATTTTGTATTATAGTTACAATTTCATATTTAATTTATGAGAAAGGGCTATGTGTGATTATTACAAATTGAATATGCAAATTGATTTATGGATTAAAATGGATTTTATTATTAAAATAAACATATAGTATGACTCAACGATCACAAGGCTTATCGAGTTGTAACAAAGTGGTATTAGAGCCATAGGTTTCCCTACATGTCACTGGAGGAGCAAGTGTCCATAAGTAGCACAACGTTTATGTAAATGGAAGCGCGCCCATTTACATGAATGAAATGTTACTTAAGGCCTTTAGGATGGTCAGTTATGTCTAGGTTTAGAGGGGGAATCTTGTCTTTTCTTTCACGATTACTATATCATCCTATGTGTTTGTGTTCCCTAGGATTCAACATGCCTTCCCTACATCACTCTTCTTCACGTTGTCGCCATAGCAACAACTCTTCTAACACTGAGACCCGCTTCAAAGTTTTGGAGTAGGCTTTGGCCACTCTCTTTAGAGTAGTGGCCAGATAGGCTGTGGCCAAGATACTGCCACCTCTAGTTTAGCCACCAGTCAGGGACTTAGGTGACTCAACCCTAGAACACTTTAGGAGGATGGAACTGCCTATCTTCCAGGACTGTTTGACGATGAAGGATATGTAGGAGTTCCTCTGTGAAGTAAAGAAGATTATGTAGGCCATCCATTGGTCTTCTAAGAGAGCCAAGTATTATAATACGAGGAGTTCCTCTAGGGGCATGGCGACTCAAAGCCACCCTCTTGGGAGGAGTTCAAAGTGGTATTTCTAAGGAGTTTTCTTTCTGATAGTTAGCAAGCTCAGATGTTGGAGGAGTTATTGAAGCTTTGAATGATCCCTAATATGATGAGAAATTTACCTATCTAGCTTAGGCAGCATTAGGTTCACTATAATTAGAGACTGAGAAGGTGAGGTGGTTCATATAGGAGCTACCGAAGGGACATGTTCCTTAGCCTGCAACCTCATTTGGGGATGATAGACTATGCCTGGTGGTTGACATGACCATTAGGCTTGATGGTGGTTTAATTGAAAGGAGAACTACTTTCGAAGCCGAGAAGAGGGTCAAGAGTCATGGTTTTTTTTTAAAGAGCCAATTCTAGCCAAGGACATGGCCATCAGTGCTAGCAGTTGGTGCAATCAAGCAGGGCCATCTTCTCATAGTCCACACCGACTCGGCCTACTACCTCCCACAGTTAGAGTAGGGGAAGCAGTCAACCTAGCTGATAGAGTTTTGAGCATTCCTACCCAGACTATCAAACGTGTGGGAAAAAACAAATGGGGCAATGCATGAAGGGATCCACATTATGCTTTAGTTGTGGTTAGCAGGGCCATATGAGAGAGATTGCTCGATGCTAGGGAGAATTTCTAACCAAGGGTCGGCAAACCCCACCACACCAAAATCATTATATCAGTCAGCTACCCGGCTCCATTGCTTCAGCTAGCAAGGAGCTAGGGGCAGAGGCCCTAGGGTTAGAAGCTCAGGCGGTAAGGGATCAAGGGCAGAGGCCAAAGTGGCAAGGGACAGCCCCGTTTATATGTGTTGACATGTTAGGATGCAGCAGCATCCAATGCCATTGTATCAGGTATAATGGCAGTTTCCTCCTTCGAGGCTTTATGTTTGATCAACTCGGGGTCAACACATTCTTATATGTCCCTATTTTTTGCTATACGGCTTGGGAGGCCCCCTACTAGTTTAGAGGAGCCTTTCTATATTGGGGTACCTTCTAAAGAGCCCCTTTACATCCAGTCAGTTTATAAGAAGTGCAAAGTCCAAGTCGAGGGCATGGAGACACTAGCAGCCCTTCATGTATTGGACATGTTCAACCTTAGCGTCATCTTGGGATACATTAGCTAGCTTCATGCCATGAGATAGTAGATAGTCATAGCAAGACAGTGAAGTTCAATGTTCCTAGAGGCAAGCTCCAAGAATTCAAAGGTACTAGTTGTTCGGTTTCGGCCAGTTTAATCTTAGTATTGAGCACCTTATGGCTTATGGACAAAGGGATTTATCATTCCTAGCTTTGATCAAAGACGTAGATGCAGACAAGCCGAGTTTGGAATCGATTCCAATAGTTTGTGAGTTCTCATATGTGTTTCTGGAAGAACTACTGGGGATGCCACTGGAAGGGGAAGTTGAGTTTGGGATAAAGCTTGAGCCTAAGGTGATGCCTATCTCTATACCTCCATATCAGATGGCTCCAACAAAGTTAAAAGAATTGAAGGGGTAGTTACAAGAATTACTGGACAAGGGGTTCATTCAACGAAGTACCTAGCATTGGAGTGTTTCAATTTTGTTTGTAAAGAAGAAGGATGGGTCTGTGAGGATCTACATAGGCTACCGACAGTTGAATAAAGTGACAGTTAACAATTGTTGCCCCTTGCCACTCATAGATGATTTATTTGATCAACTCTAAGGGGCTAGATGTTTCTCCAAGATTGACCTGCACTTTGGCTGCTATCAGTTGCGGATTAAGGATGAGGACGTGCCCAAGATGTCCTTTAGGACACGCTATGGACACTATGAGTTCCTGGTGATGTCCTTCGAGTTGACCAATGCCCCGCAGATTTCATGGATCTAATGAATAGGGCCTTTAAGCCATTCCTAGACCACTTTGTGATTGTCTTCATCAATGACATCCCAGTGTACTCTAGGAGCGAGGAGGAGCATGAGCAATATTTGAGGGTTGTCCTACAAACATTGAAGGAGAACTAACTATACACCAAATTCTCTAAATATGAGTTTTGGCTCAATCAGATGGCATTCATTTGACATATAGTGTCCAAGGAGGGTATTCTAGCGGACCCGAAGAAAATTGAAGCAGTTCAGCAGTGGTCAAGGCCTTGTAGTTTCTTAGGCTTGGCAGGACACTACCTGTGAACACCGGATTTTATCCAGCCTAAAACAAAAATTTTCTCATCCCATTTTATTTTGTTTTGTTTTGTCTTAAGAAAAAAGGGTGGGGTCTAAGCTAGCCCACTTCATTTTTTTTTATTCAGCCCATTTTATTTGAAAAAGAGTTTATCCCATTTCATTTTAGTTTTTTTATGTTATTCATTTTTTATTTTATTTTAGTCCACCATTCTGTTAATCATTGATATAAAACAAAAAAAAAAAGACGAAAATGAAGAGGTGCATTGACTGCCCTCTTCTTTGAAAATATTTTGATCACTGTTTTCATTGTTGTTTTCTTCCAATTAAAATAATATAAAAAAAGTAATAAAAAAATGGTAAGATGTGCCTTCCACATTGCTTTTTTAATGATTTTTTCAAAGGGTTTAATGAACAAAACAGAAAGAAGTGTCAAATGCAGTGGCACTGAACAAGGAAAAAGCAGCATGAATTGGAATAAAGAGTCAAATACAGTGACACAACTAACATGCAGCGTGCAGCAAATGCTTAAATGAACAACAGAGAGGTGCACTAACTGTCCTTTTCTTTGAAAATATTTTGATCACTGTTTTCATTGTTGTTTTCTTTCAATTAAAATAATATAAAAAAATGAAAAAAATGGTAAGATGTGCCTTCTACACTGCTTTTCAGATTATTTTTTCAAAGGGTTTGTTGAACAAAATAGAAAGAAGTGTCAAATGCAGCAGCACCAAACAAGGAAAAAGCAACACAAATTGGAATGGAGAGTCAAATACAGTGACACAACTCACATGCATCGTGCAGTAATTGCTTAAATGAACAACAAAGAACTCTATTTATTTGATATCAAATCCCATAAAATCAGTAGTAGCTTTGAAAATCAGCTCAATCAGATAAAAAATGGTTGCTAAATTGATTCATGATAGCTGTATCAATGCATATCAGATTTACATACAGAGGGGGTTCTTGTGATTCTCAGACTTATAAGAATTGAAAAAATCACAACCAAACTGAGAAATAAGATGAGGAGGACCATCATCATCAGAATTGATTCCCATTACCATCTTCGATCTTTGCCTTCAACCCAAGCTAAGAATTTCCTTTACCCGAAGCCTTTTTGCAACAATTAGAGAAAAAGGAAAATCAAGCAAAGAAGAACATAGGTAAATTAATTGATATTGTTTCACCCTGAATTTTTAAAGCGAATTTGTTAGACCTTCTGCAAGCCGACCTTGCCTCATAACCCAAAACAACATCCACAATACCATAGACAAACATCCACAATACCATAAAACAAATACAGACCCAGTTCATCATCATCCAATACAAACCATAACCAAAATCAATTCTCCTCATATTCAAAATCACAATAGCCAAATATAGATCCAAAATTTTTCTAGCCAAAAAAAATATAGGAAAAGAAAACTGAAAAGAAAAAGAGAGCCACCATGGACCACCACCTTTGGTGGCCTCCTTTTCTCCTCCACAGAAGAGACTACCATGGAGCGCTGTTGCAGGAAGCGCCGGTTGTGCATCGAGCCTCCCCTAAAAAGATCCGACCTCCTTCCTCGCAGTGCGGTGCATCCATTCCTTTGCCAGAGCACCACCGCACATTCCCACATGCAAATCCAAACCGCTGTGAACACCGCACCAACATCGTGCACCGTAAGCCTCCATCCCACATTTGCCTCTTCGTAGATCGTAGCGCATAGCCCTATCACGACATGGCACCGTCATTCGCCCGATCGCCCAAAACAACCCCCACCACCGGCAGCTCCACTCACCTCCTGTTCATTCTGCACCGTGTGGGAGCATTAGCAGAAGAGCTCCACCGCTAGCGGCTTCCTTCCACATGCAAGCTTCACCAGCCGTGCGCCCTTCCACTTCCTTTCGCGCACAGCACTGCCCTTCTGCTCTCTCTTTGCCGAGGTGCTAGTTTCTCTTTTTGTCTCTCTTTCCCCTCTGCGAAAATGAACTTTTTGCCCATTCCTGTGCATAATCGACTCCCAAATCCAAATCTGGTTTCAAAGGTAATTTTCTTTAAATTAAATGGGTTTTCCATATTTTTCCCAATTAAATAAAAAATTTGGTGGCGACTCCATTTTTCCCTTCTCGATCTCGGTTGCAACAGATGGTGACTCCACTAAGGAGGTTGTGAGAGTCAAGCCTAAAATAATTGGTTGTGCTTATTATTATAACCTCACTTTTTCTTTTTCTTTTTTATTTTTTATTTTTTAGTTGTCTATTTTTTCTTTCTTATTGTGTTAGATCACCATTGTGTTTGTGTATATTTTTATATTTAATTATTTGTGACCACCCTAGGATAAAAGATTTTTGTACTGTTTGTATATATTTATTTATTTTTGTTTCTTTGTGACCACCCTAGGATAGAAGACTTTTGTTCTATATTGTCTATTTTGCAAGTGTTGTCATGCGTAGTTTTAGGATCCCAGGTTTGTATGCTCTCTTCATACACAACACTCATACACTTATCATACACGAGTGGGGCCCTATACCCGGGTCTGAGTGCAACTTGAGATAGGTAAGAGGTTGTGTAGTAGTAGCCATTTTGGATGTACATCCTATTTAGTTATTGTGAAAATCTCGTCTAGAGTGTGACTCTTTCGTGAATGTCCTATACCTAGAGGTTCACCTGCTGTTGTGGGTGACATTTTGAAATGAGCCCTTAACTCTAAAAGCCGTTGAATCCTAAAATCATAGATCCACTTGGTGAAAGTCTTCGCAAAGTAGAAAGCCTATGAGACTGTATGGTAGTCATCTGTAGTTCACCTTAAATAGGACACAAAGAGAGCATACACTTTCTTTAACTCATTTCCTTTGTACTTAAATTCTTTAATATACCCAAATCATTTATTTTTTTTCTTTTAAAAAAGAATTCATTCTTTCTTACTTTGCTTTAGCATGTTTAGTAGAGAATCATATCAAAGTCTTGTATTGAGTATCTTAGGAAAATGGAAACAAACATGAGATCAAACAATCATGAAGAAAAGAAATTAAAAAAGACTTTGCATCTTAAAGCCAAGAAACCTAACACAGAAGACCTCAGATCCCTAGGTCAGTTGTTGAGTATGTCACAACGTCTTTCTCTTGCAAAAAAGTATGAAAAAATTGTAAGTCTATTAGAGTGGAAGAACAGGTAGAGGCAATCACAACATTAGCACAGTACTATGATCCTCCTCTTTGATGCTTTACCTTTCAAGACTTCCAATTAACACCAACTCTTGAGGAATTTGAGTGAATCTTAGGGTTACCACTAGAAGGAGAGAAGCCTTACCACTACTAAGGACATTATGCTTCTTTACAAATTGTATCAATGGTCCTAAAAGTAAAGGTAAGGGATCTTCATGAAGCACAAAAGTGTAGAAATGGGACCAAAGGATTCTCAAAGGATTACTTGGAAAGTCATATGCACCATCTGGTTCATGTTGAAGATTGGGACACCTTCTAAGGTGTACTAGCCCTCACTATTTATGGCATTGTTTTGTTTATAAATATTGAAGGTTTCATAGATTTTGCAGCAAATGATGTATTCCTTGCTCGAAAATTTCACGGTTATAATCCAGTGCCAGCCCTCTTAGCAGATGTCTATTGTTCCCTAAATTTTTGCCATGAAAGGAACGACAAAAGAATTTTATGTTGTTTACTAATGTTATATGTGTGGGTCACTGCACATATATTCCAAAGAAGTTATAAGGCACCATGTCCCATTGATGATTTGAAAATGTATCATGTCAAGAAGAAAAATGGAGGAGAATGGGCTGAAGAACTGGCCAAATTGAAAGAAAAGGTAATCAGATGGTACCCTTGGTGGAAAGATAGGTAGTCATTGATTTATCATTATGGAAACTCTTTGAATGTACCCCTCATGAGCACCTGAGGGTATATAAATTACAATCTAGCTTTGGTGTTGCGCCAACTTGGTTACTCCATCAAAGAACCACCTTTTGAAGTTGTGATTACTCCTTTCATCTTGTATTACCTAGATTCTGATAACATTGGTCTACTAAAGAAAGTTCGAAATGCTTGGAACAGTGTTGTCTGAAAAGGAAAAGAACTAGGAGTTAGGAGCTATGCGGTAAAGGAAAGCTACCACCAATGGGTGAAAAATAGGGCTCGGGAGATTAAGCTTCCATTTAGAGTTTTAACAACTACTCCTGACATGACATTGATCTCGCATGACATTGATCTCGCATTCCAATGAAAATGAAGAAATCAAAGAAATGAAACAAAAGGTTGGATGAGGCTAAGCAAGAAAAGATGCAAGCAGAGTCTGAGTTGAAAAATGCCCATCATAATTATGCAGCTTTAAAGCGAGAAAACACTTAAAAGGATCTGATTCTAGAAGGGACCAATAAAAAATTGAAGATGGGGCATAAGTACATGATGAAGACCAAAGAATGTCTCAAAGCCACCAATAAAGAACTAGGACTTCAAAGGCACGAACGTGACAGGGCATTAGCTGAAAATCAACAACCGAAGAAGCTGCTTCAAAATGCCAAAATTGCTGAAGAAATTGCACTGGAAGGTAATGAACAAATGAAACAAGAAATGGAGAAGGTGATCAAGGAATACCAGAGGAAGACTGAGGAATTAAAACAATACATGAAAGATGAGACCATGAAGTATCAAGCTGCCATAAGAGAAGAAAAAGAAAAAGTCGCAAGTCTAGGTCTTGAGAACCAATACCAAAATCATATCATTCATGGGTTGAAGATTCACTTTTCAAACTTGGCAGGGTTAGCTAATATAGCAATAGAAGATGTTCCAAGGTACTTGAGAATGGCTAAGGAAGAAATCATCCCTTTTGAAACCCCGACTGAGATTAGCTGCTTTGTCGAGTATTGCAAGGACTTGATTAGGAGGACAATAAAATGATTGTGGGAAGACGTTCAAACATGGTGATTGTATGGCTTTATGATGTATTTCTTTCTGGGACAGTTGTAATAAAATGATTATTATAATACTAGTGAATGAAAGAATGGTTGTCCCTTTGCATTGTGTTGATCTCATAGCAATATCCATAACATAGTACCTTTGAATGAGACGTTCTGGGGAACAATTATAATCGAAGATACTCACATTAAGACTAAGAACGATTGACAATCTCCAACAAACAGAAATGTTTATATTTCTTTTTACTCAAACTGATGTTTATATTTCTTTTTACTCAAACTGATGTTTTTATTTCTTTTTTACTCAAAATGGTTTTCACAGGTGAAACTTCGTCACCATCAGGTGCCCAAGGAAAGTGGAAATCGATCAAACTCATGTTCATAATACCATAGCTTGGCCTAAGATGGCAGATGGTAATGGTGAATCAGGGAAGACTATCCCAACTGTAGCTACCTCTAAACCAGGAAGAAATCTGAGTATGGAGGTTGACGAAATAATAGGGCAATTGAATGTGATGATGGATACTCAGGCAAGGATGGAAGAAATGATATGAGTCATGAAGGAATCACTCGACTTATTGAGAGCTAATCAAAACTAAGATAGGCTGGGTATGCCAGTAAATGCACAACCAAATGTTGCAACAATAACTATACCTGTGGTATTAGACACAGCTCTAAATGCTACCCAATGGATGAATAACATGGGAGGGACACTAGGTAACCCACATGAACAACTACCACTGACAATGCCGATTATACTCCCCATTGGAGAATGTTATCATGCCATAGAGAATGCACATGTTGAAGGACATGGTCATGCTACCCACACTGGGGAGCAACCTCGTGTTGTTGTTCAAAGACAATCATCTTCCTCCGAGAATAATTGCACAAAGGCAGAGCAGGATAAGTTGAGAAAAGAGTGGATAGAGAAAATTTAGGAGCAAATTAAGGCTATCCAAAAACCAAGCACTTATTGTAACGCCCCGATTTTCTAATTGAGCAAAAATAACCAAAATGCCCCTTAGGTCATTTTCCACCCGAAATTCGAGGATAGCCGACCCGGCAATCCTCAAAGGGTTAACTCAATGTTAGATGGTGATTATATGTGAATTAATGTTAATAGAGCAGAAAAATCTCATTTTCTGCGGCTTTGGGTCAAAATAACCAAAATACCTCTATACCATTTTTACGCGAGTATAAGTGTCGTTTGAGCCTGGAATCTCTCCTGAGAGTTTGAAATGCTAATTATAAGTGTTTGATGATGTTTTTATGTGTTTAGAAGTATCTGTTTAAGCCCCGGTGGTCCAAGGCAGTTTTTGTTCAAAATTATGATTTTACCCCTAGTATAGTGTTTTTGAGCTTAATTGCGTGATTAAACAAACCTAAGCAATATTAGGCTCTAATTGAAGATTAATTAATTTTCATAATTAATCTAGAGTCAAAATAATTTATTAAAGTTGATTAGAATCTAAAATTTCTTAAAGAAACTCACAATCCTTTTCTAGTCTCAATTCTTTAAGAAAGGAATCTAGGAATAGTATTTTCTCTTACCTATTCCCCAAAATCAAGGAAGCATGTTGGCATTGGATTCTAAGTTAATGATGATTGACTTTATTAATCTAGAAAGACCACCTCTTAATCTAGTCTTACATTACCCTAATTTCCTACTTAATTATTTAAACACTTAGTCACAAATCCTTAATCTTGAGCCTAATCAAAGATACACCTAAACACACTCCTAAACCACAATTAAATGAGACAAATCTCTCCCCCATGACATGATAAGCAACCAGCCCACACTCCCCCATATTCTTCACATGTTGAATTTCCAACACTCCAAAGCCATGCTTTAGGTCAAGCCTTAACCTATAACTTTGACCATACTTACCCATGTTTTCCTCCATGCCTTTGAATGACCACTTTGAGTAGATATTTTCCTCCCTGAAGGCTCCATAATTTCGTGCTTCTTTCCCCCAAAATTCACCTCCACATTTTAAAATTTAACCCATAATATATATAGCAAAGTGTTAAAAAATCCCACACTTTTACCATTTGCTTTTTTGTTTGAGTTTGTGACCAAAAAAGCTTTCGTACTTTCTCTCAACCTCAAGTTCTCCTCCACCACATAGAAACTCTTTCCACCACCACAAACCACCATATACCACATTGAAACACCACATCACCACCTCAAGCCACCTCCCTAACACTCAACCTTTCCACCTTTAAGCTCAAACTCTCAAGAAAAGCTCCTCCTTTGCTTTTCCTATCTCTTGGCCGAAATCACCAAGGCACAAAGAGGAGGTTTTTGTCTTCTCATTCCAACCAAGAACCAAGCTTTCATCTTCACTCTTGGTAGAGGTTCTTGTTTCCAAAAGCTTTTCTTTTGTTTTTTATGTTTGAGATGAAAAAGTGTTGGTTTTTCTCATTTTTATTTTGAAACTTGGTTTTCAAAAGAAACACTTGAGCTTGATGATGAGGTTTCAAAATAATGATATTGAGATTTACATTTGAGAAACCTCTAAAGCTTGAAGCTTGGTTTTGATTCTACATCATTTTTGGTTTTCTTTGAACCATGGTTTCAGTTTTCCTTTCTTTATTTTTCCCCCCATGGTTTCGGTTTTCATTCCCTTTATCTTTTTCCTTTCAAAAAGTTTGCTAAGAATATAAAGTAGCCTCCTTTACTTGGTCTCAAGAAATATTGTTGTTTATTTTAAGTTCCTTGTTCATTTCCTTTGAGCTTGATAATGATGTACAAACCATAAGGTTTCTTTGTAACCTTGGTACAAGAACTCTAAAGCTCACTTTGTCTTGCTAGATAAAGTATGGGTTTAGGACAATATTGATCCTTGTAAAAGTCTTGTATGAGCTTTAGTAAAGTTAAAATAAGTTTGCATTCATATTTATTTTCATGTCAACATTAATTCTCAAGAGAAAAGAATGAACTTGCATTCTCATGTTTATATTTTAAGTCATCACTAAACTCAAAAATAATAATGAGTTGAATCTCATGTTTACTTTATGCTCTCACTTTATTTATAATGAAGAATAAAACCAAGTGCATTTCATGTTTAAGTTTATGTCATCACCTAAGGAACCTAGAGCTCAAAGACTTGCCTTTTCTTTATCTCAAGTAAGGCTTGGAAAATGGAAATATTTTATAGATGTATTTTCGGTCATGTGATGAGGATGGACTTAATATGAGATTCATCTAGTCACAAGGATCAACAAAACATGTTTTAAGGATTTTCTTAAGTTTAGATGAACTTAGTATATGATATAAATATGTTTTCATGTTTCAAATCTCATCTATGAGCAAAATAAATTAGCTACTGTCCTTGTTCATGTTTTTATGACTTTAGTGAGATAAAATAGTTTCTAAAAAGAGTTTTGAGGTTTTAAAAAGGGTTCCAAGAGAAAACTAGTAATTTATGTACACTTGAGATGAAATTTTATGTGATTCTATGCATGATATGATGATAATGTTTCCGGTTCTGCCTTACTATGTTATTCACTGTATGATGATGATTTTATTATGTTGGAATGAGTGTATTCATGTATAGTTGATGTTAGAATTCATTTGAGAAAGCTAAGACAAGTTAGTAACCAAGAAAGAATTAAAATGTAATTTCTAGAACCCTTAAAATTGGAAATTTTGGATTCTGTTCCAGCAAGGATAATATTAGTAATAATGGTTTTTAATTAGTATAAATATGTAGGAATTACTCATAATTGGTTTAGTAATTGATCATAGTACCTTAGGCAAAGACCGAACTTAGAAAGGGTCAAAGTTGTGACTTCTAGGTACACATAATTAGCAAAATATAGATTCTGCACTTTTGAGGTTTAGGATTAGTTATAATCATAGAAATGGGTGAGGACTACTTAGTTATGGACCTATAGATACCCAAGAGGTTAAGTTGTGACAATAGAGAGCTTAGATTTCAAGTTTAAGGACCATAAGGGTTAAAGCACAAGACATTAAGAGATTTTGATGCTATGAGTTTGTTTATTCAAGTATGATTATAATAAGGCATGTATTATGATGAGTATGTTTATGTGGTTCAAGATTATCATGATTATAGAAGTTGAATGAGGAATGTACATGCATTATGAGTTATTGTGGCATGATATGATGAATTGCATGATTTGAGGAACATGTGTATATGATGCATTCTGGCATAGCACACCAAGACGCATTTCTCTTACTTCGGTAAAGAGATAACAAAACCGTGAGGGTATGGTAGATGCAGCCTGCCAAAGCGGACAAATTTACTGTGCACTAGGTGCCATAGATGCGTTTTGAATAAGGAGATAACCTTGACCCGTGCTCCAGGAGCCGGGATGCATTCAGGTGATCCTTGACCCACACTCTGGGAGTCGGGATTTATTTATACTTATCTAGGATAAGTCAAATAATATGTTACCCTTTCTTTTACCCCATATGAAATCTAGTAATGACTAGTTAGGATTGAGCTCATTCCTAGGCGATATGGTGAGAGGGAATTTGGTGGCTATGATAAATATCGCCGGGGCAGGGTGTGTTTGGTTGGATTTTGGTGGCTACGATAAGAAGGTGGTCTTTGAGAAAAAGAACTTAAGAGTTCAAGTATGAGAGAAAGTTATATGAAAGTTCTGTGCTCTTTATGCCACTTATATGATTACTTGATATTATGTTTTATTGAATTGCTCACATAATGCATTGTCATACATTCATCCAATATTAAGGCTGAGCACCAAAGGCCTACACTTTGCTTTAGTAATAAAGATCCAAGAATGGAAGTGAGAGAGGATAACCATGGACTTTGTAGCTGGGTTCCTTCAAACTATTATAGGTTTTAGTACCATATGGGTGATCGTGGATAGAATGACTAAGTCATCCCACTTCTTACCAATGAAGACGACCTTTAATACGGCTCAGTATGCCCAATTTTAAATAGATGAGATTATCAGGCTCGATGGTGCACCAGTGTCCATCATATCAAATAGGGGGTCCTACTTTACTTCACGGTTCTGGAGAGCATTTCAAGAAGCTCTTAGAACTCATGTGGACTTGACCACAATGTTTCACCTACAAGTAGACAACCAATCAAAGAGGACGATTCAGACATTAGAGGACATGTTCAGAGCTTGCGTATTAGATTTTGGTGGGAATTGGTGTGACCACTTGCTGCTAATAGAGTTCTCACATAATAATATTTAGCATTCATCCAGATGGCACCATTTGAGGTGTTGTATGAAAGACTCTACAGATCTCTCATTGGATGGTTTAAGTTGGGGAAAGCCAAGGACCTAGGCCCAAACTTTGTTCAAGAGACTCTAAAGAAAGTCTAGCTGATTAGAGAGCAGTTATTAGTAGCCCAGTCTAGACAGAAATCCGATGCTGATAACCAGCATTGAGACTTGGAGTTTACGATTAGTGAACATGTGTTCCTATGGGTATCTCCCATGAAGTTGGTAGTGAGATTCGGTAAGTGGGGAAAGTTGAATTCTCGTTATACTCATTTGAGGTATTAGAGAGAGTTGGAATAGTAGCCTATAGACTGGCACTGTATCCTAACCTGTCAACTATTCACCCAATTTTAGACATCAGCAAGCTCAGAAAGTACATGCCCGATCAGTCTCACGTGCTTACGCCACAATCGGTCCAAGTTTATGAGATCTTGTCATAGAGAAAGGACCGATAACCATCATGGATAGGCAGGTCAAGAAGCTTCGCTTAAAGGAAGTGGCCTTAATAAAGGTCATTTGGAGAAAACACTCCGATGAAGTCACTTGGGAAGCTAAAGAAGCCATGAGGAGCAAGTAGCAATATCTTTTCCCTCCTCAAGGTATATTTTAGATTTGGGGACCAAGTCTTTTTTAAGGGTGGAATATATAATACCTAAGGTACATGTGTCCCTAGACAAGTCCATTGTGACCTTAGGATCCCTAAGGACCCACCTTATTGTTGGGAAGGCCCTAGATACATAAAAGACCCAAAAATGTAGAAGCTGGTGTTGTTGACACTGCTATAGTAGACCAGGACTGCTATAGTGGTTAAGGATGTGGGATGCCAGAGTTTGGAGACTCTAGTAACCAGGATCGCTAGAGTGGTTGTGTGTTCTAGCGGATGGGGCTCAGACCTCTTTATGGCTATAGCGGTCCTAGACCACTATAGTGCTACCCCCTGATGTTAGCATAGTACAAAATGATGCAGTTTCATTTAATAGCCTCTACCCTATTTAAACCCTCCCCTACTCATTTTCAACCCCCAAAAACTGAGCATCTATCTCTCCCAATCTTTCTTCCATCCTTTTCACCCTCATCCTCAATCAAATCCACTTCCTCTAAGCTTCAAGGTCAGATTGGTCATTAATCTATGTTTTCTTTCTCTCTATTCTTTCATGTTCTTGAGTGTGAAGGGTTTATGTTCTTAGTTGTTGTCAAGTAGGGGTGCTCCTCCAATGTTGTGAGGGTTATTTTATAGATGTTTAGAGATTATTAGAGATTAATCCTTAGTTTTGTTGCTTCAATAGTAGGCATTAATGCCATCCCTGCTCTCTAGAGCTCTCTTGGTACCGGCCCTTCATATTCCACCCCTCTAGGTGAGTGGGTTCAATCCTATGGTCTTATTTTTGCATTATATCACTATTTTCTAGCGTTATAAAGCATTTAGAGATTAGAAAATGAGTTTTTACCTTATATGACTTTTATGCAAAAATGTGTGAGGATAGAAAATGCTTCTTTTTGAATTGCTCATGAAAATCTATGATTTAAGATGCATCGGACCATATTTGAATCATAATTTCTTTTATATGATTTAAATTCGTGATTTTGACTTGATTATGATGATGAGGATTAGTTATGGTTGATGAAAAGAATTACAAAGTATTTTGTTTATTCATGAGAAGGAAGAGTTGTTGAACTTAGAATTGATAGTACCCCTTTTTATGAACCCAATAGGATTTTAGAATGAGTATCGAGAGGAATAAAGCTGTGAGTTAATGATAGTTAAATCATTAACCTTGGTATACCAAGTGCTCATGAAGGAAAATTATCCTTATGTAGACTAGTCCACGAAGGACGTAGTTCGCAAGGAACCATTAAGATCACTAATAGGTGCTCTTGTTTATGAGGGACTGAGTACCACCTTCAGTTTATGGATAGTCTGCCCTTTTGAAATTCCTTGAGAAATAATTATATTTTTATGTTTTCAACAAATTAGTGATTTCTTAGCTATTATGTATTATAAATGGAAATTATTTATTAATGTTGCATTATTATTTATGTACCTTTCTTCTTGTCTTATGTATGGTTATCGATGAGGATCCACTCACTAAGTTTTAAGATAAAATGCACCCCTCCTTCCCTTTTTCCTCACAGATATAATTGCAGCCTTGGATCCTCTACCTCCTCCTTCTCCCTAACAGCACTAGTACTTCAATTTGTGAGCTTCACATTGCTGTGAAGTGTTTTGGGTATCTTTTAGAGTGCTCTAGTGGTTTGTGAGCAAGGTCTCAAATTATATATATTTTTCATTATGCTACCATGATTTTCATATTCATTATGTACTTAAAATAATATAGCATTCATGGTTCTTTTATAATAAAGCAACTTACTATATTTTGTATTACAATTATAGTTTCAAATTTAATTTATGAGAAGGGCTATTTATGATTATTATGAATTGAATATGTAAATTGATTATGAATTGAAATGGATTTTATGATTAAAATATGCATATAATACGACTCAGTGATCACGAGAGCTTACGTGTGGATGAGATTCCTCATGTGCTGGTCACATTCCAAATCAAGTTACGACAATCATTGGCATGGCAGGTTAATCCTAAATCACCACAAAGGGTTCAGAAGCTTATCCTTTGTGCTTCTCCTTTTTTAGCCCTGCATCCCCTTGGCCCTTTCTAATTTCTGAGCCGCTTCCATTCTCCTTTTCTCTTGGATAATATTGTTCTCCTTGAGAGGTTGCTTTACTTCCTCTTCATCCTCAGAATAATCCTTCTCCTTAATAAGAATCTTAGCCTATTCAGCCTCAAGTACTTCTTTTAGAATCATAGCAACCCTAGGCACATCCTTGGGCAAATTTCTATATTTGAACTCTATGTCCTATTTTCTGATAGGAAGCTTGTCAAGCCTTCTCCTTGGTTCTTCACTTTTTGATGGTTGCTCCTCAGTTTCTAATTCTTGCTCCTCAATTTCTAAGAGTTTGGAGAGGTCCACCTTTTGCTTTATCTCCCTTCTGTGCTTGGATCTTCTTTTGGCCTTCAGAAGGGCTTCAATTGACTCTATCTCCTCAAATCTCCAGAGTCACTGTCAATGAGAATGATCTTTTGCTTTCCTTTTCCTTTGTCTTTTTCTTTTTCTATCTTCTTAGTAGCTTTCTTCCTTGATCCTAGAGTTGTGTCTCTTTGCAGTGGTCTTTACAATAGTACTTTGTCCTTATAGTCTTGAAAGAAATCATGGTGTACTCTGTACCCAACATGAATTCATATCACTCTTCACCAAAAGGGTAGCCCACATACTAAAACAGCTTTATCATCAATATCCCATAGGGGACACTAGTAGTCTTCCTTTTATCCTTAGTGATTGCACTAAGCATGTAATCCATAATTAGTCTAGGAAAAGCCACCTTCTTTTTTCCTATCAGACAGTACAACAACATGCAGTCCATGGCAATAAGCACATCCATGCTTCCCAATCATGGTAGAAGTTATCATAGAGATAATATTAGGCAATATCATGGAGGAAATATCAATGATTTTCTGACTCAATTTAGGGCATAAATTGAGATGGTTAAGATAGTTGTCAATCAGCTTGATTATAATATTCGAAGGAAACTAGTTAACCAACAATTTTTGGATTTAGCCTAGGTTGTGTAAAAAGTAAGGCAAATAAAATCCTTAAAGAATGGAAAAAGAAAGAATTAAAAGTGAAAAATTACGACGTCCAAGTTGAAAAGAAAAAATAGCTTTTTTTGAAATAGAAGAAGATGTCAAAGAATAAGTCCAAATAAATAAAACCTTTGTGGCTAAGCTGAAGTTGGGAACGTAGGTTGAAAAGGGTACAAGAAGGGGGGTTGAATCATGCTTTGCATCTCTTTTTTCTCTTTACGATACAGAAATGTTAAACAATATACTATCAAGCGTTAAGCTTAAAGTGCGACGAAAATAAGGTTAGATTCTTCAGAAGGGGACTTCTTGAAGTATAACATTAGTAACAGAATGGTTACAAAAGGAACTTTCAGCAGAAATAAAATGATAGCTTAAACTACATAAATAAAAGAGATAATGGAGAAGAAAATATAACACAGATGTTTTTATACTAGTTCAGTCAATTCTGCCTACATCCAATACTCAACTTTCATTGGGATTTCACTAACACCTTTATCAGCTTGAGAAAGAGAAAACGTGATAGTCTTTACAGTAGCCTTCCCCAGGTCTAACTTGTGACCAATAGACAACTTCTACTATCACAAACCAAGTAGTTATTCACCGATCTCTTCAAGTTGAACAAGTAGTTGATAAGCAGTGTTTACACCGCATATTTAACCCCTTAACCTTGGATTTTTGCATAAGTTTTTGATATATTATTGAGGAAAATAATAGTGTTTTATAAATTGAACCTCATTGCACAATTTTGATAAATCAATGACAATTCCTCCATTTTTTTTAATAAATAAATCTTGTTACAATTAACTTGTCTCCTTGAGTTAGGTTTTTGTGTACAGGAGCATTGCATTGAGTGCAAAGCATCAAAAGTAGGAGCTGAGACTGAAAGGAAGAAAAAATGCAAGAGCTTTCCATTCGGGTGAGCGCTGCAGCGCTCGACAGAGAGCACGACTGATCTACTTTGCAAGAAACCCGTTCTGGTAGCGCTGCAGCGCTCCTACGATGATTTGATTTTTGCCTGCTATCTCGTATGGGCCAAATTTTGGGCCCATTTTTCTTGGAAGCTACAGTAAACGCGAGTGAGACAGCAGCAGGAGAGGCAGCAGCTAGGTTTTGGAGAATAGAGAACTCTCTCTCTACCTCATCTCTCTCTCTCTTCTCTCTCTAGGTTTAGAGGCTTCCTTTCACAATTTATTTTCAGTCTTCCACCATTGTAATTTATAGTTTTTTTTCAATCTTTGACTGTGAAACTTCTCACATGGAGGAGTAATTCCATTACCACGCATAGAGACAACTAAAGATCAAAATTGTTCTTGAGGTTTCCGATTCTCAATTTCAGTTCATGGTTGGTTTTTCGCCCCCATTGCTTTCTCTTCTAAACCTTAATTGCGCTGATTAATGTGATTATAATTTTAGGAGTCGTTGATTATGAATTCATTTGTTTGCATAATCTGAATACCGTTTGGGAAATTAGGTCGATTGATTTGATTAATTCCAATTGGTAAGGGTGGAATTAACCCCGTTAGGATTTAGACTACCGCAATTGTTAATTAAATTAGCATAGGTTTATAGGGTCATGATTGTGATCACTAGCTCTTGTGTTAGTTGAATCCTTTATGGTAATACGATTGTATGACTATTAAGTAGTATTGCGGCTCATCCGTGCAAAGTATAGTTGACGAGGTAGTCAACCGCCATGAATTTTATCCGTTTGAACCAATGATAGAACATATTTTGATCTGAAGGAGTCTTTGTGCAGGTAATTTCTGGCTATTATATCTTCATAATTTTATTTTGTTAATCACGTCAATAACACCCCTTTTTGCAATTTGAATCAATTTAAATACTTCCTCGTGAGACGACTCGGATTGCACTATAACTACATTATTAGTGTAATTTGGTTTTAAAACTTATTTTTAATTTGTCGCGGGTTGCGACAGCTCGCGTCAGTAGTCTTTGACCAGTCTCTCCAAGCTAAAACTGTGACCAGTAGACAACCACTACTGTCATGTTGCAAGTTGTTATTCACCAGTCTCTCCAAGTTATCTTACACCTATCACTACCGGATTGAGGATACAAAGGTTTTGTGTTTGGATTACTACTCAAACTAACCTATACTCAAGTTTCCTTAAAATGTACAATAAATGACCTTGGATAACTTGAATGACTCCTTTCTAACATCTCTTTATCGGAAGAGTGTATAACCTATTAAGGAACATAGAAAGAAGATTTTTACAAGTAAGGAAACTGATTATAAGAAGTAATGGACCTTATAAGATGTCAGGAGAGATTTTCACAGAGTTTCCACTCTTATGTCGTCAATCTTGTAATACTTTTGAGCAAAACATCTCTTTTTATAGTGGTCTTCCTCTATGACCATAGCCCTTGATCAGTTATCCAAGTGACACGTGTTGATAATCTGTTTGTGTCTTAGAAAGCAGTATAGAAGAGTAGGTTTACAACTTGTCAAATCTGTTGTAGAAGTCATTGTGAAGTTAAGGTTTCTAATGGCCTTTTAGAAACTACCATTTTACGTCCTAAACATGATTTCTGAATTCTTCCTTCTAGAAGCCAGAATGGTTGACCAAATAGGTAGAAGAGATGACACACCACTTTGAAACTAAGCTTGACTTGAAATTTGAATTTCAAAAATTCAAATTTCCCTCCTTTTCCGGTTAGGTTCAACGCTCCACAATGAAGTAAGCTTTCTGATGTGCAGTATCAATTCCTTGATAAATCTTCGACCTTCTAGTCTTCAATCAAAGCTTTATTGATGTTGAAAGCATTGCGATCATGATGATTGAAGATTGTACAACATGTTGTTCTCAAAGTTGGCATGATATCTTTACTTTGAGTATACTTTCTGATGTCCAGTGCTACTTTCTAAAGTCCGGTGTTACTTTCTGAAGACACGTGCCTTGGTTTCTTGTCCTTAATTTGATTCTCTTTAATCCATGATGCATGTATATGTACTTTGCATAATATAATGTTCACTTCTATTAGATTCAATTCTTAATACGAGTTAAATCATGTTTGCACATGTAAAGTGAAATTATTCTCGCTTCAAGTTCGTGTTATGCAATCCAGAGTTATCTGTGTACTATGTCAAGAAACTCAAGGAAGACATTAGACATTCTTCAAAGTATTTTCTTTAAGTTGATTTTGTTGTCATTCAAAACACATTGTCTTAGCACTTTCTGAAGGATTCTAGAGTTTACAATGACCAACTTATGTGTGTCCTTCTTTAAAGCTAATAAAAGGGAAAGAAAGGAACAATATATCCAATAACAAAACATATGCTTTCAACATAACAAAAAGCTGGCAAATTTTTGATGTTTTAGTAAAGGATAAGCAAATTGTTTTTCTCGAAGGAAAGAGATTGCCTTGAAAAGAAGAAATTAAAGGTCATACTAAAAGGTGGGTGCAGTGCATCAAAATTTGGGTTGAGTCACCTGACCTTGAATTTAGCGTGCATTTGGGCCACTCCTGTCTTATTAGGCCGAAACATAACCTGGCCGGATCAATAACTCATAACCTTGGTTGGTGTTGAATTTGGGCCTCCTTCATGAAATGTAGCTAAGGTTCCCATCTTCGTGTTGAGCCTATTATTGGGCTTTGACCATCCTATCCAAAGATGTAGACCATAACAACAATATAAAACTCTTCGATATTCATAATATATAAACGTTAAATTATTTTAACTACTATATTAAATTACATTAAAATCCTACTTAAATTAATAATTCAATATTTATGATTTCACTTAAATTTTATTTTTTTTTCTCTTGAAGAATTGCTCACTTATAAATCTATAATCAAAACTAGTATTTAGAGGGTTCAAATTATTTAATATTTGTTTTGTAAAGCTTTTATCCTCAAGTGATACATTGATATAGGCTCCGATTCATTGTATGCCAATTATATATGCAACAATATATATTAATCATTCAAAATATGATTTAAAGTTATAACTTATAGATATTGTAAAAGAAATAAATCAATGATTTATATATCAAGGTATACAAGAACCCCAAGTCTTTGTTATTACCCTTTTTACGCTTACGGTTGGCCAAGTCGGTTTGAGCTAGATTGATTTAATTCCTAATGAACTTTGAATACTACTAGCTTAAACAACAACAACAACAACAATTATAATAATAATAATCTATGAAGCATAGATATATTATTTAAATGTCATGTCTATTTGTTAAACACATGTCTATGTCAGATCTTATATGACATACTAATAACACATGTTTGTATATATTTAATTTAAAATTTACTTTTTTTTTCTTACTTTAACATAGACAAACACAATATGAATAAGGTTATAAAAAGAAAATACTATATAACTTTTGAAGTATATAAGAGAATAAAACATAAGTGAAACATATATAAATGATATTTTGAATATGCATAACTCTTTAAATTTTTAGTTATATATATATGTGTTTGTCTATGTTATGTCATGTCCTGTGTCCATGTCAATGTCGGTTCTTTATAGATGATGATGATGATAATAATAATCAATCTTATGATCTATAAATATTGAAAAATTAAAGTGGTCCAATCAATGAGTTGAATTTTTTTATTTGAATCAATAAGTTGAGATTATTCCCTACTTTAAGTGGAATAATTATAACATAAAGTTAATTTCTATACATTGAAAATATAAAATAACTTAATACTATCATTTAATAGGAATTCAAGAAAAGTAATAAATGTGGCAAATAACTACTACTATGATGGGCTTTGGCTAGTATTTTGTGTATACAAAAAAAAAAAAGAAGGGAAAAACAACTACTATCATAATAACTATTCATCATCATATGATACTTTTCTAAATTTTTGTTGGCTAACAGTTGTTGCATTCGGATTATTCTCTCACAATATTGCAATTAAAATCATTTTTGCTTTGTGTAAAAGTTGCGAAGACTATTAAATTTGGGTTTAAACTATAAAACTAAAATCAGTAATAACCCTAGGAATTTCTTTACGTTGCAATCCAAGTAATCCACGGAAATTATCTTATAAATCCTATGTGTGTGTTTATATATATATATATATATAGACACACACACCACACAAGTAATATTTGGTGTACAATTAAATTACACAAGAAATACACATCATACAATTTATTATCATTGAATTTGATGAATGAATAGGATGGGTGAGGACCACACATCACATCCAATGATGATAAGATGTTTAGTATGCATTTATTGTGTAATTTAGTTGTTCACCAAACATTATTCTTACCGCCCTCTCTACCTCATCTCTCCGCAACATTTTTTCTATCTTCACCTTCGTTGTCGAGTCCTATCTTGCAAAAAGCTCTTCAATAATTGTCCATTGTTTTTTCATTTAGCCAAATCCTAGTAATTAAAGAGTGTGACTCTTTAAAGCCTTCTGTGTTCATCTGTCCTTTCACGCCAAAGTTGGCACAAAAAGGTTCTCTTCAATGGCAGAAGGCAGAGGCAGAGGCTGCACCCCTAAAACGACTCACTATTAAGCTTCATCTGCCGCATTCCGAAAAGCGTGATCCTCCGGACCTCCACCCTCTGAGGCACGTGCTGATTCACGCGGCCATAAGGGGAGGCAAAACCAGTGCAGCACTGATGAGCATTCTAAAGTGGGAAAGACTGATGCAAAACGTTCAAGGACCGTGTCTTATGAAGAGTCCAAACAACTGAAGCATGATGATGATGCTAATTCTGAAAGTGCCAAGACCGAAGTTTCTGCTACGGCAACGGATAAAAAGGCTCGGTGTGACTCTGAATTAGACCCAATTACATTAAGATCTTCTGTCCATGAAAACACGAGGGCTCATGATTTAAGAATCTCAAGAACTGAGTGCAAGAATAAAGAGAACATTCCAGAGGTGAAGAGAATGGACCGTATAAAAAAGATGCAGTGTTGGGTGATCTTGAAGCGGTTGATGGTAGGAAGAGACGGGTGGGCTTTCAAACAGCCTCTGGAGCTTAAGGGTTTGGAAGATATTCTTGGTAACTCTGAGTGCAAATAAGAGCCAAAGGATTTGAAGAATGTTATTAAGGCAATAGGTTTTTGAGGAGATTGAGTCCAAGTTGAAGAAATTGGTGTACGCAGGGCCTGATGAGTTTGCAGATGATATGAGGCTCGTGTTCTCTCATGCGTTGCTGTACCCTCCCAGGAATGAGATTCACAGAATTGGAAGGAGGCTCAGTGAGAGTTTTGAGCTCAGTTGGAAAATTCTGAAGGACAAGTGGTCAAAGGAGGAGAGAAAAGGGAACAAGGTTTTGAAAAGGGGTCATCATGTGTTTACAGAAGTTTTTTTTTTATGTAAATGTGTTTACAGAAGTTGATTGGCGTGCTACAAGAGTTCATGAGAAGAAAATCCAAAAGGCCATCGTAGGCAACAACTTGTTGGATTTCCCTCTTCAAATCGTTTCGAGCTATATATTCTTCAACGATTTCGTTTACCAGTTAATTAAGGAGTCACTTTCTTTTTTAATTCCTGTCAGTGTAATGTAAGCCACAGGGTTTAATTTCCTTGATTTTTCCAGTCAATTTTTGTCTCTAAGCTTGTTTATACTGATGTTGGCTCGTTCAAATCTGTCATTTGTTATTGTTCTTATAATTTTGTGTTAATTTTCTCTTTCATTTATTTCTTCAATAAGTATGTTGCGTTGCTTTATCATCTCGCGCGAAAAAGATATTCATTTATTCTCCGTATTTCCTTCAAGTGCTTAACGTTTGTTTGAGAATTAATTAGAATCTAGAATTGGAATTCGTGCCAACGAGCTATTATTTGCCAGAATCTATATAAATTTAACCCGATTCGAAGAGGTGTACAATGGATTCTAGTAAAATAGAATTCTGGTAAATCAAATTTATTTTTCAGCACTTTGATACTAGAATAATTAGGTTCAATTTAAGAAACGATTAATTGGAGAACATTAATTTTGATTTCCTAGAATCTGTATAGTTTAATTTTATCCAACATAACTATTAAATGGTCGAAAATGCATGGTTCAACACTCTTTTAGAAAAGATTTTATCGTCATGATAAATTAAGGGCTCTTCTGGTTCAAATTTTGGGAGAAATATGTTTTCAAAACTAGAAGTAGAAAATTGGTATACATGTAGATATAATTGCAGAAGTATATTTTATTATAATAAAAAATTATTAAATTGTTTGGATGGAATAGATATAAAAATTACATTTTTAGGTAAAATTACTATTAAAGATATGATTTGCAATTTAAACAGGATAAGCAATGAGAGTTATTTAATGAGAGGTTATTTTGTCTTTTCATAAAATTTGTGAGAATAGATTTGTAATTCAATTAATTTCAATAAGTTTAATTTCTATGTACTGACAGTATAAAATATTTTTATACTGTCATCCAATCAAATCATCATTTGCATGACTTTTCAAGCACCAGAAGTGAAACTTAACTACTTTTGCTAATGTAAAAATATATTATTGGATAACAGTATAAAAAATTTTTATCCTATTAATACATATAAATTAAACTCTAATTTCAATAAATAACCAACATTTTCTCTCTTCTTCTACCATATGTATGTCTCTATTTGATTCTAGAAAAAGCAGTATAAAAAAAAACTGATTATTTTCTACTTCTATTTCTTTTAAGAAGCCTAAACAAATATATAACTAAATCCTATAAGTACTTTTTTAAAAAATATTTTTTCCTCTCATAATTTTATGCAAAGAAGCTCTACCTTTGCTCAAACCAAATTGGTTGGAATATAATGGGTTTCGAAAACTACCAATTTTTAAATCAATTATTTAATTGAATCCTCATAATCTATAAATAATTAAAAGAGTAAATATCCAAATTGATCATTTACAAATATAAGAGGGGATAAATTAGTCTTTTAAATTTAAAAATTTTCAAATTGATTCCTCATATTTTAAAAATAGAGACAAACTAATCCCTCCATACAGTAATTTTTAATTGTACGGATCTATATGGAGGAACTAAATTGTCTCCTGTTTTGAAATATGATGGAATAATTTAGATTTTTCAAATTTTGAGGAGTTAATTTATCCCCTTATATATATCTTGATGACTAATTTGAGCATTTACTCTAATTGAAAATGATCCAGATGAATAAGTTGAATTTGTTTACTACTTTAAGTAAAATAATTATAATATAATGAATATTTTGCACTATTTAAAAATTGTCGAGACCCATTTATATTACCTAAAATAGTGTAGAAATCGCTTTAATATCATTTTAAATTGTAGATATTAATGAATTGGAGATAAACTATAAGCCCAAACCAGTAACAAACCTTTGCCTTGTTCTCCAAGTAAACCGCTTATCTTATCTTATTTTGCAAATCCCTGCATGTACAGTACTATATAATACCTATCACATTCTACCTGGGATCCCCACACCAACCTTTTCCGTGTATGCTTTCGTATTTTGAGTTCTACCTTGCAGAAAGATAAATTCTCCTTCCTTTTTTTTTCCTTTCATTGCCCTAATTAACCGGTAACCCTAGTGAGAGTGTGACTCTTAAAGCCTTTGTTCATCTGTATTTTCACTCCAAAGTTGCACAAACAGTCTCTTCAATGGCAGAGGCAGAGGCTGCACCCCAAAAAAGACTCATTATTAAGCTTTATCTGCGCCGTCCTGAAAAGTGTGATCCTCCACCATCTGAGGCTCCTAATGATTCACGTGGCCAGAAGAGAAGGCAAAACCACCAGTGCAACATTACTGATGAACATTCTGAAGTGGGAAAGAGTGATGCAAAACGTTCAAGAACCGTGTCACATGAAGAGTCCAAACTGAAGGATGATGCTGATTCTCATACTGCAACGATGAGGAAGGTGGCTAATACGGATGAAGTTTCTGCAATGGCATGGCGCAAAACTCAAACTAACATTGCATATCCAGCGAGACCTATCGTCCAAGAAAGCCCATGTTCCGATTCAAGAATCTCGAGAACCGGGTCTGAAGAGTGTGGGTTGAAGAAGGAGGATGTTAAGCGCAAGAAAGAGGAGATTCCGAAGGTGCAGAGAAGGATGGACCGTGTTAAAAAGATGCAGTGTTGGGTGATCTTGAAGCGGTTCATGGTAGGAAGAGACGGGTGGGCTTTCAAACGGCCTCTAGATCTCAAGGGTTTGGAGGTTCTTGGTAACTCTAAATCTGCAATATCAAAGCCAATGGATTTGAAGAACGTAAAGGCAATAGGCTTTGAGGAGATAGAGTCCAAGTTGAAGAATTTGATGTACGCAGGGCCTGACGAGTTTGCAGATGATATGAGGCTCGTGTTCTCTCATGCGTTGCTGTACCCTCCCAGGAACGAGATTCACAGAATTGGAAGGAGGCTCAGTGAGAGTTTTGAGCTCAGTTGGAAAACTTTGAAGGACAAGTGGTCAAAGGAGGAGAGAAAAGGGAACAAGATTTCGAAAAGGGATCGAGTGTTTCCAGAACTTGATGATAGGCGTGCGGCTAGGGAAGCTCATGAGAAGAAAATCCAAAAGGGAAATAAGGGAAGTAGGGGAGGGTCCAAAGATTCTCGACGGTGTGATGCTGACAAATCTCGACCAAGACAAAAGTGGAGTGGAACGAGTAAAGACTCATGCTCCAGTTTTCAATATAAAGCTGTGTCTAGATATTGTACCTCATGAAAAGGTGCTCAAAGTGTCAATATTCTGACTCACATCACCAGTAAAGAAAGCAGAACACTTGTCTTCTCCTATGGTTATCAAAGGAAGCGGTAAGAGAAAGAAGGCCATCATCACTGGCATCAAAATGCTGGATTTCCCTCTTCAAATCGTTTCTAACTATATTCTTCAGCAGTCTCATTCACCTGTTAATTAATCAAGCTTACTGCCTTTTTATTAATTCTTGTCAGTAGTGTAATGAAAGCCATAGGCTTTCCTTGACTACAGTCAATTTTTGTCTCTAAACTTGTTTGTACTCATGTTGGTATGTTCAAATCTGTCATTTGTTATTGTTGTTATACTTGTGTTTATTTTCGATTTCAGTTGTCCCTTCAATTATAATCGTGTAGCTTTATCATCTCGCACAAAAACCTATTATTCCCCGGTCGTTTCCCCAAGTTCTTGAAGTTTGTTTGAGGATTAATCAGACTCTAAAATTGGAATTCCCGCCAACGAACTGTTATTTGCCAGAATCTATATAAATTTAACCCAATTCGAAAAGGTGATTATGGATTCTTGTAAAAATAGAATTCTGGCAAATCAAATTTATTTTTCAGCACGTTGATGATAGATGAATTACGTTCAGTATAAGAAACTAATAATTGGAGAACATTAATTTGATTTGCTAGAATCTATATAGTTTAATTATACCCAACATAACTCATGTACATCCATGTCAGGACACTAACATAAACCAGGCTAAAACTAAACGGGTTTACACTTTCATCTCCTAAAAAAGGATGGGGCAGGAGAGAGAGAGAGAGGGTACTCACATTAACCAAAACATATCTTACAAGCAATGCTGTCTGTAATATATACATATACACATCAATGTTGCCATTTCTTTTCTTTTCTTTTCTCTTCTTTCCTTTTTATTTTTTTTATTTTTTTTGGTTTTTTTCTTCTATATCTTCTGGCAGAATGTTCAATCATGCACCAAGCAGAAAATTGATAGAGCAAATCAACTATACTACGACCCAACCTAAGCTTTTACAAGAAAGAATAAACAAATGAAGATATCATAGCTATCAGAAATCACAAGAAGCAATAAGTAGGTATCTCGACAACCCGCATGCCAATCTCAATCTCGAGTGCTTCTTTAAAGATTCTATACAATCAAGTGCCTTGCTTTCAAGAAGAACTACCAGGTCTTATCTGCCGTGTCTGACAATTCCCCTTTGCTTGAAGGGCAACAGACATGGATCGTAACCGGTTGGTTATCTCCGTGAACGAAGGACGGCTATCGGGTTCAGCTGACCAACACTCTTCCATGAGTTTCCTCCATTCAGGATCACAACGTTCTGGAATAGGTGGTCGAAGAGTGTTCTTTACAATACCCCCTAAATGAACGTGTCATCAACAGGGAAGCATGTCAGCAATGGAAGTAAGCAAGCAATCAGTATTCTTCAAGTGGCATTAGCCGGTAGATTAGGAAAACACACATCAAGGAATAAAATCCTTTGCAAAGACTGGCAAGCATTAGGGGGAGTTAATAGATGTAACAGGTATACTAGTCATTTTTGGGGTATATGATATACCTAATCAGTTTGGATTATAAAAGATTTATTAATAACACATCTGTCGCCAGATCCCTGGCATTTGATAGGATAGAAATAGAACTATAACCATAAACTTAAGTCCATTTAAATTGTAAGGATAATTGTATCTTTAACACAAGTGAAATCATAGCTGGCATGTCTAGGTAATCGAGCTTCTGATATATATTTCGTCCCTACATCATCATAAGTCCTTACTATATGGTTTCTTAAGTCTAGCACTCCATAGCCTTCAATGGTCAGTTTCAAACAGCCAAATGCCAAGCAAATTCACAGCTCATTAGAAATCAATCTTAGAAGAAGACCAGCATTTAACAAGTCACAATGAGCCAGAATTACCAGAATTCCTGAATGAAATATAGCTGAAGAAGATAGAAAGATAGATACTGAAAATGTGTATTTTGTATTTTCTTTATGTATGAGCTAATCCCTTAACAGAGATATCCTGTAAAAGCTTGAAGGAAATGGAAATTACAGTAAGAAAGAGTAGACCAGCAATGGTATGGCTCTTCATGAGGCCAAAACTCTCCCAATCCTCTCTAACTGAATTCCTGCTTCACTCAATCCCTCTCCAACACATATAATATAGCAATTCCTACAGCTTTTGGAACTGCTTATTTATTCTATTATGTCCTTCAACCAAAGCAAGCTGCAACTCAAATCTCCATTACAGTGACCGATATTTTATGCTACAATCTAAAGAGACCAAGCGCAAGATAGCCTAAGAAGGAAGCACAAGCCTCAACATTCATGTCCCTTACATCTGTCCCAGCTAAGACCGAATGTAGAAAATAGTGCAATCGCCTACAGTAAGATTTCAATGTTTTCCGCTCCTTACAGAAAAAATTTTCTATGACTGATAGAAGATTTTAGCTTTCCTTTAAGTTATAATTCTTCCAAGTTTTTGGTATTTTGTAACTATTTATCAGATAAAATCATAAGGTAACGAAAAAGAGTGATAGTATTGAAATTATCTTACCAATAATGGCACCACAATGCATGTCTGCATAAGGTTCCTCCCCTGTCAATAACTCCCACATTGAGATGCCAAATGAGAAAACATCAACCTGTCAAAATCATTGCACAAGCTAAATGCCTGCCAAGAGATTCATCGATTCCTCTGTATTTCTGAAAATTCATGAGTGGTCCTAGTTACCTTTTCAGAAACCTGGCTGCTGCTACCATTCAACAGCTCTGGTGCCATCCACGGAAGGGTTCCTCGCACACCCCCAGATACAAGGGTATTACGTTTAATTCTTGACAACCCAAAATCTCCAACCTGAGAAAAAATGATCAACAGACCAAAGTTGCAAAAGATAAAGGAAATAGTAGAAATATCAAGTAACGTAGGACAAGAGATCCTCCTTACAAAACAAGATCTAACAAAAGAAAACACTATTAAAAGCACTTTCACCAAGCTCCATATGCTTCCCACATGATTTTGTCACCTTAATGACCATCTTCAACCATATGCAGCAGCAAAGCTTTTTCAATTCTTTCTATATCTTGCCATGGCTCCAATACTAAACTAGAATAGAGTAGAAGGTAGGGAGAATAGGGAAAACAGCAAGCTAAATGTTCCAGGGTTCACATCATTTCTGACCAACTAGATTACTGTTTTTGGTTTTTGGTTTTTGGTTTTGTTTTCAGTTCCGAAATATGCTTTTCACTCGTCTTATAGCTCAATTCCATCTGAATTTTTTATGGACATTTTCATCAGAAAAACTTTAGCAAACAATCTAGCACGATGACAAGGTTTTATGATTTCATCTCCATTCTCAAGTGAAACGACATAAAACTTGACTTCTGGAATTCTTACCTTGCATATGGGTCGTTGTGGATCCCTTAGATTGACAAGCAAGTTGTCACATTTCAGATCAAAATGGACAATATTTTTTGAATGCAAATATTCCATACCAAAAGCTGCATCCATGGCAATGATTAGCTTTTTACGACGATCTAGTAATCTGCATAAAGAGTAGGAGCTTCAGTACGTGCATAAATAACTTATTCATGATTGTATTAAGAAAAAATGGACTAAGTTAGGCTACCTGTCTTTCTTGACAAGGACATGCCGAAGGGAACCATTAACCATGTACTCTGTTACAGTTGCCAGAGTTCCACCAGCCCCATCCGGTACTATCCCATAAAATGCAACTACATTGGGATGATGAAGATTTGACAGGATCTGTGCCTCTCTCCAGAAGTCTTTTGCCTAACCAAGAATAGAAACATAATCAGATTCATATACATACTATAACTTTTCTAATTTCTATTTTAATAACCTTCCAAAAGAAATGTGCAGAGCTACTTTTTGAAACTGGATAAAAATTCGAATGAATATTATATAGATGTATCAGAAAATTGCAAAATAGTATGTAAGACATTGCTTCTATCTTATGGCCTAAAACTAAAAACTTGTGTTTTAATCTATTCAAATTTGGGACATCAATAAAATTTAATTTCAACAATGATCCACATAAGGGAGATACATAGATAGAAGGGACGGGGAAAGAGGCAGTGAGTTAGAGAGTGAGTGAATTTGGATTTAACCCTAGTCTCATCCCTCTACTTTATTTTACGCTACAGGAATCAAGATTAAAACTATGGCTGTTGACAGAGATGCAAAAAATGGATGTTAGTAATACGGTTGAAAAGAAATTTGCACTGAAGACTCACCAACTGTTCTTGCTCAGAAGATCTCCCTGAAAAGCAGCTCTTTTTAATTCTCTTTATAGCAACATCTGTTCCCCGCCATTTTCCATGATAAACAGTTCCATAAGTACCAGACCCTAACTCCAGAAGTTCTTCAAGATCAGCATTCCTTATTATCTGAATGACAAGTCATTTATAAGAAAAATTCAGTTGCACTCAATCACAAACATATCAATGGTGCTCCAATAGATGAATATACACAATATGAAGATTTTGTCAGAAGCAAAACACACTTTCTTTCAGGCCAACTCAGCAGAAGAGCTCAGTTTTATCACATAACTAACAAGGGATTTCAAATTTTGGGTTTCTTTATAGAAAAAGAGATTTTATTAAAAGAAAAGGAAAAAGTAGAAAAGAGGATGAGGCATTTTCAGAGAAACCAAAATAATGAAACTAAATGCTAAGGAGATAAACCATGCAACAACGCATGTCAATGCCTTGTATATCATATAATAACACTCCGTGGAATAAACCATGAGCAGACCAACAAAGGGAAACCAAGAAAGTAATCCTATACCAAATAAAGTCTACAACTGAAAAGGAAGTATTAAAAATTCTGGCATTCCTTTTCAACCAAATACAAGCACAACATAAGCCAAGGACTACAATAGGATCTTTGTGTATTTATGATTTATCGATAACAACTGAATTCACTGTGCATTCAATTATCTTCCAATCATTATGATAGCAGCCAGCAGAGCACTGATTTCAACAGGTCAAAGAAAACTATGGTCGCAAACCGGTTAAAATGGGAGAATTTCTTACCGAATTTGCAAAGGTTAGAAACACTGCATGATATACAATTTAGAAAGTGAAAAATGGTGTATTTTAATAAAAAGAGGCCAGAGATCTTTCTGCCACACCATTCTAGTACCTTTTATTTTGCTGCATAGCCCAGGATAAATGCCTTAACCCAACCCCACAGCCAGTAAAATTGGCAACCATTGATCAAGCCCTCCAATATAACCAATCAAAGCCATCAAGAATGTATGAGATTATTTCATCTCGGCAATTGCCTAGCCTAGTTGGACCTAGGCAGCATTAAGTCATGAACAATTCTATATTGCCACATTTATCACAGCATTTCACCAAGGAAGTTTAACTAAAATCTTTATCATAAGAGACGAGTGAGTTTAAATCCGAAACTAGAACATGTACTGTTTTTCAAGATGCTAAGGAAATGAGTCTACCGTAAAAGACAGAGAATAGAACATTATACCAGGATAGCTGAATATGAAACTACAGTTGAAGCTAGCAGAATATTATGGGGAATAATATCAAAATGAAAACTTCTTTTCTTGAAACATATAAACCAGCACTGTATCGTTTCAGTGAGGATCAACCTGCAAACCATATAGGCTGGCTTCCATTTCTGCTATCATTGCATCAGAAAGGAATTCATTCTTGTCTGCTTGATCATCTTTAGAATCCTATAAATGAAAATAAGAGATTCAGAAATTATAAAGAAATTACCATGGACTCTAATCTGAGTTCAGTTTATCCTACCTCCAGTTCAGACTCTGGAAGGATGCTTTCTGCTTCCATATGAGATGGGGATACAGCGTCACTCCCAACTTCATCCACAATATGTGGGGTCAGTACAAATGAAGTCTCAATATCTGGAGGAACAACACCAGTCACGTCTTCTACTATGTCAAATGGCTCCACTCGATTTGCAGCATTATACCTTTGTATATTTTTTGATTGTCCTGACATCACATCTTCAACTTTTGGCTTTCCAGATGCAGTGTGTTCAACACTAAACTGACCAACCATCTGATCAGTACCCGCAAACAAGTCATCAAGAAAAGGCGCCTTTTTAAAAGAAATATTCTTGCCTGGATTTTCATGAAAGCCTGAAGCCAACTGATTCTCAGGAAGCTGAATCTGTGTAGATTTAAGAGAAGCTGGGTTAATGGAGAGCTCGAACAAATTATCTCCCAGAGAAGTTTTGTCACAAGAGCTTTCTTCACACTTTAATGGAGCATTTAAATCAAAACATCTGGTCAATGAAAATTCAATATCTTGTTCACTATTCAGACCTTCAGGCAATGCACATTTCTTGCAGTCTCTAGTCCTTTGGCTCATCTCAAGAAGATCAGACGGGATGTTGTCCACAACATTATATGAAGAAACTTCCACCATGCCTGATGATGTAGGAATTCTATCCTCAGAAGCTATCTCCAAATTCTTTTGCACATTAATCTTAGTATTTAAGTTATTAGCAGATAAGGAATCCAAAAGATGCGATTCAGTCACATTTTCCATATCCATGGTGGCTGATTTCTCCTCATAAACCTTGCTATCCTTACTCAGAACAGGATTATTCTGTTCAATCTTCATCTTTTCTAATTTCTCAGAATTGTCTTGAATATCCTTCGCTACAAAGCTAGATCCACTTAAGCCAGTCTGTGCAATAGGGTACCTTTTTTCAGTTGAAAAGCTATCCTTATGAACATGATCATTCATTGCTAATGATTCTAAATATGGAGAAAAAGATGACATTTCTTGCCTTTTGTGCAGCTCAGTTGAGCCAACATTTGGTATCGTTCTTTGTAGTTGAGTATGATGAAGAATGGAATCAAGCTGAACACCCATAGCCATAAGGTTCCCTTGTGAGACATTAGAAAGCAACATTGAAGATAACTGAGCATTTTCAAGGTTCAAGGAGAAAGAATGGCCAATTCCTTCTTGTGAGCAGCAACCAGACCTTGCTGCACTCTCATGCAACTGTGAATCAGAAAAAGCATGAGGTAACCCATAAGGGGAATCGGAAATTCCATTAGATTCAGCCTGTTGACAGATTGGATCTCCCAAGCATGAAAGAGGATTTCCAGGGTAGAATCTTTTTTCCTCATGCAACAGCCTTTCACCAAAAAATTCATCACTATAACCATCGCCTGGGTCAACATGTACAGGAGTCACAAATTCCTTGCCAGCATTGTAGTAGCCAAAATGCTGTCCATTGAGGTTCTTGGGCTGGCCAACATCACCATGTTCATAAGGGTGACTATCACTTAACAAAGTAAAAGCTACTTGTTGAAGATATCTATGATCACCGGTGCTTATGCTGGGGCTCTCAGGGTGTAACTGAGCAGTAACAAATGATGCATTGCTGTCAATACTCCCCTGACATGAGTTATTACCAACCAATTGTACATAACCTGTGCTCGAACCTGATACCTGAACTGGAATAGGAGACATTGGCGGGGATCTTTGCAGATTCAGGGAATCATTCAAATTCCCATCTGCATTTAAAGCGTTAATATCATCCCTGATCTCCAACAGAGAGGAGGAGGTTGGAGAAATTTCAGGAAAAACTGGGGCAAAATTCATACTAGTCTCTAACAAACTTGCTTCATTAGTCAAACTCTGCCCACCAATGCTTTTCCTATGACTAGGGTCAACTATGCCATTAACGGCAACGACATACTGGTAATCAGGATCACTCTGCTGAACAGTGTTCACCTCAGTTGATGGTGTCTCTTCAGATTCAACCAAAGGAACCAAAAATATTCTGAGTCTATGAGAACCGTCATGCCTTTGAATCCCATGGTATTCCTCTATCATATTTTGAAGATCCTCCTCAGAGGAAACAGATATTAGAGCATCAAGATCCTCACCTGGAAGCTGGTATTTGATTGTGTGAGGTTGCCTGCAAATACCCAAGGTCTTCTTCACAAGCTCATCCCACGAAATATCCTTTCGTATGGATATAATGCGGGTCTCTCCTCCTACATATCTGAGCTTCGCATCACTGGGCCTGGGTAATATTTTTCCACCAAAGCTGCATAGAAGTTTCATTTTGCCAGGCCTAGAATCATCTAAAATTCCTGAACCAGAAAATCCACTGGAATGAGAAGATTCATTTCTGGGAAGGGGTGATACAGCTGGCCTGACACCAGGTTGGTCATCAATTGATTCACGAACAGACTTCCTCAATGCATGGGCACCATTGCCAGCCCCAATATGTATTTTGTTTAAAATGTCTGCAGAAACCCCATTTTTCATCTCCTGTGCTGGCTGTTTTAGAGAGATAATGTCAGCCATGTTTGAAACACTTTCAGATTCCATTCTTCTAAACCCCAAAATATTAGTAAGATCTTCATATCTCGCATGGCCATTCTCCCCACTCAACACAAACGTATTCTCAAGATTTCGAGACATATCATTCAAAGCAGGAACTCTTCCAGCAACAATTCTATCTTGACCAAAATTCACAGAAAATCCTCCCCCTGCCTGTGTAGGAGCACTATTATGCAAATCATGTACTGTATTTGAAACACCGCTGAGTAATTCAGGCCGGATGTGTTGAGGAAACAAGCCAGGGTCCTTCCCAGTGTTAGTACCTAACTTGTTACCTGTCTTATTTAGTGCCATAATACTAGTTTCTTAGCTGCTCAAGGTACTCAATCTTTTCACAGAATACTAATATAGTTATATGGCATGAAGTATAAGCAGCTCATTAACACACAGATTCATGTCTGAAATTTCTTCCCTGCTGATTCAACATCCTCATCGTCTAATTGTAACCCCAACTAAAACCAAAAGATGGAAGATACATTTGTGGATACCGAACTGCAGCTACAACTCATGCACAAAGTTTCACAACCAAAGAGAGGTGGAATTTCCAGCGACCAAACACAATCAACCTAGACACCAGAAGAAAACATAAAATCCCCACTAATTCGAAGTCTATCTTGCTTCACATACAGAAAGGAACTAATTTTGGATTATTTACAAGGGCCAATAGTAACTATGGCAAAATCATGGCCATTTCCAACGAAGTTGAGAGGCACACAATCACCAATATGACAAGAAACCTCTTAATCACCAACAATCCAAATGAACCAAATTCCACCACAACTTCATCAACATTTCAGAAGCAAATTTGGTGAATCAGAAGCAGCAAGCAATAAACATATTCTACCTCTGCGGGCATGAATACAAGTTGGGTATAAATCAAAACTCAATCATCCACATTGAAAACGTGGGCACACAAAGCAACAAGGAGCGAACAGTAAACATTCTCAAGCTGTGAATCAGAGAACTCAACGGGTTATCAACCAAAATCTAAAACTTTCAAGATTAATAGAGTGGGCAACCAAGGCAATAACAAGCAGTAAAAACATTTTCAAGCTGTTTGTGCATGAATTCAACATGGGTATCAATCCAAATCCAAAATTTTCCATATTAAAAATAGTGGGCACCCAAGGCTACAAGCTGAAAATACATTTTCAAGCTGTTCATGCATGCATTCAACAAATGGGTATCCAACTATCAATCAAAATCCAAAATCTTCCAAATTAATAAAGTTGGTACCCACGACAACGGTGAGCATTTTCAAGCTGTTCATGCAACAATTCAACATGGATATCCATCCAAATACAAAATTTTCTAGATGAAGCAAGTGAGCACCCATATTAAAAAATAAATAAATAAACCTAAGGCAGCAAACAGTGAGACTTTCAAGCTGTTCATGCAAGAATTCAAAATGGGTATCAATCAAAATCCAAAATTTTCCAGATTAATAAAGTGACCACCCAATATAAAGGATAAAAAGAAGACAATAAGAAATCACAGAAAACAATGCAAAAGAGCTACCTAAGATGATCAGCAGGCACTGGATTCCTGTGTTCCACAAGTGGCATAATTGGAGCAAAACAGAATCAGAGTTGAAAAAGAGAAAAATTAACCCAAAAAAAAAGTGGATTTGGATCAATGATTTAAATAATTGAATTGAGATAAGATTGAGGAGATGAAGGATGAAAAAAGGGGTTAACGTAACTTACCCACGAAGGTTCAATCTCGGGCTTCTGAGTGCAACATTGGCGAAATGGCGAGACTTAAGAAGCAATTCACACGGACGCCTTAACCCATGAAAGCATAGTTGGATCTCACTCAAACATGAACAATTAACACAGTTCTCTCTCTTTATCAAAAAGAAAAGAAGAAGAAAAAAACCACAGTTCTCTCTCCCTCTCACTCTCTCTCTCTCTCTCTCTCTCTCTCTCTCTCCCCCGCTGCGTAATATTCTTGTTCCTTCTGATGTTCCTACGTGGACACGCTCAATCTTTTTAGTTTGAAATTTTCTGGGAAAACAATGATCAGAAAAATAATAAGATACATACGTCCAAAGGAGCAGGAAATAAAAAAAATAGAAAAGAAATAGCCCCAAAAGACTCTTTCAGGCCACCCTCCTCCCTTTCTCATAAATTATTCTGGAATCGTCCTTTTTACATTTAGATCATTTTTATGCATAAGTGAAATTTTCTGGCCTTTATGAAACTTATACATAATATTAATAATTAATAAAAAATATTTAACTTTCATAATAGTTTAATTTTCATATATTAATAGCATAATATTTTCTATTTTATCATTTAATTAATTATTATTGATGTATAGAAACTAAGCATTTTCTATATAATATTAGCGTAAAAGTTTTGTATATTATTATTTAATTATGTATTATTATATTAATAATTAATTTTTTCACTTATCATTTAAAAAATAATATAAATACAATATTTTAATGAATGATACGTATCAAAATTAAAAATTTGTGGCTTTTGCTTTTGGACTGTCGAGAGCTACAAAGGTGAAGTGGTCATCAAAGACGCCCTCTCGTCTCGTCTAATGTCGTGTGATGTGTCACGCCTCTTATATATTTTGCTAATATTAATGAAATTGAAAATAGCTTCATGCTTCCCTCTAATATAACTACTTTTTTTTTGGGTACAATATAACTACTTTTATAATGAGACACTTGTCTTCCTCGTATATCCGACGCTCTGAAAATGGTGTTGTGCTTCAGTGTCTTGTTTCTAAAGTCACTCTCACATATTTTAAAGGGGATTACTCGTGGCTATGGTGGCCAATACCTACCATTCACAAGGTTATGTGTAATGTTATGCACGTGACACGTATATGCGAAGGGTATAAGTCTAACTCGTAAGTGCAGCAGGTCTTCAACTTTATATTTTCTATTTTAACCCCACTCAAATATTTCTTTTCACATTTTGTACTCGTATATGAGTCTCTTTTTACTCTATATTTGGTTTCAAACAAAATACGAATACACACACTCATGTACAAAAATACTCACTAAATCCTTGATTTTCACCTTTTTTATTTTCTTTTTTAAGCAAAAATGCAAATCTTTCTTCCACTTGCAATTGACCCTTCCATCAACTCTTCTCTTCCTCATTCCCCTTTGTTGAATAATAAAAATCCAATTTAGGGTATTTTTAGATCTTCTTGTTCGATTCTAACAGCCTAAATACCATGGTTCATGTGCTTTGAGTAAATACTAAGAGAAATGGAAGAAAAACTTCATAAACCTAACTCGAATTCATCAAACCCAAAACAAAATCATGGTCAAACTGCTTCCAATTTTCATAAGGCTATTGTAGAGCTCCTCCACACAAATCTAACAAGACCAAGAACATAAATTTTCATTGAGAAAAGAATGAGAAATCATCGAAAAATAGACCCTGATTGCCGGTCTCTCTCATTTGGTCATTCTTAGTCCAAAAATCATGGAATTATGTGTTTTACGGATGGATTTTGTTCGCAAGGAGATGAAGATGGATTCTATGTTTCTACCACATTGAAATCTTGCATAAAAAAAGCTTGAGAAGCTCACCCATGGTAGAAACCCACCAGGTCATGGTTCAACCTGCTAGAGGAAGAAGAAGATACTTCCTAGTGCTTAGAAGCCCGCTTTAGCCCAAAATTTCACCAATTTTTACCAATATTAATTTTTTAATTAAATGAGTTTTTATCGATTTTATTTTATTTTTGTGAGCACTAAAAAATATTTAATTTAAATTTTTTCAGAACTTAAACTAATTAGAAATATGATGCTCTCCAAATTAAGTTCTTAAATTTCTTTTATGGATATGGGTGAAATATCTGGACATATCATATTTTATGCATCCTCAAAATTGATTATTTGACTATTGAGATATTTTTATGTTGAGTGATGTTAGATGTATAATAAATGCATATCATATACCTTATCACTATTAGATTTGATGAATGAGTGAGATGAGTGAGGATCACAAATCACATACAATGGTGGTAAGGTGTGTAATGTTTATTTATTGTACAATTTAGTTGTCCACCAAATATTATTCTTTTATTTTCCTCATATAAAGTATTATGAGGGTCCATGCATCGCATGATTTAATATTCTTCTTTTTCCTTTTTTATAATTAGAATTTTGAATAGTTATCGAAACAGAATAAGTAAGATTCTATATTTGCTTAGATAAATAATCTAGTAGTTTTTAATTTTCTTCCTAGATTTGCTTCTGATTTGTTTTATGCTGACTTGATGGAAATTTGCTTTGCTAGGAGAATTGTTGTTTAGTTTGTTGTTGGGCTGTTAACCCCCGTTGTCTATATATATATATATATATATATTTGCTTAATCATTACAATATAAATGTTTCAAATTGTAGAAGGGTACTGTTAAAATTGGACCTTTAGCCTATCCATTTTAAAATGTAAATATTCTATTCTTATATTAGATTCAATTCTGATTAAATATATTATAATAATTGGACTTGTTGGTCTCTCAATTATTGAGCAACAATATGCAAGTGAACCGATAATTTAGGGTAGCCTCTTGTATAACTACTAGACATCACAAGTTCGATTCTCATCTCCACCTCTATCCCCTAATATCTAAGTAAAAAAAACTATTAATCATCGATATTACATCTTTATATAATATTCATCTCTAATTAAAGATATTTTAATAATTTAACATGTTGGTCTCTCTATTTCTAAAAATAAGTATTCTACTTTTATATTAGATTCAACTCTAATTGTTTACCTATGCATTCAAAATATAGGATGAATAACTTTCAGTGGCAATTTCGATTTCAATATTCAAAATCAATATATGATTTGATTTTAAAAAAATTGTTGATGATTGATTAATGATTTTCATTAATTTGAAAGGTATTAAAGATTTGTTATTTTTGTAAAAAAAATCGTTGAAATATAATGTAATTGCAATTATAATTTTGAACAACCTTCTCCTTCTACATGCCCTTTAGGTTCCTCATTACTGTTCTATTAGTTCTTTTGAAAATACCACACTCTTTAATTATCGTTAGTTGATTTAAATTTAATTTGATATCAATTCTAATTTTATATTCGAGAGATTAGTATGATGTTATTCTTATATTAATGTAATTAATCTAATGTAGGTTCAATAAATTTAACATTAATTGTAATTAAATTTTTTTATTGATTATATTATTTGAAGCTTTTAATATTGATTTAAAAAATCAGTCATTTAAAAAGAATTAAGATGATCATATTTTATCGGGGGTGTACAAGGGATATGTTGGGTTGGGTTGGACAAAACCCGAACTCAGTTCGATTTTTAGACCAGGTCAATTTTTGAAACCCGATCCCAACTCGATAATAACCTGACTATATACCGGGTTGTACCGGGTTAACCTGACATTCGAACAATATACGAGAATTTGGATATTATACATAATAAAATTATAAAATTTTATAAGAAACAAATTTTTAGAGATATTTTATGATATAGGTTTCAAAATAAACCATATCAATGTAGAAATAACATTAAGTTAAGTAAAATATATTAATTTACATTGAAAATCTTATAATTTTTCATAAATTATTATAAAAAAATATATTTCTTAAGAAATTATTTGACTTTGGGCTGGGTCGGGTCAACCTGATATATGACTCGAACCCGACCCAAAAAATGTATCAGATCAAATTTCAAAACCCAAATCTATCCCAATGAGCTTTGGGCTGGGCCGAGTTGACAGGTCAGGACGAGCTATGAACACCCCTAATACTTAAATTATGACATTGAATTTTAATAAAAATTAGAAATCAATCATCAACAATTTTTTAAAATCAAATCATATATTAATTTAATATTGAAATTAAAAATGAGATTGAAAGGTATTCATCCTAAAATTTTAAATGCACGTAATAAATAATCAGGGTTGAATATAATATAAAAGTAGACTCTTTTTGTTTGAAAATAGAGAGACCAACAGGTTGGATTATTATAATATTTTGAATTAGAGATGAATATGATATAAAGATATAATATCTATATTTAGAAATAAAGAGACCAATATATCTGATTATTATAATATATTTAATTAGAGTAGAATCTAATATAAAAATAGATAGGCTAACAAGTCCAAATTATTATAATATTTGAAAACTTTGGGCTCGTTTGATTAAAATTGTAAGAGAAGTACTATTTCAAACGTAGAAGCAAATGTTTGCATATAATTATAAAATTACCTTTTATTAGAATCACAAATTGTTAAATTGTGTGGATAAAACAAATATAAAAATAGTTTTGGATAGAATTACAATTAAGGGTAAGAAAAGATTCACTTTTTAAAATGGATGTTTGGATAAAAAGTTTTTTTACATATACTAAAATTTTTATATCATCCTTCCACAATTTGAAATTATTTTTACATAAAAGTTTTTTTCATAACATCCTTCCATGATTTGAAAACTTTAAATTGTAATAATTAAGCAAATATAGAATCTTATTTATTCTATTACGATAATTGTTGAAAATTATAATTATAAAAGAAAAAGAAAAAGAAGAATGTTAAATCTTGCCATGCATGGCCCCATGATAATATATAAACAAATGAGAAACATAAAAATATCTCAATATTCAAATAATCAATTTTGAGAGTGCATAAAATATGATATGCCCATATATGTTGTCAATATCCACAAAAGAAATTTAAGAACTTAATTTGGAGAACATCATATTTCCAATTAGTTCAAGTTCTGAAAAATATAGAATAACTATTTTTTAAGGCCCACAAAAATAATATAAATTCAATAAAAACTCATATTTAATTAAAAGTTAATTTTGGTAAAAATTGGTGAAATTTTGGGACAAAATGGGCTTCTAGGCGCTCACAGCCGAGGGTGGACTACACCAAACAGCCCATGGAAGTATCTTCTTCCTCCTACAGTGGTTTGACCCATGACCTGGCAGGTCCACCATGGGAGAGCTTCTCAAGCTTTGTTTATGCAATAATTCAATGTGACAAAGCCCTAGAATCCATCTTCATCTCTTTGCAAACAAAACCCATCCATAAAACACACAATTCCATGTTTTTTGGACTAAGAATGTGTTAATTCCAGAACTCTTCAGAAAGTTTCAATGCTAAATGTTTTGAGTGATAACATAACTAATTTTGAGAAAACATTTTGAAGAAGAACTAATATTTTTCTTAAATTTCTTGAAGCAACTAATAGGTCATTTTAGGTTACCATACACGTTTCTTAAACCAGGAATATTTTCACAATGACATGTGCAAACATATTTAATCTCACTTGAAGCGATTGGAACTTAACATAAGCGAAAAATATATTGTGGAATGAACATATATATGCTCAACGAAACAAAGAAAACTCTCAAGTATAAGAAATCAAGGTTTATATCTTCAAAAAGTAGCACGTGACATCAGAAAGTGCATTTTAAGTGAAGATTTCTATCCAACTCTGAAGCAAGTGTGTACTACCATATTCAATCATCATGATCGTAATAATCTCATCAACAACAAGCTCTGATTGAAGAGTAGAAGATCAAAGAAAAAATCATAAACTAATATGGCAGTTCAAAAGGCATATTTCACTGTAAATGGTGCACTTTATAATAAAATGAAGGAATTTTGAAATTCAAATTTAAAGTCTAATCCAGTTAGGGACTAGTGTGACATCTCTTCTGCCAATTTGGTCAATTGCCCAGCTTCTAGAAGGAAAAGTTTAGAAGGTAAAAAGTAGTTTCTGAAGGTGGACTCAGAAACCTCTATTACACAAAGGCTTCTATAACTGCTTTGACGATGCCGAGCTACTTCTCTAGACTGCGTTTCCAAGACACAAAAAGAATATCAACACGTGTCACTTGGAAAACAGATCAATGGCTACATTTATAAGTGTAGATCAAGTATAAAAGGATATGCAATGCTTACAACAAAAAGACTTTTGCAAAAATACTGTGCTGAAATGCTGAAGAAATTTTTCTTCATCATCTGTAAAGTTATTACTGCTTGTAATTAGTCTCATTCATTGTAAAAATCTTCTTCCTACGTTCTTAGTAGATTATACGTTCTTCCTAGGAACAATAGATAAAAAGAAATTATTCAAGTTTTCCAGCTCTGTTATTATTTATCATACAAAAACTTGAGTATTGATTAGTTTAAGTGTCAAACCCAAATACAAACCTTTGTAACCCCAACTTGGTAGTTATCATTGTCAGTTAACTTGGAAACTCTAAGCAAAGATTACTTGTAAGGTGACAGTAGAGTGAGCTACTGGTCATGAAGTTAGCTTGAAGAGGCTAAACAAAGACTAATTGTAAGGTGACAGTTGAGTGAGTTATTAGTCACTGGTAAGAGCTTGAGAAATATATTGTAAAAGCTATCCAACTTTCTCAAGTTGAGAAAGGTTTTAGTGGAAGTCAACGGTGGTTGAGAACTGGATGTAGGCAAGTTAGCCAAACTAGTACAAAATTCCCTATGCAATATGTTCTCATTCCTTGACTCTTTTTTATTTACTGCTTTGTGCCTTTCTTATTGTATTCTGGAAAATCTTTTTATTAACGCGCTTAATAGTTCAGAAAGTTACTTTTTGAAGTATGCTGATATTTGTTTTTGTTGCACTTCAAGAAAAGTCCAAGCATGATTCAACCCCCTTTCTTGTGCACTTCTCAACCTACAATTAGCATCAGAGTTGAGGCATCTAAGAGATTGAGAATTCTAATGACTATAGAGGACAAAGATTCTAGGGAAAAATGGCACAAAACATCCACATAACAGAATGACACTCCATAAATAGATCAGTATTCTTTGATGGTGGAGACTACGTTTATTGGAGGGACATAATGGAGTTTTCATCAAATACACAAGTCTTGACTTGTGGGAAATCATGCAAGAAGAAGATTATGGTCAAACAGAAGAAGTTCTTGGAATTGATGATGCATCTTCAACCTCTACAGAAGTTCCCAAGAGTGCGTAGATAGAACAACATAAAGCTAGAGTTCAGTTGAACTCCAAAGCTAAGTACCGACTCCTGTGTGTACTAAGCAAAGGTGAATATGATAAAATCATTGTTTGTGACATGGCTAAGGAAATCTGGGACGAACCACATATGCTGCACGAAGACATTGATCAAGTCAAAGAGACAAAGAGACAAAGATCAGTATGTTAGTCCATTAATACGAGATGTTCAAATTGACCAAGTAAGCAAGTATTGATTATATGATCACAAGGTTTATGCAAATTGTAAACCGACTAAAGGGACTAGGCAAAAGGTATTCTAACTCTAAAATGGTTAGAAAAATTCTAAAAAGCCTTCTTGCTAAATCACTGCCCAAGGTCACAACCATTACAAAAGCCAAAGACCTTTAAGCTCTTGGCTTGGATACACTCGTTGGGTCGCTCAAAACCCATGAGGTTGTGCTCTCCAAAGTTCATGGTGAATCCATAAAGAAAAGAAAGTCCATGGCCTTGAAGTCATGATATCAAAAATAGAATAAACGTAAAGCAATAAAAGTTGTTGAAATCTCTAATGAAGAAGATGATGGAGACAAGATCTCCATGCTCATGTGGAAGATGTCCAAGGCTTGGAAAAGTATAACAAAGACAAAAAGGGACATCAACCTCAGGAAGGATAGAAAAGGCAAGGGAAAGCTGAAAAGCATTACTTGCTATAACTATGGAGAAAAGGCACTTCAAAATTGACTATCCCAAGCTCAAGGGTCTACAGAAGAAGTTTTCCTTGAAGAAGAAAGGAATGCTGGCCACTTGGAGTGACTCAAAGGAAGAGAAGGATAGTTAAGAAGTTAGGATGGGCTGGAAGATGTCTCAAACCTGTGCTTCATGGCTGGCTATGCTTCAGAAGGAGAACCTGAGGCACAAACATGTAAACCTGAACTCTATTATGATGAATTACTTACATTATATGATGAGTTGATTGAAAATTCTCAAACTCTCTCTTCACATTATCTCAACCTCAAAAAGAACCATTAGAAAGTGTTTCTTGAACTCGAAAATGCCAAATCAGATATTGAGAATCTAAGGCTTGAAAATGAAGAAATAAATGGAGAAAAAAAAATTTAAACGTAAAACTCAAAGCCTTAGAAGCCGAAGTCACTGAGAAAGACCAAAAGGCTCAGAAAGTAATTTTTGAACTTGAAAGGACTTCAAAACTTCTTAAATCTAATATGGAGAAAATGGTAAATGGCTCCAAGAATCTTGAACTGATGCTTAGTAGTCAAAGGCCTTATTTCGAAAAGATTGACTTAGGATATGAAAGTGAAATGGATGAGAAGGGAATGACAACCACACCAAAGAAAGTAAATAACAGAGTTCTTTTGTACTTTTTGTTATAAGAAGGCACATCCACTTGACAAGTGTTTCATGAGGAAGAAATCTGTCAAACAGGTTGGGAAAGCTCTTACTCGAAAGACTAACTCAAAAAGACCCAAGAAAGTCAGGGTACTTAAAGTAAAAACTATTTTTTGTTGCATGTGTGTCTGAGAATGCACGTTGATCAGGACAACAAATGGTTCATGAATAGTGGTTCTTCTAAAAACATGTTTGAATCCAGGAAGTGATCTAGAAACTTGAGGCCCAAAAACTCTGGACTAGTCAAATTTGCTGATAAAGGTAAAGCAAAGGTCACAAGTATAGGAAATATTGGTAAGAATGATTCCCACCAAATTTTTTATGTGTTACTTATTGATGATCTGGTTCATAATCTATTGAGTATCAGTCAATTTTGTGACTAAGGCTTTAATGTTTTATTAATGGTCATGCTTGCAAAATTGTAAAGCCTACTTCTGGACAAGTCATTTTATTTGTCAAGAGATATGACAACACTTCTGGGTTGTTCTTGGATGACTTTCTAGATCAAGATATAAAATGGATGATAAGTGGCTGTGACATAAAAAGCTTGGACATGCTCACATGAAGCCTATTTCTGAGTTACCTCATAAGGTGTTTGTTAAAGGCATGCCAAATATCATATTTGACAATGATTCAACTTGTGATTTATGTGAGAAAGACAAGTCAACCAAAGCTTCTTTCCACAACAAAATGTGGTTTCAACCATTAAGCCACAAGAGATTTTACACATGTATCTTTTTGGACCAACCAAAACTGCAAGTCTTGCTGGGAAAAGATATTGCCTTGTCACAGTGGATGATTTCTCTAAATTTACATGGGTTATCTTCCTAGCTTTTAAGGATGAGGTGGTTGAAAGATTCAAGGTCTTTGCTCCTAGAATTTGAAAATCATGGAGAAGAATTTACATGGAGGAAAATTTGAAAATCATGTTTTCGAAGAGCTTTGTGAAAATCATGGCATCTCTCATGAGTTCTTTGCACCTAGAACTCCCTAACCAAATAGAATTGCAGAAAAGAAAAACAGTAGCTTACAAGAAATGGCTAAAACCATGCTTTTAGAAAGTGATTTATTAAAAGATTTTTGGACAGAGGCTATAAACACCTCATGCTATATCCAAAATAGAATCTTTCTAAGGCGAATCCTCAAGAAAACTCCTTATGAGTTGTGGAAGGATAGAAAACCCAACATCTTGTTTCATTCTTAACACCAAGGACTAACTCGCAAAGTTTGATGCTAAATTTGATGATGGAATTTTCTTAGGATGCTTTTTAGGTTCCAAGGCTCAAAAAGGACTTTGCTAATGATTTTTAAGAGCTAGAAGAGAACCTTGAGAAGTTGAACCTCAATGAAACCTCATAAAGCAAGAAAATGAAAGTACGATCTTCAGAAAGTAAGCTCTAGAATATGGACACTTCAAAAAGCTTACTCAGAACTCCAAAGTCCTTTGAAAGTGACATTTCTGAGCATGATGAACAGCAATCTAGAGATGAAAAAGAAGCTAAAGAACATCAAGGTACAGGAACTATAAAGAAAGTTTTGATCTAATAGTAGTTTCTCATAACAAAGTTCTAAGAGATATTTCCAAAGGTGTGAGAACAAGATCTTTTCTCATAAATGTATCCAATTGCGCTTTCATCTTCACCATCAAACCTGATTGCATTGAAGATGCTTTGAATGATCAAAGTTAGGTGGATGCTATGCAAGAGGAACTGGACTAATTCAAGAAAAGCAAAGTCTGGACGCTCATGGAAAAACCCAAAGGGAAGACCATCATCGAAACCAAATGGGTGTTATGAAACATGCTAGATAAAGCTGGCAAGATCATAAAAAAAACAAAGCAAGGTTTGTTGCACAAGGTTATAATCAACGAAAGTGAATTGATTATGATGAAATCTTTGCACCAGTGGCTAGGCTTGAAGCCATAAGAATGCTACTTGCTTTTGTTGCCTACAAAAGATTCACTCTTTACCAAATGGATGCTAAGTCTAGGTTCATAAATGGATTCCTCTCTGAGGAAGTTTACGTGAAATAGGCTCCTAGTTTTTAGAATGAAAACCTTCCTAACCAAGTTTTCAAGTTAACAAAGGCAATTTATGGTCTGAAACAAGCTCCCTGAGCTTGGTATGAAAGGCTAAGTACTTTTTTACTGAAGAAGGGGTTCAAGAGAGGTAAAGTTGACATAGCCCTATTTACTTTTGAGCTAAATAATCACTTTCTGATAGTTAAAATATATGTTGATGACATTATATTTGGCTGCTCTAATCACTCTCTTCGTGAAAAGTTTTCAAAATTAATACAGAGTGAATTTAAGATGAGCATGATGGGTGAACTCAAGTTTTTCCTCAAACTTCAAATAAAACAACAAAAGGAAGAAATGTTGATCCATCAAGAAAAGTATGCATAAAAGCTTTTGAAAATGTTTAATATGGATCAAGCAAAACCCATAAGTAGCCCCTATGCATCCATCTTAAGTCATCGATACTGATGAGAATAGAGAAAAGTATCATAAAGCAATTATAGTGGAATGATTGGTTCATTTCTGTATCTTACAACAAGTAGACTAGACATTCAGTTAAGTGTGGGATTTGTGCTAGATTTCAATCTAACCCAAAGCAATCATACTTAAATGTTGTTAAAAGAATTTTGAGATATTTATCCGATACTACTAATATTGATTTGTGGCACAAGAAAGGTACATCTTGTGGGATTGTAGGGTACTGTGATGCTGACTTCGCTAGAGATAGAATAGAGAGAAAAAGACCAGTAGATGTTGTTGTTTCTTTAGAAAGAGTCACATCACTTAGTCATGCAAGAAGCAGAATACCATTGTTTTATCTATAGCTCAAGCATGGCATGAACAACAATATAGCATACAAGGTAAAATCCATATACATGATGCATGGATCAATTACAAAAGTACTCCCAAGATTACTGTTTGTGACTCGTTCACTCAAGCGTTTTGGGTTATGACACATACTCAATCACCTCAAATGAAAATGCATTCACTGTTAGAAATATGTTAAATAGTGATTGATTTTGTGATCAAAATAAATTGGTCACTAAAATGATGAATTTGTGACCGAATTGAGCCATCAGGTAGAATGAAAAGGGTGGAAAAAATTGGTCACTAAATCAAATTAGCGACCGAATTGAGTCATCAGGGAAAATGAAAATGGTGGAAAAAAATCGGTCACTAATTCGGTCAATAAATCAAATTAGCGACCGATTTAGTGACCGATATTTATTTACATGAGAAAACCTTGCTTTCATAAAATGACCGATATGTATTTATACTAGAAAACCTTGCTTTCATAGAAATCGGTCACTAAGTTGGTCACTAATTGAAATATTAGTGACCGATATTTATTTATATGAGAAAACCTTGCTCATAAAAATCGGTCACTAATATTTCAATTAATGACCAACTTAGTGACCGGCATTTATTTATACAAGAAAACCTTACTTTCATAGAAATTGGTCACTAATTGAAATATTAGTGTCCGATATTTATTTATATGAGAAAACCTTGCTCACAAAAATTGGTCACTAATATTTCAATTAGTTACCAATTTAGTGATCGATATTTATTTATACAAGAAAACCTTGCTTTTATAAAAATCGGTCACGAATTGAAATATTAATGAACGATTTAGTGATCGATATTTATTTATATGAGAAAACCTTGCTTTCATAAAAATCAATCACTAATATTTCAATTAGTGACCGATTTAGTGACTGAAATTTTTTGTATGAGGAATGCCTTTTTCCACAATAAATTAGTCACTAAATCGGTCACTAAATTATCAATTAGTGGCCGATTTAGTGAATGAAACTTCTTATATCAAGAACCCTTTCTTATACGATAATTCAGTGACTAAATCAGTCACTAAATTAAAAATAGTGATTGATTTATTGACTGAATTTTCGATCACTAATTCCATTATATATAAAGATAAAGGAAAACCTTAAGTTTCCTAAATCCCCCAATCGCCACCCTCACCTTCTTCTAGAGCTGGGTATATGGACCGTGGTCCGCGGACCAACCCGTTTAACTCGCAATCCGCATGAAAATGGATCAGAAAATTTTTAACCCGCCAACCCGCCGACTTTTTGATCCGTCCGCCTAGCTCAGCTAAGCAACTGGCCATGGTCCGCGGACCAACCCGCCTAACCCGTATACTGTAGACATAGAGACTAAGCTCCAACTTTTAATAGTTAGTAATTGTTAATTTATATTCTTTAGTAGTTTAAATATTTTTTATACTTGAAGAAGTTATGCATATTTAATTGGTTTGTAATTAATTTGTATGTTATTGCTTTGAAAAAATTAACACTTGAATTTTAATATTTGCGTATTCGAATTAGTATCTTGTTATTTGTTTAAAATTTAAATTGTATCTTGTAAAGAAGAATGTGTATATATATTTTGTGATGTAAATTATTAAATATATTGCATAAATATAAATATATAATATAGGATATTAAAAAGGTAAAAAAATGAAAGAAAAAAAAAGCCTAGTCCGCGGACCGGTCCGCGGACTTGCGGGCTTAAGCGGACCGGGCCTGGACTAGGCAAAACGCAGTCCATTTATTAAACGGACCGGTCCGGTCCGGCCCGTTTAAAATTGGTCCGTCACGGACCGGGCTAAACGGACCGGACCGGTCCGTATACCCAGTACTACCTTCTTCTCTCCCAATTGCAAGCACACTCACCCTCACTGCAAGCCACCATCTTCACTGCGAGCGCCTCTTCCTTTGCAGTCCTGTGCCTCTTCTTCTGTCGGCTCTTGTCTAGGCGTCTCTACTCCTCGGTGCTCTTAGTCCGTGCTCTGTGCTCCGCTTGCTCTGATCCATTGGCAACGCTGCCGCTCCATTTGAGGCATCACCCTTTTTGTTCGTGACGCACCGATCCGCCCTCCAATGCCCCTCCTCCGACGCCATCGATCTGCCATCCGACGCAATCCCCTGCCTTTTTGCGTAGGCACCCCCAGTAGCACCCTCCAACCACCACCCTTGGTTCATCTTCTCTTCCCTTGTTTTGTTTTGTTCTTTTTGTTTCTTTTTTCTAATATCCTTTTTTTTCTTGTAAAGCCTTTTTTTACTTAAATTTATCGTTGTTAATCTATTTTGTCTTTGCTCTCACTCTCTGTAATGGAAATATGATATGTTGGTAATGGAAAACAACTTAGCTGTTGTAATAAGTTTTATATCAAGGTATTCTACAGACCACATTTTAGAACACTTGCAAGGATGGCTTTATTTGGTGACTATGAGATGGATAGAGGAGTTGTAGTCTCCCTTAATGGTGGAGTCCCTTGATGAAAACTCTGAATTTTTATTTTATAGTATTTCTTATTCTTTAACTTTTTTGTGATTGTATTATGGGAGTCCTTGGTTGAAAATAATGCTTTGCTCTTCAACATTGTGAGGAAGCTGAGCAGAGATGTCTCCGAAGTGCAAATTACTAGCTTTTCTAATAAGTTCTGGATTTTGATTAAAGCCTTATTTTAGTAGGCACAATAGTTTGTCTTGAATAATTAACTTGTTTAAGCAATTCTATTTAAATTTGGTTCTATATATTTGATATATAAATGTGGGGTGATTGTGCTTTTACTGTTGCTGCGTTTATGCCAGGTTTTAAATCCATGTGTCATATTATGTGTTCTATTGAAGTATTATATTGGCTTATTGTTTGTGTTTACGATGTTAAGATAAATTTGTTTTGAGGTGATTTTCATGACGGTTTGTAGGATTGTTGTGGCCATATCAATGTTTCATTTTCTCCACTCAGCTTGTCACTCCATCATTGTTGAACCCCGTCACCCACCGTGAGCCACCTTTGAGTCTTCCAGTTCATCATTGTCGTCGTTAATGGTTCGAGCTGCACATTCACAAGCCATTAAATGTTACAGGGTGCAACGTTGCGAGTCGCGAGCTAACCAGAAACCTTTTGTTTGGCCTAGCCCAGTCCACCTAGCCTTTGGTTTGCCTTTCTCTCTCTATCTCTGTCTTTGGTTTGGTTCCAGGTAGCCAATCTTGGTTTGGTATTTTTATGTTTGGAACAACCCCTTGAATCTAATAATGTGGAATCATGGTCAAGTTGCAATTTCTGGGTTTTGAGAGATCTAAACAACCATGAGCTGGGTTATTTACTTTTTTTTTATGATAAATCGGAGCTCAGATTTGAAAAGAAGCTTCTTTTTCTTGTGAAAATCTTGTTTCGGTGTTATTGTCATTGATTGAATTCTTTTTGGAAGTGAAATTGGGTATCTTGGACATTCATGTTTCTTCCTTTTTGGATGATTTGTTTTAATTCCATGAATGAATGAATGATGCTGTGTTCAAGATATTAACTTGTTTTTGGCTTAAAGATTGTTTCTTAGGTATTCTGTCTAGAATGGGGTATGCATTTTTGTTTTGACTTTATCTTGAGAAATTTTATGAGATTTGTGTTGTGATAGTCATCAAATTCATGTAAGTTTTTGTCAGACCATTTTTTGCATGTGAAGGGAAGGGATATGCAAGAAATGGTGAAGGAAAGGAAATGATCATGAGTGGCTAGCCTTTTTTCTTAAAGCAATATACTTTTGCTAATGCTCACTCTTTCAGATAATGGAATGACATGATTTGCGAAATCAGAGTAACACCAAAGTTGTAATGATTGCTAAATCAAATTTCCTTTTAGAATTGTTACTTATTTATATACTTCTGGAAGTCTTTTACGGACAAATTAAAGCATATGATGCTATATGTTGGTTTGTCATAAATATGTGATTTTGGGGACCTCTCGTTTCTGTCAAGATATGCTTTATTTTTGTGTTTTTGGTGTTGTGAAATTAGACTCTTATGTTGTGTCAGTGTAAGGATGTTTCAACGTGAATTGTGGTTAATAGAGAATCCCTTGCTTGTGCAGGAAATGCTTTTGCTTCTTCTAAACAACAACAAATTAGTAATCAAGAACCTTTGTTTTTTGTTCCTAATTTAAATCTGCTAATAGTGGAGCATTGCAATTCATATGCCATGCCTTGAATATGCTATGCCATGCCTTGAACATTTCTTCATTATGAATTTTCACATATGCTTGATTTAAATGAAGGAGATTTTCATTTCAATGATTGGTTATTATTTGTGGGGGGAAAGCATTGCTATATAGGCTTAAGGAATTTAATTGTTGGAACCAGAAGAACACAATTGTAAGTTCAAGGAAGAAATGGATGTGTTACAGGCTGCAAATTCAAGTTCCAGAACCCACCATTGAAGGCATGAATGAATATGTTAGGGGGTTGGCTTAAGTCATGTAAAAACATATTAGATTCGATAATTTAATTGTCTATTTGAACTTAAAATTTATCTAAAAATAAAATAACAATACTTAAATTTAATTTAATTTTAACTTAGAAAGTAAATTATTATTAAAACCAATTTAAATAAATTACATCAATTCGTCTTGGAGTACTTGTTATATTAGGGTATTAAGTTGTATCTAACCATAGTCTATAGTTAGTTAACCTTACTCAATTATCTGTTAGTTTATTGTAGTTTAGTTTAGTTAACTCTCCTATATAAATGAAATTAACCATAGTCTGCTTTGTACATTTGAACTTATGTCTTCCTGAATGAAATTACAGAGTTTGCTCTTTTTTCTTTGCTAAAGATTCAATTGACGAAGTAGAAGACTCACTTGAGAGGATTGAATACTCAATTATTGAGGAAGTAGAGGACTCACTTGAGAGGGTTGAAGGCTCAATCAAAGTTGTTGAAGATTCAAAGGAGGTACTTCAAGACTCAATGGAAGTTGTTGCAGACTCATGGAAACAAGAATTAGCTATGAATATGTTGAAAATTTATTGTCCAAAGCGTTTTTAATACATATTTCTATTTTTATTTTAGATTATAGGGCTTTGTGTTATTGTAAAATTTGAAATATCTAAATCAAACTTATTTTGTTGTATGATGTTAACTACTTGTTAAGGTATATTGGCAATTTTTAAGTTTGTTTGTTTGTGTATAGATATATAATTTCTTGTTTGATGATACACATTTAAATTTTAAAAATGAGATTTATGAAATTTAAATTTTTCTTTTGTTTTTTAGGGAACGCATATTAGTGACCAATTTATCGGTTGCTAATAGCACATGAAACCACCAACCGAAATTGGCTATATAGATGGGAAAATTGGTCACTAATAGCACACTAACCCACCAACCATGATTGGTCATATGGATGGGAAAATCGGTCGCTAATATTTTAGCAACTTTGGTTTTAGCAACTTCTATTTTCGATCACTAAATCTGTCACTACCAGGTTTAGCAACTGATTTCATAAAATTAGTGACCAAAAAATCGTTCACTAATCACTGATTTTTTTGTAGTGATTACCATAAGCTTGCTACTCATCCTCCATTTTGTCACACACATGTATACTGAATCAAGAGGATTTACATTTGGCTGTAATGGGGCTTAGGTGAAAGTGGGTAGTGTAAACTCCAGGACCCTTCAAAAAGATAAATTTAAATAGTTTTGAATAACAACAAAGCCAATTAAAAGAAAATGTTTTGAAGAAAAACTAATGACAACCTTGAGTTTCTGTTGTAAGGATACCAGATATTTCTTTAAGATGCACAAACAGAAAGCATGAGAAAATGATCTCACATCACAAAGCTTCTACTCTTGATCATGAAAAGAAGATAAAATGAGAAGAAGCAAGAAGTGCATCAAGGAAAGCATTGTCAAAAATTGGTCCGACAAAACAGAATCAAGGGAATGGTCGTCAGAAAGTAATACTGAGCTTCAGAAAGAAAGACTACAATGACGATAGTGTACAAAATACTGGAGGCAAAATATTACTCAATCTTCAATTATCATAATCATGGGGTTCTCATCATCAAAAAATCAAGATTGAAGACAAAACAATTCGTTAAGGAACTAGCAGCGCTCATCAGAAAATCCAACTCAAAATGGGAGGGAAAAACCGGCCATATTTGAAATTCAAATCAAATGTCAAATCAGTCTCTTGAAGTCAAAGTATCATCTCTACAGGCACCCTCGATTAAATGACAAAAGGACCTATCAAAAGATTCAGAAACCATAATCAGAAAGTGGAAAAATAGTTTCTGATAGACTTCAGAAACCTCAACTCATCAACGGCTTCTAAAAAAGGAACTCTGATACCAGACGAGCTACTCACCTAGATTATATTTCCAATGCTCGATCAGATGTTCAACACGTGTTGAAAAAGTGGAAGATCAAGGGTCAATAGTAAAAAGAGAAAATCATCTATAAATAGAGATGACTGAGCCTTCACTGAAGAAGATATACAAGAGAAAATTTTGCGCTAAAAACTTCTCGTTAGAAATATTCATTGCTAGAATCCTTTGTATATCAAAATCTTCCTCCTATATTCTCTGTTGATTATCTGTTCTTCTAAGGAAGAATTACTAGGAAGAAATCACTCAAGTAGAATTAGTTTCAATATATCACATTCAAAAACTTGAGTGTTGAGCTGTAAGATTATATCATCAATCTCTATCTAATTGTAATTCTGATCCAGTAGTGATCAAAAGGAAAATAGCTTGAAGATGCTACTGTAAAACTACTTGTTATTATGAGTTAGTAAGGGTTGTTTACTGACAGGAATAAGAGCTTGGGAAGGCTATGGTAAAGACTATCCTGTACTTGTGATTCCTCGATGAGGAAGTTTATTGGAACTCAGTGTGTACTAAGAACTAGATGTAGGCAGGTGTTGGCCGAACTAGTATAAATCTTCTAATTCAAGTATTCTCTTTCCTTACTTTCATTTAAATTTAGTTTTCAACTCTGCATAAATATTTAGATCGTTGTCTTTCACTATTATCTTATTTATTCAAACTGCTTTATTCAAAAAGTAACCTTCTGAACATGCTAACCATTCTTCCGTTGTTCTTCAAATTTTAAACTTGATAAGATTTTATAAAGTTTTTCAGTTTGAAGTTTAAAAAGCACGATTCAAACCCCCTTCTCGTGCGTTTTCATATTAACAGGTATAAATAAAGGTCAATGGGCTAAACCTCAAGTCAAAGGAGAGTAAATGCATACACCAAGAGCACAAGTGCTTAAGGGTACATTTTGTCCATCTTATTCACAACCAAACTTTTTTTAGATTTTTTTTTTCAATCAACCTTGCATTTTTTTTCTTTTCTTTTTTTTTTTTAATTTTCTTAGGTATGCCACTTGCTAAATTTTGGGTACACATTGTTTCTCCCCTACACTAAATTGGAGCATGTCCTCATGCTCTCTACAATACCCTTATCAGTAATTTTGAGTCCTTGAATTTCACTAAGTCTGGACCCTACATGTCCTTGGAGAGCTGTAAGATAGAGCCATATTCTTTGGACTAAAAGTCCTGATAATTATTCCCTAGAGAAAAATAAGTTAAAGAGTAATTTTTAATTAATTTTATGAAACCTTTAAACACCTAGTTTTTAACCCCCACAAGTTTATAAAACCATGAGAATTCCCAAGTTTGGACTAACACCCAAAATTTGGATTTGGTTTTGTTGAGATTTTGATTTTTGAGATATTTTATTTGAATCCAAATTGGGGGTATTTCCATATTTATATTTATATTTTAAAGTTAATGGAGAATAAAATAAAATAAGTGAGTATTGAGATAACCTAGTCCAATATACACCAACACTTGAATTATAGCTCAAAACTGGGAGAAAAATCGTTATGGAGAGCATTGCAGTGCTCATAATAGTATGGTAGTGCAAGTCAGAAAAATAATGCGCTTTGCTGTGTGCTGCAATGCTCAAAATTTTAATAAAACCCCTGTTTTTGGGTTCCAGACCATTCCACACAAAACCCCACCCTTCCTCAACAGAGAAACACGAACTCCTCACCTTCCAACACCATTTCTTCACTTTCTCACCATTTAAACTCCATTTTCCTTACTTCTAAGCATCTAAGGTATCTTTAACTTATGAATTTGCTTACTTTCTTCCAATTTCTCACGTTCTAAGAGTTAAATCTTGTGTTCTTCATGGCTTCCATGCCATGATGCACTATTACCATTATTAGAGTTAGATTTGTGTTATTTAGATATTTTAGATGATGATTTAGAGTTCTATTGCTTCTATATCAGATACTGTTGCCAATTCTATTTCCAAGTATCCTATTGGTATACATTTTTCACTATTCACCCCATTAGATGAGTGGATTCGCATATATGATCTCTATGTTGTGCATTAGATGTCATTTTCATGAAAAAATAACTTATTATTTGATTTTAAAGATTACTGTACAAAGATTAGAGTTACTATTGGTTTATATGTTTTAGAACTCTTGATTTTAAAGCATAAAACTTGTTTTTGAGAAAACTCATGCGACCATGTTTGTTATACTGATTTTAGATAGAATCAATGACACATGTAACTATTAGAGACTTTTATGATTATTTGCATGGATTTTGGAGCTGGTTTATGTATATGATATAGTTTTATAACCATATATGAGCTTTAGAGAGAAAAGGTTGGAAATATAATTTTAGACCGTGTAATTTCATAACATGATATTGAGCTTTTTCTAGTTCATAAAAACCTTAACAGTTAGAAATGTGATTTAGATAATCAATGAAAAGGTTTTAGAGCTTGAGTCTTCATGAGATTCAGAACAATCGATGGCTACATATTCTGTGAGCTTTTGAAATCACAAATGTCTATAAAGGGTGATCCCTTGGGCATGATTTTATAGCTATAGTTATGCTAAAGTCATACTGTTAGAATCAGATAGGTTCAGAGCTCATAGAGAATTAAAACATTTCAAAGGTTCTCATATTTTGATGAATTTGTTTATTTAGTTTAGACAGTAACTATAGAGAAACAGTTAACAAGTTAAATGCTGGAATTTATCCTTAACCTTAGTACCAAATTGCCTAAAGGCAACCTTACAGATCAGAGCAGAGAATGGAACGAATTTGGGTGTCCAAATTTAGTTCTTTAAGAACCACATATCATAGTAAAGATACGATTATAACATAGTTAATCGACATAACCATAGATCATAGTAGAGATACGATTATATTATGGCTAATAGGCATAATCACATATCAAAGCAGAGACACAATTATACCATGATTGTTAGACATTACTATTCTTCTAGGAGTTACGACACTATAAGTTTATATGATTTCTAGCATAAAAGTAATTTGTAGAAAATATCTTCTGTATGATTTTATAAAATGATGATTGAATATAGATGTGTATGTATGTGTTATTATGCATAAACTGTGAGTTTTATTGTGATTATTATGATTTTATGCACTGTTTCTTGGTGTTCCACGAAAGGGCACTCCAGGTGAGAGCTCTCGCTGAGTTTTTGAATAAAAAAATCATCTGTTTCTTCTTTATTTCCTTTTACAGATACAGGAGCGGTTGTGGATCCTTTGCAGCCACCATTGTCTCAGCAGCAATAGAATTCCAGTGGTAAGCTTCACTTAGGTGAAGTGTTTATTATTTTGATCTAGAGTGCTCTATAGTACAATGCAAGTAGGATCTCGATCCTTAGATCATGTTTTACATTTTGCATACTATGATAATGTATTCATGTTTTGTATTTAGTGACTTAATTGTATTAAGTTCATGGACATTTTTGAAACAGAGCAGTTTATGTTTATATGTTGTATTATGATTTCAGACCTTAGAAACATATTATGAAACTTCAGATTGGGTTATTTTTATCATTTTGGTTATTTTGAATTTAAGGAACAGATGATTTGTATATAGAAAGAGATGTTTTGTTTTAAAATTTTTTGTAATTTTATAATTAACTATGCATATAGAGAAATCCAGGTTACGAGGCTTATATGAGAACTAGATTTCGCACCTGCTAGTCATGTTTCCAAATCAGGTTGTAACAAAGTGGCATCAGAGCATTAGGTTTCCCTACATGGTATTGAAGCAAGTGTCCACGAATGGCATGACATTTATATGAATGGAACCGTTGCCATTCGCACTAGCATAATGTTATTTGAGGCCTATAGGAAAAGCCAATCATGTTTGAGTTCGGTTAGAGATTTGTTGTTCTCCAAAATCCTTGATCTAATCCTATGTTTTCCCCTGTTCTTAGGTGAGCTATGCGGCGCCTTGAGTTATGTTGTCATGAGTTTAGAAGAAGCAATAGGTGGACACCTTAGAACAAGAGAACCCCAGCAAGGGATACCATTCAGTATGACTAGCTTAAACAGGAGTCAACAACAGACACCATTGGTAGGAGCCACTTCCTTAGCGGCCATTCCAACGTGTCCTACTGTCACGCGACTCCAGAGCACTGAAAATAATCAATCGAAGGGGCAGAGAATAGTACGGCCTAGGCAATCATACCCAATTTGTGAGACATGTAACAGACATCACAAAAGTCAGTGCCTATGGGGTATGTTTGTATGCTATTGGTGAGGCAAACCAGACCATAAAAGGAAATATTGTCCATGGCGTCAGGGAGTAGGAGGTCAAAGATTGGAGCAACTTTATGCTCCAGTACAGCCTCTCCCCCTATAGATGGAAACAATATAGTTACCCCATCTAATGGTGGTCTCCATAGAAGAGAACTAGAGTCAGCAGGTAACACCATGATTGAGATATAAACCACGCATATAAGTATCTAGTAAAATCACAATTGGTTCTAATATGTTACATCATTTTATGTAACTTTGATGCCATGATCATCATGCATGCCATGTTTCTAAAGTGCATTATTGTCCTTTTTATGTTGGAATTGTGCAATTACAGGACATGAGTATCACATACATGTGAATTAAGTCAACAATAGGACATAGATAGATAGTTCAGTTTAGAGTGTGCATTGTGTTGCTGCATGACAAGATATGCTAGGTTAGTGTCAGATCACTAGGTATATTAGTTGTTCTTAATCTCTTTGACTATGGCTTGTTGTTCTTTTTTTATTATACGTATGATCTAGAAATGTTGCAAGTATGAATGTTTCATTACCTGTGATTAGAGCTAGCATGGATAAGTTATTGAAAATCCTATTAATGTATGAATGATTGATTTGTTGGGATAATTTGGAAAACGTCTTCAAAAGATTTTCTAAGAATTGGTTTGTCATCATAAAAAGGGGGAAATTGTTAGCTCTAAAACCTTTCAAAAGTTCTAGTGTTAAATGTTTTGAGTGATACAATAACCAATTTTGAGAAAACATTTTGAAGAAAGACTAATGTTTTCCTTGAGTTTCTTGAAGCAACAAATAGGTTTTTTTTACGTTAGTATACACATTTATTAAAACAAGAATATTTTCACAATGATATGTGCAAACATGTTTAATCTCATTTGAAGAAATTGAGACTTAATGTAAGTGAAATATATATTGTGGAATGAACGTATACATGCTCAACGAAACAAAGAAGACTTTCAAGTTTTAAGACACCATGGTTTAGATCTTCATAAAGTAGCAAATGACTTTAGAAAGTGCATTTCAAGTGAAGATTTCAATCCAACTCTAAAGCAAGTGTGTACTACCATATTCAATCATCATGATTGTAATCATATCATCACCAACAAGCTCTAATTGAAGAGTACAAGATGAAAGGAAAAATCAGAAACTGAGATGACACTTCAGAAAGCACATTTTACTGTAACGATGCACTTTATTAGAAAATGAGGGAATTTTTAAATTGAAATTTAAAGTCAAACCTAGTCAAGGACTGGCATCACATCTCTTCTACCAACTTGGTCAACTGCCCCAGCTTCTAGAAGGAAAAGTTCAGAAACACCATTCAGAAAGAAAAAAGTAGTTTTTGAAGCTGGACTCAGAAACTTCTATTACATAACGGTTTCTGCAACCGCTCTAACAACATTGAGCTACTCCTCTAGACTATGTTTCTAGGACACAAAAAGAAGATCAACACGTGTCATTTGAAAAATAGATCAAAGGCAACAATCATAAGTGCATATCAAGTACAAAAGGAGATGCAATGCTTACAACAATCAGACTTTTTCAGAAATACTATGCTGAAACATTGAAGAAATTTCTCTTCATCATTTGTAAAGTTATTACTGCTTGTTTGTAAAAATCTTCTTTGTACGTTCTTTGTATATCATACACTTTTCCTAGGTAGAATAGATAAAAAAAAATTCATTTAAATTTTCTGACTCTATTATTGTTTGTTATACGAAAACTTGAGTATTGGTTAGTTTGAGTGTCAAATCCAAACACAAACCTTTGTAACCCTAATCCGGTAATGAACACTAGGAGTTAGCTTGAAGAGGCTAAACAAAGACTACTTATAAGGTGACAGTAGAGTCAGCTACTGGTCATAGAGTTAGCTTGAAGAGGCTAAGCAAATACTACTTGTAAAGTGATAGTAAAGTGAGCTGCTAGCCACGAAGTTAGCTTGAAGAGGCTGGTCAAAGACTACTTAGGTGTGACAATAGAGTGAGCTATTGGTAAGAGCTTGAGAAGGTTATTGTAAAGACTATCCAACTTTCTTGGGTTGAAAAAGGTTTTAGTGGAATTTAACGGTAGTTGAAAACTGGATATAGGCAGGTTGGCCAAACTAGTATAAAATTCTTTGTGTTGTATCTTCTCATTCATTTACTCTATTTTATTTACTATTTTGTGTCTTTCTTACTATGTTCTAAAAAACCTTTTTATTATCACATTTAATAGTTCATAAAGTTACTTTCTAAAGTATACTGACGTTTGTTTCTACTGCACTTCAAGTTCAAACTTGATAGTATTTTTTTTAGTTTTTTTAGAAACAAAAAAGGGAAAAGAAAAGTCTAAGCACAATTCAACCCCTCTTCTCATGCATTTTTCAACCTACAAAATGAATAAATGAGAGAGATTTGTGATGAGGGTCTCTTTTCGACGGTTTCTTCTTCTTTTGTCAACAACAAATTATGTTCTTGGTCTTGTTAGATTCATATGGAGGAGCTCTATAATAGCCCTATGAAAATTGGAAACAATTCGACCATGATTTTGTTTTTGGTTTAATGAATTCGAGGTAGGGTTTATGAAGTTTTTCTTTAATTTCTCTTTGAACGCTTACTCAAATCAAATTATATAATGACTATTAGAATCGCAACAACAAGATCTAAAAATACCCTAAACTAGTTTGGTACGATTCAACAAAGGGGAATGAGGAAGGGAAGTGGTGATGGAAGGGTCAATTGCACATGGAAGAAATATTAGTGTTTTTGCTTAAAAAAGAAAAAAAAAAGATAAAAATCATGAATTTTGTGAGTATTCTTGTGCAAGTATAGAAGAATATTAGTGTCATCATTCTATATTAATGTTGCTAGGGTAGAAGAATATTTTTAAATGAGTATAGAATGATGACAAGTAGGGGTAAGTGTGTGATAAATAACCTGGGCGATAAATAACCTGGGCCTTACCGATTTTTCAAGTAAGAACAAACCGAGTAAGGAAGAAAAATGTTAGCCTTTAGATTTTTATATTTAGCATGGTTCCTTAGCTAGCGCTCTCGCTCTCTCTCTCTTAGCTCTTTATTTTATTTTCATAAAAATTTAGTGCTTTCATTAGAGTTTAGGGTTTAAGGTAATACTGAAATAGATACATGTGAACTAAAAATTGGACAACTGAAAATTATGATGAATTTACTTAATTTTTCAATTGAGCAAAGGTAATAATTATTTGGGAAAATGTTCTAATTCATATGAAAGGAAAAAGTCTTAAAAGTAAATGTTTGGGTTCCTATGAATGGATTTTTTTCAAAATAAAATTACACTAAAATCTTATAGGTATGTTGCATGAAAATAATTATATTTATCAACACACAAAAAAATATTTTATGTCTTAATCAATATTGTATTCAATGAAAATCTTTTAACTATTTTTCATTACCAAAAAGGGTTTGGAAAGACAAAAAAACTCAATAATAAATTGATTTAATTATTCTACTGATTTTTATAGTTTCACTCAATTTTCAATTAAATCTCTACATTATATAAAAAAATTTAAACATGTTCTTAAAAGTAACAACAGTTAAGAGAAAGAAAGATTCCTCAAACATTTCAACTCTTTCTATCTCTATCTCATCCATCCACCATCTGTCCTCCCTTCCCCACCACCAACATCCAAACTATGATACCTATAGTTGGATATACAAGCCGCAATCTGCGGACCGACCTGTTTAACCCTAATCCGCATAAAAATGGACCAGAAAATATTTAGTCCACTAATCTATAGATTTTTTTTTGTCCGCACTGCTTAACCAACGAGCTAAATGGGCCTGTACCATTAATTTACAGACCAACCCGCTAGTCCGCATAAGTGTGGAAATGCTTCTATTTTGTGGTATTTATTTATATTCTTGATGGATGAACTTTGATGAGTTGGTTTAATCTACCATTTTTTATATTTGCATTTAGTATTTGATTTGCTTATGTTTGGTATTTAATAGTTGGTAATTGTTAATTTATATTCTTTTGTAGGAGGAGTTATAATATTTGATTGGTAGAATTTTGGATATTGTAATGAAAAGTGTGTGTGTGTATATATATATATATCAAGATAAAATATACTATAAATATTATATAAATATAATGGGGTATAAAAATAGCTGGAAAAAAAAGGCTAGTCAGCGGGCTAACACGGGCAAAAAATGTGAACAGAAAAAAAAAGAGGTTGCGTGGAGTGATCTGCGGACTCGCGGGCTTATACGAACCAAGCTAAAATTAAATTCATTTACAAAATAGACTGGGCCAGTCCAACCTATTTAATTGCAGTGACCAGATTAAACAAACCGAGCCCGTCCACGTACCCATCTCTAACCATACCCAACCCACTGATAAATATTATTATTATTATTATTATTATTATTATTCATAAAGATTATAAAATAATATATCTTCATCACTTAATACCAATATATTTTAATAATATTATTTATTTTAAGACTTTTTTTCGCAAATTTAATCTTCAATATCCGGATATGATTGAATCTTGTGGATCGCATGGATTTATCACCAGTTTTAATCATACATTTCAATGCAATTTTATAACAAGCAACAATATACGCTTTATTTAAAAAATAATAATAAAAATAATAAAAATATCAAATTAAAAAAAAAAAGGGTCAAATTGAACCCGTCAATTTACGGAATAAATACTAGTTTCTTTATAATCGCATCATCAAAATTACTAATTTATAGATTCACCATCTAACATGTTTTGCACCTTATAATGGCAAGTTCATCGACTCCAAACAAAAACAAAAATGAGTTAAGAGGAGGCATCATAAACATAAAAAAATTTATACTACAAGGACATAGTTAATTCATTTTTTTGAGTAGGTCGTTGATGAGATCCTCACGGTTTCCGGTGTCACCACCATCCTTGAAAAGCGTTTTTGATCCTTTCAAACCTTCTGCTGGTTTATTGAGTTCAAAGGGCCACATCAATCTGACAACTTCGCTAAAGTGTGGGCCAACATTTTCAATTTGATGTACCATGTCTTCTATGCACACAACACCAAATTTCCCCAATTCCTGCATGGCAAAGATTTTAAACGAATGACACTTAAAAGTAATGTGTGGGAAATGACAAAGGCAAACCAACAATCCAGCAAAACCACATTACCTGCTCAATAATGTTGTTATCCGTCAAAGGAACTTTCCGCTTGTCTATTCTTGCATGTCCCTTCTTGTAAATTAGATCCTTTATGCTTTTAAGATTTGGGTATCTGAAGCAGATTTTCACAAAATTAAGTATAATTCTTGGCAATGTGCATTAGGATTCTTTTTTCTAAGGCAAATTACACTGACCTCCTTGAAGATTTAGTGACCTTCAACCTGTCTTCCCTATATTTGTAAAACTTACTCAAAGAGATCTCTAAGTTTGTGAAATCATAATGCCGATATCCTGTTTATCATACAATGAACACTGCATCTAGGGGAGGTCAATCTCACCCAAAGTCCCAGACAAATAAAGAGAAGCCAGGATGAATATCACCAACCCTAAGAGAAGATCAGTGTAATTTGCCCTTTTTCTATAGATCCAAGAGAATAGCAAAACCAGAATTTTCTTGAGGGAAGTGCTATTCCACCCAATGTTGCATAGTGCACATAAAGCATTCCACATTCTGAATTCGGTGGAATGCAGTTGTGTGTGTGTGAGAAGCAGGGAAATACCGTTTGGTTTCAGAAAATGTTCTGTTCTCATTTCCTGTTTTCATTTTTACTTACAAAATTGACATCTTGTTTTGATGTTTTTACTTCGTTTCCTGTTTTCAGACTTCTATAAGGAGAGGATAAAAACAAGATATTTCAAGTCCGTAAACAAATAGGATGCAACTGCAATAAAATCTTGTAACTCCAAAATCCAATCTGCCCATGAACATTCCCAATCAATATATAGAGACCTCAAACTACGAACAACATATTTTTAAAGCCGACATTCCAGACTATTAAGTCTCAATTGGAGTTTTGACTTTTGAGGACAAGCGAGATGGCTATGTTGCTATAGATGATATAGTTGGGTGACCATAAGACAATAATCGTTGATTTAAGTCTATAACATAACCCACCCACCAATCTTTTAGCCTGGAAATATATGAAACTTTTAAAAGGTGACCCTGCCACTAACACATCCAACATCATCAGAAATTCAGAATAACTCATAATGACAATAAAATCAAGGACACTAATCTCTTACCCATAAGTAACATATGGTTCCACTCTCTGCAGCTTGCCCATTATTCCCTCGGTTGGCACCACAAAGACTGCATTGAATATTCTTCTCAACCCGAAGCCGTATAAAACTTTTCTTGTCTTTGGATGCATGTCTTTTTTCCTAGATGAATGGGAAGAAACATGTCATAACTTCTAAAAGGCCAAAAGTCAAATCATTGAGAGAAGAAACAAAGACAACTAGCTACCCCTGTATCCGAATGATTATCAAGGGCTTGGAGTTTGGGGTCAATAGTTCTGTCCGTTTCCTCTTCACCCGGCATTTCATCCTGATAAGGTCTAGCTCCTGCAGAAGGAAGCACTTATAGCTAACAGCAATAACAAATAATAATAGAAGTCACTAGTCAGATGCATTTAGTTTCGTGAAGACAACAACATTGCTAAAATTCACAAATTGAATATTTATGATGAAAATTACTACCAAAGAGGAGGTACCCTGTTGCGATATTCTAAAACAAAATCCTCAGGCTTTTTTATTATGTCCTTGGTATTCTTGGATTGAAAGTTGCGGTGCTCTAGTTGAGCTTTTTTCCTCAAGGCCCATGCTTCATTACTTTTTCTCTTCTTCAATATAACCTCTGGAATATAGTTCAAAGGTTTTGACTCCCCTTCTGCCATCTTTTCTTCTCTTCTTCTATAGGATATAGCTCAAAATGAAATGGAAAAGATTCCTTGACCTGTCAGATCCTGGCACATCATAAACAAATGTGACAATACAATTCAATTGGTACAAGAAACCAATCATTGAATTACACAGGACCCCCATGGATAAGAAAATTATGAAATAGCACACAAGCAGAACACAAAATTCTTGTCCAAGAATGCAAAAATCTGCAGAAACTAAAAGACCAACAAGGTATAAGCTCTGTTTGATTTAATGCATGAAAGTGGAAGTGAGCCAGACCTGGTGGGTTTCAATACTCTTAACTAATGCCCAGATGAAGTCTGGTATAAAGGTGCCTACTTTAGCTATTCAACTGCTAGATCAAGTGAGAAGGCCAAATCTTAGAACAGATATAATCATATAATAACTTGTAACACCCTGATAAGTGCTTGTCCAAAATAGTCACATTTAGAAGAAGCAATTGCAGTTTTAACTTGATGATATGGAGACCCACACTTGTCAGCCCAATCCATTGGCTTACACTCAATGCTATATACCAGTATATCTTAGATGTGGGCTTTCTAAGAAAGCCAACCATCAATTTAAAGATTTGGAGTCTAATACACATGTACAGAAAGCGAGGCCGGTATGACAGGCATTGCAGCTTTACAGAGACATGAAGCCCACTGCCGAATCCTAATGCAGTTACATGCACAGTACAGTTTTGACAGATATGCTTGGCAAAGCAAATAAGAATATAAGATTGTGGAAGCTGCAAATGTGATGTCAAAAATGTTGGATGCATGAGTTAAGCCCGCTTCACATATATATGATTAGAGCTTTAATTTCTTGTTATGCAAAAGCTAGAAAAAGAAAAGTGCGTATCAAAGCGGTCGTCTAGCATACTTATTTATGTTGGATTTCTTTCTGAGAATCAATGAGATGAAAGAGTTTATGATGTTGTGCCAAGAAATGATTGGCAAAGGAATACAAGTGGGAATAATTGGGAATTGTTATGATGTTTCTGGATTTCTTATGATGTTGTTCTGGGAAAACAAGTGGGAATTGTTAATAAGGAATAATTGGGTGGTATGATTTCATCACACAAGCCATTTCATTACTTCGTGAATTCTTGAGTAAACAAGCTGCAGAGGCCAGAAGAAATTCAAAATGAGCACTCATCATTACATGGAAGCAGATTGTCTCGTTAAAAATTAACATCAGAGGGTCATGTTTGGATCTTTATCCTTTATCAAGTTGAAAAGGAAGTTAATGATGTAAAAGAGAGACTTTCATTGGTGGTGAAGATGTAAACAAGACCATATCATGTCAAAAAATGACATGAGATAATCCAATCCCTCATTACATATTCCAATGCTAAATAGTTAGAAGCTGTAAGCAGCCCTAGAGGAATTCAAGAGTAAGGGACACGGTTCATTTAGAAGTTGAAACATCCAAGACTCTAACTCGGGAATTAATGCAGATTGCAGAATTGTCTCTCCAACATAGCTTCTCAGATTTTCTCTGAATGCCGGTACCAGGGAAATTATCTGTCTATTATAGAATGGGATAGCCTGAGGCAGCCCACCAATTTTTTCAGTGCACTCCACTGGTTCGCCGGGTCCAATTCTCCTGAACCCGACTAATCCGGCTCGATTTGGACAAAATAAATTCTTGAGAAAAAAAAAAGTAGTAACAAGCCTTACCGCATGTACAAATTTCCATTTATTTTCAAGCTCATTTAGAGTTTGGACCATCCATCCACCAAGGTTTCTTCCCTTGAAAAAACCTCATGATATAATGAAGATACACTCTAATTAACTATACAGTACATACCTGAAGACTAGTTTGTGACGTTTTTAAAGATCAGCATGATAATAAGACGGCGTGGTCCATTAATTGCCAATCCAACGGAATGGAAATCAGAAAGAAATGGAAAAAAAAAATAGATAGAGAAAGCGCTTAGACCTAGATATCTTTGCCTGAGAATGAGCGAGATGTCCTACGAGCCGTCGCCCACCGTAATGGAGGCGCTGACGCTGTGCTTCGAGACGGAAAGAAGGGCCGCTTCCGTCGCCGCCGCTGCTTCTCAGAGAACAACGTCTTCAGTCTTCTCTTCTCAAGTTGTTGTGTGTGCTGTGAGAGGTGAATGTCAGGCAGCGTTTGGTTAGGGGTTTTGGGGGTTTGGCCCCTTCGGGCCGCAGGGGAGCTGTACGCCTGTACCTGTCCGAGAGAAGAAAAGGAGAAAGAAAATTGAGCAACCTGTGGGCCCAACCCGTTCTGTCCCGCCTCCACATGCAGGTTAGGCCGGCTGGTTAGGCGGGTTGAAAGAAATGGTGCGTTGAAAAAATTTAAAACACCGACCCTAGGGCTGTCAAACAAGTGGGGCTTGCTAATTGAGGCTCGGTTCATTTTGACCCGCTAAAAAAACGAGGCTAAACAGGTTGGCCCCCGTGGTCCAAAATTTTCCAGTCTGGCTCGTTTAAGGATCGACAACTGGCCAAATCGACCCCGCCATTCTTTTTTTTTTTTGCAATTTAGAAGAAGGTTGTTGCTTCCTTCTGATGCTCATTCTTCATGCTGCAACTTGTTTACAGGCCCACAAGTTGAAATTCACGAGATTCTTACAAAAGGAATAAAATAACATAAAGAAGACTCCAAAAAAAATGAATCCATTCATTGAATTGTTGGAGTGCGATATGAAAAGCCCTTTTCAGATATGAAAACGTCACCACCACTTGAACAACACACACAACACTCACATAGCAGCAACATTCCAGTCCCTTGTTGGAGTGCGATTTAGAAGAGAAAAAAATATTTTAGGGCCGTCGGGGGCGTGTTTGAGACTAGAGAGGTTAAGAAGGTGGCCCTTGAGGTTAATAAAGTCGCAGCCGCACTCCTTCCCTCCATTCATCGTAGAAGACACTGAATGCATGAATGGAGGCTGCAACAATCCTTCTCCTTCTATGGTGTTAGGACAGGATGGAACTAGAAAGGGCAGTGTAGCACTATTGTGAAACAAAACCCTAACCTAACTCTCTATTTTTTCTCAATGCATAGTTATCAGACTTAACCCGGAGATCAACTCGGTTAGGGCATTGAGGTCATTGGTTATTGAACCGGCTATAATTAAATTAGTTTATAAAAAAAATTATTAACCCAAATATATAACATATATAATTCTTTGCAAATAATATAACAAAGAACAACCATGGCTTAGGGGAAGTATGCGCTTCTCACCCCCTTGCAAGCACATGTTCGAGCCATCACAGCCAATGCAGAGCCGCGACACATTTTCAACCTAAACCACTCATATAATCACACTCCATCATTATTCATTAGCCACCACCATCATCCTTTATCACCATCATCACTCACCCTCTCTGAAGCATGGGTATGTGGAAAATGGAAACGTACACGTAGCGAGTACACGTGGGTACGTAACCATCACCTCCTTTTTTCGAAAAAAAAAAAAAATTAGATACCTCTAGGTACGCATAGGATATGCATACCCAATTATTGGGTACGTCATTTTACCAAAACTACAGCATTTTAATTTTTTTTTTCCTCTTAAATGTTACCCAAAAGAATACCCAACCCCCCTTTAGCACTAAACACAACAGGCCCTAGAGTTTTCCTCAGCAACACCTCTCCCTTATCCACTTCTTAATTGCTAGCGACACCCACCATGGCGGCTACACATGACAACAGAATGGCGGACTAGTGACGCGACAAGACTAGCTATGACGCTACAACCTATGATGCGACGCAACCTTGCAGTGACGCGACCTGCGGCGGAGCACCCCACCACCACAATGACACGACAACCTACAAAAGTAGCAATGGCGTGCGAGCTATGAAATGGCTAAGCAACTCGATGAGCTACGGTCTCCAGCAGCTCTCTCGACCTTGATCTAATAAGGTAGCAACAGCGGCTCTCTTTTTGACGATCCAATTAGTCTTTGTCTCTCTCAGTATTCAAAGGCATTAGGTCCCACCGGAGCTGACAAAAGACGTGATCGGGGCTATATAAGGAAGAAAAAGCATAACCACTTATCTCGCTGAAGTGGTCCCGTGTGACATATCCTAGTGAGACCCCACTTCATAAGCCAAGCACCAAAAATCATAAACACATTTAGAAAGGGGGTTAGAGTGATTTCGCTCATTGGCGCTAGAGTGATCATATATGAGAGACGAATGCTCAAAACCGCTAAAAGAAACTTGAAATAGAGGAAGACGAAACTTTTTTCATCATCTAATACATGGTTCAATAGGACCACGGCTCTACCACCCTTCTCATTGGCCCCTCGCCAAACCCACAAACTGGGGTCTAAGAAGTTAGGGTCACCACTTTGAAAACCACGTGGAGACCATTGAGGCAAACCATACTCCCTAAAACATTAACAAAGAAACAAAGAAAGGAAGGTAGTATCTAGAAAACTATTAAGGGAGAAGCGACCATGGGAAATCTCCAATTGCTGCTAAATCTGGTCCAACCTGGCGTATAAGCCACCCAAGAACATGGAGCCCAAAGGGAGGCGAACCCCTGCCACTAACATGACGGCAAACAAATACACCCCTAGACTAATCGACTCAGTAGAGGGGCTTGGAAAGACATATCAATCCAACCAAAATGCTATCAGCACTTGAAGTTTAGTAATAGAGTCGTAATAAAAACCCATGCAATGCTTTATAACACTGCCTTTGCCCGATTCAACATGCTCAAGATAATTGAAGAAGTAGCAAGTATAGCCCATATATGTTTATTTAGCTTGAGATTTAAGCTTCCATGGGGCGAGGTTGGTCGTACAACCTGCGCTCTTAGCCACCTTATCTTTTAAAAATTTTGCTGAGAGGGCAATATTAGAGGGTAATGAATCTTCAAGGAAATCAAAATCACCAAAGCACGACAACTTCCACAAAACATGGGCATCCTCAACAGTAGGGGTGAACTCGGCCCAAGCAATGACAAATGTATGGGTGAGATGACTCCACCATTACACCAACTGGTCCATATCGCCTGCACGTTTGATAACGCCCAAGTGGGAGGACTAATAGATGGCTTCCTTTATGCCCACGACCTCTAGCCACGCTACTAGGTCCCCGCCTTGGGAAAAGAGATCATCAACCCACTCAGCTTAGTTCTCTGTCTGGCCAAAGCGGCACACAAAATTCACTAGGCTCCAAGGAAACTCACCCCTCTTTAGTTGAGTGTGAAGTATAAAATTCCCCAAGTCGGCATTAGGGGCTTCTAGTGTCAAAAACCGATTGTGCAAGATGGCATCATCTTTGGGTTGAGAAGTAGGGCGATAGCCGAAGAGGTCCTCCCCTGAATCGGGGATATAACAAAATGGAGGGTTAGATTCTACCTCTAGAACCTAGCGCTTACTGCGAGGGTCAGTAGATCAGAGAGCAAGGGTGCCGGTGAAAAATTCATAGTTAAGGCCTGAAAAAATATCATTGCATTGGGTCAAAGGAAAAGACTGCCCAACGACACCTAAATTGCCGACTTCACGGGTGGGCACACCACCGTGATCACTTGCTGTACGATAGGTTTGAAGGGGAGTACCCTCGAGACACACTACTAATAGCCTCAAGGGACACCATAGAGATTAAGTGAAAGGGAGAATGAGACAGTCAAAGGCTGGAGAGTGGAAGAATGAAGAGCCGCAATATATGAAGGACGAGAAATGAAATAATGAAAGAGGAAACAATGAGTAGCCAAAGTGACAATTATAGTAAGATTTTGAAATATAATAAAAGAAGAAAAAGGGAGAGAGAGGGTCAAGAGAAAGGCGAAAGGGTGAAAAAAGTGGGAAACGCCACGTGGCCATTTCAAGAGTAAGAGAAAAGACATTGCTCAAACTTCTGAAGCAGAGTTAAGGCAAAGACCAATGAGCAAAAGTGATGCGCTAGTAAAACACCAAAAGAATCAGCAAAACAAAGAAACGTGAAGATAATGCCCAATACGAGGTAGTGGGTTCCCTCCAGCTCATCTTGGTCAGGGGGCTAATGTTTCGAGATGAAGGCATGTATGCATGAAAACATTAAGATGGTCAAGCAGAACAATAAAATGTAATAAGTAAAGGTCGAGCGAAAGTTAATTGTTTTGGTAATTTTAGCAGTAAAAGATTGAAAGCAAAATGTATAGGCCTGACAAATAAAATGATGGCATGTAATAGTCATTGCTGGATATATCGTCGTCCTTAATTCCCCTACTCATGCAATGAATATGGGGCAGGGCTCAAAAAAAGGCTGACAAGATAGCTAATTAGACAAAAAGGAGAAAAGAGATATGTATGGTGATATATGTAGAAACACGGAGTGTGGGAGGGGGATCCTATAAATACTTGTAAGAATGAGGAAAGAAGGGTTGGCAAGAAAAAGAAAGAAGAAAAACGCTAAACAAGTGACACACGAGAGAAATGAGAACATACAAAGAAAAACCGAATCCTTACTACTCTTTGATCCTTCCGGCTCGTAGTGATTTAATCGAACCCATCCTAAAACAATCATTCACAAGCTTTTCCTAACTCCTTACACTTGAAGCTCTTCCATAAATATAATAGTACAAACATGTCAAACACCAGTTTCTATCAGCCTAACTACAGGAATTGTAATCGTCCATTTTTTTTCCTGATAAGGTGTTATCATCTTTGATAAGCTTAAAAACATGTACAGATCGATAAACATCTGATTTCCAGTTCAATAAATCATCTAATCCACAAAAGATAGCCACATCCAAGAAAATATAATCTCCGAAATGAGCATTATAATCGAAGTAGATCATTACTGAGCTCAAACACACATATATACAAAGAAAAAGAGAAAAAAATTCTTTCAATAAAACTTGAATAAGAACATAGAGATCATAATAGAACAATCACAACTCAGCACTCCATACCGCCAAAGTTTCACCATTAGCTGCCCTGCCAATCACACATGGCCATCACCTCACAGCTCTAATGTTGCCAATCTACTTCAGTTGACAGAAAGTAGTGGAAAAGGGAGGGGGATGCTTGTGAGGAAATGGAAGGGGGAAACAGGGGCTGTACCTGAAAAGATTGTGGGTGATTAGACGGGAGTAGTGTGTAAGAAAGGGGAGAAGGTAAAAGAGTCATGTGTGTTTAGAATTTTGAAGTGTAATTTTAGCCATTTACTTGATTTAAGGAAGAGTAATCTATGAGAATAGCAAAATTGAATAACAAATGCATACCATGCACTTTATCATCAATAGATGTGATAAGTGATCCCTCTCATCCTACTTGCTCATTACATTTAATAGTGATAAAGTGTGTGGTGTGTATTTATTGTGCAATTTTATTTGTAACACCTACCCTACCATAGTTCTATGTTCGAGTCATAACACTATAGTAAGTAGTCGTTACCAAGAACTTGTCTTCTTCCCTTTTTATTTGTGGACCCTGTAAATTATATATGTATGTGTCGTAATAAATAGGAGCCTTGCACTTAAAGCTATACTAATTTTTGCATTTCGCGGTCTTTTCAACATAATAATCAACGTATATAAATAGCAGAATATAATGCGCATTCCAAGAAGTCAGCCAATTGACATTTTATATATCACATCCATAATAAGTTAAGTCATACGGTTATACTATATACAACCACACCTAAATACATCTGTATTAAAAATAACCCTACCCTGGCCCTTGCAGTGACCACCTAATTTGAGTTAGAGTCTAACAAAATACAACCAACTACAAATAGATAAACATAACTCCCTCGGTCAGTGGCTTATCAAAAAGTCAGATAATATGAGGGAATCTAAGTCATACTGCGTCTATAAATAAGCTGGATACACCATAGTCGATCAAGCAAGAGGAGAGTAGTGCTAATTAGGCACATCAACTAGGTATCCTTACTAGCCCCCTCTACCTCCAGAAGAAGTAGAGGAACCAAAAGAAGTCTCCTCTGGAGGGTCCAACTTAGCATCAACAACAGGCTATGGTGGCTATGGTGAATGAGTCATATACAACGGAAAAGTAGGAAAATGGGACTCTGGATCAAAAGTAGGACTCATAACAGTTGTAGCTAACAGGTGAGCAAATAGTATATAAACACAGATACAAGACTTAGTGATCAGATACAGTGACCCTAACTCCGTGTCATAATGTCATTGCTAATCAAGCATCTCAAAAAAGCACACGATCGAGGTCATCTATACAAAATACATCAAATAGCAAGAATGAGAATCAATGATTCCTAGTATGAAAAGCATCAATTTATTACTCAGTGATATCTGACTTAGAATTAAGTAGTTAATGTATTTTTTATTACATTGTAACAATTAATTTGTTTGTTTCATTACTTCTTTAACATTGTCTTAATGGTCACTTTAGGTTTGAGAATAAAACTCATAGGATTCTTGATATACTTCTCAACTGATGTATTGCCAATGGTGTAACACCGTCATGTTATAGCCTTATATAGATCACATTTGTATGCCATTCTCAATACATCACTTTCCTTATAACGATGTAACACCATCGTGTTACAACCATATATAGTTCAATCAGTATAGCACGTCTACTACGACATCTTTGAATCCATGAGCTTACAATCAAGCAATTAATATTACATAAAGCTTATTTATGCATTAATTTCTTAAGCTTTCTTTCTTCATAAAAACAAAATATTTAATATTTATCTAGGAAATCTTATGATTATCAAGTAAAAAGTAAAATCTCTTCTCAATAGTTCTATTACTCATACTTTTGCTTTGATATTTCCTTAAAATTTTCTCAACTCTTATGAGATTTTCTCTGTTAAGTCTCCTGAATAACTTTGAGACTCTTCTCTTGAGAATCTCCTAAATACTTATGAGATTTTCTCTGTTAAATCTCCTGAATTTCTGCCAGACCCTTCTCTTTAAAATCTCCTGAATTTCTTATGAGGTATTCTCTTCAAAATCTTCTGAATTCTTATGTGATTTTCTGTTTAAAAATATCCTAACTTCTTATGAAATATTCTGTTAAAAGTCTGGTGAACCCTTATGAGATATTCTGTTCAACATCTCCTGATGTCTTATGAGATATTATGTTAAAAATCTCCTGAATACTTATGAGATATTCTATTCAAAATCTCTCTTTAAGTTTTATGAGATTTTTCTAAAATAAAATAACTAAACATTTTATGAGATTTTTCTATAAAATATGGTAAATTTTATGAGATTTTTCTGTAAAATTTGGTACAATGTGATGAGATTTTTCTTCAAAGCCTGCTAAACTTTTATGAGATTTTATATTGTCATAAACTTATAAAACTCCTTGTCTGGTCATTCTTATAAATCTCGAGAAAATAAACCAAGTTTCTTAGGTGAATCTTAAGCTGTTTCTACTATGAATAAAAAATCTCTTCATTTCCTTAATAAATCTCTTGTATCAGTTAAATCAACCCACAAGACTCTTATTTAGTGCATCCTTTACATTTATCAAACTCATATATATGAATCTTGAAAATAAATTTCAAATTTCACAAACAAAATTTCAAACATATTTCAAGAGTTTATCTAGCAAAAATAGCCAAACATTCACCAAGTAATAGACATAGATTTTTCCTACCTTTCTCCAAGCTTTTGACAAACTTTTCCTCTAACTTTTCTTCTCTAACCCAAGCCTCAAACCCACCTTTTAGCCACTATATGAGCTGCTATTTGGACTGATTTAAAGGGGAAAAAAAAACAAGGTTTTGGATTGAGTTTGTTGTAGAAGAAGTATTCTTGAACTAGTTTAGGTGTTTATCTAAAAGTATCCTTTAGAAATATGGTGGTTTAATGGAGTTTCAAGGAGAAAAACTTGAAGGTGGAAAAGAGAAGAAAGAAACGTGAATGCTGTAACATAGAAAAAGTGTGAAATGTTTTTTTTTTATTTATATTTATGGCACTTACTTGGAGAGTAAGTAGTCATAAAAGATAATTATCTCTTTTTGCATATCAAATTACCTTGTACCATTATTGAAAATATCTATATTTATTTGAATGATTTGAGTAAAAATTATTTAAGATATGATAATATCCATTAATTGGATCAATCTCAGTGTTTTGGTATATCGGTTATTACTATTTAGGTGTATCGATTTTTACCATTTCGATACCCAATTGATAAAAAAAAACTTTACCAAGTAAAAATATTCTTTTAACCTTATCCTTATTTTTTATTTATGTCCTTATAACATTTATAAGGTCTCATCCTATATCTCCGGTTAAAATATTATTATTTTAAATTTTTAATAATATTTAATTAAATTTCTTTTTTTTTTTACAAAATCTTTATATTGTTCTGATCATAACTGTTTTTGTCAAAATTTCTAAAATCCCTATAGATTATTCACATTTAATTATTTTATCACAATAATATTGAAAAATAAAAAGAGTCATTACATTATTGTTCTCATAACATTACTCTTTCAAATATGGTTCTGAAAATCGGATCGGACCAGTCGGTTTGACTGGTTGAACCAAGAACCAGACCACTGTCCGGTCCAAGAATGCTTTTAAAAATTGAAGATTCCAAAATTGCTAAAAAACTGTCAAACTAGCCGGAAACCAAGAAAACCGGTGAATCAAACCGGTTGTTGTGGTTCGGCAGCTCTTCCAATTTCAAAAGATAAAAATATATATAAACTGCCAACACGCTCCTGCACCACCGCTGCGAGAAAGAGCCACATTGCTAGCCACCGCCACTTCTTCCACCACTACCTTCCTCTAAGCTTCCCGGATTTGGAACCATAGCCACCGTAAAATGGTCTCCATGGCTCAACTGAAACCATTGAGCAAAATGGGAACAACTAAAGATTTATTTTCGAAGAAGAGGAGTGACCACCACAACCACTAGATCTGTTTCTCTTCACATGTTGTTACTTTTGCAAGACAAGAAAAGAACCATTGCAGTCATTCTTGACGATGTTACTGTTATGCTGAAGAAGAAAAGAGTAGTATATGGTGCTAGGGTATGTTTAATTGCTGGGCTGGGACCTTGGGTTTACTTATTAGGCCTCCTAAATTAATGGCATGAAACTAATTTTTGTTGATGTTGTTATCACTATGTGCAACCATGTTACCAAGCGTGAAGTTCTAGCTACCTATAAAACTGAAAAAGAAGACACTGTTACTGCCCCTAAATGAGGTTTCTCATGTTTTTTGCTTTATACATGAGAAATTAATAGTATTTCATTATATCTATATTAATAAAAAAAATTTATCTTTACTTAAAAAATTATCTAGTCTATTACAAATAATTATATATATTTATATAAATGTATATTTTACTATATACCAATTATATTTCAGTTAAACCCCTGATTACCTCTGATTGAATCTCTAAACCTCTGAACCAGTATCTCATCCAGTTCGATATCCGGTCTAATATTCTGAACCTTGCTTTAAAGAATGAAACGACGTTGCTAGCGGTGTTTTCACCTCAGCTGAACACTAGAACTCACCGGGTAGCGAGGTAAAGTTGTGTTTTGTTTATAGAAACAATCTTCAAAAACTCTGCACCTACTCTGTTAAACAAACATACTTGGCCAGTAATGAGATAACTCTGTCTACTTTTCGTGCCGATTCCAATCCCCTCCCCTTCGGTCTCTGAGAGTAATGCCCCTCAAAGTTGTTGGTAAAAATAATTTGGAATAACACTTTATTAATAAATTGATAGACACAAACAACAATTTCTTTAAATAATAAATCAGTTCAATACAAGAACAAAAGATGAAGCATCAAATAAATAAATAATAAAGAGAGAAAAAAATGGCTTATTGTTATCAATGGCTGAGGTGTGCTAGGCACTGGGCTTAAGAGTATTTCGCCACCACGAGCTTAAAGGTCGGTGCAGATGGTCTTCACGGCTAATACTCCCCAGGATACAACAGTCACATCCCACTAACTCTGCACTTGAACTAGTGAGGCTACAAGAACAACTCACTTGGATTGCTCAAGGAACCATAGAAAGTTACAGCTCAACAAATGGTTTTTTTCGTAGTACTTGACACAGTGGAAAAGATATATATATAACACTGAGAAGTTTTATTTCTGAGATGAGGAGAGGAAAACAAAAATAAGCTATTATGAAAGTGAGCTTGCTCCTACTTATAAATGAATCATAAAACACTTGCCCAATTACAATTCGTTAGAGTTCGTGTGATATTGGGTACAAAGGCTCAGAGCTTTATGGCTATAAAATCGGAATTGGTTAAAGTGCTTCAACGTTCCTATTGCTATACAGATATAGTTCACAAGACTTGGTCAAAAGCAAACTTAAGCTTTGATAAAATAAAACTTAAAACAAATAATAATATAATAATAATTAACGAAATTTAAAAATTAACTTTGAAATAAAATTATAGATAAAATACAACAATCCCCCACATATTTCAAAGTTAATTTTATATTAGTTGCCATGAGCATAAGAATTCGGTGTATAAATACTAGTGTCTTTTGGACTATGAACTAGTACATAGAGAAAAAGAAATGTGAACCACTAGAATGCCGGTGAGATTATAACCTCTATGAACCTTCATTCCATATGTGACTCTGTGATCTCATTACTCACATTGTTTTCTCATCCAAAATTGTTCAACGCGATGTGGTGCATTTTGGCCTTGCACTGTTACCTGGATTTCTTGAGTGGCTCTAGAGAGTTCGCCCAAGCTCTCATAGAGGCGGCCCCACCTCAACCACTCATATAGGTGAATCTATCAGATGTACACTACAGTCAAGCACACCACTCACGCATGAGCTATAGACTCATTAAGAGTATAAACTCAACCTCTAACGCTGTAGTCACACACTATCCTTCACATATTTATACACCATAGGGATGAACTATATCAGATAGTGTCTGAATTGATTGACAAGTGACTTGTTCTTACCCATATGAACCTAACATTTGAGAAATTCCCAAATTTAGGTTGGGTTACCATCACTCTCAATCTCTGAATTGGGCATAAGTCCCATCCCCCTCGATGTATCGCTCACTAGCTTTCTGCTTAGTGGCTTTGTCAGAGGATATGCTAAATTCATCTCTGACCTTACATAATTTAAAGAAATAATTCCATCTTGTAACAGCTGCTTCACAAAATTATGACGTATACGTATATGTCTCTGTTTCCCATTATATACTTTATTATTTGCTCTTGTTATTGCCGCTTGGCAATCACAATGTATAGATATGGAAGACAAAGGTTTCTTCCATAAAGGAATATCTGCTAAGAGATTTCTTAGCCACTCTGCCTCAGATCTTGCTAAGTCTAGAGCAATAAACTCAGCCTCCATAGTGGATCTGGCTATACAAGTCTACTTGGATGATTTCCAAGCGACAGCACCACCACCAAAGGTAAAAATAAATCCACTTGTTGATTTAGTCTCATCTGAATCAGAGATCCAGTTAGCATCAGAGTACCCTTCTAGTACTTCTGGATATCCTCCATAACATAGACCATAGTCTGTGGTACCCCGAAGGTACTTCATAACTCTACACAAAGCTATCCAATGATCCTTATTAGGATTATGTGTATATCTACTTAATCTATTAACAACATAAGCAATGTCAGGCCTTGAACTATTCATCAAGTACATAAGGCTACCAATTATTTGAGCATATTGTGCTTGTGACACAGCATTCCCATTATTCTTTTTCAAATGTAAACTACCATCATATGGAGTACTCACAGGTTTAGAATTATAAAAATCAAATTTTCTCAATATTTTCTCAATGAAATGTTCTTGAGATATTCTAAAACCTTTTTTTAATTTCGTTAACTTAATTCCCAAAATTAAGTTAGCTTCTCCTAAATCTTTCATCTCAAATTTTGATGATAAAAATAGTTTAGTCTCATTAATCACATCTATATTGGTTCCCAATATAAGCAAATCATCAACATATAAACATAAGATAACACCATTCAGATTATCATCAAATTTACAATAAATACACTTATCAGAATCATTGACTTTATATCCATAAGACAGTATCACTTTATCAAATTTTTCATGCCATTGTTTAGGTGCTTGTTTGAGACCATATAACGATTTAATTAATCTACACACTTTGTTCTCATTACCAGGAATCACAAAACCCTCAGGTTGTGTCATATATATTTCTTCCTCTAAATCTCCATTAAGGAAAGCCGTCTTAACATCCATTTGGAGTATTAACAAATTATGGATAGAAGCCAATGCTATTAAAACTCTAATAGAAGTAATTCTAGCCACAGGTGAAGATGTATCAAAATAATCTAAATCTTTCTTTTGTGTATATCCTTTAGCTACTAATCTAGCTTTAAATTTTTCAACTGAGCCATCAGGTCTTACTTTCTTTTTAAATATCCACTTACATCCAATTGGTTTTGCACCATTAGGCAAATCTACAATTTCCCATGTGTGATTACTCATTATTGATTCTATTTCATTATTAATAGCTTCTTTCCATAAGAGACCATCTGGAGATGATATTGCTTCCTGATATGTTAAAGGATCTCCATCCATTAAAAAGGTATAAAAATCATCACCAAAATTAGTTTCTTTCCTTTCTCTTTTACTTCTTCTAAGCTCAATTTCTTTATTCTCAGAACTAATAGATTCACAAACATGATCAGATAAAGATTTTCTTACTAAACTTTTTAGAGGAAACACATTTTCAAAGAACTCAGCATTTTTAGATTCAATTATTGTGTTTACATCCAACACATCACTTTTCAATACAAAAAATCTATATACAGCACTATTTTCAGCATAGCTAATAAACATGCAATCACAAGTTTTAGATCCAATTTTCCTTTTCTTTGGTTCAGGAAATAAAACTTTTGCTAAACACCCCCACACTTTAAGATATTTTAAGTTAGGTAATCTTTTCTCCCAAAGCTCAAAAGGTGTTTTCCCTGTTTTCTTAAATATTATTCTATTTTGTATGTGACAAGCAGAAAGAATAGCTTCCCCCCACAAGCTTGGAGATGCACCAGAACTTATTAGCATAGCATTCATCATTTCTTTTAGTGTTCTATTTTTTCATTCAGCTATTCCATTAGATTCTGGTGAATAGGGTGGCGTTACCTCATGAATTATTCCAAATTGTTCACAAAAGTTATTAAGGGAATTTGATTCATATTCTCCTCCTCTATCAGATCTTAGTCTTTTAATTTTCTTATTCAACTTGTTCTCTACTTCAGCTTTATATATTTTAAATTTTTCTTCTGCTTCATCTTTACTCCTTAGCAAATAAATATAGGAATATCTTGAAAAATCATCTATAAAAGTTATGTAAAATTTCTTACCACCTCTAGTCATTGTAGATTTTAAATCACCGATATCAGAGTGTATTAAGTCTAATAGATCCGTCTCACGAAATTGTATGGGCTTACATGTTTTCTTTGTACTTTTTGCTTCTACACATATTGGGCATTTATCATTAGCAGTTACTGACATATCATTTATAATTCTTAGTTCTTTCATTTTCTTCAAGTAAGAAAAATTAACATGTCCTAATCTACCATGCCATAAATCAATAGAGTCAATTAAATAAATATTAGAACAAGCAATTTCATTCATAACATGAGAAACATTCAACAGGAATAAACCATTATTATAATTCCCTTTTCCTACAAAATTTCCACATTTAGTAAGCACAACTTCATCATTCTCAAAAATCACTTTAACACCAGCTTTGCTCAATAAAGATACAGAAATCAAATTATATCGCATTTCAGGCACATAGAGGACATCATTTAATGAGAGGATTTTCCCAGATGAGAGTTTTAAATTTGTTGTTCCTTTGCCAGGAACTGCAACTCTTTTTGAGTTGCCTACATATACAATTTCCTCTCCTTCCCCTATGTCATTGTAGGAGGTAAAAACATTTTTGTTTATACAAATATGTCTGGTAGTCCCAGAGTCTATCACTCAATATTTTTCCTCTATCAAAAAATTATTTTCAGTAGTGACTCTCACAAAATTAATTTTATTCTTGTATCTATATTGAGTAGCTTGGTGTATATATTTCCCAGTAATGTAAAACTTACCTGATACTTTGTCATTGTTGGGATTGCCACGGTGATAGGCATCTTCATGTAGTTTAGACATTGTTCTATAAATCTGAAATTTGAGGACGATTGGCTGGTTGGCAACTTCTTGATGATGCTAGTGTAGGATATAATCTTAGCTTTCTTTCCTGAATTAGTGGCCTTGAGACATGATTCAAAAACTTGGTAGGGAAATCAACAACTTGCAGGCGTGAAATGCTTTCTCTCCCTCGAGCTCCTTACATATATATATTTCCCAGCGGGCAGCAGTAGCACATGAATATGAAAAATCAAAATACTCTTAAGATTGTTGGTAAAAATAATTTGGAATAACACTTTATTAATAAATTGATAGACACAAACAAAAATTTCTTTAAATAATAAATCAATTCAATACAAGAACAAAAGATGAAGCATCAAATAAATAAATAATAAAGAGAGAAAAAAATGGCTTATTGTTATCAATGACTGAGGCGTGCTAGACACTGGGCTTAAGAGTATTTTGCCACCACGAGCTTAAAGGTCGGTGCATATGGTCTTCACGGCTAATACTCCCTAGGATACAATAGCCACATCCCACTAACTCTGCACTTGAACTAGTGAGGCTACAGGAACAACTCACTTGGATTGCTCAAGGAACCATAGGAAGTTACAGCTCAACAAATGGTTTTTTTCGTAGTACTTGACACAGTGGAAAAGATATATATATATATATATAACACTGAGAAGTTTTATTTCTGAGACGAGGAGAGGAAAACAAAAATAAACTATTGTGAAAGTGAGCTTGCTCCTACTTATAAATGAATCGTAAAACACTTGCCCAATTACAGTTCGTCAGAGTTCGTGTGATATTGGGTACAAAGGCTCAGAGCTTTATGGCTATAAAATCGGAATTGGTTAAAGTGCTTCAACGTTCCTATTGCTATACAGATATAGTTCACAAGACTTGGTCAAAAGCAAACTTAAGCTTTGATAAAATAAAACTTAAAACAAATAATAATACAATAATAATTAACCAAATTTAAAAATTAACTTTGAAATAAAATTATAGATAAAATACAACAAAGTCATTGTTAAAAGTATTTAGTACGGAAAGGATACCAATAAAGCAAGAACATGAATTGTGGACCATCTTGACCTATATCTAGTTGCATTCCCACATCCTGAACTTCTAAAATTAAAAATTTGGATAACACCAGGAGATATATTTATACTGTATCAAGCTTTACAAAGTGACCTTGTCCATTTTTGTATCAGCTCGAAAGAGATAACGAAACTTGAATAAACAACATTTCACACATACCATATGCGCACTCATTTTTGTATGCAATCCAATACTTGTTCCAAAAATGAATTTATTGGCCTTCTTGAAGGCAAGGAAACAAGCAACAATTTATTGGCCCACTAGAGCACCATATTATGAAGAAATTAATCTCTCAAAGCTGAAAATGATGTCAATAAAATGCATAATCACACGAGTCACAAGATGCATCTTATTTATTTCTCTAACTATGAAAGGATATGCATCTCAATATTCAAATAATTTGAATTAATAAATTGAGAATGTTAGCATGGAACATATAACGATACATGTTTTCTTTGGTGGTGATGATCACAAGCATTTTAATGCTTATTTTAAGGGTTAATCTTATTGGTTCTAGACAAATCAACGTCCAATGAAGTTAACCCAGTGGTACCAGGGTTCCTAAGCTGATCAAGTTGCTTCTTGCCACGTCGAAGTAAGTACTCAATGTAGAGAAAATTTTTCCTATCTACTTCCTTGGAATTACGGCGGAACTCTTCTGATATTATTGACTCTATCTTGTGCCGTTCTTCATCAGATTTGGAGCGGGCCGCGCGCAGAAACCCTCTGTATAAGCTAAGTACTTGCTTTTGCATCCCTGAAAGCCTTTGCCCTCGGGAGGCTCCCATTGCATCTTCTTGTTTCCAAAAATAAATAAGTTTGTCAAATTTAATGCTGTCCAGAGAGATTAAAAATCCTAATTAGTTCACATCATATTCATACTGCCAACAATAACAGGAAGGAGGCGCTATTATGGCTGGGGAAACGTTGATAAAATTAAAGCTCATTCAAAGGCATGACAGAAGGGCTAAAGATCTAAAGCTTTTGTTAATGCATGCCCTTAGGACACAGTATCAGTATCCTCTGCAATTTTTCCAAAACTATTAGAGGATTTCAATCCCTGAAAGCTCTTACATAACAAATATAAATTAAAAAAAAAAATGGTTGAGACAGGAGTTCCATAATTGCACCCTATGATGTTGCACCTGTGCGTAAACAACTGAAAATTTAATTACTATACTGAATATGAAGTTGGCTGACTTAGCATTCATTAACCACCAACTGAACCCAAAATACAATACGAATAGTTATGATCTACTAAACCAGACTAAGTACAGTGAAGAAAGTTTTACTGGCCTTCTTTACCTCTTTTAGGGTGAGTTTAGTATGGGGGAGAAAATTTCATCAATATTAAACATAAAGCTAATCCGTGAAATTTTCTCCACAACAAACTCACCTATATGATCATTTAACCGGATAACAAAAACAAAAAGAAAAAACATACACATGCACACCGAAAGCTTGACCATCAGGTTTAAGCAACATCAGCATTCAGCAGCAACTTTTGAAACAATGCACAAACACGATAGCTCATTCCAAATACTTAACAGGAATTTAACTCAATCAGCAATTGACATGCCCTTGGCAATACAAAATAAAAGAAAAGAAATTTAACCAAAAAACAAGGTCTGGCTCACAAACTTTGTGACCATTAGGAACTTACCCCCGCTATGTTGCACGGATACGGGTAGTGAGAATGAAATTTTTAACTGTTAGATTAACTTAAATGGTTGAAATTATAATATAAATAAAAGATATCATGTGACCAATTCATTTATGCTCAATACCAAACTCACTTTCTCATCTACAGTGCTGCCATCGCTGCCACTTAAGTCATTGCACAAGGGGATGTTGTGTCTTCACTCTTTATGTTCAAATCTCATGAAGAATAAAAGAAAAGAATCAAATCATATTAAAATAGACAAAAAGTCCATTTTGCGGACCAGACGACAAAGAGCATAACAACAGATCTAAATTTGACCATTCTCTTTGTATTTTCATCGTTCTGTCACCGCTTATATGAATAATTATGTGCTCGTTATTCCGATCCAAACAAAGCATCCATTTGTCAAATTATAATGTATCATAAATAGCTCATTCTCCTCGAAGCGTGGTCAGGAGGCATTGGCTGGGTGGTGTACGCGAGCAAGAACCAGCGACTTCCTTCAGTGGTTCAGGAATTTTGTCGATGGCAATTGGTCATGTGAGTTCTTTTATTTGTACTATAATCTCAACCATTTAATTTTATCTAGCGGTTAAAAATCTCATTCTCACACAAATTTCATATAATAAAAACTAAAAACTACAAAGAATTAGAACACCAAAACTCTTCCAGAAGTTGTTCGGGTCCAAAACACACAACAAGAACAAGCACAAACAAATGGCAGTACCAACACCACAACATAAACAAAAACTCAAGTCTTATATTCAAATGGAATAAAAGCGATGAATATGATGGTGTTCTTCTTGAATTGCACAAAAATCATTATGAAGAACTCAAATGAGAGGAAGATTAAAACGCTAAATGAGAAGAGAATGATAAAAATTGAACCTCTAACAATGTTTAGGAGGAAACAAAGCGTATAAAAATCGTGAATCGATGGTGATCAACCTTCATTGGAGCGTTTGAAGAATTGGGATTTAAGGTTCCTTGACATTGGAGTGCTTTCGGCTATGATTGGGAATTTCATAATGATGGAAAACATATCACTCCCCTGTTTGGATGTTCAACAAGTTTAATGAGGGAGTGGAAGAGAAATGAAGCTAATTCCTTCCTTGAACCCCAATTTGGAGGGACACAAATTGAGGAGTTTGAATGGCAAGGGAGGGACAAGGTGTCTCTCCTTGATCATCCTACTCCCTTCTCTAAAATCACTCCCAAACACAATTTTAATTAATGAGCCTCTCCTTTCCTTGTAGGGGTGGGAACAAGTCAGGCCACACCTTAAACAAGTCAGGCATGTAACAAGAATATTGAGCCTCAATCTGGCCTATTACTTGTTAGAGGCTTTATTTTTGCCTGGCCTGGGCTACTTGACAGGCCTAACCTGGCCTGAAACCAATTTACAAAGCCTATTTCTAAATCCGTTATAAATCATATAGTAGACCATAAGGTCAGGCCTTCGTGTAGGCCTAAACAGGCCTAGGCCTTTTAACACCCCTTAAATAAACCTTCACAAAAGTAATATAGCACCAAAAATATACTGAAATAGATAATATTTTCTTTTTAATAATTCAGCATAGAAGATAACCACATAAAAAAATAAAATGTCATCGATCAAATTACCTTTCGTGTCTCAGTAGTTCGCGGTTCCTGCCTGGCACTATAACCTTCCCCCCCCCCCCCCCCCCCTCTCAACAATTACACGGCCGGAAGAAGATATTAAAGTTTACACGAATTTAGTGATCCAAAAATGAAATTTAAAAACAATGCTCCAATGAAGTTACGGAAACCAAGTTTGTCCAAAGTATTCATTGCACTAAACGATGAAAATAGTGAATGAACAGAAATTCATTTCAACCAAATTGACACAAGCAATATCAGGAGCAATTACAAGCAGTCACAAAAATTACACAATAGTGCCTAATGAAAATTACATAATAAACTTATCACATTGCCAATCAATCAAAAAAATTAATAAAAGAAGCAACCTCAGTAGCAGAAATCACAGCAAGCATCAGAATCAGGAGAAAATGAGAATAGAGATAGACGCAGACATGAAAACAAGAAAGAGAAATTAGCTAAACCACATCTCGATTTCGAGGCAGAAATCACAGCAACAACAGGATTGGAGAAAGAAAAAGAGGGACAAGGCTTACGGTGGTGCGAATTGGGATCAGATATTGACGATGGAACAAGCTATTTCGAAGACCGTGCTGCGTGTGGATTGTTTCAAACGATATGGTGCTACCTATTTTGACTGCGAGCAGAAACCCCCCAGCCCTTTGGCTTCTTCGACAGAGCGAGCTGAGGATGGTCGTGCGAGGTCCAGGTTAAGGTCGACGGTGTTCTGGGGGCAGTGGCGGCTTTCAACCAGCATTAACTTTTTTTATTTTTTCAAAAAATAGTGCATGTCGCTTAACTTTAACTACTAATATTTAAAGGAAATTACCAGGGTAGTCGATAACAATTTCAACATTGGACAAATTGATATTTGACAATTGGAAAATGTCAATATTGGTTACTGATAATGTCAAAAGTCAAACATTCACTAGTTATGTATAGAAAACAATAATGATGTTAATTACAATTTCATTATAAGATAAATTGGTCTCTAACATCATTTATAAAAAAAAAACAACTCATCCCCCATTTCCTTCCTTCCTTCATCCTCTCCATTACCACCACCACCACTACTCTCTTCTCTAGAATCCTACAAACAAGCCAAAATATATCCAAAATCAAATCAAATACCCATATAAACAAAATCAATTAAGTGAAATTTGCATTATTATTCTTCATTATCACCACCACCACCACTTTTGATGATGGCAATGTGTGGTGCCAGCGACTAAATGACGGAGCTTGCGATGGTGGTCATGAGCGGCGGTAGTCACGGTGCTTGAGCCTGTCTTCCCTTTTTTGGTTTTTTTTTCATATTTAATTTGAGATTGGTTATGCGATTTGGCTTTTTCTTTTCATTTGGGTGAAAATCATTGTGTTTATGATAGTGTTGGATAATTTTTGTTGTAAGGTTGTCTTGTGTTTAGGGTTGTTGTGGTTTGGGGTTATGGATGATGATGAATGAGTTATGGTTGTGTTTATTGTGAAGATGTTTTTGGGCTGAAATGGGTTATTGATGATAAAAAAAGTGTAGGTTGTAGGTGGTGGTGGTGGTGGTGGTGGTGAAGAGGATGAAGGAAGGAAGAAATGGGATGGAGAGTGATACAGAGTTGTATGGGGGATGGTGGTGGCTATGGTGATGGTGGTTGTGGTCATTTAGATTTGATAGTGGTGGTGGTGAAAAGGATGAAAGAAGGAAATGGATAGAAAGTGATATGGGTTTGTGTGGGGATAATGGTGGTTGTGGTTATTTAGATTTGATAGTAATGGTGGTGATAGTGGTGGTGATTGTAGTGAAGAGAATGAAAAAAGGAAAAGGATGGGGGATGAAAGACGTTAGGGACTAATTTGTCCGATAATAAAATTATCATTAATACCATTACCGTTTTCCGTCCAGGGACTAGTGAGTGTCCGACTTTTGACATTGTCAAGAACCAAGTTTATATTTTCCAATTGGCAGGGACCAACTTGTCCGACGTTGAAATTGTCAAAGACCACCTTGGGGTTTACTCTAATTTTCACAAAATATCAGTGTCCTTAAAATAATTCAGGGTATTGATGAAGCTCCCATTAAAATTAGTTTCCTTTTTTTTTATAATCTATACATATATATACATATTACAAAGAGAATTCACCTTGAGATAATTATTTTGGTGTCCAATTTTAGTTTCCAATTTTGACATGGCTACTTTTGGTGTCAAATTTTATTTTTCAAATTTGCCATTTAAAATGTTTGTTCTCGCCCAATCACTCATTATCTCTCAACCACTTATACTTCATTTCTTGAAAAACAAAACTGCTCCAAAGAAATAACATTTCTGTGTTCAACATAACCAACATTATTTCTTGAGAAAAAAAAAAAACTATTCTTGTGGAGCTCTCTACCTTTGTCATTCTCATGTAAAGAGAAACTATTCACACCGCTCCACATCTCTTTTTCAAACATCAAATCCTTTCACTTTTCATCTCATGTCATATTCACCTTTCATACTACAATATGTCATTTCATTATTTTCACACCAAATAGTTTTGTATGTAAATAAAATTGTATATCATTTCGTATAAGTTGTATCCATATATAGTGATTGATTTTTTCTTTTAAAAATCACTGTCCATATGCAAAAAGATATATTGTCACGACTATGTATATTGCAATCCAAAATTCAAACCAAAATTAAAGAGGAAGGGATTGTTTTATATTTACCTATTGTTTAATATTTCCCTGAATCATGCAAGAGGGTGGGCATGACATTAGAAAAGAATATGTCATGTAGGCTTCTATTGTAAAATTAATGCCACTAGATACATCTTTTACAAGGAAAGATATATTGGCTTTGTTTTAATTATAAACATATATATTGGGTTTTCATTTTTGTTAATATTTTTACTTGGATTATAGATTGTATAATCATGTGTGCATATAACACTCTTTTGTCATTTTCTTCTATCATTTTGTCATTCTTAAGCAAGTCATTTCAATTCCCACAATTTATTTTACTTTCTTTCTACACCAGAAGTGAAGAACGTAACATTCAAAACATACAACACATGCAGATGCGATGGAAGGTAAAGCAAGACATGGGTGAATTACAGTCATAATTAAGCAGGTCCTGTATATCCAATATATGAGGGTTGAGTAATAGTGAATATGAATTATAGTTGAAACAAAATAAGCCAATTTTTTGTGCAATAGGTATTTTTCTTTCCTATACATCAATAAAAAAAAAATAGAAAATGCAATTTGATGAGTATGGTAATGCCCGACAAATTGCTAATTTATATAAAAAAAAAAACAGAATATCATTAATTGGCAATGCATTGAATTTTACATAAATAATACATTAAAATTAAATTCAACCTCTAATTATTTACCATACTAAACTAAGCTATCTCAGTCTCAATTTCAAGGGTACAATACCCAGTATGAGTCAGAAGTTTACTAATTTTCAGTTTACCTAATTAATTTCTTTACAAATACAATAATGATTGGCCTAACGAATTATAATTTTGTGAATTACTAGAATAGTTCACAACTTCACATAGAAAATGGCCTCTCTACCAATACATCGTTGATTAGAATGATAGATGCTCATTCCCTTTAATGGTTTCAGATTCGAATCTTGGACAAGGAGTAATTGGGAGAGCTTTATTTGGCCCTCATGACATTTCTAATGCTCAAATATGATTGTCTTCAGTAAGAAGATACCTGAGAAAAAGAAAAAATTGACTTCTTTAATTTTATTTCTTTTATTTTTTTAATCATAATTTCCGCCTTTCTTTGAATAACTGAACCATGTAATTTTCGTATAACGTTTCCTTACATCTTTGTACAAAATTGTAATACTCATTTATTTAAACTTCGTAACGTCTATTATGAATGTATCATCCGCAATACTATACATACAAACAATGCCAAACTCAAATGCATACATGTTTATATTCGCGTTGCTGCATATTTCTACATTTTTCACTATTGATCGTAATCGTAATTGCACAAATTATTTCCTTTTCACACCCTCATATTTTGATTTTGTAACTCAAACACATATGAAAGAAGTTTCTAAAGGGAGATGTGTATTATAGTGACCTAGCATTAGTATTACGATTTCATATTCTGTTCAGCCGGATTTTGGTGTACATGCGTGGTGGCGGGAAAGGAATCCTTTCACGTGAAAAATCTCGTACAATATAGTTATCTGTTAAATTTTGTTATACAAACGTAGAACTAACATGTATTCCCTAAAAATGTCAGTCTATTCTTAAAATTGCATTTAACACTTCCATAACTACTACCATTTGTTTAAATTGTGATCACCATATATTGATTTAAGTGTATATATTATGTATAAAAAAAATTCTTTCAGCGTTAGTATTGTCATTGATACACTACTTTTTTTAAGATAAATTACATTGAATTTCCTAAATGTTTGGCGAAGTTCACCAAAACTCTTTTTTATTTATAAAATTTACTCGAGATTCTTGTGTTTGTGAATCTATATATCAATCCCTCCTGAATTTGTAAAATTATTCTATTGCACATCGTTCATTCCAATTTATGTTTACAAGATGTCAGTGTAACTTGGATAAGGAAAAAGGTTAAAGTGACTTTGAAAAAATATCATGGTAGATCTAGATTTTTTTTTATTTTAACATGCCTCTGGGGTAAGGAATCCCATACATATCACATTAGTGATGAATGTACATATGGAGAATTGTGTTTGATAATAACTAAGATTTTCGGTTATCTTATTAATTAATCCAGTGAAAGGACTTTTATATAATTATTAGTGAATTTATCCTATTTGCTACATTCATTAGAAATATAAATAAAATTACCTGTTGTTTATACATTGATGTCAAGGTGTCAAATACCATATACAAATCATGTGTTGAGACTTGAGAGAACATTTCTCTATTAGGATATCAATATCATAGCAATTTAACTTTGGGTGAAAAGTAATTTTATGTCTAATGTCTAAACCTGGCACATAAAGTCTGGATTGAGAGTTCAACTAATGACCCCATAAACGGAGACACAAAGTGCTTATGAACTCTCCAGATCATGAGATAAGTTGGGAACTGCCCTCTAAGAGGCTTACGCATATTAAGATGAAGAAAGTGATTGGTGAGAGGAAATGTTTGGTTTGGAAAATGGAATGTTTCTCTCTCACTCTCTGATCTCTTCTGGTCCCAAGCCCATGCACCTCACTGTCTCATTCCAACTCTTTGAGGACACTTTTCGTTGAAAGTGTCCACTCTTGTGCCTGTGATAGTCAACGCCTATGGCACTGCCAGCCAGCATTAACTGGCCGTTGGCTGCTGATGACCAATATTGACCGGTGTTAACCGCTGCCAGTCGATGCTGCACCACCACCTTTTGTGAGGACACATTGAGAAATAACAAATATGTATACGGATATTATTAGAAATATAATATTAAATTTCTGTTTCTTTATCCTATAACCACTTTTTAGATCTATAAAAATTTTGTATTCCATTGTCCTGAGAATAGAAAATTTTTCTATTTCCTATTTGTGTCTTCACTACCAAATAAATTTGTATTTCCAGTATTTCTGTATTTCTATTCCCATATCACTAATTAAATGCTACAGTGCCGCACCACAGCCATTGACCAGGTGAGGCGCCTGAGTCACTGCCTTTACTGAATTCTTCGATCACTTCAACTCCAAGATCCATACTCCTATCAGTTCTTTCATTTTTTAAAATATCTCATCCTCCCACTCTTTACCCTCCTCTGCTTCCCAACTGAACCATCCTTCTGATGTTACCTCAGGTAAACCTAGTGTAGAGATAGATCAAAAGCTTGATTTGTCTCTTCATTTGTAGACTTAGTGCATAGATTCGGGATGGGAAGATGCATTTGCCTGAAGGCTAGGGAGGGTTGCGAGTCTGGTTTTTAAGGGGCATTTGATAGCGTTTGCTTTCGTTTATAACAATTATTTCATTTTTCAGAATAATGATTTAATTTTTTATATTAATATTTTGCACCTCACTTTCCAAAGCACGAATCTCCTTTTTAATTTGGTTGTAATGCAATAAAAGATAAATAAGAGGTAAGCTTAAAAGGATTGAGATGAAAATATTATCATTTTATTTTGCCTTATTTTAATTTTTTGGTAATACCAGACAGGTGTTCAGCCAACAATATGAAGGTAGCTTTGAGTCTAAATCAAACCGCAACTCAGAAAACCAGACAAAATCAACTTCGTCGGTACTAGTGGAAGTACAGCAATTCAATATATGATAGCAACCCACAGTGGCACATCAAATTATAAACTGCTAAGTGTTCACAACCACATAAGATATATCATTCCAACACTTACAAACTTCATATTAAGAACCAATATCTGCGGGGACCAAAGCATCTACCAAAGCATCTACTATGTCAAAATCTGCTAATTATTATCGATGACCACATTTTAACAGTGATAACTGATCCAGAATGGATAACCTTGTGATGGAAAGCAACAGTGAACAACCCTAAACGATTCCAATCACCCACTGTTACGTGTGCATGTCCACGATTCCAAAATGTTCTACTACTACTTCTTTAATAACTCGGAATTCCAAGGTACCTACAGGCTACAGCAAAAAAGCACTCCCTTGACCATCAAAAAGGAAAAGAGGGCTAAAATTAGGGAACACCAAAGCCAAAGGAATCACGTCAACTGTTCAATTCGATATTTTTCCAAATAATGCGAACAATTTTCATATTTTCTGAAACATGAATACAGATTAAAAGTCAGAAGAGATTGTCATAGATTTATTCCTTAGTCATACCAAGGTTATTAAACTCGAGAGTTTAGATAAATTCGTGAAGTCATAACAAATTCAAATGGTAAGAGTTTGCATATTTAAAAAATATTCTTAAGAAATATAATTTAGCAAATAGGTATAACTAAGTAAAATTTGTGATTAATATTGAAATTTTCAACCTTTTAACAACATAATTGAAAGAAATATAATAAAATATAGCTGAATACATGCTTTAATTTTTATACCATACTTTATTTCATACGCATATTATTTCATAGTTAACAACACATAATCAATTAGTAACAAACAGACAAAACAAACTAAATAAGATCAATAAATACTGCTTAAGATAAACCAATAAACTAATTTACCCAATAAAAGTAACAAATAATTTACATTTGGATAGCAAAATCAAACATAAATCTAAACTCAAGCTCATCAGTAGAATCGAGAGATTATCAATTTTGTTAGAATTTACTTAAATCATGAGTTTGACAAAAAGAAAGTTTGTGCAATTTTTTTGTGATTAGATTATAAACTTGTAAGAGTATAATAGTTATCTCGAGTTTAATAACCATGTTATTACCAATCTCCTCCACATGATGAATCAATCATCAAATGCCCTTTCAAAGGAATGACCAAGTTCACATACTTTAAGAACAATGTAATTTTCCTAATGACTTGGATGTGCAATGAAGTCTCAAACCTGTATCATTCAAGATTGCCTCCTCCTTACTTAATGCTGCTATGACTTTGCTCAGCCAAAACTAACGCTGGAATGAGAGAGAATAGGAACCAGTGTTTGGATCTTTGACTGCTTTAAAGTTATCCACACTCATCCCAAAGCGGCCCAAGACCGAATTGCCCATATCTTTCAGTTTTGCTGCATAAAGAAACAGTTTTCGGGAGAAGGTAAATAAGGGCATTGAAAAACATACTCAGGATTACTTGAAAATGGAAGTATGTACATATAAAATATTCAAAATCTAAGATAGGACTTTGCTTTTACAAAGCAGATAATAGGCAATGACCAAATCGTTAAAGAAGCAGATGATAGGCTATAATGCACACGTAGCAGTTCATCACCCCAAGTGAAACAAAGAAGAATCCCAACCATCTAATTAGTTCTGTCTGGGCATCCAAAAGGTTTTATTTTATGCCATAAAACAAAGCATCTTTAGCCTTGTACCAAAAAGGTGCTGGCCTAGTTCATAAGACTCCCATTTTGTGGAGTCTGGAAGGGTAGATGTACACAGGTTTATTCTCGCAAGTGAAAAGGCTGTTTCTAAGATATAAATCCATGATCTCCGAGTCACAAGGCAATAATCATACCATTGTGCCAAAGCTCACCCTCTACCCTACCCTTGTACTAAAAGATAGAAGTAATATATTTAAAAAGGCAACCCTTATGTTTCTTCTCCAACTCCAAGATTCCCAATCAACAAACGCCAGCTCTATGCCCATTACAAAGAACACAGAGAATATGTTATACTCATAGTTGCATTAAGGACATGAAGGGAATATTAGAAGGTTCATGTCAATGGGCTGCAGCATAACAAGATGCTGATGTGGCAGTAAGAGGAAAAGAAGTGGATATGTGGTTACGTGAGGTGTAAAATGATTAGGAAAAGGATAAAAAGCGGGAAATGGAGAAAAAATCCAGAAATTGAGTGAAGGTTTTGGGACTCTTTGAGCAGGGAGGTTGCAGGCCCTTGAAGTCCTGCAGGATTTTTATGTTTCTCATTTTTATGCTTTTTTTCTATACAGTTACATAGGCCTATTCGACATAGAAATTTTCAAAAAAAATTGCAGCTCTGTTTGAGTTCCTACACGCATACCAATCTGAGCACTTAAAATATTTCAAGAGGAAATGCATCACTTGGCACAATGAGTTTGCACAATTCATCTGAGAATCGCACCATGATTCAAAAACCAATTATTACATTTTTCAACCACCTAGATATCCCCACTGCTTGAAAATATCTTAACAAGACATATACAAATTCCTTTGAAAAATAATTTCATTCAGAAAAGGTTTCATATGACCTTAAAGAAAATAAATAAATAACTTTGTCTATTGAAAACAAGTTAGTCTTTAGAATGGACACCATAACTACGTGGAATAAAATCCAGTGTTTGCAATTTATTCCGAATGCTACCTTAACCAAGATAAATATGCCAATGAAAACAGCAGCTGAGAAAGGATTTTTTTTCCCCTTTTACCGAGATATCTTAGGCAACATGCCATGTAAGTTTTGCAGCAGCGAGAAAGAAAGAAAAGTATAGATTAAAGGATTTTGTATACTTTAACAATAGCATACATGAAGAACCTAAGTAATGCAACGAAAGCAAGCCCATGCACCAGCTTAGGAAGAGTACAAAATACAAATACAAATATCATAAAGTACCAAGACAAAGACAAAATAAGACTTGCCAATCATTTCTTCCTTCATCTTTTCCCGCTTTTCTGCAGCAAGCGGCTCTAGTCGGCGAATGGCCTTCCTAGCTTGATCATTTGAGGGATCAATTTCCAAAATCTTTTTCATATCTGCCAAGTTTTATTTTGACAAAAATGGTGAAAAAAAAAAAAGAGAGCCAGGTTTGAATGAAGAGGAAAATTAGAAAGAATCTGAATGCTATCAGTGTGCAAAACATGCACTTCTTCTTAAGAGCCAAATGTAAGACAATAATGATGGGATAATCACACTAGACCTCCCCTAGGTTAGCACTTATCACACTTGACACCCTTCTAATTTGAGGAACTACATCTACCTCCTTACTTTGTTTTATACAAAGAAGAATGATGTAGGAACCCTACTTAAAGTACATGATGGGGGTGTAATTTCCCGAACAAATGGAATGTCAGTAGTGATATATACAAACTTCAAGGGAGTTCAGTATAATTACCCTTAATATAAACTTTGAACTTACCAGCAATGGCCTCTTCAAAATGCTCAAGCTTTTCTTGAGCCTCTCCTCTTCTTACCAAAGCTTTAACATACACAGGATTCAGTTCTAATGCTTTTGTGCATTCTTTAACTGTGTTTTCATATTTTCCCTGAGATATATTTAGCAAAAGTTAAAGAAAATCACATTATCAACTCAATCAATTTCAAATATAACAGGACACAAAGATGATGTTAGATTCCAAAGCAGCTTTAACTGATACAAAACTGATTCAAATGTCAAAATAAATTATTAAAAAAATTAAACAAAGGTTTAAAGCTTAAAATTACAATTGAAATGCATATCCCTAGTTTGGAAAAGATGGCCCTTCTGATTGATGCAAAACGTACCTTGTTTCTATTCTTACTCTCTTTCACTTTAAACAGACCTCTCGTTTGAAGCAAAATGGGTCCAGATATTGTTCAGACTAATTACATTAGGGAAGTAATAGCTACGTACATACCAAACTACTTTTAGTATATTAGTATCTAGCCTCAAATGCTCAACAATAAATACTTCAATTATTTTTAAAACATATTCCAATGCTTAAGGTTGGGTCATAATGCCCACATCACTAAGGGTGCCTCCTTGCCCTTAAACTTGTTATGAGAAAGGAATAAGAGCATGTTTAGGGATCTTAAGAAAACAGCTTTTCTTAAAAAAAACAAAAATGTTGTTTGTGAAAATTAATCATGTTTGGTAAAATTATAGAAATAAATTATAATTAAAAGATAATATATATATTTTTTATATACAAACAAAACCTAATAATTTTTAAGCTGAAAAAGCAGCTTATAATCAGAAGAAACATTTTGAAGCTTTTGATATAAAAAGAAGCTGATTATTTCATAATTACGATGGTTTTACCAGATTAATATCAAATATCTCATAATATAAACAAATCATTTCATAACCTTTTTAGTAATTTATCAATTTTGCCAATATAATAAAAAATCAATCATTTTCATAGAATCCAAACAAAAATATTATCTTGAAACCAATTTTTAGCTAAAGTATCCAAACATATATTGATTCTCACATAAAAGAAAGTGAATATACAAATAACTAATAAGCGACTATTGAAATAGTTTTAATCTTTTAGCTTTCCACAACATACACTAAGTTTAAGCTTCATTTTTCTTTCCTGTGGTTGCTTGTGGCTGTTCCAAGGGAATTCCAATTTCGGGTATGCAGATAACTCTGCAGCACCTTTCAAACTGAACATTCCCTCTCTCTTCTATAATTAAAAATTTTAATTTAAAATTGATGATAATCTAGCTGACCAAATAATAACCTTTTTATAAAACAAATAGTATTTAATTTTACCCCTCCAGAGTAGTTTGGAACAGAAGATGCAAATGGAGCTGATAATTTATACTCTTCCAGATTAGTATGCAAACAGAATTGTCAACAACCAAAGTAGTCAGCAAGGCATAAGCTGTCGAGCAAATGAAAATATTTGAGATAAATAGCTCATGTATTGACATGTGAGAAAGAGCATAATACAGGAAGGTGCTGACAAATGCTATACTCCTTAACAGGAGAAAAGAGCACCATACCAGTTTCTGAAAGCACACAGCACGGTTTGCATGGCATATTGATCGTATTTCCACAGACGAAGGCATGTCAGGTGCTACTTGTAGAGCAAGTTCATACTGTGATAATGCCTCCTCATACTTTCCATCTACATAAAGCTTGTTCCCTTCTGTCTTTGCTTCATTGGCTTGAACCAATGCTTTCTGCCACATATAGCAACAGCACTCAATCACTCTCTTCGCAGCAGAATGTAAAATTTTGTGGGCTTAAATGCTATGTTTTAAAATGCAAACCAAACTGTCCAATCGAACAGATTAGACCATGTACTAATCATATTTCCAGTTCAAACATTTTTCAGTTCAATCATTCTTCTTTTTACGAACAGTAGTTCACGCAATTTCCAGCTGAGGGTGGTGGTTAAAGTTTGAGCCAAAGTGGTGACTTCAGAATTCGAATCCCGACATTACAGGCGAAGATTTCCTAGGTCGCAGTCCACTTCTGCTACAACCAACCACCAACTAACTACTTAATCATGATTTAATTAGAGTTAAGCCATAACTTTAATTGGTAGAACTAATTAAACCATAAACAGGAAACCTCACCAGTTCAATTTCTAGTTCGATGTTAACAACATTGCTTAAAGCCACGAGATTGTTATGCAATGCCACTCAACTAGGATAAGAAAACTTTTTACCCCCTCCAAATTCTTGCTTGGTCAAATTTTGATTATAAATCAATTTAAACACAAAACAAGCTAACCCAAACACTTTAAAAAGAGGGAAAAAAAAATTGATTACCACAACAACAACAAAAAGTGGTACCAATAAGACCGATCCAAAAACGCAATTTACCAAAACCCCAAATTCGGAAACCGAACCTGCTTCAACTCCTCACTGATCGAGGCATCATCGGAGGAATCGCTTCTCGGAGGAACCCCCTGCTCCGGCTCTGTCTGCGGCTGCTGCTGTTGGTGCAGTTGCTCGTTCTGTTGATCACTCTGCTCCCGATCTTGACGGCTGCTAGCTCCGCCGTCGTCGTCGCCGCCTCCTTCGCCGTCGCTGCCGAAGTCGCCGTCGCTGGCGGTTTCGAAGCCTTCGGAAGGGTCGTTGCCGGCACGGGCATTGGAGGGATTTGCGTTTCGATCCTCATTATCTTGCTGCTCGTTCACCACCACCATATTTCTCTTTTAGGGCTTGTTTGGATGAGAAGAAACAAGAGAAAGCAATGCTGGAATACTTTTTCCCCTGTGCGGTTGATGTATGAGCCGAGCTTCCAAAATCCTCTGTAATCCTGACTCACAACCGGGTCTCAACGTTTCAGACTGGCCGGCCCAAAACGGCACCGTTTTCAGAATTTTCAAGATATGAAAACAAAAAAAATAAATAAATGAAAAAGTTTAAAACTTGAGATTTCTATTATACCCTTCAGAGTATGTTTGGCAGCATAATTTTAAAAACCGGATCGGTGATCGACTCGATCGAGGTACCGGATCACTGGGTCACTGGTTCAACCAGTGGGTCACAGATTGAACCGGATTTTATTAAATTATTATATAAAATATATATATATATATATAATTGATTGCAAATAAAAGTACAACAATAAGGTTGGCTTAGTGGTTGTTGCATGCTTCTAATATCACTAGTGCCAAGGTTTGATCCCACCTGATGTAATTTTTGAGATTTCACATATTGAGCTCTAATGTATATAATATATATATATATATATTAAATGCAACACATATGGCAAGAAGAAATAGCAGCCTAGTGGCACAGGTGTCGGTCCTTCCTTAAAGAGGAGGGGGTTCGAACCCTGCCATGGAGTTTTTAGCAATAAATTCCATTTACCTCTAATATGTGATATATATATTAAATGCAACATATAGAGTAAGAAGCATCAGTAACTTAGTGGCACGAGCGCTGCTCCTACCCACAGAGGAGGGGGGTTCAAACCCTGCCATGGATTTTTTAGTTTGGTGGGTTGAACCGACCAGGTGGTTGACTACCGGTTTGATAAAAACTGGTGGGTCGACCCTGGTTCACACCAGTTCAATGGTAGGACCAGACCGGTCAGGTGGCTGGTTCACTAGTTTTCCGGTTGATCCGGTCGAACCAACCAGTCCGGTCCGATTTTTAATACACTGTTTGGTAGCATGCAAATCGAAGGTGAGGCAAGGAAGGGAAGGCAAATTTATATTTGATGTGTGGTTAGCCACGCCCCTCCATGCCTCCATTTATAGTAAATTTAGTGACCCCCCAATTTGGAGGGACAAGGAGGGACTACTTGATGCTTATATGGGGGGGGGGACAAGGAGGGTAAAATAAAGGGTAAAAAACGGGAAATAAAATTTATACAGCATTCCATTCCACTCATTTATACTAGAAACTTCCAATCAAGGTGTGGCATGCATGTAGCTATTCCCTTCCTTTCTTTTCTATTCCATTCCATTCCATTAGTGGTCATCACAAAAAACCTATCAATTAGATTTTCAATGATATCATTATTTCAGTGCCTTTGCAATTATGAGTAAAATACAATTCCCTCCTATTATCATGAATTTTGAGTTTGACTAAGTGTATTAGAATAAACAAAGTCAATAATGCAAAATCACTCTTGATCCCAAAGTGCAGTAGCCGATTGCACTAAGGAGAGGAATCCATCCCTTAGTTATGAGTTATCTAACTACTTTAAAGAACAAGTGTTGAATAGGAGGCAAGTGTAGAATGAAATTTTTTTTTATGAACAAGATTAATTACAACATTTTCATACCAAATCATCACAACAAAATTTGGATGAGATTAACTACACCCACATGAACCAAACTAAATTACTAAAAGGAAATAAAAAGGAAGATAAAATGCAAAGGCTTGTTTTGTGTTAAAATGCGAGATCACTTCTCTTTAGGTTTCTATCATCCTAACAAGTTGAATTGTAACTTATTTGGCACTAAGGCTAGAGGGGTAGTAACCATCACCCTCAAAAGTACTACCACTTAAGACTTCTTATGCCTACATTCATAGTCCTTGAAATGTTAACTGCCTTTTTGAGAATCATTTGAGTGTTTATGATAGTTCCATTTTAGTTATCACTCAAGGCCAATTAACCATGACTAAATGTATACACCCTTGGATATTAATTAGCATATTCATCTTATTGGACCAAGTAACATTTAACACACTACTTTTGGGCTATACACTAGCACATTCAAACCACTCATTTTCGGGTGATAACATTTGCCCCCTATGCATCCCTCAGCTAATTGATAAGCAAGAAGAAAGGTGAAGTGATGCATTTTTTCCCCAAAAAGAATTTCAACTCTACATTTCTTGAGGAGACTCCTAGCTTGTTTTCATTAGCAAATTAATCCACCAAAATCTAGAAGAATATCATTAAAATACTCTTCAATTTGGTAGACTTAAATTTGCCTTAAGCTTTCCTATAGTTAGAGTCACAGCTAATCCAATGATGTGCTCGTGGCTGTTATGGCAAACAAAGTTGCTCACCATTATGACTAACAAAGTTATTAATCCTACAGCTTTTGTAACAATGGTTGTTGCACCAAGAAAATTTACTCTAGTGACTACCATTGCCTTAGTAGCTATGAAAAACTAAGGATTATCAGCTGAGCCAACTTTTTGCTGATTCTATAATAGGTGAAATGCATGCTCTTCAAAAGTTTCCTCCAGACAATGCAAATAACTCAGTTCACATTGAGCAATTGGCAGCTAGATAAATGGATATACATTGATCGATTCATTGCTTGAGGTGGAGATAATGTAATACCTGGGATACACGCGTCAGTAGATAAGTTCCATATTGTCCTAGAGTCCCCCAGGACCCACCGGTGTTGCTGGGTCCGGGTTTTCACTAAGTTTGGAGTCGTACACCTCCTTGGATGGCTGTATGTTAGAGCCACAATTTTGGGACCAAAAGTCCCGGTAATAGTTCTCCAAGGGAAAATAAATTGAAGAATGATTTTTAACGAATTTTAGGAAACCTCTAGATGTGTCGTTTCTAGCCTCCAAGTTTAGAAAATCGCTAGAATTCCGGAAATTGAACTAGAACTCAAAAATGAGATTTTGATTGGTTGGAGTTTTGATTTTTTTGATATTTTATTTGAATCCAAATGGGGGATATTTCGTTATTTACATTTATGTTTTAAAGTTAATAGGAAGCTAATGTCTTCACAGTTAAAATTCTGCGGATTTGTGTTTACTGTTACCACTATAGTAGTCTAGGACCGCTATAGCGGTCACAGCAATGACTGCAGCACGGTTTTGGCCTCTGGAGACCGTTATAGCGGTCATAAGTGCATAGGGACGGGGCACGGGGCGTGGCCTGACCGCTATAGCGGTCCCCCTAAGACGCAAATACATCAGAAACGCGTCGTTTCACTTACAGACCCTCCCTCATTTTATAAAAACCCTTCCCACTCCTTCCCTTCCATTTTGCTTGAATAAGAACCCTTCCCCACCATTTTTCTCTCATTTTTTCTCAATCTCATTCAAGTTTCACTCCCTCCCAAATCATCAAGGTGAGTATATGTTGTAAAATTTTGTCTCCATTCTTGCTATTCTTTAACATTCTTAGTATGGGCATTGCTATTTCTCTTATTTTTGTCAAGTAGGGGTGCTCCCCCAATATTGTTAGAGCTAGATTAAAGTTATTTAGAGGTTGATAGATTTTAATACTGAGTTTTATGATTATTATAGTCAACATTGGTGCCCTCCTTTCTCCCCGGAGCCTAGTTGGTGTCCACGTCACTTCTCCCTCCCCTCCAAATAAGTGGTTTGATCTCATGGCCTTACTTTTGGTCATTATATAATTATTTTCAAATATTACAGAGTATTTAGAGTATTAAAAATGGGTTTTGCATGGTGTAATTCATGCATATAGCTATGTTTTAGTTATTAATGATTCATTTGGACTTATACATGAATATTATGATTTTAGAATATGCATGGGACCATATTCGCTCTATAAAGGTTTTATATGATTTAATTTATGCCTTTTCACTGAGGTATGTTGAACATAGAATTGATAGAACCTCATTTATGACTTTAGCTGAAATTAGACTAGGGAATTACTGAGAGGAACAGAGCTGTCAGTTAATGATAGTTAATTCGTTAACTTTGGTACCAAGGGCCACGAGGGATGCGGTTCGCGAAGGACTGTTAAGATCACAGTAAGGGGCTTTTGTTCGCGAGGGACTGAGTACCCACTTGCAGTTTATGGATTATATGTTCTTTTAGTAGTTCTTGAGAAAATAAATAAGATTTCCATGTTTATTCCAAATTTAGGATTTAATAGCTATTGTACAATTTATTTATAGAAATTGAATTATGAGAATTGCATTACCATTTATATATTTTCTTCTTGTCCCATGCATGGTTATGAGTGAGGATCCACTCACTGAGTTTTGTTATAAAATTCACCCCTCTTTTCTTCCTTTTCTCACAGATTTAGGCGTAGCTCAAGAATCTCCTCTTCCTCCCCCTACTCAACAGCTTTAGTACCTTTCAGCTTTGGGGTGAGCTTCACATTGATGTGAAGTTTATTTATTTTGTGTATAGTGCTCCAGTGACAGTGCGGGCAGGGTCTCGGACCAAGCAATTATTTTATTTTGCTCACCATGATTCTTTTGTATTAAAATGATTTAACATTTATGGTATATTTTGTAAATGAGCAACTCAGTTTAATTTATATCACAGCTACAGTTTCATACTTTATTTATGAGAAAAAGGATTTATTTATGTTTATTATGAGTTCAAGAAGAAATCCAAATTATGATTTAAAGTAGATTTTATGAATAAAATATGCATATAGTACGGTGCAGCGATCACGAGGCTTACGTAGGGATGGGGATCCTCATGTGCCAGTCACGATCCAAATCGAGTCGTGACAGATAACCCCCATGGATGCTCTTACAACAAAATTTTCTTGTATAACTAACTGCCGAGAAAAAAGATTAATCATCTGATAGAGGTGGAACAGTTGTCCATGACTGCTCCATGGCATAATCCACTATGATTCTTGGATGACTATCATTATTCTTGCTATTGCTCTTGTAGTCAATTAAGTCGTAATCATCAATTGAAACTAATTTTGGTATTATTCCCCTTGTTCCATAACCTAGACATTCAACTAACAACAAATAATAAGGCCCCTACTAACTCCAGGCTTAGTACTCTTTAGTCTAACGAATAATATCATTTTTTTGCTTTATGGTTGAAGTCAATCTTAGCTGTTAGCAATCGATTGAAGCCCAAATTAGCCATTGAGCTTCAAAATCGATAAATAAGGCACCCTATGAGCCACTAAACCCAAGTTGAATCACAGTTAAAATAACCAAGGAAGATTAGCTCAGAGAAAACATGAAACAATATTCAAACAACCTTTTTTGGGGGCCAAAAATGACCTCAATTGGGTTCCACTTGTTGCCACATCTGGGACTTTCTGTCGATATGCATTAATAGTCATTCTAATACTTGATGCTCAGTCGGTAGCCAAATAACACTAGGCCAAACATTTTGAGCCATTTCAAGCAATATTTCTTCAATAACATACTTTAAATGTGTTATCAATCATTACCCATCTGTTGGCCAAATACATGACTGTCAATTAAATTTGACTTTTAACTCTTTCTTCCTCGATTGTTTTCTCCCCTTAGAAATCTACCATTTTACGTATTAACATAATGCCCCCCAATTCATTCTAATGCAAAACAAACACATGTCTTTTTCTCCTAGGAACTGCAAACACAAGCATGTCAATTGAGATTGAGGCGTGTTCCTCAATCAACTTTTATTCAGACAAGTTGTAATCACCCACCAAGATTAACTTTGGTTTCATCTTTTTGTTTCCTCTACTATCCTTTGTTTTTTCTTAATAGCAAATTATTCCACTTTGAAAGCCTTAATTGTTAATTGAGTAAAATCTGTAAACTCAAGAGAAATCAACCTTTTCTTTAGTCATGGAAGCATAATTCCTCTAGGCATGGCAGTAAAGTAAGTCTCTAGTAATCGAACATTATATATTTTCATCATCTTACCAAATCTTTCCATAAAATTAGTCGTAGGCTTTCCAATCCATTACTTAATGCTCATAAGATGCCTAGCACAACCTTCGACTAAGGCAGATAAAAATGGTCATAGAATACCTATTCCATTTCTGCCCAATTATGCAATGAATTTGGCAGTAAAGTCGAATACCACGTAAAATCCAAACTAGTTAATGATAAAAAAAAAACAATTGCATCGTTAAGAACTCATTTTGCTATGCTTCAGTATATTGTGTAATGAAAGAGCAAATATTTTCCATTGTAGATTTTTCATCTTCTCTGGAAAAAAGGGTAAAGTTAGGAACTTTAAATCCACGAGGTAATGGAATTCTATCCACCCATTTTGGATATGGCTTGCAATATGTAGGCCTCTCCAACACCCTCAATTGAATCCCAAAATTCCTTCTCATAACATTAGCAATTGTGTTAGGATCTATAAATTGAGGGGCAATCTGATTCTAACATGGAACTTGTATTCTTAAACTACATGAACCAGAATCGGTTGTATAATTTATATATGGCTGAGCAAGCTTCCACAGCTAAAGCTGCAATTGCATGACTAAGATTATAGACTCCATGCCTGAGACTATAGGCTCCATGGTTGAGATTGTAGATTCCATGGCTGATTGAACAATTGCCCCCAACATTATAATTCATGTTATTTCCATTAAATTCATCCTGTGACATGTACATAGGGGAATTTTGCTGAATTATCTACAACTCACCATGCACTATCAAGTTCACAGTGTTACATAATTGCTCCATCAAGCCATCAAAACCCATTTTGACTTACTGTTGGATAAAAGAAGTCAACACGGAATTGGGTCATGCTTTTTCTTCATTAACCTGCATGTTCGTAGCAAAATTGGTAGACATAGCAGATATATTTTTTGGCTTGGACAAATCGATAACTGTTTGCAATTGATTCATCATCACCCCAATGGGCTTTCTCAATATAGTCGTGTACGTTCTCGATTGGTCTTCATCCTCACAATTATGTTGTTTTGGATGTCACACTGTTCGTATTTAAGTCTTTCTTCTCAACACGATTCTTCCACACATAGCTTTTGGATGTTCCATTGGGTGTAACACCCAGGTTTTCCCTTCCGTGCAAAATGACCAAAATGTCCTCGAGGTTATTTTTGCATAGAAATCAAGGATGGCCAGTCCCGGCTATCCTCAAAGGATTAGTTTAATGTTTGAAATGGACTGCATGTGATTTGGATAGTGATTGGTATGAAAATTGCAATACCCTTGTAACATCTATCACATCTGGGTGCGCTACATATTGCTGTTCCTAGTGTGAGTTTTCTCTAACACCCGGCTTGCAGATATTGTCCGCTTTGGGGCCTAACTTGGCACCCCTCATAGATTTGTTCTTCCCCCTCTCAAGGGAAAAATACGTCTGCAAAGGAGATGTATCCACACCCTTATAAGGCATACTTTGTTCTCCTCCCCAATCAATGTGGGACTAGCTCCATCCCCCTCCATGGGGACCCAGTGTCCTTGCTGGGACACCGATCCCGAGACTAACTTTGATACCATCTGTAATATCTATCACATCTGGGTGCGCTACATATTGTCGTCCCCAAAGTGAGTTCTGTAACACCTGGCATGCAGATATTGTCCATTTTGGGGCCGAACTGGGCACCCCTCATGGATTTGCTTTTCCCTCGTTCAAGTGAAAAATGTGTCTGCAAGGGGGAGCTAGTCCTACATGGTTGGGGAAGGGAACGAAGCATGCCTTATAAGGGTGTGAATACCTCCCCTTTGTAGATGCATTTTTCCCTTAAGAAGAGGAAGAGCAAATCCGTGAGGGGTGTCCATTTATGCCCCAAAGCAGACAATATCTGTATGTCGAGTGTTACAGAACCCACATTGGGGACGACAATATGTAGTGCGCCCAAATGTGACAGATGTTATAGATGGTATCAGAGTCGGTCTCGGGATCAGTGTGCCAGCAAGGACGCTGGGTCGCCATGGAGGGGATGGAGCTAGTCCCACATTGGTTTGGGAGGAAAATGAAGTATGCCTTATATGGGTGTGGATACCTCCCTTTTGTAGACTCGTTTTTCCCTTGAGAAATGGAAGAGAAAATCCATGAGGGGTGGCTAGTTAGGCTCAAAGCGGACAATATCTACATTCCTATAAACTCCAGGACCCTTCAGAAAATTGAACTAAAATTGTTTTGAATGACAACAAAGCCAATTCAAAGAAAATGCTTTGACGAACAACTAATGGCCACCTTGAGCTTCTGTTGTAAGGATACCAGATATTTCTTTAAGACACACAATCAGAAAGCATGAGAAAGTGATCTCAAGTCACAAAACTTTTGGTCTTGATCATGAAAAGAAGATAAAATGAGAAGAAGCAAGAAGTGCATCAAGCAAGACATTGTCATATACATAAAAGAAATCAGTCCGACGAAACAAAATCAAGGAAATGGTCATCAAAAAGTAATACTAAGCTTCAGAAATAAAAGGCTACAATAAATATAACATGCAAAATACTGGAGGCAAAGTATTACTCAAACTTCAATCAACATAATCATGGGATTCTCATCATCAAAAATTCAAGTTTGAAGACAAACAGATTGATAAGGAACTAGCAGCGCTCACTAGAAAATCCAACTCATAAAAATGGAAGGGAAAAATGGCTATATTTGAAATTCAAATCAAATGTCAAATCAGTCTCTTGAAGTCAAGATATCATCTCTGCAAGCACCTCGATCAGATGACAAAAGGACTTATCAAAAGGTTTAGAAACCATGATCAGAAAGAAGAAAAATAGTTTCTAATAGACTTCAGAAACCTCAACTCATCAACTGCTTCTGAAAAAGGAACTCTGACACCAGACAAGCTACTCACCTAGAGTATATTTCCAATACTCGATTAGATGTTCAACACGTGTTGATTAAGTGAGAGATCAAGGGGCAACGATAAAAAAGAGGAAAATAATCTATAAATAGAGATGATTGAGCCTTCATAGAATAAGAAACATTCGAGAGAAAAATTACGCTAAAAAACTTCCCGTTGGAAATATTCATTGCTAGAATCCTTTGTATATCAAAATCTTTTTTGCTATATTCTCCATTGATTATATGTTCTTCTAAGGAAGAATTACTAGAAAGAAGTCACTCAAGTAGAATAAGTTTCGATAGATCACATTCAAAAACTTGGGTGTTGGGCTATACGATCATATAATCAATCTATGTTTGATTGTAATCCTGATCCAATAGTGATCAAAAGGAAAATAGCTTGAAGAGGCTACTGTAAAATTACTTGTTATTGTGAGTCAGTAAAGGTTGTTTACTGATAGAAGTAAGAGCTTGGGAAGGTTAAGGTAAACACTATCCTGTACTTGTGGCTCCTTGGTGAGGAAGTTTATTGGAACTTAGTGAGTACTGAGAACTAGATGTAGGCCAGGTATTGGCCGAACCAATATAAATCTTCTAAGTTAGTATTCTCTTTTCCCTCTCTCTTTTGAATTTAGTTTTCAACTCAGCATAAATATTTAGATTATTTTCTTTTACTGTTAGATTACTATTCAAATTGCTTCATTCAGAAAGTTATCTTCTGAACACACTAACCATTCTTCCGCTATTCTACAAGTTCTAAACTTGATAAGACTTTGCTATAAAAAGTTTTTTTCAGTTTGAAGTTTAAATTACAAAAAGTACGATTCAACCCCCCTTTTCGTGCGTTTTCATACCAACAATTTTGAGTGTTACAAAACTCATACTGGGGACAGTAATATGTAGCACGCCTAGATATGACAACCCTAAGGTAATTTAATACAAGATTAAGTGACAACCAGACCCGGTCATCACCTGGGAGTTGGATATGATAACTTAAAGGGATATATGATCATTGTATGAGTTCTTGTAAGGTTTGACATAAAATTATAATTTTGCTCTAAGCTAATCAAGCTTAATTACGGTAATTATGGGTATATAGATAATATTATACTCAAATTAAAGATTAATTATTTTTATTAATTAATTTTAGGTCAAAATAATTATTTTAAGTTATTGAGGTACAAGAATGATTAAACAAGCTTAACTTCATTCTTAATCCTTATTAACAAGTGTGCGACATGATGATGTCACCACACCAAAAGATAAGGGCAGAAAGTTGCTTTTGTTAGCTCTAGAACCATTCAAAAAGTGTTACAACTTGAAGTTTTGAGTGACAATGAAGCCAATTTTGAAGAATGGACTAATCTTTTATTTGAGTTTCTTGAGTACTAAATAGGACCATTCTCGTTAACATACGAGTTCCATCAACAAGTTTTATTTTCACAATAGCGTATTTCAACATGGTTTTTTAATCTCATTCAAAGAGATTCAGAACTTAAATGAAGTGAATAATAATCCTTGAAATGGAATTGAGTATGTGATACACATGAAGAAAGGTTTTCCAAATGTAGAAACCAAGTTCAAATCTTTAGAAAGTGATAACACAATGAAGAAATCTATCTTCCTCTTAAACAAGTCATGATTATTATCTCTAATCATGAGGATAAGATTACCAACAAGCTCTGATTGAAGAAATGAAAATTAATAAGATCAGAAACTAAATGAGCGCATCAGAAAGCACATTTTACATAATGGAAGGGAAAATTCAAAATTCAAATTAAAGTCAAGCCCAAAAATGATTGACAGTGACATATCACCTTTTGACTTAGTCAGCCATTCCAGCTTCTAGAAAAAAAGGTTTAGAAACCTTATCCAAAAAGTAAAAAGTAGTTTCTTAGGCTTTACTTAGAAACCTTATTTGACAATAGTCTCTACAAGTGAAAAAGTAGCTCTGACATAGCTGAGCTAGGCTTCTAAATTACGTTTCCAAGACACAAAAAATAAGATCAACACACGTCACAAAAAAAACAAATCAAGGGGCAACGGTCTAAAATTGAAGATCAAGTATAAAAGGATGTCAAGTGCTTACAATTTAAGATTTTTAACTGAGACCCTTGCAACTCTATTAAGAATGCAAAATCAAGAATCATCCTTCTTCTTCTATAAAGACATTACTTCTAGTAATTAGTTTCAATTGCTATAAAAATCTTCTTTCTAATTTCTTATTAGTAATATCTTCTTCTTAGGAAGGATTATTAGACAGAAGTCATCCAAGTTTTCAAGTCATACACTGTTTCATTTTGAGAAGAATTGAGTGTTTATTTGTTGGTGTAAACCAACCTTAAACAAATCATTATATCATGATCCATTAGTGATCATTATGAGGTTAGCTTGGAGAGGCAAGTTAAAGCTACTTAGAAATGACAGTAGAGTGAACTACTGGTCATGTGAGTTAGCATGAGAAGGCTAAGCAAAGACTATCGTTCTTTCTCTAGGTTGAGAAAGGAATTAGTGAAACTCAACAGGCTGTTGAAAATTAGATGTAGGCAGGATTGACTGAACTAGTATAAAAACTCATTGTGCAGTATCTCTTTACTGCTTTTGTTTCTTTTACATTTTGTTTTATGATTCACAGTAACACATTTTTTGAAAATTTGTCTTAATCAGATTTCATGTTTTCAACTCAATTTAGAAAGTTATCTTTTGAACATTACTAAGAATGTTTTCCGCTGCACTTCAAGTATTCACTTTATAGACTTTGTTTATAGTTTTCATAAACTTCAAAAAGGAGTTACATGATTCAACCCCCTTCTTGTACAACTTTCAACCTGCATCTTTATCACTTCTTCTTTTCCATAAGATTAGGAATAATGTTGCATTTAAAATTTGAATTATTTAAGGCTAGCCTATTGAAGCATGCATGAAACCCATTAACTAAAGCTTAAAGTGTCTTCAATGCTTATTTTCATTTCTAATATTTTCCCTAATTAATCCCACACCCAATTCTAATTCCTACACACAAAAAATTTAAAAAAAAAAATCCTACCTAACCAATTAAGAAGCTGTGGCCCCACCCCGATACACACTCTCATTTTGTTTTTGTTTATTTTTTTAGTAAGCTTACACACTTACACTTTCTCACAAACATTCATTCCCTCCACTCAATTTTTTGACAAATTTGTGAAAAAAATCCTCTTCATTTTCTCTACTCCAAACACTTCTCTTTTCTTCCATCAATACACCATTTTTATTCATAAACTAAATCTTTGAGCTTCAAACAAACACATTCTCATTATGAAACTCCCCAAACACTTAGTTTTCATCCTCCATCAATAAAGCCACTATGAAAACTTCCCGTTTCTTCTCATTTCGCTTAGGCTGAACCTATACACCTACACAAGAGAAGATTTTTCTTCTTTTTTACTTGCAAGCACAAGCCTTTTCACCTCTTGAGCAAGAAACCATCACTTGATAGGAATTTTTATTATGCTTTCTTTATATTTCCTCTTCTTTTCATTTTGTTTTGGTTATGGATCAAAACTATGCTTTACGATGATGGCTCTTTGATGATGGTTGTAAGACCATAATGTTTGAGACCTCTAAAGCTTGAAGATTGATCCCTTTTTTTAAAAAATAAAAATAAAAAAGAGAAAAAATGCATCTTTTCTTCCTTTATTTATTTTTGGTTTCATATATGAGCTTGATGATGAGTCCATATGAACAAGGTTCTTAGAGTCACAAAAAGAGAGACTTTAAAGCCTGATCATGCCCTCTTAAGGACTAAAGTTCATGCATTTTGCATTTTTATAAAAAAAGACTCTATTTTATAGCTTGAATGATTAAAGTTCCATACTTTTGACCTTTTTGGTTTCTAAAGCTTAAATATCAAATTTAATCGATTAAAAATATTTATTAGAAGTTTGGTTATGATTCTAAGTGTTTATTGAGATTTTTGCTCGATAAAGTTTGAGCCTTTATACATGATAGCATTGTCCATATGATTGTTGTTTTGTTTTAGTCTCAAGGTTTCATTCTTGTTAAGAAAATTAGTTTTCAAGGTTTCATGCTTTTGCCATTGTTTGATACTATTATGACACTATCTTCTATTGTTTTGGATGTTTGGAATGTTAAGAATTATTGTAAAGATTATTTTTAGCATCCTAGCTGTCTAAAAGGAAATTTAGAACCGTTAGGTTTGGCTAGTTTTGCAACATATAAAAAATTGCATTTTGAACTTCTCAAAAGTGTATTTTCAGTGAAAATGGGTATGATTAGAGTTAAGGCAACATTTGGTTACTGTCTCAGGACCGAAATACAAGGACAGTTTGTCCCTGTATCATGTTTAGTGGTGGAGATGGGGGATGGGGATGGAAAATTTTTGTCCCAAAAACAACAATTTCCTGTATTTTTGTCCCTTTAAAAAGTTGGGACAGTGGTTCGGCCACCTGCTGAAGCCGATCAACCGTCACGGCCACTTGTCAACGCTAGTCGGTGTCGGCCGCTAGTTAACAGTGGTCAACGGCTAATATTTTTTCTTTCTCCGTCTCCACAACCAAACATGATACAAGGACAATATTTTTTCTGTCTCTGTCTCCACTGTCTGTACTTTCCCTGTATTTCTATCCCAGAGACAGTAACCAAATGCTACCAAATGGTTTTGCATATGTTCATGTTTGTGAAGTGTCATTTACAATGTTAAAAAGGATTTTTAGAAGTATTGAAACTCACTAAGTGTTAAAAAGTGGACTTTTACACTTTAGTCCCTAAAGCTAGTAAAGTCAATTTTATGATGTATAAAAATGATATCTTTGGGGTATTTAGTCTCTTAAAAGTATAAAATAATTTTAAGAATAATTTGTTTTGAGAAAAGTGTAAAATGAGAAATTTAGACGTTGACCTACATACTTATAGAAATTCAAGTTTTGACCCTATTTAAGGCTATATTAATAGCTTGTTGATATTGATATGATTGACACACTATGTGAATTATGCTTATGTGAATTGTTTAGAAATTGAATGACTTGAGATGATATGTGAAAGTATGAATTGATGATTATGCATGTTTAGATCTTGAATTATGTATTAATGATTATTGTATATATCCTGTTGAGCAACATATTTATTAGCTAAGTTCAATCCCTTGATTTTTGGCAACTAGGTAACAGTATGTTTACATTTCAATAAGATATTGATGATAACATACTTATGGATATATGCAAGTATGAGATGCATCCATGTGTGATCAATTGAAATGATTATTGTGGCATATTGTGATTATGAATAGGTAACTGAGATGCATGATTAATATATGAATTGCCAAGAATCAATTTTAGGAAAGCTGTGTTTCCCAGCCATTATGCTTAGATTTTTGGCAAATTTGTACATTTAGAAAAATTATGAAATTGTATGAAAATGTTAAATGATAAGCCATGATGATGATTTCTGATGTTATGCTCATGTTTGCACCTCTAATTGATATATTAATACTAAAGGTGAAATAAGACACTCGAAAATGATCATTTCATAATGGGCTTGGCCCAGCACAGGGTGATCCAAGCATATGATTTTTTTCATAACGGGCCGGTCCTAGCAGAAAGTGATCCAATGCCCCCTATCCCACACTTTGGGGGTTAAGAAATACCTTATCAAAAGGGATAAATGTAAGCTAGTGAAAACTAGCTAGGCATGAGCTTATAGCCTTAGAACTCTCAAAAAGGAGAGAGTATCAGGGTGGCCTTTATGTAAGATTAAAAAAGTTAAGTCAACTAAGAAATTAAAAAAGAAAGTTGTGTGCCAATGATATTTACATTCCTTATGTGTAACACCCTAATTTTTAACCCAATATTCTAGAACATATTAGGTTAATCATTAGGTTATTACCTCTTAGTCTCATTCATTTAATAAAATACTTAGCGGAAATTATGGTAAATTTTTTTCTTTGAAATGTAAAACCAAAGTAAGAGCTGTGTTCTTATCTAATCATGAGACAGAAACTTAAAGCACAAATAACAAGCATAACGAACACAGTAATCAAAACATATAACAATAGAATCAATGATTAACATTACAAAGAGAACACTTCATTAATATAATAGTTAAAGGTACTTATATAGTCACGCCCTTATAGAATCGGGCGGAGCTTGGAGTACATGCAAGATAACAAGAAAGCAGTAAAGTACATGAGACAACAGAAAATGAGAACCAATTACCCTACCCTCCTACTACGAGTACTAATCTCAAACCTCCTCCCAAAAGATACTGCCGAAGGGGAGATCCTCATGACGACTCGAGTACTCGAACAACTCTCCGATGAGGTCTAGGGACGACAAGGACCCTCGGGTGATGGAGGGAGGTAATCGGGGAACCGCTCGATCTCCTCTTGAGTGGGCTAGTGGAGTAGAACACGAACGCGTACTGGCTGAACGTGAGCTCCTCGGTGCGAGCGCATCTCGGCTCTCCTCGCCAAGCACGGCTGCATCACGGTATCTTCGCTCCCCTCTAGCCTAAATGGGGGAAAGGGAGCAGAGCTCTCCGGATAGGCGTGCATTGGTGAATCCTCAGACGGATCCGCCCCTGACCTCCTCAAACGGGGTGCATACTCTGAGTAGTCGCGGACAGCTGAGACAGACGAATGAGCTCGACGTAACTACTTATTGTGAGGGCAGGTGCGCTCAAAGATCAGATCGTCGTCGCCATAAGGAGCGGTAGGAGTGAATTGGTAGCTGGAAACTGGGTAAGCAAAAGGTCATCCCATGTACACAAAAACACGAACAGCACATCGTCCCTCAAAGTGATAAGAGCGGTGAGTCAGGTCGTAGTGTATCTCCTAGACGGGTGTGTCAATGAAGACCATGAATGTCGCCATCGAACTCTGAAGATGTGACGAAAGAGAAAGGAAGAAGAAAAAGGAGTGATAATTCTTACTAAAGAATCTCAATAGGAATCTCCTATCCTAGGGTTACATCGTTCACATCCTTAGGAACCTTGGGTTTCTTTATAAAAGGTGTGCATGCATACAAGATTCATTATTAAGGTTTGTAAAACTAATTATCCAAGGTTTGTTCCTTTTAACATGCATTTTAATGTTATGGATGCAACATAATAGAGCATGAATGCATGACAATACTTAAACATATAAGTCAACAAAACATAACATCATGAAGCATACAAGTGGGATGAAAGGCATATAAAACTCTTTCTTTATTCATGACTATGTGACTTGAAAAGAGACATCGCATTTCTTTTCTCACGTCCGAACTCTTAAGCTCTTCCTCTCAAAGACCACTTTCTTTTCGCATCACCAAATCCAACCATAAACACCGTGCCTGACGATATTTATACACATCACCAAATCCAACCAAATACACCCTATTGCCTAGGAATGAGCTCAAATATATTTATACGCATCACAAAAAATTATACGCATCACCAAATTATTCTCATTGCCAAGTCCAACCAAATACACCTAAATCCAACCAAACACACCCATAATTGCCTAAATGAGCTCAAACCTAACTAGTTTTCACTAGATTTCTTAGAGGGCAAAAGAAGGGGTACATATCCTCTCTCATTCAATCTCTCAATAACATAATAGACATAACATCTCAATGATTCACTTCATCATAGCTTATTTATCATCAAGCATATATCTCAAATACATTATCCTTACGTGGATAAACATCATAGCATATACTTCAAACTCATCATGGAATATACTTCAAATACATCATCTTTACATAGATAAACATCATAGCATAAAAGATTTTTTAATATCTTATGCATTGACCCTTAAAGTACTTCATCTCAATTCTGAGTTGTAAATTATCATAACTTAAGCTCTCGGGTACCTATAGGCTCATATCTAAGTATTCCTCACTCAATACTATGATCATAAACATCTCTAAACTTGAAGAGTGCAGAATCTATAATTCCTACTTTACGGGTACCTAGGAGTCATAACATTGACCGTTTCTAAGTTCGGTTTGCTCCTAAGGCATCAAGATCAAGTCCTAAACCAATTATGAGCAATTCCTACACATTTAGACTAATTATAAACCATGATTATCAATTCTAAACCTTGCTGGACAGAATCCAGAAAAATACTTTTCTAAGGGAACTAAAAGTCTCAAATTAATTCTTTTCTAGTTACTAACTTCTCTTAACTTTCACATATGAATTTTTGCATCAAATATACATGAGCATACTCATATTAACATCATTAAAACAGCACAAGACAGTGAGCAGAACAAGCAAGGCAGAACCAAATTCATCTCCAACAAACAAGGCATAAAACTTGATTTCTAAAACACATAGAATGCTAGTTTCTCTTGGAACCTTTCTAAAACTTAAAAAAAACTCATTTGTAAACATTTTTATCTCATAAAAATCATCAAAATACTTGTAAAGGAAGTGGCTAATTTAAATTGATCTTAAGAGGTTTTAAATACATAAAACTTTGTTCTAAACATCTCCTGAGCTCATAAAAGCTTAGAACAATTATGAAACATAGATTTTTGTACTTGTAACAAATTAAACCTCCTAAGGCCGAAATCAAGAGGCTAAAGAACATATAATTTTCAAGCCTTTGTTTGAGCTAATAGGGGGCAAGTCTTTGAACTCTAGGTTCTCTTAGGTGATGACATAATCTTAAACATGCTCATGCACATATTTTATCTTTCCTTAGAAAATAAAGTGAGAGCATAAAATAAACATGAGATGCAACTTGTTATTATCTTTAATATTTAGGTGAGGACTTGAAAATATAAACATGATGATGCAAAGCTTGAAATATAAATATGATAATGCAAGTTCATTTATTATTCTTGATAGTTAGTGATAGCAAGGAAAATAAACATGATGTGCAAAGCATAAACATAAACATGAATGCAAGGTTCATTTTAGTCTTAGTTAGAGCTCTTACAAGGCTTTAAAATCCATCATAACCCAACACTTATCTCATCAACAAAGAGAGCTTTAGAATTCTTGAACCAAGTTCTCAAAGAAACTACATGGTTCTTGAACATCATCGTCAATCTCAAAGAAGCAAACTTTTAAGAGAAAACAATACTTTGAGGAAGTAAGAACCAAAGTGACATTATTTCTAGAGATGAAATAAATATAAGAACACTTTGAAATTTTTAACAAAACCTTTTCAAGGAAAGCTCTTGTAGGCCGAAATCATTTAGGCAAAGGAAAGAGAAGAAAAACTAAACCTTTGCTAGATTAAGAAACAAAACTCAAGCTCTAGAGGTTCCTTTGAGATGAACACAAGGTCATCATCTAGGAACTCTCATCATCAAGCTATCATGCTCATAAACAAGGCCTCATGGCCTAAATGAAAAAGAAAGGAAAACAAAGGAAAGCTTCAAAAAGAAACCAAGAGAAAACTAGAAGAAAATATATTTTTAAGCAAAACAAAGTTTAGAAACAACTCCTACCAAGTAGTGAAGATGAAAGCTTGAACTCTTGAAAAGAAATGAGATGAGAAACTCCTCCTAGGATGCTATGATGGCTTCGGCCTTGAGGGAGAGAAAGGAAAAGAGATGTTTTCTTGGTGGTTTAGTGTTTGAGGTTGAGTGTTTGAGAGATTTGATGATGATTCAAGGTTGTGAAGTGGTGGATTGAGACTATGAGATGATTATGTGATGAGAGGATAAAGAAGATGAAGAGAAAAGGAAGGCTCTTGAAACTCTGAGAGAAAATGAAAGGAAACTCACAAAAGCTAAGAACATTCAAACTTGCCAAATGAACAAAAGTATCACAAGTTCTTCCAATGCACCTATTTATAGAAAATGAAACAATGAAGGCTCATCCAAGGAGAGCCTAGGCCATAGCAAATAGAGCAAAAGGAAGAGAAAAATATCTCTTACAACTTGTCATTTAAGCATGGTTTGAGGTATGGAAGGCATGGGCTAAGTTATGGCTCAAAGTATGGTGTTTTGAGGTGAGTTTTCTTTTAAATTTGAAATGAAATATTTCTTCTAGAAAGCAAGGAGGGCTGGGTGTTTTTGAGCCACAAAAATGAGAGAAAAAGTCTTCTAGAAGTTGTCCTATGAAGCATGGATGAAGGCATGGAGTTTATGACTCAAAGTATGGTTCAAGGTGAGGTGGAAGCATGGTCCTTTGAGTGTAAAAAAATTTGAGCATGTGATGAATAATAGGGGTATGGGTTTCAGCCAGGTTTAGACAACCAAGGGGGAGAGAGATTTGTCCATCTAATTGTGTGTTAATGATAGGTTTAAGTGTAGATTAGTTTAGGTATAAGGTTAGAAATCATTAAGCACAAGTTTAGGTAACTAAGAATGAGGTTTAGGAATTTTATGACAAGATTAGGAGTGCTCATACATCATTAGAGAATTTAAAACTCATTTGTGAATAAACAATTGAAAACATAATTCCATGATTTAAGGAATTGGAGAGAGAAAATACTATTTAAGATTCCATGACTAGGAATCTTGAATTAAAAATAAGATTTTAAGTTGAAATTAAGCATTCTTAGGTTCTAATCAACTTTAACAAATCATTTTGGCTCAAGATTAATTATGGAAATTAATTAACCTTCGATTAGAGCCTAATATTGCTTAGGTTTGCTTAATTGCACGATTAAACTCAAAAACACAAAGATAGGGGCAAAATCGTAATTTTGTACTAATTTTGCCCGGGACCTCCGGGACTACAACTGAAGTCACAGACTACATAAAAATGCCTTTTAAAATCATCTGGAGAAGTTTCGAGTTCATCCGGCACTTGCAAATGGGTGAAACACCACAAGGGTATTTTAGTCATTTTGACCTGAAAACTCGAAAAGCGAGATTTTTGATCTCGGAAAGGTACACAAGTCATCTAATCCCCATCCAACATTGAGTTTGCTCTTTGAGAACTGCCAGATCGGCTTTCCTCGAATTCCGGGCCGAAAATGACCTTAGGGGCATTTTGGTCATTTTCACTTTAACAAAAAATCAGGGCGTTGCATTATGCTTTTATAGTATGTTATTACGTGTTTGGTATGTTACATTTGGTATTGACATGCATTCATGATATGGTATGATACATTCATGACATCAAGATTCATGCTAAATGACACCAGCCTCGGGTAATGATTTTTTAAACTTAATAAATGAACTTTGATTATGTCCATTACTTTATAATAAAATTGAAGGTTCCTGGGGACATTAATGATAACACAAGTGGAGGCGAAATCCCTACTGAGATTCTTTTATAAGTTTCTTATTCCCTTTTTCTTTATTTTCTATCTTCATCTTCAAAGGTCGATGGTGACTTTTGTCCTATATATTGAAGCACCGATGTGGGAGTTGCACTACAATTCAAGTAATTGGTCAGATCACTTCATTGGTTGTTGTGCGATACGACCCTTCATTCCTTCTCCCACCCCGTGACTAGTTTCAGGTTTTCTATGACTACTTCCTTTGAGAATGACTTCACTTTCAAGCATGTGCACCCGCATACCAAGGAATTATCCTATGTCCACCCTGCTACATCTGCAGTTCGAGGATATGCTGTCTATGTGCCTCATTCGCCACCTTGTCCTCTGTCTCCTTGGTCGGGCCCATTATAGGAGTCACCATCACGACACTCATTCGGTGGCTCCACACCCATTACACCTATGGAAATTAGAGGTAGTAATGACAGTGAAGCCACATCGAGGGGATAGAGAAGCTATACATCCATATAAAGGAGCTCACGTTCTTCCAGTTGGCCATCTTGCCATACTTATCGATCTTGCCCGCATGCTTGGTTGCCTTCCTCCTTCTAAGGAGTGATGCCCTTAAGAGCCAATAGTGGATTTTGGAGTGCTTGTGTAAGTACACAGTTATGATAGGCTGCATTTTGTGTAGTAGATCATGGAATTATCTTTTGTTTAGGCCCACTTCAGCAAGTGTAGCTTAAAAGAGGTTTCATGAGACTATTATTTGTGTTTTACATTTATGTTTATATTTCTTTTGTAGATGATCGTACTTAACCCAACCTTTGTTGGTGTACATGGTTCTTATCTACCTTTATGCTATGGTGTGTTTATGCTTATGATGATGTTATGATTTGGAATTTATGTATGCTAGCATGATAATTATTTTCATATGATATGAGCAAAGAGTTTTATTAACTATGCACGGCTCACATTTTACTTAAAATTAAAAAAAAATCATATTTTTACTAAGTATTTTCATACTAAGTATCTTCAATGTTATTAAAGTTAAGAACTGAAGCAAAAAAGTAGCTACTAATAAATGCATCCTAGGCATGTTGGTTAGATATTAGGGTGTTACACTAAGTGTGCCAATTATGTTGTCATGAATTCTAGGTTTGGCTAGGTTTATTAGAATAAACAAAGCAAATGAAAAATCACTCTTGATCCCAAAGTGCAGTAGACAATTACATCAAAGAGGGAAATCTATCTCTTAGTTATGGGTTTTCCAACTACTTTAAAGAATAAGTTTTGGATAAGAGGCAAGTGTTGAATGAGAATGTTATTAACAAACAAGATTAATTACAACATCTTAATACCAGAGCATCACAATAAAGTTTGAATGAGATAAACTACACTTACATGAAGTAAACTAAACTAGGAAAAGTACATAAAAAGGAAATAAAAAGGAAAATAAAATGTAAAGGCTTGTTTTGTGTTTATCTAGGGATCCTTTCTCTTTAGGTTTCTACCATGTTAAATATCCAACCATCTCCCAAAAACAGTTATCAAGTTGAACTGTAAATTCTTCAACAGCTATGCTAGTGGTGTAGTAATCAGCACCCTCAAAACTACTAACACTCAAGACTTCTAATGCCCTGGTTCATAGTCCTTGAAATGCTAACCACCTTTCTGAGAATTATTTGAATGTTAAGAACCGTTTCATTTTGGCCATCACTCAAATCCAATCAACCATGGTTCAATATATTTACCACTGGACCAGTGGTGGAACTTAAAAAAATTCTTAGGGGGCTAAGACATTTACACTAAAATCAAATGCAAATCAACTATATAAAACTAAATGCATATAATAATATTGCCATATTTGACACACTTAAACCAGTAACATATATGTATGTCTCATTGTCATACACATATATACATATATGTATAATATTTTTGAAAAGATTTTTTTTGGGGGGGAGGGGGGGAATGTCCCCCTATTGTCTGACTTAAGCTCCGCCACTGTCGTGGACATTAAAACCTCTCATTTTTGGGTGATAACACCTCGTTTGAGGGAATGCTTTACTACACTTCACTCCCTTCTATGTCTAAAACATAAATTAACATATACTCTCTTCTTCTCTATTTATAAACTACACACTTCCCTCCCTTATATTTTTAAAACATACACTTACCTCCCCTAAAAAATTGAGAAAGACACACTTTAATTTTTTAAAATTTTTTATTTATTTTCTATTTTTTTCTTACATATTATTTCACTTTGACAAAAATACTCTTGTGTGTGTGTGTGTGTGTGTGTATATATATATATATATATATATATATATATATATTACTATATTAAGAAATTAAATTATAGATAGTAATGGAAGAATTTTACTCGTAGCATAAAATTTTATGTTATAATGAAAATATGGATTATTAATGTAAAATTAATAGCTGAAAAACATATAAATCATACCCATCGGTAATTTTTGATGGAGTTTAAGACGGGTTGACATGTTTCTTTTTCTCATTATTTAGCTTTTGAAATAATCGATGACAACCTATCAGTAAACGTGTCGATTGTGGATGGCGCCATTACGAGCAATATGGCGTGCACAATTTTCAATGGATATACTGATGGGGGTACCGATTAGTTGATTAATAATTTAAAGACCATCAATATCCCGTCAGTCCACACAATTGCGCCATGTGGTGCGAAGTCTCTTCCAATGGATCTACCGATTGGTTCAAATGAAAATAAAATAAAATATTTTTATTGTTTTATTTTTTATATATTACCAATAGGTATAATAAAATTTATTTTTTAATTAAACTTTTACAAAACCTTAGGTTGCCAACGTGTATACTAATGGGCCCATTTAAAATAAGATTTAATTTTTATTTAATTTTTTTATTTTTATTTTTTAATAAAATATTTTTTTATTTCAACTACTGACAGGTGTACTGACAAGTTGTTAAATTAATTTTTATTTTTTGATAAAATATTTTTATTTTTTATTTCATCTATTGATGGGTATATTAAAATAAATTTTATTAATTTTATTTTAATTATTGACAGTTATACCTGCAGTGTTTTGAATTTTTGAGACATTGGCGCTCATCTATTGGGATTCCCTATACTGGTTGGTAAACCTATTGGTAATTATTGGAAGTTGTATTTGATGGTTTACCCATTAGTAACCCATTGGTAACTCGCGAATATTCCCAAAGAGAACCCTTCTCCTTCCCAATGCGTTGACTCCATAGCCAACACCATTTAAGATCTTTCCCTATTAAACTCTTCTTTGCCTCTAGTTTTTAAATTACAGTTCTGGTCATGGATACAATTGCGAGCGATTGCTGCGGTTACTGCAATTGCAAAAAATGCAGCTGTTGCAACGCATATGTCGATTGCAGCGGTGTGAAATTTTTGTGTATTTGCAAATTATGAAAGAGCCCATTGCGGCTTGTTGCGGTCCTAATGCGATTGCATTGTGGTTACGTTATGGTCAATTTATATAAAAATGCATCACACTGCAATTGTTGTCCAATGTGGTTGCACTGTAGACCGCAATCTCAATATTGCGGTGACGTCACGTGATGCGGTCCGCAATTTAAAACCTTGTTTGCCTCTAATAGTCTTTATGCTTTCAGTGTTGCTCTAGCATCCTAAAACTACCCTACACATATGATTCACCAATACCCATACTTTTCATCAAATACAAGAAATCGTTATGCTCTATTGCCTCCACCATAGTTGGAAGTTGTAACAATGGAAAGCCCGTCCCTAGATCAAGAAGAGCTCTAATACTAGTAGTGTTAGGCACTGGAAATCAGATAAAAGAAAGAACTAATCTTTATTGTTTGACATTGAAGAATTACACAATTTTGAGGGAATTCTAGAGCCCTAACTTCTCCCAAGAAGTCTAAGACTCACAAATGGCTAAATACACTAACTAACCCCTTCTTCTCTCTATTCATAGTTAACTAACTCTTCTAACTACACCTAACTAACTAGGATCCTAACTAATTATGTGTCATGTTTTATGTCAATTGACCCTATAAAATTACTACTTTAGTCTCAAAAGATCATATATTTGACAAAATAACTTATTTTATGTAAAGTTAGCATACACTGTAGAATCATTATTTTAATCCTCAAAAGATTATATATTTAGCAAAATAGCTTTAGAAAAAATAACTTTTGTTAACAAAACTTAAATTTAATGTTTTGATGAATTTGTCAAACTTGATAAAATTTTGAAGGATCATGGATGAATATAGTTATTTTCAGAGAATATGTTATTAATGATATGGGAAAAGCTATTTTAACACCCCGCTGGGGTGTCTATCTGATTCAATCAGATAGCATCAGAAGCGGGGGGCATTGGTGAAGAAAAAAAACAGGGCACATGATAGCAAGCAGATGGATTCCAAATAATATGCATTTCGCTTAATTCCATTCCCCATTTCCCTCCCAATACCCAATTGCTTCTCCTTAAACCCCATTCATTGAAACTCCCACACACTCTAGCTATCAAACTCCCACACACTTTGACTCTGGCTCCCAAACTCCCTCACACTGCTCATCAAAGCCGCACTCCCTCAAGCGGTGGTCTGCGCTGCCGTCTCCCTCCACTATCCGTTGATAAAGCCCTCGGCCTCCGTCTTTGAAGCTCGGGTCCACCCTTGTCTGCTGTCGAGCTTGGTTCCCCTTTTGTCGCTGAAGCTGTTGTTGTGCCTCTGTCAAGCTCGCGAACTTCTGCTGCCATTGTTGTCCATCTGCCAACTCGCAAAAAGGCCCGCAAGGTATTTTATCAGAATACTTTTTGGTTGTGCAATGTGTAAATACTTTTACTGTTGTGCAATGTGTAAATACTTTTACTGTAAAGATTTTCGCAGTTCATATTGGAACTTTCTTGATAACTGGGGAGTAGGAGTATTGACATGTTAAGGTTGATATGGAGTGCTAGGTTCATCTATTGGACAAAAGTGATTATAGAGATAGCAAAAAGAATGTCCGTTTATGTCAAGTAAACTCATATGTTCTGCTTCTATCGTGTGAAAAAATAATCAGTAGGATGCTTGCAATTGCATGAAAACAATGATGTGATATCCTAAAACAAAAATACCTGAGCTGCCTCAATTTCCAAGTCTTGCTTTTTGATGTTAAAAGAAAGAGGACTCAGTATGCAAACAAAACACAAATCTGATTTCCCAAAGAATGACTTTTGTACCTCTCTGAAAAATAGAAACAGGAAATGTCAACAGAAAAATCATGAAGTGAAAAGAATGAAGAAAATCGGGTCAACAGATGTAAAATTTTCACTTACTTTCAAGGATCTTCAGATTAGTAAAATGTAAGATTCCAAACTTAAAGATTGAAACTTGAAAGAGTAAAGCATAGCAAGTGACCTTAGTCAAGTCTTTTACCTGGTGGTTGATGCTTTATGTTGAATTTATTACTAACATTGTAATTCAACTCAGTTAATTCTACTTGGCCTATCTGCAGGAATCTTCCCTTCCAAGTCCATCAATCTATATGAAATGTCTCCTAGAAAATTATTAACATGCATCTTTTTTGCTTAATATGTTAGGTTGAAGTAGATTTTCCAAGCGGAGAAAAATAGAAACTAGAATTTCAGTGCAAATCATATATAGGGCATGTTCAAATCAACAGATCACAAACATAATGCCACAAGCTTATAGGTGCCCATCAAATGAATTCATAAGACTCTTGTGGCCTAATTCCAATTCATCTATCACATCACATCCTTGAAATGCGAATAATTATAAAAATAAAATAAGAACTGATGAAAAGAGGTTAAGGTATGAGGAGAGTGTTAGCTCGGTTTCCAAATAGCTCTTTAATAAAAAAAAGGTTTGTGCTTTAGATCTCACAAAGTAAAAAATTCATACCTGAATGCTAGTACTTCCACAAATTCTGTATCAACCTGATCAAGAATAAAGATAGATCATAGAAAGAAAAAAAAAACCATTACGATCAATATAGTGGCACATAAATTACTAGGTGCTCATGGAGTGTGGCAAGTAGAATTATGCTGTAACGATTTATAAAATGACATTTCAACTTCAAGTGATAGTTAATGGTGGGTCTGCCCACTCTATGAAGCTGAAGTATCACATACAATATAAAAGCTCTTCTAAATTGCTTATTGTAGTTTAGGAATGTCTGTCATAGATTCTTTAGGGTTGATGCATAAATTAAGAAATTGGGTTTGTTCTATTAGCTTTAGGGAAAAATCGCATGATTCTCAAAGTTTATGAATGAATATGTTGTGAGTATGAGGAATTTGGTATTAGAATATTTTGCTCAAACCCCTTCTTTGTTGAAACATAATTGAGGAATCAATTTGTTTGGGTAAAAGAAGAGAATTGATTTTAGCTGTGAATTTGAGTGCATTACTCATAGTAAACTTCTTTAATATATAAAATCTTGAACCCAAGTAATAAGAATTTATTTAAACCTAAACCAAGGTTCAAAGTCATCCAAACCTCAAAGTTATAAGTATCTTGAGACTTCGTTAATTCTTTTTGTTAAATGTAGGTAGTTTAGTGTTTATTTTAATATTTAGGTTAGGCAAGACAGAAACCAATTCTTTATATTTATGCTTGAGTATTCTTTGGTTACACAACATGGTTGATGCTGCATAGTAAATGAAAAAAAAAATCCTTTGGTTACATAGCTGCTCCAAGGTAAAATAGCTTCATACTTACATGAACCACTGGTATATTTCACTTCCACACACCTATGATCACAACCTGATAAGAAATACAAGAATTGAAGAAGTGTTTATGTGTAGGTAGACTTTGGCATCATAGATGAAGCAATGAAGAAACCATCATGTTAGAAAGGTTTCATAGTTGATGGTTTTCCAAGAACTGTGGTCCAAGCGCAGAAGGTATTACATTGTTAAACAAAAAACCTACTTTTTAGTTGTAATATTGGATTGTGCATATAAAAACACAACTAACTATTGTGACTTATTGCTTTTCATTTGCATGACATGAATGCCTTTTCTTTCTTTGCAGCTTGACAAAATGCTAGAAAAATAGGGAGTTAAAGTTGAGAAGGTGCTCAATTTTGCAACTGATGTCGCAATCCTTGAGGAAAAGGTTGATGATGTAAGCCTATGTCTTTTTGTAATAAGTCATTTCCTTTGTGACCCTACAAAATGTTAGTAGCCTAAGCATGATTTATATTTATAGGAACTTTTTGGTGTCATTAAGAATTGAATATTAATTTTGAATAATGAAACACAACACTTTCAATTCTTCTATTGTGAAATGGAATTGGTTTTGAGGGCACTTCTAGCTTTAGTTATTGGCCATGTTGGTTTTGTTGCCTTTGCAAGATGAAAATAGAAGTGTTGTTGGAATAAGATGAAGATGTTCTTCTTATTATGCTTTAGTACTTGTCATTACAGTTATTTGGCACTGGATAGTATTTTTCTGGAAAGGGCTATGATTTCTTCTAAGCCTTTTTTTTTTTAATCTTTTGCTATGTAACTTCTTTTGTTTTCTTGGGTAAATTTCTTTTTTCGGAAAGCGACTTAAAATTACAAGAATAGGGAAATTGAGGGAAAAAGGAGGTTTTAATCTTTATTGTGATTAGAAATTTTGGCTCTGTGTTTGTTTAGTGTAGACCATTTTATTACTTGTATTATTGTAGCTCCAACTTTTATTTGCATATGTTTTACCAGTATTGCTAGTATTATTACAAATACCATCAAAGGGATTTCAAGGAAGTGTTCAGTTATGACTTTGCCACTAAGCACATAGCGCTGTCTACAAGGTGTTAATAGTCTCATCTTGTGACTATGAGGATTTTGGTATTATAATATTTTGCTCAGACCCCCGTATGTGTTCAAACATAATTGAGGAATCAATTTGTTTGGGTAAAAGAGGAGAATTGATTTTAGCTGTGAATTTGAGTGAATTACTCATAGTAAACTTGTTTAATATATTAATCTTGAACCCAAGTAATAAGAATTTGGGTGATACCTGAACCAAGGTTCAAACTCATCCAAACCTCAAAGTTTTAAGTAATTTTAGACTTCGTTAATTCTTTTTGTTAAATGCAGGTAGTAGTAATATATGTAAGTGATATATTTTTCTTTGTGATATATGTAAGTGATATATTTTTCTTTGTGAAAATATATGACTGGTATATTTGTTGTTGAATGGGTAAGATAAGTAAAACTCATCTTGAAATATACCAACTTCTTAAATATTTCTAATCTAATAATCATGTGTGTATGTCTATGTAGGACGCTCTGTACATATATATATACATGGGTTTTTTTTGTACACCATGCATAAGGAATTTTTCGGCCAACATATGTTGTCTGAAGATCATCCAGTCATATGTCAAGGGAAGTAGATAAGCCAAGAACTGAAGCTGAAGCATACTTTACAAGGATTTTGAATAGCCAACATATACGTATATTTACTGAATTTGTTAGCCATATGATTACCCTTTTGAAGATGGTTTATTTGGTGGCACAATATTAGTTGTTGTTCATTTTGTATAGGATGTAGTGAATGTTAACACAAGAAAATCTTGAGTTACAGATTGTAAAATTACCAATTGTGCAATCAAATATATCATTGATATCTTTTCTTGTGTACATACACTGTATCAAATACTACTGGAATAGTCTCTTCAAATTGTACTCAGGCAATGAAAAGGCTCCAATAGTGTCTTGAAATATTTTCAGGTACAATTCCCACATAAACATATCACAACAGGCTTATAGTTTCATAGAATGCACATTGAAATAACTGGTCATAGCTGGTGTCATGCCATTATACCTTGGTAATTTATATTGAAGGTGAAAGTGCTGGTGATTTTTAGAATATGGTAATAATGACACAAGTGTCAAAATGGGTTGAATTCCCCTTTACTGGCAAACGTTGGTAAATCGAATCAGAAACTGGTAATTATAATGAAGGTAAGTGGTAATTTGTAATAAACGCTGGTAATTCTTCACGTCTGGACAAACAATTTCTTGCTCCCTCTCATAAGCAATACTCAATTTTATTTAAGGTTTCGTAGACTTTTGTCCTTTGTTGGGACGTAGAACAACAACAAATCACACTATTGCCAAAATGTGCTTAATTTAGCTTTTAAGTTTATCGGCAAATGCTGGTAAATACATTCAGACTCTGGTAATTATATTGAAGCGTGCTGGTGATTTTTGGGAAACGCTGGTAATTCTGCAGGTCTAGACAAGGAAGTTTTGACCCCCTCTCATAAGCGATACTCAAGTTGATTAAAGGTTTCCTAGACTCAAGCCCCTTTTCTGGAATCTATAACAACAACTAACAATATGACACTAGTACCAAAACCGTACATTAGTGCCAAAATGAGTGGAATTTGATTTTAAATTGAATAGGAAATGCTGGTAAAATCATTCAAAAGCTGGTAATAATTTGGAAGACTGCTAGTAATTTTTAAAAACGCTGATAATACAGCAGGTCTCGAGAAAGAATTTTTTGCTGCCTCTCATAAGCAATAGTCAAGTTTATTAAAGGTTTCATAGACTTTTGCCCTTTTCTAGGACCTAGAACAACAACTCACAAATTGAGACTACTGCCAAAAATATTTGAATTTCACTTTATTTTGATTGACCAACGCTGGTAATATGAAACAGTAGCTAGTAATTAGCTCAGCAGATGCTAGTAATTCGTTGAAAAGGATGGTAATATTCCGTGTCCTGCATAAATTATTGCTTAACCCACTCTCATAAATGATAAGCAACTTGAGTAAAGGATTCCTTAGCCTTTTGGCCTTTTTGAGACAATTTTCAACAAATAACAAGTGACACTAGTGCTAAAATAAGTAGAATTAACGTTGAAGTGGATTGATCAATGCTGGTAATAAGAAACAGTCGCTGGTAATTCACTTAGAAGATGCTACTAAATTCTTGAAAAGGATGGTAATCTTCCAGGTATGTACAAATAATTGCTTAACCCACTCTCACAAGTGATAATCAACTTGAGTAACTTATTCCTTAGTCTTGTGGCTTTTTTGAGACTTTTCCCCACAAATAACAAATTTCTCAAGTGCTACAATAAGTGGAATTAACTTGCCATTGGACTGACCAATGCTGGTAATTTACTCATAATATGCTAGTAATTCCTTGAAAATGACGATAATCTTCCAGGTATGTACAAATAATTGTTTAACCCACTCTCACAAGTGATAATCAACTTGAGTAACTTATTCCTTAGTCTTGTGGCTTTTTTGAGACTTTTCCCCACAAATAACAAATTTCTCAAGTGCTACAATAAGTGGAATTAACTTGCCATTGGACTGACCAATGCTGGTAATTTACTCACAATATGCTAGTAATTCCTTGAAAATGACGATAATCTTCCAGGTATGTACAAATAATTGTTTAACCCACTCTCACAAGTGATAATCAACTTGAGTAACTTATTCGTTAGCCTTGTGGCCTTTTTGAGACTTTTCCGAACAAATAAAAATTTTCTCAAGTGCTACAATAACTGGAATTAACTTGGAATTGGACTGACCAACGCTAGTAATTACTTACAGCTGCTGATAATTTACTCACAATATGCTAGTAATTCCTTGAAAACGATGGTAATCTTCCAGGTATGTACAAATAATTGCCTCACCCACTCTCACAAGTGATAATCAACTTAATCAACTTAATCAACTTTTCAATGTAATGTATGACAACAATCAACTAGGAATGCTTAATAATCCTAATAAATACTGAATGGGCAATCTCTTTTCAAGATAATTATCAACAAACAAAAGGCTCAACCCATTTAAACATATGGGGAAGCAAATGTGTCAAACATAAGAACATCATTAATAAAGATCAAGATCACCATCTAACACCTGTCACTAATACACGACATCTCAGTAACAATATCACCTTAGCTAGGATCAAGGTAGCTCACAAGACAACTCATCAAACACTGAGAAACAGTTTCGAATTGAAAACCAAATTCAACCCACGAGCTCAAAACTAAAATTGCTTAGGAATGCATCAAAATAAGAAAAGTCATAAATAATCCTATCCATGACAGCAATACATGAATTGATCTACATATTGCAGTCCGCAAAGCACAACATGATCTCTTGAAGTTCCACACTCCCGTTTTCTTGGCCAAATTTTTTTCCATTTCAAAATGCTTGAACCAACCAATTCATGAAGGCAAGGAAGGAACACCAGCCTTTTCTAAAATAGACACATTGAGCTGTAGAAGCCCCATTTGCAAAAATCCAATGCTGTCCATCCATATTGAGAATTCTAAGCATAGTAGAAAACAAAACACCCATCAATTACTAAGCCGCCAAAGATGAGGCTGACCACCATGCCAGAAAATTTTAGCAATGCAAGTCTCAGTCTGCATGGGAAACAAAAACATGAAGCTGATTTTTTGAGACATGAAGCATTGGCAAAGGCAGAAACACCATTTTAGCCTGAAGTACATATTAACTTTTTCTTCCTCAAATCAAGCTATCATATCTTTTTTCCAACATAGCAAGAAAAATGAAATTCTAGAGAGGGTATTGTGATTATACTGACCTGAGGCCAAAATCAGCAAATTTAGATAAAATGAAAACAGTGCAAATAAGATCTTTTCTCTACACACACATATAAGGAAATTTCTTCCATTTATGCAGTTCTACCTCCATACGAACTACCTGAAGACAAGAAAATACACAAGGTACTTAAATCTTTCATAAAGTTAACCTAAGTTTAGCACATTAACACTGCATAAAGTTGATCGATCCATATTCCAGAATCACAAGTAAAATTAGCAGCTGAATTATGGTCTGTGAAACTTAAACATGGCATCTACCTAGGTAGTATTAAAAGGAATCTACATAAAAAAGTGGCAAGCAGTAGTTTAGCAATATATAATCATGCATGATCATGATAAAAATAAAGAAATCAAGTTAATAATCATTACTGATCGATCATAAAATATGTTAAAATAAGAGCTTCATAAACATTATTTTTTCAATACAAAGTAAAGTTGCATAAATATTAAAAATCATTAAAGAAGTGACTGGTGTTTGCATTCTTTGAATTTGTGAATTGCAGACTATAAGCAAACGTGTCTATAACACATATTTGAAACAGAGAATGTCAAAATAGTACAAATACCTCACAACATAACCTGTTTGAACGTGTTAAGGGAATAAAAATGTAGAATGCTTCCTTGGCTCTAATTTACTATGAACAGTAAATTCTGTTTCAGAATTTAAAACTTAAAAATAAGCATATAACAAAGGAAAAAAAAAAAAACAAATTGTTACCCATGTTGTAAACTTAGAATGGGTTAAACTTTTAATCAAACAAAAAGTTCACAGAAATCAATTGGGAAACAAATATATAGCATTCAAGGAAGCTAACAAACACTAAAAGATCAAACTTTAGACTAAAAATGTATGCTATAGCATCTTGATTTGGGTTGAATTTGAGCATGCCCATAAGTCAAGGAAAAGCATGCGGGATGAGCATTAGACAGAAGAGAAAGTGAGATGGGAGATAGAGTGACAGAGAGAAGAGTGGTGTTGGAAAGAGATGCGATTTTTCAGCCGAAGAGGGAATCCTTACTGTTTAGTTCTCAAAGGAAAGGAAAGGAAACAGAGAAGGGGGAGAGTGAGTGCTGGACGAGGGGAAGTGGGCAAGGTGCTAAAGGTAAAAATGAATTTCAGATTCTTCTATGGTGGACTCATTTTTATTTCCCCATCAGTGCATCCCTCCATTGCTCTACGGTGTCGCGTATGAGACACTCAGCCCGGGTGTTGGAATAGCAAAACTGTTAATGATATAATCTTTCCTGGCTTAAAGGTTAAAGTGGTGACTCTCCAAAAATGAAATGTCAAGAAGTGAAAATAAAAGACAGAAAGCACGTAAATGGTGAAAGAGGAGAAATCCACGTGGCACGTAGGAAAGAAAAATGAACTTCGCACAAAGCGGTTAATGGCAGTTAGAGCGGTGGAAAGTTGGTTAAACGTGGTTCTTGATCTGGCAGAATATTCACTTAACCATGGTTAATTAATCTCTCCACACTCTCTTCTCATCTCTTCTCATGTGATCAATGTCCCCATATAAACCCCTCCCACTCCCTCCAATTTGGATCCATTCCCTCCTTCATCTTTCTCTTCTTCACATTCACACACAAGCACCACACACTGTGTGTGTTGTTTGGAAACACTGACGAAGAACACCAACAGACGTAAAGCATAGGAAGAAGCTCGCTCTGTAACAATGGAGGTGCAGTCTCTGCGATGCTTCACCCTCTGTGTTCTGCTGATCGTGTCTGTGTTGGTTTCAACTGGCGCCAATGCAATCAACTACAATGAGGACCAAATAATGGAGCCAAGGTAATTTTGCAAAGAGAAACTGAAAACAAAAATGGAGCTTCGAACTTTCCTTAGGCTTCGTGAGCTTGTTTTATGCTTATATACAATTCTCACTGACTTGTTCTCCTTTTCTGTAATATTATAGATTTACTTTTATGTTTTTATTTTTCGATTTCATGAATGGTTGGAAATATGGTGATTATGTCATTGTGTTTTACGACTTGGTTTCTCTGAGATTCGATGTTGCATGCTTGCATTGAACAGGGATGTAGGAGAAGCGAAGTTGCAGAGCCTGAAGAGTTCGTCAATGGCGGAAAGGTTAGTTGTTATTATTTTTTTCTCACTGTTACTGCAGCAACTAGTGGCTACTAATTAAGCTTCTCAGCTACGGGGTGTAACTTTTAATCTCAGAAATGAGACAATCTGGGAGCGCTTCAGATTCGATCTGAAAAATCTGAGCTGTTAAAATCATGATTATATTAGGAGGTTATTTTAGTCATTTCAAGCCGTAAACAGTGCCGTATCGTTTTATGTTTTTGAGTTCAAGTTGGCATATTCTGCTAGCTGTTCCTGTTTCACGCAGTTGATCTTCTTTGTCTACAAAATTTTCAGGTCAGGGGATGCGTTGAATGAGCATGCAGTTGATAATCCAGAGGAGATAGCTTCAATGGTTGATATGTAATATCTCTCTCTCTACCTGATCTCACACTCTGAGCTATTACTTTTGCTTGTTTTCTGATTTTTATTTATGTGATTGGTTCCCATTGATCATGTGCCATGTGATTGATAGGTTATATTATGTTGTTGTCTTGGACTTAGAGAAGAGGACTCACGTGACCATTAACACTATATAGCAGATTCAGCACAAAAAACCCACTTGACCATATAGTAGTATAGTAGTAATAGTCTTGAAAAGATCACAAGAGTAGAAGGAAAAAACCCTTGATAGCCTCTCAAGGACAGTTTTTGGAATATTTTAGTCTAATGAAACACTTCTCAATTTTTTTGGTAAATTTTGCCATATGAAACCCAGTCTAGGTGGTCAATCTCACTGTTAAACAAAAGCGAGTATATACAGTACAATTTAGTTTAAAACCTGTTCCTTTGATTAAAAGCTTCATTTTGTTCAAATGAAGAATTTTTCTCTAAATTAACTTAAGGGTGCATTTGTTTTAAATTTTGGAAAAAAGTGATTATAATAATTAAATTTTAAATACAACTAAAAAAGTTGACAATTGGTTTTTTCCATAAGCTACTAATTTTAGCTTTTACACAAAATTAAAAACTGATTTTTTTAAAAATTTCAATTATTTTTTAAAAAGTTTTCAAATTTTTTTGGATAAAAAAGTAATTATTATCCAAAAATAATCACAAACAAACACACCTTAGTTCTATTGATGTGGGATTCATAGCAGCATTAATTTGATTCCCTATTCACAGAATGTTTAGATTTTGTACCAAAAATATAATAGTAGTTTTGGATTCCCTGTTTAATCACCCTTCATATTCTTTGCTGATGCCTTTCACAGTCAGACGTATTTAGCTGGACTGCTATTCCTTCTACTCACGGTGCTACAGATCTCAAAATTCTCTTTTCCTATAATCAATTATAAATGTAATTCTCGCTTTACCTAATTCTTCACGTTCTGAAGTTCCCTTTCATGGTTCCAAGGAATCAATGATCATGTTCTATGTAGATGAGATCTCTTTAAAAACTCGAAGTCTTTATATTCTATTTGCCAGCTTAACCACATGCTAATGTGGTGAGATCCGGCCATGTCGCTCGTAATAAATTTTTTGTCCCTTTTTTTTTTCCGCTTATCCAAAAATTGTTTTCGCAAGCACGAACACCTTTTAATACCTAAAAAATCCAAGTTTCATGACTACATTTAAGTCACTGTTTCTTAACAAAACAAATGTCTTAACTTTCTCCTTACATTTTATTCTAGTGGTCCTCTCAGTTGCTTCCCTCATAACATTCCTTGGTCGAAAGTAGGAGAAAGTGAAAGAGAAAGTTACATTCTCCCATGTCTACTTTGATTCACAGTAACCATCATATAAGTCCATTTTTATTCTCACCATTTCTAAATTTATCGAGTGAACCACCACTTCCAATTAATCCGAGCACAAATATGGCTTGGGATACATTGTTGCAATTTATATACAAGATAATTTATGTTAGTATATTTCTGTAATTAAGCTCCTAATTTTAAGAGTAATTCTTGTTACATCATCAATCTTTTAGACATAATACTGGGAATTCAGAAGCAGGATGAAAATCAAAACCAGTGGATCACTTTCCAATAGATCATGGATATAGAATAACTGCATCATTCACTCCACATGATTGATTGGTCGTAACACTACAGTTACGCACTTGTAGAGAAAACTCCTGTTATGGAATGCCTTTGCCCTGCTGATCTCTGCGCCTATAGAACCAAAAACAATGTTCAATTCAGACTAAACATCTATGCAGTATCCACATCTTCCATCATCGTGGGGTAAGCCACATGAATGGGCTATACCTTTCTCCAGCCTGTCTATAAGCACAAGCCAAACTGCACACCAGATTAGTTTCACCACAACACTTTCTACACATCGTTTGTATTTTGGCTGATGCAGGAGTTGCTGTCTGACACATCCATATAATTCAACGAGAGCTCCATGAACCTAATAAATGACCAATTTTCAGGGATTTAATAATTAGGCTTGCATCACCGACACCCACGGTACTAGGCAAAAACTAGCCCTTCCCAATTTTCCGTATGCACCGTATCATTCTATCCATATGCGGGATTGTAGATCCACATGGCCTAGTCCTATACATGGTGGGACATCATTAATAAAAGCATACATACTTTACATGTGATTCGCTAGTGACTTGCATATTAAACACTTATGCTATCACTCAACTATTTATTATTGTGTATAAGGAGAACAAAAACGTATATTTTTTTAAGGAGAACGATTAAGATAATTTTTATTCAGAGATTCTTCCAATTTACTACCGAATATAACAAAGTGCACTTGTATGCGTGATACTGTCATATAAGTTATATAAAATTATGAATCGTTATTTTTCTCAAAGTTTAATTAAAGTATTTATTCTTTTTAGGGCAGCCACAGCTACGTACATAGCTATTATGACATGGTGCTTTTAGCTCTGTGATATTAGAAAATAGTGCTAGACGTATATTAACAATAATACTATCCATCAATTCAAACTCTTTATTTACAAGATGAAAAAAAAATCAAATGTTATCTTAAAATTAAATATCAATTTAACCTTTATATGGATTTAATTTTAAAAGGACATTTTTTTTATATAATTATTTAATCATGTATTATCACTAATATTAGTATTTGACTCTTACACTTATTATATAAATTTATCTGATTTATATAAATTGATTAGTATCTGATTTGATAAATGTACAAAATTGATCACATGAGAATTAAATTATATTTATATATATTATAAATCTTAATTATTAAACAAGGTAATAATAAGAATTGACGGAAATAATAAGCCAGCTACAGCTTCAAGGAAGACGATCAATGTTCGAGTATTGGAGAATGTATACAAAAATATATTAAATATGATAGATAAAAGAGATAAATGAAAATCACTATTACATCTAATGATAATAAAATAAGTGACTCATTAAATATATATTTTTAGGTGTTAAAATAATACGTGTACCACTCAATTAATGATCTCAAAAAACAACAATGCAATATTAAGATTCTGCTTGCTTTAACCAATCTCATTGCTTAATTTTGGTACACAGGAGCGTACGCAACCACACGGACAGAAGGAATCTGAACTTCTTCTCATGTGGGACCGGGAACCCAATCGACGACTGCTGGCGCTGCGACCGACGGTGGTACTTCCGCCGCAAGCGCCTCGCCGACTGCGCCGTCGGCTTCGGCCGCAACGCCATTGGCGGCCGTGACGGCAGGTACTACGTTGTCACCGACCCCTCAGACGACGATGCCGTCAACCCCAAGCCCGGCACCCTCCGCCACGCCGTCATCCAGGACAGGCCCCTCTGGATCGTGTTCAAGCGGGACATGGTCATCACCCTCAAGCAGGAGCTCATCATGAACAGCTTCAAGACCATCGATGGCCGCGGCGCCAACGTCCACATCGCCCACGGCGCCTGCATCACCATCCAGTTCATCACCAACATCATCATCCACGGCATCCATATTCATGACTGCATCCAAACCGGCAACGCCATGGTTCGTAGCTCCCCCTCGCATTACGGGTGGAGGACCCTTGCTGATGGGGACGGGATCTCCATCTTTGGCGCCAGTCACATATGGATTGACCACAACTCGCTATCTAATTGCTCTGACGGGCTTATTGATGCTATTATTGGTTCTACTGCTATTACCATTTCGAATAACCACTTTACCCACCACAATGAGGTAATTAAAAAAAAAAAAATTAGAAAACCGTGGCTAGTGTAGTTACGATGTGCTGCGGAGGTAAGGTGTTGAGTTTGTTGGATTGAAAATTGTGCAGGTTATGCTACTGGGTCACAGCGACTCTTATGTTCAAGACAAGCAGATGCAAGTGACCATTGCGTACAACCATTTTGGGGAGGGCCTTATGCAGAGAATGCCGAGGTAACTAACATCTTTATCTTTAGTAATTATGCATTTATTATGGGATTTTATCATGAAACAAATTTTTTTCTTAATATATATATATATATATATATATCTTGGGGTCAGATATTCTTTTTTTTTTTTTTTGGGCAATGAGGCTAGATATTCCTGTGTTTTTGGTCAAGGAGTCAGATATTCTCATGTTGGCAGTTTTTTATTTTGTTTCAGTTGTTTTTGGTCAAGTTTTCGTATTTTGTTGGAAACTTCAATTGATGGGATGAGCTGAACCGTCTGAGTTCACACTTAGCCCATTTTTAAATTGACAGCTTGGGATATGTATTGTCCACTAGTGGAAAACATTGGGAAAAAGGTCTTTTCGGCCCATGCCATTTGTCTCGAGGAGTCACCTCAGTGGGCGGAAAAAAGAGGAGTCACCTCTTTTCAGCTAAATAATAATATTATGGCTTCATATCTACAACTCTGTGATAACGATGCACTGGTTACGGGTAATGTAGGTGCAGACATGGGTATTTTCACGTGGTAAACAATGATTATACCCACTGGCAAATGTATGCAATTGGTGGCAGTGCTGATCCCACAATTAACAGCCAAGGCAACAGATACCTTGCCCCTGAGAACCTTTTTACAAAAGAGGTAACATGGTTATTCTGTGTGAAATATTTAGTTAGCCGTGGCACTCTGTCGATGATGATTCTGATAATAACCCTTTTGTTTTAAAAATCGGAAAATTGATGTGGACAGGTGACAAAGAGAGTGGATACAGGGGAATCCATATGGAAAAGTTGGAATTGGAGGTCTGACGGAGACTTGCTACTGAATGGTGCCTTTTTCACTTCATCAGGAGCAGGAGCTGCAGCAAGCTATGCTAGAGCCTCAAGTTTAGCGGCCAAATCCTCTTCTTTGGTCGGTACCCTTACCTCTGGTGCTGGTGTTCTTAACTGCCGCAGGGGCGTCATGTGTTAATACCAAACACTCTTAGCCACAGAAAGAAAACCCAAGGGGAGAACCCGTCAGCAAAGTAAAAGCCAATAGGAAACAAAGGGAGGGGAAACGCATAAAGGAGAAGGGAGAAAGAATGTTTCCTCTTATTATTGCATTGTTATAGATATATTGAGTGGGTCAGCTATTGGTCACACTCACTGTTTGTCCTCTCACTAGTTAGATATTTGAAAGATACTGTACATTTTATGTCAGCTGCTATCAAATTGATAACAATGATTGCTTAGAAGCCATTTTCTTCACTTGTGCAAGTGATTTCCCCTTCATTAGGGAAACAAATATATTCTCTTTCTTATCCTGTTGTCTCAAGTCTTCCATATATCCCCTTTTGTGTGGGCGTGCTATTATTTGTACACCAAAATGATACTAATTTACGGATTTACTGTAGACAAAAAGAGAAAAAAGGACAAAATATGGGTATAAATAGTGGATATATGACAGACAATTATTTTTTTTTCTCTCTTTCTCCCCTGTACAACAATCACATCATTATTCTCTTTTCTCTTTCCCTCTCTTTTTAAGCATGAGGATTACTACACGTGACAATATCCTTTAGTTGCTATAAATTATCACTTTTTCTTCTAGAACGATGAAATAATTTTAGTTGCTATAAATACAAATCCTCCAAGAAAAGAAAATAATGCTTCCAATAATCTTGCTAGTTAAGTTTCTTACTTTAGATCAACTGTACAATTTAAGCATTACTATTGTTGTGGTTTACAAGTTTTTTATACCTAATTTACAAGTATTTTATATTTGGTTTACAAATTTTCAGCATTGGTGTTCAAGTTTTTTGCATTTGCTTTACAAGTCTTAAGTACGTGCTAAAGCTTTTTGTCCTTGATTTATAAGTTTTTTACACTTGCTTTACAAGTCTTAAGCATGAGAATTACAACATGTGACAGCTTCCTTTAATTGCTATAAATCATTACTTCTTCTTCTAGAACGATGAAATAATTTAGTTGCAATAAATACAAATCTTCTAGGAAAAGAAAATAATGCTTCCAATAATCTTGTGAGTTAAGTTTCTTACCTTAGATTAATCGTACAATTTAAGCATTGTTATTGTTGTGGTTTATAAGTTTTCAATATGGGTTTACAAGTTTTTTTTATACCTGGTTTATAAATTTTCAGCATGGGTATTCAAGTTTTTGGCATTTACTTTACAAGTCTTAAACACATGCTGAAGTTTTTCGTCCTTAGTTTACAAGTTTTTTATATTTGATTTACAAGTCTTAAGCACAAGGATTACTACACGTGACAGCTTCCTTTAGTTGCTATAAATTATTACTTCTTCTTCTAGAACGATGAGATAATTTTAGTTGCTATAAATACAGATCCTCCGAGAAAAGAAAATAATGCTTCAAATAATCTTGTGAGTTAAATTTCTTACTCAGATCAACCGTATAATTTAACCATTGCTATTATTGCGGTTTACAAGTTTTCAGTATGGATTTACAAGTTTTTTATACCTGGTTTACAAATTTTTAGCATGGGTGTTCAAGTTTTTTGCATTTACTTTATAAGTCTTAAGCATAGGTGAAGTTTTTTGTCAATAGTTTACAAGTTTTTTACACTTGTTTTATAAGTCTTAATCATGGGTTTTTAAGTTTTCAGCATGGGTTTATGTGTTTTTTACACTTGGTTTACAAGTTTAAGCATGAGTTTACATGTATTAAGTATGAATTTATAAATTTTTTGCACTTGACTTATAAGTTTTAAGCACATGTTTATATGTTTTAAGCACATATTTATACATTTTTTTCACTTGGTTTTCAAATTTTCAACACAGGTTTACAAGTTTTTAACATTTGGTTTACAAGTTTTTTACACTGATTTATGAGTTTTTTTTTTCTTTAAGGCAACTTTTTTTTGTTAACTTGCATCAATTTTCTTATATATTAATAAAATTTATGACCATATATACTAGTGTAAGTGCTATGTGCATTTTATATACGAAGTATGGATTTCAAAATCCACATTTACACTATGCCAAATAATATAAAAAGAATTTACATGATACTTTTATGTCATTGAAGACTATATAAATTATCTTTTTATTTTCCACAACAAAAAGTGTGTATACAGATAATTATTTATTTATGCTCATGAAGCCCATAATCGCTATTCTCAAAAGCCACCAAACCTGAAAAAGAGAAACAAACAAAACAAACTATGGTCAATGAAATTTTTTTCTCTGTAAGCACTCAAATACGTGAAGAACTCTTATATGAGATGCTAGACTATCTATGTATCCAAATCCAGCCTTAAAAGTTAAGGAATTAGATGCGCTTAATACATACAAATCCATACTTAAAACTTGTAAACCAAGTGCAAAAAACTTGTAAACACATGTTGAAAACTTGTAAACACATGTTGAAAACTTGTAAACTAAGTGAAAAAACTTGTAAACTATTTCACAATATTTAGCATCAAATTCTAAGTATTTACAACAAGTTCAGAAGTTTGTATCACCACTTTGTACAAAAAATTTGGTTTACAAAGCTTATTGCACTTGTTTATAAGTATTAAGTACAAGTTTATAAGTTTCTGTTATTTGTTAATGAGATTTTATACTTGGTTTATAAGTTTTAAGCAATGCTTTGTTTTACAAGTTTTTGCACTTGATTTATAAAATTTATAAACATGTGCTTAAAACTTATAAACATAATGCAAAAATCAAATTCCAGGTATTTGCAGCCACTTCAGAACTTTGAAGAACCACTTTGTGGAAACAACTCGGTTTACAAATATTATTACACTTCCTTTGTAAGCCTTAAGCAATAGTTTACAAGTTCTTTTGCACTTGGTTTAGAGGTTTTAAGCAATGCTATATCTTACAAATCATTTGCACTTAGGTTGCATGATTTGCAAGCTAGTGCTTTAAATTAAACTTGCAAACCTTGTGCACAAAACTTGTAAACATATGGCAAAGAACTTGTAAACCAAACGCTAAACACTCTCCCAACTACATTTTATTGTAGTAAGTGTTCACATAATTCAGAATCAAATTCCAAGTATTTGTAGCCACTTCAGAACTTTGAGAAACCACTTTGTGCAAGCAACTTGGTATGCAAAGCTTATTACACTTGGTTTGTAAGTCTTCAGCAATGGTTTATAAGTTTTATTGCACTTGGTTTATAGGTTTTCAGTAATGCTAAATTTTACAAATCATTTGCACTTTGTTTACAACTTATAAACCCGTGCTTCATCCTTGCAAACCTTGTGTAAAAAACTTGCAAAGCTATGAAAAGAACTTGTAAGCCAGTGATAAAACCATTCCCTAACTACATTTTATTGTGGATAGTGTTCGTACAACTTAGAATTAGATTCTAAGAATTTTTAGCCACTTTAGAACTTTGACGAGCCACTTTGTGCCAGAAACTTGGTTTACAAGTTCACAGGTTTGTGTACGAACCACTTTGCAAGTCTTAAGTAAGGGTTTACAAGTTGAATCCCCTTAGTTTACAAGTATTTTACACTCGTTTTTCCAAGTTTTAAGCAAAGTTCAGATTTACAAATTATTTGCACTTCTTTTACAAGACTTGTAAAACGTCCTTAAAACTTGTAAACCACGTATATAAAACTTGGAAAATGATGCTTAAAACTTGTAAATCACATTCTAAACTGATTTTAGCATTATTTTACGAGTTATGGAGCCATTCTACGGGTTTGTTAAACAATAAATCATTCATTCTCTGTTTATGAATCACATTTACCTTAAACCGTGCGAACAACAAATATAGAAACATCGCACATCAAAAGAGAGGCAAAAGTGAAAATGAGGAATCGTCATATCTTATTAACAAGATTGTGGCAAAGGCAGTGGTAGTGAAGACATACTCATTTTGGACAGAAAACCTGGGGGGAGCTTAGACAAAAAGAGTGCGAGAGCTGGACCTGTGAGCAGGAGGAGCTGGGAGAAAGTGAGAGAGAGATATGTGTTTTTTTCTCTCTTTCAAAATGTCAAAATGTGATAAAATTTATCCAATTTTCACTTTTGTCACTGCCCATACCCATACCTTTGCTTTACCACTATTTTCTCATTTTGAAGTCTTCCCATACAGTGTAACTATGGTGTTACACTGTTTTGGTGTGCAACAAACATTTCACTTTGTGTGGTCTTCCAACTTTGTTTTGTGGTACGCCTTGATTTGTTGGGAAATAATTCTCATGGAGCACAAATCAATCAAATCAACAAAGAAAAGGAACACAAGAAAATTAAAGTGGTTTGACATCGACTACCTATATCCATGATGTCAAAAATTAATCTACTAATCTAATGAGGAATACAATCAATAATCTCAATAAATTTATCATTATTTATGGAACATGCCACCTAACACCACATTACCAGGAAAACTTTCGATCCTAGCTTGCACCACCTCTTCTCACAAAACATAAATATTATCAATTGCAACTTTTCTAGGAAAAGTTGCAAACCCTCCATCAAAGTAACCTTTATGGCAAAAGAAGCAAACTCTCCATTAGTGTAACTTTTTTGGCGAAAGCTGCAAATCATCTATCAGTGCAACTTTTCTGCAAAAAACTACAAATCATCCATTAGCGAAGCATAACATCAGTCTTATCACTTTCCTCTTCATCATTCTTTTCATCCTCATCATCACCCTTTTCCTATCCACTCCCCATCTGTAATCTCTCGATTTTGTTTTCACTCATAACTAAACTTTTTTCAAAAATATTATTTATAATAATTTACACACTCACTAAATTTGATCTTATTCATAATAATTAATAATTTCCAATTCTATCTAAAATCCAAACAAATTTTCATATCTTAACATATTTTTCAAATCTAAAAAGATTTTTTATAATTTTTTTCTTTCAAATCTTTTCCAAATATTTATAAAATAAAAAATTATCAATAGCAATCTTCAGTTATGAATTTAGATCAATTCCAACAATCTCTACCTTTATCCAAATTCCACCTAATCTTCAAATTCTAAAACAAATCTCCATGAGTGCTTCACCATCATAGAAAATCCATAAAATACACTCCACCACAAATCTACAATTTCGATCTTCACATTTTCAACACCAAAATATATTAGAACCAGCTCTGATACCAGTTGTTGGGCAGTAATTCCCATGCAATACAAATCAATCAAATCATCAAAGCAAATGAACATAAAGAAAATTAACATGGTTCAGTCTCAATTGTGCTTACATCCAAGACCTCACAAATCAATTTAATAATTTAATGAGGAATACAATCACCAATCTCAACAAATCTATTGCTATTTATTGAACACGCCGCCTAACACCATATTGCCAGGAAGACTTTCGACACAAGTATCCTCACTTGCATCGCTGCTATTCACAAAAAATTAACTATTATCAACATAACTTATGTGGAAAAAGCTACAAACCCTCCATCAAAGTAACTTATCTAGCAAAAGATGCAAACCCTCAATCAGTGTAACCTTTCTGGTGAAAGCGACAAACCTTCTATCAGTGTAACTTTTCTGAAAAAAGCTACAAACCATCCATTAGTGGTGAAGCATCATACCAATCTCATCAATTTCCTTTTCATCATCCTCATCATCACCCTTTTTCTCTTGACTCCACATATTTAATCTCTTGATTCTATTTTCACTCATACCTAAACAATTCTTAAAATTATTATTTATAATAGTTTACACACTCACTAAATTTGACCTCAATTCTAATAATTAATAATTTCCAATTCTAGGTAAAATCCTAACAAATTTTCAAATCTAAAAAGGTTTTCCATAATTTTTTTCAAATCTTTTCCAAATATTTCTAACATAAAAAACTACCAATAGCAATCTTGAATTAGGAATTTGGATCAATTTGAACAGTCTCCCCCTTTATCCAAATTCCACCCAATCTTCAAATTTTGAAACACAAATCTTCATGAGTGCTCCACCTTCATAAAAAATCCATAAACTCAATTCATATTACTTGAAGTAAGCTCATTAGGAATCTTACATCACCCTAGGGAGTTCAGTTACACAAGATGATCAACATCAATAGGAAAAAGAAAATAAAAGATGATCAACTCTTGTTCCTCCTCCTTCTTCAATATGCTAGGGTAGGACCTTCCTTGAGTTCCTCCTCTTCTTAGGTCAAGAGAGTCATGTACTACTAAAATTTTCCTTTCTCTCCATGCATAGAGGACTCAAGTACCACAAGATGTGGGCCGTACTTGGAAAGTACACAAGACCCAAGTCATTTTTTTGTATATGTGTGTTTGCACTTAAGTGCAAATTTTGTTGTACATGAGCGTTCCAATTAGTTACTTAATTGAAGTCCTCATTACTGCACTTAAGCACAAACAAACTATGCTTGAGCGCACTAAATGTATGCTCAAGAGTGCAATTCTTGCACTGGAGCTCAATTGCCACCATGTTGTGCTAGAGCTCAATTGCCACCATATTGCAATGAAATTGCACCTGAGCACACTAGCCATTTCCTTGCTTTTTTTAAGCCCCAAGCTCTCCTATTTCTTGGCATCCAGTCCTCTTCCTTGAGTGCTCCAAGCTCAATCCTACACATAAAGAAAACTAACTACATCGTTGTAGATCACAGCCACACAAGGCCAAATGGAAAGCTCTAGGCGAACGATATCTTAAAAAATCTCAAGGCTGGGTGCCCCCTAAATGGCCCAAAATTCATTAGTCATTAGTCATTCTCTTCATTAGTTATTCTCTTCTTAGTGTACCTTATTAGATGGCGAATTCTCTAGTGTTGTTGCCAATCAATAAATGTAGTGTTGTTGCCTATTTGGTCCAGTATGCAAATGATGTGTGTTCATATTTCTAGAGTTGGTGCACCTTATTTCACCGTATTTTATAAATGTAGTCAAATGCAACTAAAAATGTTGCTAAATACCACCCTTCCTCCTCCTCCTTCTCCTCCTCTTCTCTCCCACCATCACTTTCCCCCTCCTCTACTGTACCCTTTCTTTTCCTCCTACTAGCCAATGTCACCCACAACCCTAAACTGCCGCATCTGCTTCATGGACCAAACATTGGGATTTGCAGCTGTAGGCAAATTAACTGTTGAGGCATCTCCTGCTTGACTATTTGATAATTTTATGGAATTGTGGCTAGACTCCACCTCTTCTATGACCATTGCCACTGCGTAGGTTTTAAGAAACACTAAAAAAAAATAAAAATAAAATTATGTCTAACCATGTAGCCACCACCTCTACCTCTATCCCTGTCCTTGACTTTTCAACCTATGCAATGTGTTGATACCACCATTGAAAGTATAATAGAGGAGATATGAGCCCCTACATTAATCGTCTTGTGGTAATACAAACTATTTGTTTGCAAGAACAATTATTGTACTTAGGAGGGAGCCACAAAACTCAGGGGTTTCGATTTGCACCACTAATATGCATCCTAAACACAACCATCCAATTTTTTATTGAAGCAAAACAAGCATATTATTTGGGTGTTTTATATCCATCGCCATGTTTCCTGGTTGGGTAGTGGATGACTATGAGAAACATAGCAAAACGAAAAAAAATTTTATTTTGTTTTTAAAAATTATTTCCTTTATTAATGTCATATTGGTTTAGCCACTGTAGAGAAATCAAGGATTACAACCTTTGGTAGGCCAACTCTTGGTTGGGTTGCTTTGACCACAAAATAAACTCTATCTTGAGCTATCCAAGAAGCATTCCAGCAAAGGAACCATTTGCTCAATCATTTCGCATTTCAAGGGTTCAATTGGAACCCAAAAGTCTGAGAAGGAAGAAAAATCAAATCTTATGCTATGGTTAGGACTAAACCTTTGAGAAATGAAACAAATTTATGAGCTACATGCAAACTCCAGAACCCTTCAGAAAGTATGAGCTTTAATGTTTTAATGGAAAAGAAAGCCAATTTAGAGAAAATACTTTGAAGAATGACTAATGACTACCTTGAGTTTCTTGACAAAGCTTAAACAGGTGACTTCAAAATGAACTATCGGAATTAAGTGGAAATAATTTCACTATGCATGTGCAAATATGTTTTTCTCATAGGAAGAGGATCGATTCAGAAGTGAAAATTATATCAAGCAAAATGTGATTGTGTGCATCAAGGAAGCAAGCTCTTTAAAATAGAATCAAGAAACCAAGGATATAGTTGTTATAAAGTAACACTGAACTTCAGAAAGAAGGGCTACAATAAAGATAACAAACAAAAGCTGGAAGCAATATGTTACTCGATCTTTACTCATCATAATTGTGGTTGTTCATTATCAAAAAGTCAAGATTGAAGATCAGAAGACAAATAAATCAATAAGGAACTAGCAGCATTCTTTAGAAAGTTTGCATCATAAAAAGAGAGGGAAAGCGATTAGATTTGAAATTCAAAATTAAAAGACAAACCAGTCTCTTTCACCCAGAATATCATCTCTTCAGCACCCTCGATCAACAAAGAAAGACTTATTAAGGAGTTCAGAAACCATGTTTAGAAAATAGAAAAGCAATTTCTGATAGATTTTAGAAACCTCAACTCATCAATGACTTCTGAAAAAGAACTTTGACACCAGACGAGCTACTCCCCTAGATTATGTTCCCAATATTCAATTTGAATGCTTGACATGTGCTGGTTGGATATAAGATCAAGGGCAATGGTAACAAAGAAAAATCATCTATAAATAGAGATGAATGAGCTTTGAAAATAGAGAGACAAACAAGAGAGCAAAAATGCTGTGAAAATCTTTCCAAATCTCATTGTTAAAATAATCTGCTAGATTCTTTGTATATTAAAATCTTCTTTCTACATACTAGATTGCTCATACGTTCTTCTGAGGAAGAATCAATAGAAAGAAGTCACTCAGGTTGTCTCAAATTTATCATTTCATACTTATTAGGAAGAAAAGCTTGAGTGTAAGATTGTTCAAAATAAACGTCAATCTTGAATCTATTGTATCATCGATCCAGTAGTGATCGAAAGTTGAAAGCTTGAAGAGGCTACTGCAAAACTACTTGTTGTTGTTGTGTTAGTAAGTGTGGTTTACTAACACTAGTAAGAGCTTGAAAAGGCTACGGTAAAGACTATTCTGTATTGTTATCTCCTTGGATTGAGGAAGAGTAGTGAAACTCAGTAGTTACTGAGAACTGGATGTAGGTAGGTGTTTGCCGAACTAGTATAAAACTGCTTATTCAATATTCTCTCATCCTTCACTTCTCTATTTTCTAATTTTAATTTTGCATAAGTTTTTTATCTCTATCTCTTGCTGTTAAAGTATTTATTGGAACTGCTTAATTTAGAAAATTACTTTATGAATAATCTAACCTGTCTTCCACTGCAAAGGAAAAAGATCCAAAGATAAATGGCATAAAGTATTCATATAGCAGAAGGGCACTCGATCAACAGACCACCATTCTTTGATAGTGGAGACTATGCTTATTGGAGAGATTGCATGGAGTTGTTCATAAAGTATATAAGTATTGAGTTGTGTGAAATAATCCAAGAAGTTGACTATATTCCAATTGAAGAAGTTCTTGCAACAGATGCTACCCTCCCAACATCAAGAGAAGTTCCCAGGAGTAGATGGACAAAGCAACATAAAGCCAGGATCTAATTAAATTCTAAAGCTAAGTATCTGCTCACCTGTGCACTAAGTAAAGCTGAATATGATAAAATTATTGCTTGTGACACAGCAAAAGAAATATGGGATAGACTGCTCATGCTGCCTGAAGGAACTGATCAAGTCAAGGAGACAAAGATCAGCATGCTGGTCCACCAGTATATAATGACTGATTAGGAAAGCATTGATGATATGACTACAAGATTTGTGCATATCATAAATCAACTGAAAAGTCTTAGCAAAAACTATTCTAACTCTAAGCTTGTTAGAAAAATCTTAAGAAGCCTCCCTATAAGATGACTGCCTAAAATAACAACCATTACTGAAGCCAAAGATCTTCAAACCTTGAGTTTGGATGCACTTATTAGATCTCTCAAAACTTATAAGGTAGTTTTGGCATAGATGCATGGTGAATCCATGAGAAAAAACAAGTCCATTGCCTTAAAATCTTCTCATCATAAGTCAAGCAAAGGAAAGGCAATGAAAATCACTGAAACCTTTGATAAAGAAGGTGAATCTAATGATGACATTGAAGATGATGATGGGGATGAAATCTCCATACTAGTAAGAAGAATGTCAAGAGCCTAGAAAGGCAAGTTCAAAAGAAGAAAAGACATAAAAAGAGACAGGAAAGACAAAATAAAGCCAGACAACATTATTTGCTTTAATTGTGGAGAAAAAGGGCACTTCAGACCTGATTGTCCAAAAGTAAAAGGCCCACAAAAGAAGCTCATGAATAAGACAAAGGGAATACTGGCAACTTGGAGTAATTCTGATGAAGAAAACGAGGGAGAAGAAAATCTAGAAGGACAAGAAGATATAGCCAACCTAAGCTTCATGGCAGGATGTAACTCAAAGGACAAATCTAAGGTAAATATGTCTGACCAAAATCTATCCAATGATGAATTAATAGCTTTATATGAAGAATTGCTTGAAAACACTCAAACCGTTTCCTCTCATTATCTAAATCTAAAGAAAAAACATCAAAAGTTGTTTTAGAACTTCAAACGGTCAAAACAGAAGTTGAAAGTCTAAAATGTGAAAAGAAGGAATTATAAAAGGAAAACAATGAACTCAACACCTCAAAAATCAATTTAGCAAAAGATTGTGAGGAAAATTAGAAAACCATGTCTAAACTGGAGAAAATGGTTATACTTTTGAAGTCTGATATAGAAAAAATTAGTAAATGGCTCAAAAAATCTTGAACTTATGCGTGGAGGACAAATGCCATATTTTCAGAAAATTGGGTTAGAATATAAAGAAGTAGAAAAAGGAAAAGGAAGTGTATTTCATCTAGATAAAACTAGAAACAAAGTCTCCTGCATAGTTTGTTATGAAAAGGGACATCCTCCTGACAGATGCTTCATGAGAAGGAAATTTGTCAGAAGAGTTAGAAAGCCCTATCTTTACAATACTAACTCAAAAGGACCCAAGGAAGTATGGGTACCTAAAGTAAAAAATGTGTTCATTGCAGGTGTGCTTGAGAACACATATAGAATCTAACGACAAATGGTACATGGATAGTGGCTGTTCTAGACACATGTTTGGATCCGGAAAATGGTTAAAAAATCTCAAACCAAATTGGATAAGTAAAATTTGCTGATAAAGGTAAAGCGAAGGTCACAGGAATTGGAAACATTAGTAAGGATGATTCTCGCGATGGTCTGACTCACAATCTACTCAACATAAGTCAATTCTGTGACCAAGGATTTATTATTATTTTTAATGCTCATAATTGTAAATAGTTAGTCCTATCTCTAGTCATGTTATACTGTCTAGCAAAAGGCATAATAACACTTATGTGCTGCTATTAGATGATCTTCAAGATCAAGATGTAAAATGTTTGGCATCCTTCATGGATGAAAAGTGGTTATGGCATAAAAAGCTTGGGTATGCTCACATGAAACTTATCTCTGAGCTATCTCAGAAAGAGTTTATTAAAGGATTGTCAAAGATAAGGTTTGACAAGAATTCAAACTGTGAATTCTATTAAAAAGGCAAGCAAACTAAAGCTTCTTTCCATAATAAATATGTTGTATCTACCACTAAACCACTAGAACTACTTCATATGGACCTTTTCGATCTAACTCAAATAGCCAGTCTTACTGGTAAAAGATATTGTCTAGTCATTGTAGATGACTTCTCAAGATTTACCTGGGTGTTCTTCCTAGCTTTTAAGGATGGGGTGTTTGTAAGGTTCAAAGTTTTTGCAAAACATGTTTGTACTGAAAAGAATTCACAAATCATTTCTATCAGATCTGATCATAGAAGGGAATTTGAAAATCATATTTTTAATGTGTTTTGTGAAAAATATGGCATCCTTCATGAGTTCTCTACACCTAGAACTACCAATAGAATGGGGTTGCTGAAAGGAAAAATAGAAGCTTACAAGAGATGGCCAGAACATTGATTTTTCCAAAGTTTCCACTCTTATGTCTTCAATTCTCTCATCGGCTTTCAAGCATAGCATCTCCATTTATAATGGTTCTTCTTCATGATCGTTACCCTTAATCCGATCTCCAAGTGAATCATCTGTTGTGCCTTGAAACATTAGTCTAGAAAGGTAAGCTAACAGACTTGTCACATCGATTACAGAAGTCGTTGTATTGTAGAGGTTTCTAATGTCCCTATTTTTTTTTACTTTCTGATCTTGGTTTTTGAACTCCTTCTCGTAGAAGCTAGGATGGTTGACCAATCAGGCAGAAGAGATGACATACTAGGTATAAAATTGGGTTTGACTCAACATTTGAAATTTGAATTTGAAATTTCCTTCCATTTCTTGTAGCGTTCTATGCTCCACAGTTAAGTGAGCTTTCTGACATGCATAATCAGTCCCTTGATCATTCTTCGGTCTTCCAGTCTTCAATCTCAGCATTTCAATGATGAATGATTTGTGATTATGATGATTGTCGACTGAGCTTTGCATGATTTCCTTATTCTTCAGTGTACTTGTTGATGTCCTATGTTACTTTATGAAGACCATTTCCTCAGTTTCTTGTTCTTGTATTAATCTGCTTCATTCCTTAATGCATGTAAGCGTGTTTTACACGATATAATATTCACTTCATTTAAGCTCATTCTCTTTTCATGAGATAAAACACGTTTGCACATGTAAAGTGAAATTGTTCTCACTCAAGTCCATGTAATGCACTTTGGAAATACCTATTAAGCTTAGCCAACAAACTCAATGTAGCCATTAGTCGATCTTCAAACTATTTTCTCTAAATTGGCTTTGTTGTCATTCAAAACAATAAAGCTTATACTTTCTGAAGGGTTTTGGAGCTTACAATGATCCCCACCATTTCCATGACCTAAGCGCTGAGTAGCAGTATGTGACCAGGATAAAGGGGCGTCCTATCTTATATGAGGATATAGTGGACCTCTCCTAGGATGGTGTCCAACCCATTATGGAGATCATCAACCAAAATAGATGAGGTTTTCTCTTGGATAAGCCGGTTGAACCCAACCTTTTCATTGTCCAGGAGTTCTATGCGAACTTCTTGGGTGCTGGGTACCAGAGGTTTATGTATAGGGCATATAGGTCTTTGTCACCATGGATGCCATCAGAGCTGCTATTGGTATCTCGGAGCCGCCAGTGCTTGCTCTACCTCATGACCACCAACTGCTCCTTGAGTTGCTTCTTACTCTTGACCTAGATGTACTCAAATATGCCATTACTATATGGGGCTCCACTTGGACCCTCAACCGATAAATATGGCCCCATACTCTAGATAGCTCATTGCTCACCCTCCCAGCCAGGATTTGGATGAGGTTGTTGTTTTCACATATTGTCCCCTACTTCCATGTCCATAACATCATTATGGACCAAGTAATTCTTATCCATTGTCTCATTATTACGGAGTAGTGAATGTACTACCCCACCTCATTCATTTGACAATGGAGTCTATCCATCACGATAAGAAGATAAATAGCCTGCCTTTTCCCTCTTTGATCACCAGGGTGGCCATTACTGCCGACGTCCCCATGTAGCCTGCTGATGAGAGGCCCTAGCCTAACAAACGAAGGATAATGATTGCAGGTTTGGCCTTGCAGCGTATGGTCACTGTTGCGAGCAATGGGGCCAGGGGTGGCTCTACTCCTCATCCTGATTCTTGCCCAGTCGCCCAAGTGTAAGCCTACGAGCATAGAGTTACAAGGAGGTTGAGGCATCTTGAGCTAAGGTTCCAAGGCCTTGACCCTAGCTCTGAGACAGAGGCTAAGGAGCCAGAGGCCGACTTAGGAGATGACTCTAGGGATGAGAGTCCTAATGTTGTGTTTTTTGAGGAGGAGGAGGAAGATGATTGAGATGGACAGCACTCTTGCCATTACTGGTTCATATAGCCATAGTTCCATTTTTGTAAGCATACGGGAAAAGGGTTTCCTTTTATTTTTATAGTTTTTAGAACATTTATTTTTTTTTTTTAGTGTTTTTTTAATCTTATTTTAGTATAGCATTTTTTTTAGTTCTTTTATTTAAGCTTTTAGTCCTTTTATTTTCCCTTTTAGATAGCACTTATTTTGCATTTTAGGATTTAGCATTTTATTCATTTTGCATGTTCAAAGGCGAGTGACAATTGAATATTGCTTAAGTGAGTCATATATTTTGCAACTTCTTTGCCACTAAATTGTGATGTATGACTGATATATTCACTGGATCTATGGACTTTGAGCATGATTGATTAACTGAATTTACCATGTGAGAATTGAGCTTGAATTGTGATTATAGTAAATTAATAACTGCATTTCTTTTGGTGTGTTTGCATTCTATTCTAGAACTTGCCTAATCCTCTGTTAAAACTATTTGTCTACACAATGCTTAACCTGCACATGATAGAGGCATTTCATTTCTTTTCTTTGATTTTAGTCACTTAGCCATAAAGCCAACCCTTACATGTAAATAGCCCTTGTTGGCCCCTTTGAGCATAAATTGAACCTTCCTTTCTCACAAGCACACTAAAAGTCTAGCCTGAAAAACAATGAAAAAGATTTCTAACTTAAAGCCAAGGAAAGAGTGGTTGAACTAAATGTGCTTGAGACATAAGTGTGGGGGAACACATTTGTTAAGAATAAGGTAGAACAGGGAAGTTGCATGAATGGCATGGATTGGTGGCAATGCTATGCCAAAAAGAAGCAAAATTTTTTTTCCGCACCAATCGACCTCTGTAAATAAATAATGGAATGGGGGATAATAGGAGCCCATGGAAAAAGAATGGGTAATTGGGAAGAAAATGCATGATGATAGGTCCCTAAAGCTTACAGACTAAGGTGCATACTTTTACTTTCCTAGGACCAAGTTGACCAAAAAGTTTACCTAGAAAAACCCAAACCTAGATCTTGGCCTCATTACAACCAATAAAAAACCTCTTGATGCATGTTGTGTAGTTATCAAACATGTGGAGACTTAGGAGAAAGGAAAGTCTATGGAGGCAACCAGTAGTGAATTGCTTGATAGTTTACTGACCCTATACACATAAGTGATAAGTGAAAAACACTTCAATGAGTCAGTTTAGTCATCCATGCTCAGAGTCATACAAGAGATTTGATTGACTGATTGAAAAGTCCTATGAAGTTTATTTGTGGAATTCTAAGTCATTGTTCAGACTATCATTTGATGATCATTTTCGTCATTATTAGCATTAGTTGCATTTGTGCATTCCATGACACTACATTACCCATGCCTTTGATCTGATTTCATTTTCACAAGAGGACATGCGAAAGCTTAAGTGTGGGGGAGTTTGAAAAAGGGCATTTATGCCACTTATCTTACTACTAAACCTTAGATTTTTACATGAGTTTTGATGAGTTATTGATTGAAATAGTAAATGATTATTGACTTGTCCCTCATTGTGCAATTTTATAGAATCATTGACTATTCCACTATTTCTTGAGGAATTAATTATGGAATTAGAGTTTATTGAATTTAACATGTCTCTTTGAGTATGATTTTTGTACATAGGAGCATTGGATTTAGTGCAACATGTCAAGAGCAAGGTTGGGAACTCTCTGAAATGAGCTTGGAACAACAAGGAAGCAAAACAGCTTGAGTCCACCATATGAGGGAGAACTGTAGTTCTCGGCAAAGCAACAACCATGAATTTTTTTGCCAAGCCTTTTGGAGAACACTGTAGCATTGGTGGAACAATGTTTCATCAGCTTATTAATCTATTTTTAGAAAGCAGTATATAGGAATGACTTTGAATTTTTCCTAGCTTAGGATGTAGATTTTAGATTGCTATTATTCTCTCTCTACATCTCCCTCTATCTTCTTCTTCTTTACTCTTCTCTCTTTAGGGATTCCATAGGTGAATTGCTTTGTCCTTGTCGATTATAACAAAGATAATCTCTATTATTTCTAGGTACAATTTCAAACTCATTATTGTAATCCTCCAGAGATGGAGAAGAAGATTTTTCTTACTAGTGTAGGGATTTCACTACCAGAAAATGGTGAGTAACCAACATAATTACCAACGGGTTTTCCAATGAGTTGCGTTTATATTGATTGGTCTACCGATGGATACGAGGGACATCGATTTTTAGGCCATTGATGAATGTCACTGACGGTAACCAAAACCCTATTGGTTATTTTCGACGCGTGTACCAATGGGCAATAAAATATTTAGCTGTCAGTACAATTAGATAAAAGGCGTCAACATGATTGTTAGAGACATAATAATACCGATAGATTATTTATATTACCGACGAGTAGTACAATAAATAAAATAATTTTTTAATTTGTTACCGACGGATTTATTGATGGTAATTTGATTTTTGAAAAACAATTTGTTTTAAAAATATTACATACTACAGACGGTTATGCCCGTTGGTAAAAACTTAGATTTTAATTTATTTATTTAACTATCAAGTGATTGGTAATTCTTATTTTTTATTTATTTATGTATATAATAACCTAATTATCAATTAAAGTGATATTAAATAAGAAAATAATAAAATGAATAAATTAAACTGATTAAATAAAATAACAAATTATGGCAATAAAATATATACAAATTGCAATAAATGTAAAAAAAATCCAAAATGAAAAAAAGAAGCTAGATAAAAACTAGCTAAACTCCTCGGCGTCGGTATTGGCATCATTATCATCATCATCATCATCATTTATACTACCTAATTGTGAGTGGTCCTCAGAAATGGAGTGGAATGGGATATGGGGGAATGGGATCTGAGGGAGTGTCTTGCCAGAGCTAGAGGATCCCTAAGCCTGTATGTCCCATAAGAAAGGTCATCGCATCAGCAATGATCTTCTCCTGCATCTTCCGGAACTTAGTTTTCTCTTTCTTTACTTTCTCCCTTATCTCCTGTAGCTGCTTGCCCTGCTTGATGTTACTAGAGCTATTGAATGAGTTGTGCCTGCTGTTGCATATACTGATTAAGGGTATGTACACGCTCCCTCAAGGCATCATCCTCAGTAGCTAACCCAGTGGCGGACGATGAGAGTTTACTCTCAAGGTAGTACCTTATCCCATGTATACGGCCTTTGTAAAGGCTGCCAACTTCTTGGGCCTAGACATCCTCCTTGTTTGGAGGAGGATAGATGTTAGCATTGGGCCTAACCCCAGCCATCTAGGTGTAGTACTGGCTCTATGCCTACTCCTAGAGATCTATAAACTCACACTGCAAAGGAAAAAAAAGGTAAAACACATTACAAGTAATAATTATGATATAAATAAAACCAAGAGTTCTTTCCTCCATGTTTCAAAGGGCATGCTTTAGTATCCTCCATGCAAATTGGGCATGCTAATTTGCCTTGGTCACCCATCCAAATAGCATTCCATAAGCAGAAAATCATTGATGGTCCACATTAATGCAGCTCTCATCATGAAATTCTACTTTGTTGAAATTTGGTAAGTATGAACACCATGGCACCACAACTCATTCAATTCATCAATTAGGGGTTGAAGATACACATCAATCTTAGCTTTTGGATTATCAAGGCCAGGGATTATACATGTTAAGAACATGTAAAGATCTTTTATGCACATGTTAGGAAGGAGATTGTAGGGCGTGACAACTACGTGCCAACAGGAATAGGGTATGCTAAATTGGTTATTCGGAGTAAATCCATCTGAATAGAGTCCTAATCTAACATTTCATGGGTCAAAAGCAAAATCCGAATATTGTTGATCAAATTTTTCCACGCCTTACCATGCGATGGATATGTCATCACATTGTCATCCTTCTGATTTTCACTATGCCACCTCATATGAGAAGCTGAGCTCATTGACACATAGAGTCTCATGAGTCTAGGGATTAAGGGCAGATAATACATTCTTTTCTGAGGGACATCCTTATACCTCCGACATCCATATCTCTTGGGTTTAAACCTAGGCTCTTGGCAGAACCTATACTTAGTCAATGGAAAATCATCTTTATAATAAACCATGCAACCTTTTAAGCAATAGTCAATCTTTATTTCCTTCAATCCAAGTTTAGAAACTAATTTTTTAGCTTGATAAAAATCTTTTGGAATTACATCGGGTTCGGACTTAGTTCGCTTATCAGTGCAGACCACTAATCAAAAGAACTTTGGCCTTTGATTCCATTTGGACTTAGTACTCAACATTCAAACTGCTAGTGACAATTCAGAGTGCACATAATCTTCCCATAAAGGTTGATTGGTATCTTCTAGGAGACTATGAAACCGAGCGGCATCTTAGTTGGGCTCCTTGACTAAAAGTTGCAAATAATGAGCAACAAATTCAAGACCAGTAGCATCAAATACCATATCTTGATATCTAACCAAGTTATCCTCTCATAGCACATTACCTACGTCGTGCTGAATTGCATGGATCCCACCAGAACTACTTCCAGTTTTAAACATACCTACTTGATTCCATTCATTAACTACCTCCCCATGCTCGGTTTAAACCCAATAGTCAGGCATGAATCCCTACTTGTATAAATGAACCCTTATTGTATCATCATCTAAATACTTCCTACATTTGCACTTATTATATAGACACCTAACTTTTGCTTCATTAATGAACTGTTGTGTTTTACATGCCACACTCATAAATTCTTCAACACCACTATAAAATTCCGATTTAATCCCCTCTCTATTAGGATGCAATCTATCGTACATCCATAATCGATTTGAAGGTAACATTATGCTTGTGATTAAGCCTAGACCCTACAATTTTGTAAAAATGTTAAGTTATTAATTTCAAATACAAATTTAATTGCTATTTAAATTTTTAGTACAACTACTTTTAATCTTATTCCCTCAACAAATATTCTACAAAATTTCGACAGCATCTTGCCTTAAATTAGGAGCTTCCATCGTCAGACATTTCTTTTAATTGGTCTTTAAAACACATGCAATTAGTTTTTAAGTTTTATTTATATTATTACTTTCAAACAAATCCAATTGGCTTTTAAGTTTTTTTTTAATACAATAATTAATTCTATTTAATCTTTTTTTCCAAAAAAATTTAGAAAAATTTCGACAACATCTCCCCTTAAATTAGGAGCTTCCATCGTTAGATATTTATTTTACTTGGTGTTTAAAACACATTCAATTGGTTTTTATTTTTATTTAAATTATTATTTTTAAACAAATTCAATTGGATTTTATTTTTTTTCAAATATAGTCACTTTTATTTAATCTATTATTTCTACAAAAAGTTTTAACAAAATTTCGACAGTAACTCCTTTTAAATTAGGAGCTTCCATCATTAGATATTTAAGTCAATTCAACAATCATAGATATTATTATAAAGATCAACAACAAATAAATATAGTGAAACGGTTAGATTTTAATAATTACAAACAATTCACATAATTCTAAAAACCGTTCTATTACGATCCCTTTATAACTCCACAACATGCATTCTGCAATCCCCGTATACACAAACAATCCCACAACAAACAATGCAAACAAATTGAGGAAGGACCTTTATGCCCTTCCTCCTAGTCATGCAATTCCTATCTATTTCCTATAACTCTATCCTAGAAAATACAAGTCTCTATATATCCTACATACATATTAAACCATTTAATCATAATAACAATGATTTAGTTACTAATCTCTATAAGAGTAAAAAAAAATACAAAATGTGGGAAAGCTCTTTGCGTCCAACTAAATCCAATCCAAAAATCCAATATGATAAATTTAAATCAACACACTTATTACATAGAAAACATAAAATAACACAAGGAAGAAGAATAGCAAACTGATCTCATAATCAGTAATTGTTGTCACTCTTAAACAATACTCCTACATTAACAAAGTAACAACAATAATTACTCAACGATTCAACAAAATACAACACTATAGGTTGAAAATTGTATGAGAAGGGGGGCTGAATCGCGCTTTGCATCTCTTTTAATCTTTTTATGAAACTGAAATGTTAGACAATATACTATCAAGCATTGATCTTGAAGTGCAGCAGAAACATGTTAGATATTTCAAAAAGTAATTTCCTGAAGCACAACGTTACTAATAGAAATCTCAAAAGGGAAATTTCAGCAGATATTGAATGATAAAGCAGAGTAGTGAAAATAAAAGAGGTAAATGAGAAGAAGATACAACATAGATAATTTACACTGGTTGGCCAATCCTACGTACATTTGGTACTCAACTTCCGTTAAGATTCACTAAAAACTTTCTCAACCTGGGAAAGAAAAACCAATCTCTTTACAGTAGCCTTCCCAAGCTCTAACCTATGACCAGTAGACAACCTCTACTATCATAAACCAATTAGTTATTCACCAGCCTCATCAAGGTCAACTGAGTAGTCTTTGGCCAGCCTTTCCAAGCTAAAACTGTGAAAAGTGAAGCAACTTTTACTGTGACGGTGCAAGTAGTCTTTAACTAGCCTTTCCAAGCTAAAACTGAGTAGTCTTTAATCAACCTCTCTAAGCTAAACCATGACCAACAAGAACACCTTACTCTTACATTGCAAGTTTTCTTTAACTAGCTTCTCTAAACTAAAATCGAGTATTCTTTGATCAGCCTCCCCAAGCTAAACCATGACCAACAAGAACACCTTACTGTCGCTTACTTTAGTCTTTCCAAGCTATCTCACACCTATCACAACTTGATCAAGGATACAAAGGTTTTGGGTTCGGGTTTTAACTTAAACTAACCTACACTTAAGTTTTCTAAAAATATACAATGAATAATATGGGATAACCTAAATGACTTCTTTCTAACAATTCTTCTGTGGAAGAACATGTAAACTATTGAGGAATATAGAAAGAATATTTTTACAATCAAGGAAACTGATTACTAAAAGTAATGAACTTTGCAAGCTGTGAGGAGAGATTTTCATAGAGTTTCCACTTTTGTGTAATGTCAATCCTATCTTACTTTTGAGCACAACATCTCCATTTATAAAGGTTTTCCTTTATGATCGTTGCCCTCAATCCATTCTCCAAGTGACACTTGTTGATCATCTATTTGTGTCTTGGAAAAGTAGTCTAGAAGAGTAGGTTGATGGTTAGTCAGATCTGTTGCAGAAGTCGTTCTAAAGTTGAGGTTTCTGACGCCTCTTTAGAAAGTACTTTTACTTTCTGAACATGGTTTCTTAACTTTTTCTTCTAGAAGTTGGGCTGTTTGACTGAGTTGACAGATAAATGACACGCTAGTTTGAAACTGGCTTTGACTTGAAATTTGAATTTCAAAAATTCAAATTTCCTTCATTTTCCAGTAAGGTTCAGCGCTTCACAGTGAAGTGAACTTTCTGATAGGCGATATCAGTTCCTTGACAATTCTTTGCTTTTCTAGTTTTCAGTCAAAGCTTTATTGATGATGAAAGTATTGCGATCATGAAGATTGAAGGTTTTGTAACACATTGTTTTCAAAGTTTGCTTGATATCTTCATTTTGAGCATACTTTTTTTTATGCCCATAGCTACTTTCTGAATACCCGTGCCTTAGTTTCTTGTTCTCGATTTGATTTTCCTCAATCTGTAAGGCATGTATACATACTTTGCATGATATAAAATTCACTTCTATTAGGTTCAATCTCTTATTATGAGATAAATCATGTTTGTACATGTAAAGTGAAATTATTCTTGCTTCAAGTTTGTCTTATGAAATTCTAAAGAACTTGTATGCTATGTCAAGAAACTTAAGGTAGACATTAGTAGTTCTTCAAAATATTTTCTTTGAATTGGTTTTATTACCATTCAAAACATATTGCTTTAATGCTTTCTGAAAGGTTTTGGAGCTTACAAACACTATGGGCACCCATCAACAAATGGAAAAACCAAACCAAATCATAAACCTAAACTGACTAAAATGCTCACCGAAGCTCTAGATCATAATGGTGGTCTCCATTTCTTGAACGGAGCTCTGGTGATAGCGCACGATGGGAAAATGGCTGGTGGTGGTGAGGGTTAGAGAGTGACTGAGTGAAGAGAGAGGGAGAGAGTTTAACGGAGTGGGGAAGAAGAGGGCTTAGTGGTATAAACGCGGGTTACCGATGGGTAACCAATTAATGAAACAGTGTTTTTCAATGATCTCTAATTACTAACTAGTTTACCGACAAACAGTGTGATATACCAAAGGTTGTGCGACAATTTGTGAATTTTCAAAAACCTATCTGTAAAACCATTAGTAATAAATAATAATTAATAATTTTAAAAATAATTACTTGTCGGTACACCCGTTGGTAAGATAAATTAAAATTTCTTTAAACAAAATAATATAATTAACCTGTTGGTTAATTAGTTGGTAATATTTATTAAAAACAATTTAAATAATGTTATTAAGCACTTGACGTTATATCCATCGATTAATAAAAAAATAAAATTAGAACATAATATTAAATATACCTGTCAATACAACTGTCTTGAAAAGATTATCAAATATTCTTTGGTTAATTTTAACAAAATAAAAAAAAAACCTATCAGTACACCCATTGGAAACCATGTATGCTATGTGGCGCGTGTTGGCACTAGCATTTATTGACGTTGTTACCGATGGGTATGTGGTGCAGATTAATAATAACCTCATTTATTTCCTAAAATCCGACGACCTGTCAGAAATCCCATCAGTAATTTCTGACGATTTTGAACCCGTTAGTAGTTGTTGTCGGTATCCCGCTGTTTTCTGGTAGTGTTTCCAGATGGATTGGGATGGCATTTGAGACCTTCTGTTTATATTGAATGTATTAGTTTTCTTAATATTTTTCATTTTCTATTCTTATAATTATTGCAGTGATTGCTATAATTTTTATTGGAATAACTAAATTGGCGATTGTCATTTAAGGAAACCCCTTGGCCATAAATTGATAGATCTATTACTTTATGTTTGAGGGAGAACATTAGAGTTAACCTTCCGATTGTTGGTTAGGCTATAGCAATTTGCACCTTAAATCACTGTAGTTTCTAAATAAATTGAGATATTATTTATTGGTTATTTGCATTGGTCAAATTTTAGGGGTCAATTGATCATTAATAGAATTGCTAGTAATTAATTACTAATAGCCACTAATAGGTTTAATATTTGATCAATGATAATTAATTCTAATCCTAGGAATACTTTGCATTAGTGCCTTCTTCACTATTACTATTATCATTTAAATTTAATTATTTTGCTTTAACTCTCAAAACCCCTACTTTTCTAAACTAAGTGATAAATTCTCCTTGAAAGACGACCTAAGTTGTGCCCTTTTACTTCATTTTTTGGGTACAATTTAGCATAAAATAATTTTATAATTTAAGAAGGTAGGCGGCCGCCTTCGTCATGGCTCTGTTCACATTTTCATAGAGAAGGCATCAATGATAGCTTTTGGTGGGGCTCACTTGTTGTACTGGGGCATCCAGGGTCAACGAAGGAGTAGAGCATGAAGATCTTTTGCCATCGCCTTCTCATCTTGCAAGCTTCAATTAGAGAGAAAGACATATGGTAGCTTCGATTCGATCACTATGTTTTTTCCCCCTCTTTTTGTGCTTCTTTGCTAAAACTCATCGAGTCCCCTAGTCACATGGACTTCTGTGGCGCGGCGTTTTTCCTCATCGAGTTCATGGTGGTGGGCGACGTTGGCGAGCAATAGGAAGATGAGGGTGCAGTGGAGGAAGGGGTAAAGTGATGGTGGGAGTAGAGTAGTAAGATGAGAGGAGAAGGAGGAAGGGTGGTGCTTAGGAACATTATATTTTTAGTTGAGTTTAACCACATTATATTTTTAGTTTAGTTTAACACCAGCTCCAGAAATATGAACATATATCATTCGCATCCTCGACCACAAAGGCAACAACATCACATTTGTCATCTGGTAACAACACGGGAGCAGTCCCCGTATTAGAAATATCTTCATTCGCTATTTGGGGACAATTCGTTGTGGACCTAATTACAAATCTTTTGATTAGTCATTCTCTTCTTACTGCACCTGTATGTCCAAATTGATGGGGAGATGAAAGTGCTGACTCCAGTTTTTTAAGAGAACCATTGTTAGAAAATGAATCGACAGTAGAGCCACCACCCTCATGATGATTGCACACATTACTAAGTGGGATTTCAACTGCCCCCACACAAACTGAGGATGGTTGAGCACATCCGCCACCGTCTCACTCTGCCATCAATGGGATGACATAACCGAAAAAATTATCTGACACCTCCTAAATAAACTTGTAGCATAGGGACATAAGTGATGTTACATTGGCCAAACTTCCCATTCACGCACCCTAATGTCAACAAAAACATTCCAGAAAGAAATTGAAACATGTCATCAATTTTCCTTATGTGCCTTGTCTCAATGAGGACTCTTGCCACAAAGAAACATCGACCCGGTAGCGTAACCTCATCAAAGCCTACAACAACACCCCCACCTACCAGCCATGTTCCTTAACATAAAAACAAACCACAACAAAGGAGGCAGGCCAAGAAAATGTAGCCAAACAAGACAAGAGAAAGTATCCTCCTCCTTAGACCAAACTCTAGGGCTAGAACACAGATTCGGAAGCCAAGCCAAACATGTATCAAGAGCGTGGATTGTTGAATCTCTAGATGAAAAAATAGGGCACCCATCGAGGGGCTAAGTCCAGAACCTCCAAGGCCTCACAACCCTCTTTGACCAACCTTTACAAAGGAGCTGTGGCTATTACCAAACCTTTCACCTATGTTGCTTAGGTACCGGTACAGTACCTGTTTCTCTGGGTACAGATACGGGTACACACAAAATTTTCAAAAATTGGGGTATGGGCATGGGAAGATATATTACATAAATATATAAAATTATAATTAATAAAATAATTACATCATAAAACAAATGATTTTTTATGATATTCAAGTAAAAATATATAAAAAATACGAGATTTAAAGATATAAAATAGTAATTTAATTCATTTAATTATAAATTTTAATATTTTATAAAAATTAATTTACATTTATGTAACATTTACCTAGTGAAACAGTTGATTAAAAAATATCCAGAGTACCCAATTACTATTGGTACCAGATAGGTATTGGAGACAGGTATGGTAGCCATTTTAGAGTATTTATGCTTGAGACCCTTTCACCCTATCACCATGCTCTCCTTGCTTAGCGTGATGGAGATCCGTTCCATTTCGACAAGGAGCTTTACTAGAAGCCAAAGCAGCTGAAATGATATGACCATCCACCTTTGAACCATTGGTAGTACTCACTGCAGCTATAGCCTCATCCAACGAGGAGAACTGAACAAACACAAAAGGAGACGCGCCAACTCATTTCAGTCTCTAGGAAAGGAAAACCTTGACAAATTTGGGAAAGCTAGAGAAGAACCTCGACACCCATCTTTTAGAAACTTTACCATGGAGATTCCCCACATAAACCGAGAATTCAAGAGTTCCTCATTCGGAGGTGGGTCATTTGAAACTTTAGGAATCTCACGATGAACAAAACCGAGCACAGAAAGAAGGCCAAGAGGCATGAGAATCAATGCAAAAGACAAAACTTAGAGACTCAGAGGATCACATTGGCAATTGAATAGAGGTCTATGCAATGTTTTGTTGTTAAGTGTTGGATAGAAATCTTCCGTCTCCAAACAGTATCCCTTCTCTATCCCCTCAATTATTTATTAACATGTAGAGAGATAAGAATCAAAACAGATTTAAAAATTTATAACTTATCAAATAAACATATGTATCTTCTACATGTCAATAAATAATTAAGGAGATAGAAAATAAGACATCATTTGGAGACAGAGAATTTCCATCTAGTGTTGAGACCATGGATGTCTATGCATATAGTGTATAAGTTACCTTGTCAAAGAGTTTTATCAACACTTATATTAAATATTAATTCTGTTTTAATGGTAGGTTTTAAATCAAAATATCCATATGTGCCAAAGCAAAAGATAATTTCCATTCAATAGTTCGTTGCAAGTGCCTCAGTTCATGCACGGACCAAAGCAAGAGCAATTCAGTCACCTTTCAACAAGATGATACAGTATTTTATTATTGCATAATATATATTAATATGGATTTAAGCTTAATCCCTGACAGAGTAAAAAAATTATACATAGTCATCCAATCATGTAATGTTACATTAGTAAATATGTTTAACTTTCAACTTCACTATTTGAAAATTCATACAAAATGATTGGATGATAAGAGATTCTTGTATGGACACAAGTTTAACACGTCAAATTTAGATACACTCATAACAAAAGTAGGGTTTATTCAACATATACTCACTCATCTATACTCCCACTAAGTGTGTCTAAAAATAGATTCCTAGAATTGTGTCTAGACAAGAATGTTTCTTAGATGACAATATAAAACCCTTGTACACAGCATAGACATCAACATTAAACTCTATTAATATAAATACTGGTTGGAGCTCGGCCCCTACTCGGTTACAGTCTGTAGGCGAAAGAAACAGAAGCAAGAGAAAGCAACAGGCATGCTGGTGATATAGGGGCATATTGTGTAGAAAAAGGACTCATTTGTTATTGTTGCAAAAAGTTTTCTAAGGCTCTTCTTTCAATATCACTAATATCCAAAGAATCCATCAGCACTGCTAGCCTTTCACTTAGGTCGTCCACCTCCTTCTGCAGCCTCCTAATGTGATCGCAGGTTTCTTGCAATATATTCGATGCTGATTGCTGCAAGGAAACGCACAAACTTCTGGTCAGCTAAAAGTGGAGTAGGATCCGAGAACTGACAAATTTATGATTTACAAATCATTTTAGACACTTGAAATCATACGTAAATATTTTGAGATTTTTGAAGCCTTTTTAGTTGAACGCACTGAATGTTATAATTAACTTAATTATTTAATGATTGATGTTTTTTTTTTGTTGTATTTATAATTAAGGAAACTAAAATTTTTAGTTATTAACACGATTTCTCATATTTACTCATTCATGGATTTATCAGTAATATAGTTAAAATTTCTAATTGTTAATACATAATTCTCAAATAGCTTCTAAAAACCTGGTAGTAACGTAAATAATACTTTTGTTTTTTCAGTGGACAATAACGAGATATAAATAGAGAGAACCTTTCTTTCCGATGGAACGAAAAAAAAATAGAGAGAACCTAAAGGCTAACTTTGTGCATCTCATACTATTGAATTAGACCCAGATTGTAAAATCCTACACTACTTTTAAGAGTGTGGTTTTCATTTCTTAAAATATTGGTTCAAATAATAAAATTATTCACCCTTCCACTTAGAAAAGCTTCTCATGATGGATATTTAATTTTAAATTCTATAAAACAAAAAATGCACTAAACCACGCATTGTTGCCAATACCATAACCTTTGGTTAACTGGCTATAAAAGGTCATGGTATCAATTTATCAACAATAGAAGACCGTGCAGAAAGATTATGTTACAAATGTTACACAACTTGAACGTGGCCATACCCTTGAGTTGCTTCTTCTGTTCAGTTGTGGCAGGAGCACTTGCAACCTTGACACAAGATCTTTGATCTCATTCTCTGTGAACTTTGAAGTTCTTGAGCTTCTCTCTCCAGACATGACTAGAGGTTCAATTTCTCTTTGCCTAATTGCTTTCTTGTGCTCAAACTTGATATTTAATTTGGCCTTGACCTTCAGTGTTTTCTGGTGAGTTGCACGAAGCTGTTTAAATAGAGGATGAGAGGATGTGGAGTGAGAAACAGTTTGCCATCAAGTTTCTTGAAGGTACTGATTCGTTGAAATGAGACAACTCCTGGCAAACATTTATAATTTTTTGAATTGTATGAATCTGGGCCCCTTTATCACACATCACCAGTACATGGAAATGGCCCACCAGATTACTGTGCATTTTATAGCCATTAACTAACAAAAACCCTATAATACATAGGTTACCTGCATTTTACCACATCAATTTTAGGTCATATATAATATACATTATGACTTTTCAAAATATGCATTATGACACTCTGAATTTTTAAATTGTGTAAAAAACTTCTACTTTTCAAATAGTGTAAAATTTTAAGTCATAATAGGGTATCAAATTGTATAAAATAAAAAACTTAGGGGGTTAATTACATATAGTATTCATAAACAATATGTCAAATTGTATAAATTAAAAATATTAGAGAGCTAAGTGTATATAAATCTTACTTTTATTAGTTGTCAAAATTATACTGATGGATATTTTGCATAGTTTGAAAATTTTAGGATATTGAGATGTATACATTTCAAAAGATCAAGATGTAAATTATACATGATTTAAGATTTAGAAGGTGTAGAATGCATTTATCCCTAATATAAATCAGCTGCTTGACTTATTTCTTGATGCACGCATCCTGACGGATTGCCTATATATATATATATTAAACAAGATATACTTTGATTTACAAATGTAAGCAAAGCACAAAATTTTAAATTAATATTATTTTGCCTCAAGCCTGAAGGTTTGTTCATGTAGTTAGGAGAAGACTCATTGAATTACAGTGAGAAAAGTAAGATTAAAGAGTACCTAATATTTAGAGATGGAATGAAATCACTATAACAAGTATTGAAATGGGTGGAACGCGGTAGAATCTCTTAAATATATCGTCTTGAGTTTAACTTGAAATTCATATATATTATGAAAAAAATAATGGTGAAAGAGGCCTTTATTCAGGCACCAGAACATACCCTAGGAGATAATTTTCTCACCTATTGAGTGATCGGGTCTATACTGGGTTCTATTTTTTACTTTGGATGTGGAGAAGTTTTAAATCTTCAGATCAACTGTCCCTCCCAAGGTGCCTACAAGCCAGCATGGGGATTAGTCACTGTGATCAACGGTGGATACGCTTGGTTGTGAACTAAAAAAAAAAGACAAATAAAAAGTAAATATGGATTAAAAAAATTACTAAATTTAAATGTTATAAATATAATTTAGGGTAATCCAGAATAATCTATGTTCCTGATTCCACTTAACAAAAAAGAGCTTACTTATTATTGTTGTTTTGTGAGAAAATTCAGGTTTAAGATGCGTTCACCTTCCCTACGCCTATACCTTCCACTCTTTGATTGGTTGCCAAAATATTCCTTCACTAAAGTTTGGTCAGTTGGTTCACTCCTCGCTCTACCTAATGTATAATTCTTTTTTCTTATATGAAGCATAAGTTGGTTGGGCCATCAAAACCTGATATCCAATCTAAGGAGTAATTAAGAATTTTTAGAGCACACAGGATATTGACTTCAAAGAAGGATTAAAGAATACATGGCCCACGTTTGCTGCGTTAATTAATGTTGAAACAACAAAGAAACTTACCATCTTTAGCTTATAATATTCGACTAATTTTGTCCTTATTTAAATATTAAGGTCACCAGGTAGCTAGTTTTGTTGCAATCTCAATTTTTAGCATTTCTGGGAAGAAGGGGGAAAAAACTAATAGAATTGTCAGCAGATACCGAGGCAGAGAACAAACAGGGAAAAATCATTACCTACTGAAAATAAAGTTTAGCACAGTGATTATCAGCATGGGTTTTAGATATTGGTGGTTCCTCTCAATTTGCGAAGAGTTGTTCCCATCAGTTAGTTAAGGATCCAAACATGTTTAATCCAATTAAGTTCAAATCGTTCACATGTACCAGTTTAGCTAGTTCCTTTCTTTTAGTTGCGTTTAATGTTGTTGTTTCCTTTGGAGACATCCTACCCCGTTATGTGACCCAAATTTCAACGGACAAAACCATAAACACTGTAATACTGCTACATAATCTACTTTGTGCTACCAAAAGGTCCTTTTGTTCTTTGTCTCCCTTTTTCTTTTTCCTAGTTTTCTTTTTATTTTTTATTTTTCCTTTTCTGTTTTCACGTTCAGAGGTTAAAGCTTGATGTGACGAACCATGCACAACAAGATGAATGACTAAACTAGACAGACGTGTATGAAGGCGACAACCAGGAAGAGGTGCTTGCAGGTGAGTCAGGGGTGACTGTGGTGAGGAAATAGCAGAGACAAAACCAATAATTGGAGCTTTGGCATCATTTACCAAACCTCTAATTTGGCCCCTAACTTTGCGGTAGCAGCTAGTAAACTATAGGTTTTTTTTTTTTTATGTCATGAAACTACAGTTCATGAATAATTAAGATATTTGGGGTACCAACCTGGCCTTTGAAGATTGGGCAGTGAGCAAGGCTATGTCATCATGCTGAAAAATTCTTGTACAGGGGAAATTCTTATATACTTTCAAAATGATATATACTCAATCTAATAAAATATAACATTAAATTAGATAATTATATAGGTTGTTGAATAAAATTTAACTGTTGAGAGTATTACTCTAAACTTAGCGTACAAATAAGTCAATAAATCACACACACACACACACACACACACACACACACACACACACACACACATATCATCATATTTTAAATAATTGTCTAAATATTTGTCGCATGGTTTTTTTATATTTGAATTTTTTTTTTAGGCTTACTCTGCATAAGTTGTACTGCAAAACTATGTTGCTATGCTATGATGCTGACGGCCTTCAAAGTTATAATTAACACCCTTCTAACAAAAATTCAAGGGACTTCCATGTTGAGTGACCCAAACATTGTCTCACTCTTTCCGTGATTCAGTGCATAATTGACGTCAAAATTTAATAAGGTATAGGTAAACAGTTGATTTGGAAATATAAGCCGAAAAATAAAAAGAGTTGATTGGAAATATATTGCACTAAGTTCATGTATTACTGGGCTAAATCCTGTGATAAACCATGCAAATACCGTGCTGAGTAGTCTATTGTATAGGAGTATGGTTGTTATTTTATTTTATTTTTTGTGTTTTTGTAGTGAGTCTGGAAGTTTGTAGGACGAACTTAAATTTGGACAGTGATATTTCACACAAAGAAGTCAATCAAAGAAGTTTCTGCTTGCAGGGATCACATGCAGGCACTGATGAATGAATGAGTCGTGAACTAAATAGTAAACTATATCAAACTTCTAGGTCGCTCAGGACTTCCAAAATTTGTCTCTGAAGTTTAATGAATTTCCTAAAACAGAAGCTGGTTAAGTCAATCACTGGAGTTGATAAATATCGCTCCAATTAGTCACTATAAAGCACGCACACACCAATTTGTTGCTGCCTACATGTCCAACATGGATCGACTACTAACACTAAACGACATCCATAAACAACATACACTGGACGCATCCATTTTGTTTGATTAAAAAAAAAAAAAATTAACTTGGAATCATTTCAAACAGCTTAGACACAATTTGGGCAAAGGTTGGAAATGTCGATGGAAATGATGCCTCACATAATGTGCTTTTGTTTTGTTTTCATTGTTTGTTTATCTCCCACTTGGTTGAAGACCATCTTTTTAAAAAAGGGTCATTATTTTCTTTATCAAATTTGGGATGTGTAATTCTCAAAATATGATTTTTTTTTTAAGAATTTATTAGCATATAGGATTCAGAACTCAAAGTTGTCAAGTTCTAATTAAAATAATATTTTTAAAATGAATTCCGCAATATCATATTTTCATAAATTCCTCCATTATCTCGTATTTCAGTATAAAACTTATGTAAAACTCATACAAAAAAAAAAAAAAAATACCTTCAAAAAATTCCCCTGATGTTACTCATCAGACGACATATATCAAGAATGTCTTTTCTTAGGAGCTTATAAAGTAGTGAGTATTAATCGTAGTATAACATTTATGAATATTTAGGGTTTGTGTACATGTGATGTTAAGCATCCGTATCAATAATTCAATATCTACGCTTTACAGCGAGAGACTAATTATATTTGATCGATATATATTACCAACCTGAGAGAGAACTCGAAAAAGTTTCAAAATTATAGAGACAAATTTGAAAGTTAGTTGCCAATTTCAACAAGTTTAATAGTTTAATGCAAAATGCAAATCAAATAATCGAGCCTGCTACCGGCCGATTAAAGGAAAGAGGGTGAAACGAGAGGAGAAATGCATAATGCTAAACATTACAGCCTCTGTCTAGGTACAAATTCATTTTCTTTACTATTTACCACCAGTGAAGGACCATAGCCTTCATTTAGCTATATTCTTAGCCTACTTATCTAAGCAAGTAGCATGCACGATTCCTTGCGTTCTAGACCAAGTGGTCACTCGCTAATATAAACTCTATGTCACTAGGCTCTAGGCACCGTTAACCATGCACGATTTAAATTTCGTGGCATTGGGCTACAACTGCCAAATGCTCATCTACGATTCTACATATCTTTCTGGAGTCTGGATCAAATTTCTCCTCCTAATAGGTTCTAAAGCGTACAGTATCTCTCACGTGGATTGTTTTAGCTTGTGTCAGATGCGATGCTAATTGCGGATCCATACATTTTTATGATGACCACTTTTAGTCAATTTGTTGTTGCTGTTTCCTTGTGTCCACTTGCCTTCGTTAAATCAAATAAAAATGTTATTTATATTTACAGGATATGAGACATCGTATTGTGAGATACTGTACTGATTCACATATAATTTATTATTAGATGAGATATGAACCCTACTTGAATGAGGTCCATACTCCATTTAACAGTAAACGAGATGTGAGTCGATATGATATTCTATGTATTACGAGAACAAATAAGATAACTTTAAATGAAATGGGGAAACGACGTAATTCCTCTCCTCTGTAGTTTCAACATCAGTAAACAGTAAGAGAATGTGATAGAGCAAGATACAGGAATATATAGCCCATGCGATGCCCATGCTGCATGCAAATGTGACAGCGAATAGCCGCAGCGTGCACAGAAACAAGTGGGCTAATAAGCAAGCACAAGCTGATCGAGCCTTTTTTTTTTTTTTCGTTAAATTTGGGCTGTTAATTGATACTAGAGAGCAGTGTTATTTATTTATTTTTCTTTGTTGGGTATATAGATAACAGTGTTTTAAACTGAGGCTGTGAATGCTTACATCCGATGGTACCAAAGGATCTGAGAAGCGGGTTTGAATCAAGTCTTTAATCTTTTAATTAAAAACTTTTTCTGCAGACTAAGTACCCATATTAAAAGCTCATACTGATATAAGAGAATTTTATAGAATGTTAATTGAATGTTTTGAACACCATATTTTTGTCTTTAATTTACTTATTTATTTTATATTTTTCCTTTTCCTTTTCCTTTTTGTGTGCATTTAAATCTAAATTTAACTTCTAACTAACTCAACAACAAAATCAAATCAAAATTTCAACTGAGTCAATAAAAATTAGCTCAAAATCTTAACTAATTCAACCCTAACTGACTCCCAAAATCTCTCTACCATGCTCTCTATATAATAATTATCCACAGAGTAAAAAAAAGAGGATCCACAGATTCACCACTCTCCTTTGCCTTTGCTTCCATTATCACTATCACAGCTTCCTTTGAAAAAAACCAAATCACAGTCTTTCATCATCTAAATCACTCACATCACCATCTTTCATCCATTCATCTTCATCATCAAACATAAGCCATCATCATTAGTAAACCCCATTGTTATCACCATCATTAAATTCTTATCTTGGATCTTTTTTTTCCTAACACAAGAGCCACCATCTCCCTTTGATAGTCATCAAATTTCCACTAACCAATATATCATCACTACCATCAACCTTGTGCACCATCTGTCATCATTGAGTTCAATGTTGCCACTGTACCATCACTTCTTCACAACCTCATTTCTTCCTTGTTTCACATTTTAATAATTGAGTAAAGTAGATTCAATCTTCATTTTTATGTTTTAGTTTTATTTTATTTTCTTTACTTCTTTTTTGCCTTTTTGATCATGCTTCAATCTTCACTTTGTTTTAGTTTCATTTTATTTTCTTTACTTCCTTTTTTTCTTTTTCGGTCATGACCTTTTTTTTATTTTTTTAATAGGTTTTGTTTAGTCATTCTCTTAATTTTTTTTTAATTTAGGAATTAGAATATTTGTGCTAGATCTTTCTTTTAGTTCAGGCTATGTTCTTGTGTCTTTTTAAGTCTTGATATTTTAATTTTCTAGTCTTCTTTCTTTCAAAAATAAACAAAAATAAAAAAATAAATTTTTTTATCCGTACAACAGTCTACAGTCATGATAGAGAGGTGGATGCCTCCTTCATGTATTGTTGAATTGTAAGGGTTTATTGAATAGCCTAGTGTTAACTTAAATTCTATGCAAAAGTGGATTCTTTTTTTTTTTTTAACAATTTGTCAATCAAAATTCTTTCCACAAATAAAATCAATCAACACATTTTTATTTCTTAATTAAAATTCGTTAATACACACTTATTTTCTACAAGAACGACATGGCTTTGAGTTCCTCATTGCACCAGAGGATACGTTGGCGTAGCCAATAACTATTAAGCAAAATTAATTTTTCTTTAAATTTTGTTTCCTTTTTATTTAATTTAATTTAATTTAATTTTTGTACATTATTGTGAATGTTTGGGGAAAATTAAATATTATTAAGGTCATAAATTAATTTTCATAATAAACTCTAAGGTAGCCATATTTATATGGATACGTTAGGGATGAAGTTTTCACCCTTTCCTAATCATAATTAGATTTTCGGACTCAAATCTTTTCAAAAGACCAATTTTGATCAAATCAAAAGGTTTTCCATTTTTCCCATAATTAAAATTGATGGCGACTCCATTTTCAAATTTATTACTTCTAGGAATACATTTTTATTGTCATTTTATTATAACACCCCCAAGGACATTGTAACAAATGTGTGCGAGAATTTCGACAAGACAAATTATGCAGTTTGTGTTAGAATTATATCAGGGGTCAAATATATTAAATGTAGTGCATATATGCTACAAGAAAATTGTCATACAATGGCGGCAAAAAATCATAGGTAAAAGTATAAAAATCATGGGTATAGCCTCAAAAACTTATACCCACAAACGTTTACTTCCGTCATTTTTATTATGTCATTACCCATGATATTTTTTTCCGTTAGTATAACATATAGTAACAATACCCATTATTGTCAGAAAATATCTTGACTTATATCTATAGATTTTATTATGTCACTATAGGTTTTACTGACAAAACTAAAAACTATTACAAATAATCCCTAGGTAATTACCCATGGAAATAATTTTGTTACTGTATACTTTAGAGCAAATGTCTTTTTTCTATAGGTATAGGTTATAGCCACATTTTCATTGATTTTTATTTTTCTGTAGGTATAGATTATAGCCACACTTTTGTTGAATTCAACTTTTCCGTGTGTATAGTTTATAACCATACTTTTATTGATTTTATATTTTCCGTGGGTATAGGTGTAATGAATTTTTTTGTGGGTATAAAAAAATAAAATTTGGAATACAATTTATGTATTTAAATTTATATATATATATATGAATAACAACCATATTAAAAAAAAAAGACTCCAATTATATTAAAAGTAAAATAAGTCTTAAAGTAATAGATATCAATATTACAAATCTAATCATATCAATCTAAAGAAGTAAATGTGTTATGCTCTCATACAATTAATATTTTATATACAAAATATAATTTCAAAACATGATAGGCATGAATCACCAACAATTAATAAATATGAGCACACTTGCTTCTAGTTATTACCTGCAAATTATAATGAAGCATTAATAGTACTGTATGTATTTAACAAAATTAACATCAATCTTAATGAAAATTAATCAAATTAAGTAAATACTATATTTATGATCTTCATCATTGAAACTTTGAGATCTTGAATTGTTTTGATCATTTGGCTTACTTGAAGCATCTGAAACCCATAAAAAAAATCATACAAATTTTAAATATATGTGGTAGTAATAAAACAATATTTGGGAACAGGGAACCAATATCAAATACGGAACCAATAATTCTTTCAACCCTATTATTATGAATGCCATTTAAGCATATTACATATGGTCCAGGAATCAATAACTGGGATCGAAATAGCCACATACACAAGCAAAGCAAATTCAGATGTGTCTTATAGAGTTATATATTTTATGTCTTGACAGTTGGCACACCTAGAAACCTAAATTATAGGAACTAAACTATTTTAGTGTAGAAAAAAAGACTTAATAGAATTAAGAAATAGTTAATAGAATTAAGAAACAGTCCATGGAATTTGAAGATTCCCCATACGCAATTGTCATCATATAGTCATATATCATGTACTAGTTCATTTGGCAGGATAATGACAATGCAACAATGCAAATTCATTTCTTCCATTCATTAGCATGGGGATTTCAACAAATAATGGTTTGTAGAAAAAGCACAATGCTCAAGAGTGTGTACAGCTAAGGAAAGGGATTGAGGTAAGGTCCTTATTTGTCAAGGCAACAAACAACACAAAAAAATTTTATTAGGAAAAATTTTACTAGGTAGGGTCCTCATCATTTTGCCCCTATCTTTATCACATAGGAAGAAAAAGTTCCTAATATATTATATGATCTTTGGCACTAACTTGGCATCTCCCCACATCACAACACTTAGAATCAATTCCTAGTTGTTCTTAACAAAATAAAGTGTTTGTACATTTTAAACACACAAAGTTACTGGTCTTAGTATACCTATTCAACCACAAGTTGTAAGATATTTTGCACATCTTCTCTGGAAAACGACTTTGCATTAATTTTAGCACATTTGCCAACAACCCCTTACTCTGCTTAACTTCTTCAAGCAAATATGCGTCTATTGATGAGGAAGCTTTTGACTTTTTGGTTGGTGGAATCTTGCCCAAACAATGCACACATCCTTTCTTTTCATTTTCAGGTCCTTGTACTTTTGAAAGCAAGATGTGTTTACAACCTCTACCCAAAAACCTTTTAATAGATCACTTTCTAAAAGCATTGTTCTAGACATTTCTTGTAGGATTCTATGTTTCCTTTCAGCAATCCCATTTTGTTGGGGAGTTATAGGTGCAAAAAACTCATGAAGGATGCCATATTTTTCACTAAACTCTTCAAAAACATGATAGGTGCTTTGAGAATCTATTTTGGTACAAACTTTAAATCTTTCGACCACCTCATCTTTAGAAACTAGGAAGATAACCCATATCTAGAGTAATCATCCACTATGACAAGATAGTATCTCTTCCTAGCAAGACATGCAGTCTTGTGTGGTCCAAAAAGATCCAAGTGTAAAAGCTCAAGTGGTTTGGTAGTTAAAACCACATTTTTATTGTGGAAAGAAGCTTTGGTTTGCTTGCCTTTCTCATAGAAATCATAAGTTGAATCCTTGTCAAATCTGATCTTTGGCAGGCCTTTAATGAGCTCTTTCTATGAAAGTTCAGAGATAAGCTTCATATGAGCATGTCTAAGCTTCTTATGCCACAACCACTTATCATCCGTGAAGGATGCGATTCATTTTATATCTTGATCTCATAGGTCATCCAAGAATAACACATAAGTGTTATCATGCCTCTTACCAGACAAGATGACTTGTCCCAAAGTGGGATTTACTATCTTCCATGCATAAGTAGTAAATAAAATATTAAACCACTGGTCATAGAATTAGCCTATGCTCAACAAATTATGAGCCAGACCATCAATAAACAACACATCAGAAATTGGTAAGAATCATCCTTACTAACATTTCCTATACCTATGACCTTGGCCTTTCCTCCGTCGGTAAACTTCGTTGATATAGAATTCTTGGGCTGTGGGTTTCTGAACCATCTTTTGGATTCAGACATGTGTCTGGAGCAACCATTGTCCATGTACCACTTGTTGTTAGATTCCACATGCATACTCAGGCATACCTACAACAAACACAATTTTTAATTTAGATACCTAGACTTTCTTGGGTCCTCTTAGGTTAATCTTTCAAGGGGGAGGTTTCCTAACCTTTTTTATAGACTTCTTTCTTATAAAGCACTTATCAGGTGGTGTCCTTTCTTATGACAGAAGTACAAGAAACTTTGTTCTTTACTTTTTAAGGTTGAATTGCCTTTCGTTTCTCATCTATTTCCTCTTCATATCCCAACCCAATATTTTGGAAATAAGGCCTCTAACCAATAAACATTAGTTCAAGATTCCTTGAACCATTTTTTCAAGGTCAGATTTGAGAAGCTTTGAAGTTCTGTCTAGCTCAAAAATAGCTCAAAACCTTAGGCTCTAATAGAAGATTAATTAATTTTCATAATTAATCTAAGGTCAAAATAATTTATTAAAGTTGATTAGAACCTAAGAATGCTTAATTTCAACTTAAAACCTTATTTTAAATTCAAGATTTCTAGTCATGGAATCTTGAATAGTACTTTCTCTTTCCAATTCCTTAAATCATGGAATTGTGTTTTCAATTGTTTATTCATAAATGAGTTTTAAATTCTCTAATGATGTATGAGCACTCCTAAACCTTGTCATAAAACTCTTAAACCCCATTCTTAGTTACCTAAACTTATGCTTAATGATTCCTAACCTTGTACCTAAACTAATACACATCTAAACCTATCTTTAACACACAATTAGATGGACAAATCTCTCTCCCCTTTGGCTGTCCAGACCTGGCCGAACCCATACTCCCTCATTTCCATCACATGTGTGAATTTTTACACTCAAAGAACCATGCTTCCACCTCACCATAAACCATACTTTGTCATATAAACACCATGCTTTCATCCATGCTTCATATGACCACTTCTAGAAGACTTTTTCTCTCATTTTTGTGGCTCAAATTCAGCCAGCCCTCTTTGCTTTCTGGAAGGATTATTTTAATTTCAAACAAAGGGAAATTACCATACATGAAGCCATACTTTGCACCATGACTTCTATACCTCAAAACCATGCTTGAATGACATTGTGTAAGAGATATTTTTCTCTCCCCTTGCCTCCCAAAAGCTCACGGGCAAGACCTCCTTTGTGTGAGCTTTCATTGTTTCATTTTCTATAAATAGGTGCCTTAGATGAACTTGTGTTACTTTTGGTTCATTTGGTAAGTTTGAGTATTCTTAGTTTTATGAGTTTCCTTTCTTTTCCTCTCAAGTTTAAAGAGAGTTTTCCTTTTCTCTTCATCTTCATCCTCTTCATCCTTTCATCACATAATCATCTCGTTGTCTCAAACCACCACCTCATCACCTTAGATCACCTCCTAAACTCTCAAATACTTGACCTCAAACACAACCTCACTCAAAACACATCTCCTTTCCTTTCTTTCTCTCAAGGCCGAAGCTATCTTACCTCTCTAGGAGGAGTTGATCTTCTCATTTCCATCCTCAAGATCAAGCCTTTGTCTTCACATTTGGTAGGGAGTTGCTTTCATGTTTTGTTTTTACTCAAAAATATGATTTTCTCAAAGTTTCTCTTGGTTTCTTTTTAAGCTTTCTTTTGTTTCTTCTTTTCCTTTTACTTCTGCCTCAAGGCCATGTTTATGATTATGATGGCTTGATGATGAGTGTTCATAGATGATAACCTTATGTTCATCTCAAAGGAACCTCTAAAGCTTGAGTCTTGTTCTTTATCTAGTGAAGTTTTGGTTGTTCTTTCTTTTTCCTTTTCCTATACATTTCGGCCTCCATAGCTCTTCCTCAAAGGTTTTTGTTAAAAATTTTAAAGCATCTCTGTCACAACATACCCGGAGGGGGCGCCGAGACTCGGATGGCGATCGTTTGGTTTTTTTTGAAAAAAAGTTTGGGAGTCGCCAAGCTGTCACAACATACCCGGAGGGGGCGCCGAGACTCGGATGGCGATCGTTTGGTTTTTTTTGAAAAAAAGTTTGGGAGTCGCCACCAATTTTAATTTTGGAAAAAATTGGAAAACCTTTAATTTGCAAACTGGTCTTTTAAAATGAGATTTAAGGTCCGGGAGTCTGATTATGATTAGGGAAGGGTGGAAACTTAATCCCACTGCACCCCTAATACATCCGTATAAATACGGTTACCCTAGAGTTTATTATGCAAATTTATTTATAACTTTAATGTATTTATTTTTTCCCAAAAGTTAGCAAACATGTAAAATATAAAATAAACTAAAACAAAAGAAATTAAATTAAAAGAAAACAATTTAATGAAAAATTAATTTTGGTTTGATAGTTGTAAGCTACGCCGACGTACCCTCTGGTGCAATGAGGAACTCAAAACCACGTGGATTACGTAGAAAATGCTTGTGTGTTGATGGATTTTAGTTAAAAGAGGAAATAAAAGTGTGTTGACTAATTTTAATTTTGAAAATGATTTTTTGGATTGATTAAGGATTTAAAAGGGAATCCGCTTTTGCACGAGATTCAAGGCCTCACTAGGTTGCTCAGTGAATCTCTATGACTCAATAATGTATGAAGGAGGAATCCACCTCTACCATGGTTATTGACCATTGCACGGATAAAATAATATTTTTATATATATTATTTTTTTTTAACTATGCCCTTCAGAATGGTTTTTTGGTTTTTTTTTTTTTGGTTCTGGGCCTCCAAAGGGCCCATTCCTACAAAAACAAAAAAAGAACTTAAAAAAAAAAAAAAACTAACCTACCGCATCCCCACCCACCCGTACACACACACACACACACACACACACACACACACACACAGGCACATACACAAACATACACTGAGACAAAGTATACGAGAGACAACAGAGACGCGGGGAGAGGGAAGAAGGAAACCGTGCGTAGGCCGGGCTCATGCTAAGGGAGGATCGGCGGCGGGTGGATCTAGGGGTCGCACGGGTTCGTGACTGAGGGTGCTGGCAGAGGAGGTTCGCGTCAGCCACTGAAGAAGATCGGCGGCCGGCCGGGCCAGTAGTTCAGCGTCGAGGATGGAGTGGGTGCGGTCCGATTTCACTTCTTTGCGGGCGGTTCAGCGGTGGCGTCTGAGCTCTCGGTCGCGCGATCCGGTCTGCGGGCGTGTGATGTCAGACTCGCGGTGGTGAGCGATTTCGCCACTCGATCTAGTGGATCGTGCGGGAGCCGATGATAGTGGGGCCGGGGTGAGTGGGGTGGTTCTCCGTTGTGTTAGGTGGAGGGAGTCATTGCCGGTGGCTCTGGCGTGGTGGAAGGTTCGACACTCGGATAAGCGGTCGTGAGACAGCGGGGGGTGATGATGCGCAGTGAAGGCAGCAGCTCAGGGCGCCACCGGTTGCGATGGGAACTCAGGCTGGCGCGGTTTCGAGGTACTTCCACTATTGGTCCCCGGCTGATAGTTCTGCTTTCCTTCCCTTTTATTTTTGATTTTGTCTTGTTTTACTTCTGATTTGGATTTTTGGTTTGGCTGTAAATGTTGGTGATGGTTCCGAATGTGAAAGGGTATATGTGTGTATGGGGGTAAAGAAAAACTGGCGTCTGTGGCGGGATCGACTAGGCTTATGAGGGCGATGATTAATTCTGACCAACCTTCCCTCTGCCCCCCCCCCCCTTTTGCTATTTTATACCGATCTCCTTTGCTATTGACAGTTTTTCGTGTTTTGCAGGAGGACCGGTGGCATTGTCTCCCATGCCTCAGCTTTGAATGGAGAGAAGGCACACCATCCCCCATACCTCTGCAGCTGTACCTCCGCTGAGTGCTCCATCAACAAGGCCAAGAGCCCATCCCCTGTCAGTCTGATTGCCAGAGAGAGGAGATGGTTGTTGCAGTTGGGAAGAAATCGAAATATTCCCCTCCTCATCTCTTCTTTTGTCATTCCGCTTATTGGTATTTTATTTGATTTTTTTTATTTTGTATTTTTATTTTGTCTCAGTACTGACACTGTTGAGCCAGTTCCCCCCCTTTTTATATCTGCCATCCTCCACTTTCATGCTGTTGTGTATGCGTGGTAGGGAGTGGGTCAGGCAAGATAGCCACCCATTTATGCTCTTTTTTAAAGAAAATGGACTAAGATAATCGGGGCCTCTCTTTTCCTGAAGGTGGGCTGACAAAAGGAACTCAATCACGTAATTGGGCTCAAACATCTTGTATTACAAAGTTGGACCAATAATTGAAAATAAAATGAATCCGAAATTAAAAGGGATTTGGGCTGAATATTTGTATATTTCTCATTTGTCCGAACTGCACCCAGGTCTCGAACCAGTAGCACCAAATGGAATCAAACCGCCAGAGCAAAAAATCAAGACAATTTTTTTTGATGACTTTTCCTTTTGAAATTTTGATTTAAAACAAACTAACCTAAAAAATACTTTTTCATTTTTCCTTTTCAAATGAAATGAACCAAGAGACTACAAAACGACTATTTATTTTATTTTTTGAGAAGACTTTAAAAGAAACTATGAAGTATGCAAATTTTGAATTTTTGGTTTAAATGGCCAGGAGCAAAATCGGTTGTTCACAGTTGCCCCTCTTTACTTGTACCTTACTGAAAAATATAAAGCTTATGACTTTGATGTTTTGCTATAAGGGATAAGTAAAGATATGAACACAGATTTTGTCCGAATGCATGAGGTATGATGACTGAAAAATATAAAGCTTGTGACTTTGATGTTTTGCTGTAAGGGATAAGTAAAGATATGAACATAGATTTTGTCCGAATGCATGAGGTATGATGGTGATGTGGATGATGATAAGTGTATGATGTGAAGGTATGATGAAAATGATAAATGATGCCGGATAAATGCACAATGACAATGCGGAGAAAATCCGATAGATATTGCATAAAGACTTAATGCAAATGATGGATGCATGATCACAATAATGCTAGATGATTTCATGGACAGGATGAACGATGTCAGTTTTCTTTGACGAATGATGTGAAATAATCACTGGTTTCAATGAATTCCAACGAAACGCTTATTTGGTTGTATGATGACAATGTGGGATGATATCTGATGGATGTTGTGTAAAGACTTCATGCATGATTTCAATGAATGCACAAGGGAATACTGAATGCATGATGACTATGTGAGATGCTCTAATTGCATGATGCTAAATGACTAACGCACACATGATGGTGAATGTATGATCACAACGATAATGAATGATGATTTCATGTAGAGGATGCGTGATGGAAATGCTTTTAATGAATAATGCCGAATGATTTCATGATGGAAGCATATTGCCTCTGTGAAAAAGCGCATGCAAAAGTCTGAAGGAGACTGAAAGAGAGTGAGGAATTTAAAACTTATGAAAATGAAATGCATATGAAGTATCAGACATGTGGAATCAGAAGTTGGAGAAAACAGTAAATTGGAGAAAGCTGTAAATTGTGAAAGCAGTAAATTGGAGAAAGCAATAAATTGGAGAAATCAGAATTGAGAAAGCGTAAATTGTGAAAGTCAGAAATTGAGAAAGTCAGAATTGTGAAAGCTGTAAAATTGAGAAATCAGAATTGGAGAAAGTCAGAATTGTGAAAGCTGTAAAATTGGAGAAAGCTGTAAATTGTGAAAGCTGTAAATTGGAGAAAGCAGTAAATTGTGAAAGTAGTAAATTGGAGAAAGCAGTAAATTTGTGAAAGCTTATAAATTGAGAAAGCAGAACTTTGTGAAAGCCAGAATCGTGGAAAGCAAAAAATTGGAGAAAATGAATTGTGAAATAACTTTGGAGAAAGCGATAAATTGGTGAAAGCAAGAAATGTGAAAGTCAGTAAAATTGGAGAAATCAGTAAATTGAGAAAGCCGTAAATTGTGAAAGTCAGAAATTGGAGAAAGTCAGAATTGTGAAAGCTGTAAATTGGAGAAAGCAGTAAATTGTGAAAGTAGTAAATTGGAGAAAGCAGTAAATTTGTGAAAGCTATAAATTGGAGAAAGCAGTAACTTTGTGAAAGCTGTAAATCGTGAAAGCAGTAAATTGGAGAAAACTGTAAATTGTGAAAGCTGTAACTTTGGAGAAAGCAAGAATTGGTGAAAGCGATAAATGTGAAATTAAAAGGATTTGTGAGATGTAAGGAACTGAGGTCTTGACTCGTGAAGGAGTCTGAAAGTTGTGTGCAAATGCGTGACTAGTAACTCTGATGAAATGATGATAGAGAGTTTGTGTGATGATGTTATATATGATGTGAAATGAATGCTTTAGCTGATGATGAATGAATTGGTGAAACATTGATGAGTTAATGATATGATCAATTGCTGTAATGATGACATCGTGGAAATAGCTTTTCAAAACTAAAAATTGCCCCAGTTTGAGGTGTCTTTTCATCGCTCTTTCAAGAAAACTTTTGTCCTGTCTCAAAATGTGCTGTCTCTTTAGCTGAGCGGCTTTGTGAGCTTCTTCATTGTAGTTTTAAAGCACATCTTTGGCTGATCGGTGCCTCAATGTCTCTTTTACGCCGTGTGTTTCACTGCTCTCACTTTTGTTTTGACCGTCAGTCTAAATTTTTGATAAAATGATCCATCTGGTCCACCGACACCCATATTCAGGCTGTCACCTTTGAGTCATGGCTAGTTAGGTTATCTCTTCTCCTTAACAATCAATCTTAAACCCTCCGTCTGACTTATTGTTTATGAGTTCTGTTAGCAAATTAGTCCCCTATTGTATTTCAGTTTTAATATCATGATTATGCATGGTTCAAAAGAAGGAATAAGGAGACAAAGATTTTGATGGGAAAGGAAAAATAACCGAAAACAAATAGGAAGGAAAAGACAATTTTATTGGATTTCAAACTGAGAAGTATTTACAGAATCTCAACGACTGTTAAAAGATAAGGAAAGAAGGAAGACAAAACTAATAATGCTGTTCTCATGCGATCAACCCATTTCTCTGATTCACTGGTTACACCGAACTTGAATTCTATGACAGCAAGTTCAATTCTTAATCATGTGCTCAACAATATGCCGCAATCCACCAACATTCAAATTGCCCCAGTGTCAACATCCTTCCTAGCTTCTTAGCCTTTCCTCATTGCATAAGCCATACGTTTCAAGTTTTCAACCCAGTTCCTATCCCTTTAGTGCTCTAACTTTTGCCTAGGCCGCCCATCAGGGTTTTCAACCTAGCGAGCATTTTTATTTTTAAGCAAAATATTTCTTCACAGCATCCGAATTGATCGGCTTAGCAAGGACTTGGCCTTCCATATCAGTCAGGATCAAAGCTCCTCCCGAGAAAGCATCTTTGACAATGTAGGGGCCTTCATGTGTGGGTGCCCATTTGCCTCTGTTATCTTCCTGATTTGGCAGAATTTTCTTTAGAACTAGATCACCTGGCTGAAATGTTCGAGGGCTTAACGTTCTTATTGAATGCTTTAGCCATTCTTTTCTGGTACAACTGGCCATGGCAGACCGCACTTAGTCGTTTCTCTTCAAGCATGTTCAATTGCTCGTATCTCACTTTGACCCATTCAGCCTCCTCCAATTCAGTTTCTACCAAGACTCTCAACGAAGGTATCTCTACTTCTATAGGCGCGACTGCTTCCATCCCATACACCAATGAATACGGAGTTGCCCCAGTTGAGGATCTGACAGCAGTGCGATAAGCATGTAATGCATAAGGTAGCATATCACTCCAATCTTTGTATGTGACCACCATCTTCCCCAAGATCTTCTTGATGTTTTTATTTGCTGCTTCCACCGCCCCATTCATCTTTGGTCGATAAGGAGTCGAGTTGTGATGCTTGATCTTGAATTGTTCACACAGTTTTCGTACCTCTGCATTATTGAAATTAGTCGCATTGTCTGTGATGAGTCTTTCTGGTAACCCGTATCTGCAGATGATGTTGTTTTTCAGAAACTTCACCACCACCTTCCGTGTTACATTAGCATAAGAAACAGCCTCAACCCACTTGGTGAAGTAATCGATTGCTACCAGAATGAACCGGTGACCGTTAGAGGCTTTGGGGTTAATTGGCCCAATGACATCCATGCCCCACATTGAGAATGGCCATGGTGATGTAAGAGTGTGCAATGATACAGGAGGAGAATGAATTCGATCTGCATAGATTTGACATTTGTGGCATCTTCTGACAAATTCTGTGCAATCTTTTTCCATTGTGAGCCAGTAGTATCCCTGCCTGAGAATCTGTTTGATAATGTGTGTCCATTAGCATGGGTCCCACAAATACCCTCATGAACCACGATATGATGGATTTGGCTTCTGCAGCATCAACACATCTCAGCAAAACTCCATCGTGGTTTCTTTTGTACAACATTTCCCCTGACAGAAAGAATGACATGGATAGCCGTCTAAGTGTCTTCCTATCATTCTCAGTTGCTGCTAACGGATATTCCCTTTCCTTAACGAACTTCTTAATGTCGTGGAACCATGGTCTACCATCCAGCTCCTCTTCAACATTTGAACAAAGACGCTGGTTCTCTCCTATGATTACTTGTAGAGGTCGCACTTCCACTTCCAGGTCGAGCTTGGTCATTACGGCTAAGGTGGCTAAGGCATCTGCAAACTGATTCTGTTCGCGAGGTAGGTAATGGAAACTGACATCTTTGAACTCATCTTTTAAGCTCATAAGATGTTCATAGTATGACAACAACCTATGTTCTTTAACTCGTCATTCTCCATTGACCTGAAAAATGATCAAGGCCGAGTCCCCATAGACCTTCAAGTATTGCACTCCAAGGGATATCGCTGCCTTTAAGCCAGTTATGCATGCTTCGTATTCAGCCATGTTGTTGGTACAATCAAAAGCTAATTTAACAAATGACCGAACTGTTTTCCTTCAGGAGATGTTATCACTGCTCCAACTCCATTTCCTCGAATGTTGACTGCACCATCAAAGTACATTTTCCACATAATATCTTCACTTTCCCCGTCTTTACTATCTTCTTCCATGATTGCTAAGACACCCTCATCAGAAAGTTCGAGTTCTATTGGTTGATACTCTTCAAGTGGATTCTCAGCCAGGTGATCTGCAATCACACTTCCCTTTATAGACTTTCTGGTCACATACTTGATATCAAATTCTGCTAGGGTCACTTGCCATTTGGACATTCTCATGGAGATATGTGGGCTTTCAAAGATGTACTTCATGGGGTCCACCCGTGATATGAGCAGAGTTGTATAGTGGAGCATGTCTTGTCGTCACAACCTCTTCGCAAATCCATACCAAAGGCACAACAAGTCTTTTCAATAGCTAGATACCGAGATTCGCAATCATTGAACTTCTTGCTCAGGTAGTAAATGGCTTGCTCCTTCCGACCAGACTCATCATGTTGTCCTAACACTGCTCCCATAGACCCATGCAACACCGTGAGGTATAGTATCAATGGCCGCCCTGGTGTAGGTGGAACCAGGAGAGGTGGATTTGACAGGTAATTTTTGATCTTGTCAAAGGCCTCCTGACATCTGTTATCCCACTTAACTGTCTTATCTTTTCTCAGCAGTTTGAATATCGGCTCACAGGTGTAGGTCATATTGGAGATAAATCTCGCGATATAGTTCAGACGACCCAAGAAACCTCGAACTTCTTTTTCTGTCTTGGGTGTTGGCATATCTTGGATGGCTTTGATTTTGTCTGGATCCACTTCGATACCCTTCTTGTTAACAATGAACCCTAACAATTTTCCAGTGGACGCTCCAAAAGTGCATTTTGCTGGATTTAATCGAAGCTTGTAAAGTCTGAGCCTTTCAAACAGTTTCCTAAGCACGTCGACATGACTTTCCCCTTCCTGTGACTTTGCAACCATATCATCTACATATACCTCCAACTCCTTGTGAATCATGTCATGGAATAATGTCACCATGGCTCGTTGGTAGGTTGCTCCAGCATTCTTTAGTCCGAACGGCATCACTCGGTAGCAGAATACTCCCCACTGAGTAATGAATGATGTTTTCTCCTTGTCCTCTTCCGCCATCGAATCGATTGTAGCCTGAATAGCCATCCAAGAAGGAGAATCGATGACTCCTTGCTGTGCTATCCACCAAGACGCCTATATGGGGAAGAGGAAAATTGTCCTTTGGGCTTGCCTTATTCAAATCCCGATAGTCCACACACATTCTAACTTTTCCGCCTTTCTTCTAAACACAGTACTATGTTGGCTATCCATTTCGTATAGCGGAACTTCTAAAAAGCCTGCGTCCAGCTGCTTCTTGACTTCCTCTTTGATTTTAAGAGACATTTCGGACTCATCCTTCTCAACTTCGCCGCTTAGGTTCCATGCCCTCAATCGGGATTTTATGTGCCACTATCTTTGGGTCTAAACCAGGCATATCTTTGTAAGACCAGGCAAAAATGTCTCGTGAATTCTCGAATAATGCTATCATTTCTTCTCTTTCTGGATTGTCAACTATCTTCACCTCTTTCCTATCCTCGTCGGTCCCCAAATTCACAACTTCAATAATCTCATCATGAGGATTTATCCCCTTTTCCATGGAGTTCATGATTTTGGCAAATTGCAGGCATAATTCAGGATCTTCATCTTGTTCATGTTCATTCAAGTTCGTTGTAACGCAATAATCAATTAATGGGTTTTCACAATCATTTACGCAAGATAGAGATTCCGAAGGAGATGAGTCCCTGGAATTTAGACGAGACCCGAAATAAATAAAAAGGAAGAAATATATAGGAAGGAAAAAATGAAAGGACAAAAATTATGAAAAGGTAAAGAAACCATGCATAATCATTCAATTAAAGTTGAAGTACAAATAAGATAACTAAAGCGTCCATTACTCAAGATACAATAAATCATCACAAGGCACGTAATCCCAATTGTCTAATGGTTCGCAACTCGTAGATCACCGGGACGTTTCTTTGACTCCTTCGTGAGTGCTAGCGGCTCCTGCTCCTTCTATCATTACCACTGCTGCCGGTGTAGGAAATGTGTCCCACGATGTGCGGGATCTTCCGCTTGATAGGCTCAAAAGACGGCGGCTCACCCGTGACTTCATACCCAGGCCAAATTTCCCAGATTGTCCTGGAGGGAAATTGATCTTTGATTCCTTGCAACCGCCTTCCTAACCCTTTGCCTTCCTCGAAACCACTCTTGCATTATTCTAACGGCCATCGGAAGCGTGTCACCTCTTCGTTCTACCGGTTCAGCTATCTCGAGGTTTTGAAATGAGACCTCGAGCACATCCTCAGCACAGTCAATGTATGGCACTGCCACTGGTTTAGTCACCAGCAATTCTTCCTCCCCTTTACAAGAATGAGCTTTCCGCAATCTATGAATTTCACCCTCGATGAAGAGTAGAGGGATCGCCTCGCCTCATGGATCCAAGGTCTTCCCAACAAGATTGTGTACCCTGGCTCAATGTCCATCACTTGGAATTTAGTTAAGAACATGGTCGGACCAATTTCCAAATGAAGGTCGATAGTGCCCGTGATTTCCCTCAATGATCCATCAAATGCTTTGACGATTGTCTCGCTTGGTTCAATTGCGGAAGGATCAATTGGTAGTTGCTGCAGAGTGGAGTAGGGGAGCACATTGAAAGCTGATCCTCCATCAATCAAGACTTTGGCGATATTGCAACCCTGACATTTTAAAGTGATGTGGAGCGCCTTTGGGCGTCCCACTGCATGAGGAAAAATTTCATCTTCCTTGAAAATTATTGCATTCGCAGTTTTGATTACACCCACAATCCCTTCGACTCTATCCGGGGTTACATCTTTTGAGACGTATGCTTGATTCAACACTTTCTTAATCGCGCTGCGATGAGCTTCTGAAGATAAGATCAATGAATATAGTGAGATCTTTGCCGGTGTTTTCTTCAACTGATCCACCACATCATACTCACTTTGTTTCATTATTTTTAGAAATTCTTCTTCTTCATCTTTAGGGTCTTTTCCTTTACCTTCTGGTATTGCTTGAGGGTCTTTTAATAGCTTTCCGGGGGCATAACACCTACCACTCCGAGTGAATCCCCCTGTTCCCGTCACACTCGTTATGGACTCTGATGCAAGGGGTTTCGGGTATTCTTTACTATTGGGCTCTTCAATTGCTTTTGGTTGATCAGGCTTTGCATGGGTTGCAAGATGAGAAGGCAATCTGGACACTTTGAAGACAGGTACTGCCCCTTGTTTAGGGATTATCTCCCCAAATATCGCAGAACAAGGCTCTGTGGATGTTGTCATATCTCCACGGAACAGTGTGATTGCTTTCATATGAAAATGGCGTAGGTACCTTGAGAGCAAGTGCCAGTTCGGGTTTATAAACCTTAAAAACAGGAGGAGCTTGGTTGATCATATTGATACTCTGTTTGATGCCCTTCGGTATCTCAAGCAACCCTAATTTGATCATCCTTTCGACAAAGATCTTCAGCTCTGGACACTCTTCAACGTGATGCTTCCTTCCGGAACACTCACAAAATAGATCACCTTCGTCTCCCTCCACTATTCTTCTATCTTTCTTTCCTTCAGCTTCCATCTCATAACCAGCCCTTTTTAAGGCTTCTAAGATCTGTTTCATTGGGAGTTTAACATTCTTTACTCCCTGACTTGCTTGCACCTCACAGATAGAATTCACTTGTCCTCCACCGTGATTGGGGAATGGGTTGTTTCTTATGTTTGGCCTCGGCTCTTCTTCCAGTTTAATGGCGCCGCGGTCGATCAAACGCCATACTGCGCTTTTAAACCCATAACAATCTTCGACGGAATGTCCAGGGGAATTTGAATGGTAATCGCATGTCTGGTTTGGATTGTACCACCGAGGATATGGTGGCATGAAAGTCTTCCCAGGACGGGGGGTTAGCAAGTTGTCCCTGCACAAGCATTTGAACAGTTCAGCATTGCTCATATGGAAATCAGGTAGTGGCCGATTTTCTGTGGGGGACCTGCTGTTGGTGGTTAATGGTGGGGTTGTTATAAAGGGGTTGGTTGCCTGGCGAGCCGGAGGCAGTGTTTGGTGGGGCCTAGGTGCTATCGGAGTATAGGGTCGTGGATGGGAAACATGGTTGATTTGGTGTGGTTGAGGCATGTATGGTGTCAGTTTGGGTTGGAATAGTTTGAGGGGATGGGTATTGTTGGTAGGGGTAAGAGGGGTGTTGTGTATGCGGGTAAGGCGGGTAGTGGTTTTGGTAACGATTTGGTCGAGAAGTGGATTGACGAGGTGGTGGATGTAGTTGACGGCACTCTTTTCTCTTGAAATTGGAGTTCTTCTTTGATTCACTTGTTTCCCCTACTGCAAGTTCCACTTTCCCTTCCTGGATGTTGGTTTCTATCCTTTCTCCTATCTCAACCAGATCGACAAATTCCTTGACATGTGTCCCGAGCATGTTTTAGAAGAATGGGCCTTCCAAAGGTGCGAATGAAGTAAGAACACATCTCCTGCTCCAAAGATTGGTGGAATAACCCTTCCAGCTATTGCTCTCCATCTCTGAGCATATTCCTTGAAAGATTCATTTGCTTTCTTCCTCATCCCTTTCAGTTGATCTCTGGTAGGAGCGGCATTCAAATTGAATTTGTATTGGTTGGTGAAAGCTTGAGCTAGGTCTTCCCAACATCTAATTTGTGCCCGGTCCATCTGCATATACCATTCCCAAGCAGCGCCTTCCAAGCTCTCGGGGAAAAAGCTGATCAGGAAGTTCTCATCCTTTGACCACATTCCCATTTTCGTGCAATACATTCAGAATGCATGAGAGGATTGGTGCTACCATCGAACTTGATGAGCTCGGGCATCTTGAAGTCTTTGGGAATGATCACGTTAGGAGCTAGACACAGATCGTTGATGCTCATTGAGCCATACGGGCTAGGCCCACGCAGCATTCGGAGCTGCTCTTGCATGCTTTCTTGCAGTTCTTGTTTGAGCTTCAATCGTTCAGCTTCCTTCTCCACGTTGTTATACGAGGCTGCATTGTTGTCATTGTTACGGGGGCTCCCATTGTTGTCATTCCCATCTGAGTCGTATCCTGGTCCCTCCTCATTCTCCTCGTTTTGTTTGGCGGCTTTCACCGTATCGACAATGAATTTCTTGAATTCTTGACCGAATATGGACTTTATCATGTCTTTAAGCTCATCAATCTCTTGACTTAGGTTCCTTCCCTCATTATTGCCGTCTGCAGCCATACTGCTCCTTGTCTTTACCCCTTTCAGTCTTCTCCTTCTCAACTCTGGATCGAAGTTCGTACGGCTCTCTAGCCGGCACACTGATGCTAGACAAAACTTTCTTTGAAGGAGCAATGTTTGACAGCCTCTAAACTGATAGAGATTCTTTCCTCGCAAAATGGAGCATGATTTAGTTTTTCTTTTATAATTTTTCTTTCTTTTTTTTCTTTTTTTATTCACGAAGGATATCATCAGCACTTGCGACGAATGGAAATATCATCCACACATATCATTACGGGCATCCTACCCTCTAACTTAAGTGTGGTTGATAGCGATCCTGAGGAATATTTATTTCCTCATCAGATGCCATTTAATAACACTAGCAATGCAATTTTGGAGCAGAATTTTGCTTCTTGTAAGAAGATCACATCGATTCATGAACACATAGATGGAAGACTTAAACATTTCATTCCTTGAATTAAAACGTAGTTCAATACATCATAAACTACTGAGCCTAGTACATCAAGAGTTTGGTTTTCTGTTTCTTGAATTTCCTAGAATAGCCTTCACATTTCTTCATGAACTTAGTTACCCTTGTGGTAGGTCGAGAAATGGTGCTTCCTCTATCTCTTCTTTTGCTTCTTCAAAGCATTGTATGACCTCTTGACTGTGATCATTGACCTCCTTGATGATTCGGGCATGCTTCATCTTCCATTGTTCGGCTTCTTCCACATTATCCAACGCTTTACTTTTCCAAAACTTCCTGTGTTCACCGCCGTGACATAGAGGTCGTATTGGTTTGCCGACTTCCGTGCACGAGCATAATCATCCTTTGTTTGTGCTATGACTTCCAACAGATTTTGGACTTTGCCTTCCAGTTCCTTCCTTGCTTGCCGTTCCATGTTGATTATCTTCTGCAACTCCCTATTCTTCTCTTTTTCATCCATAACCTTTACCCCTAGGTCTCGCAATACTTTCTCCTTCTTGTCGAGCTCAGCTTCTAATTTTACTTTGGTCTTGTTTTGGACCTTGATTTCTCTTTCAAAGTTCTTCTTTTCGTTTAAAAGGCCATGGAGCTCTCCTTCAAGTTCTCGGAGCCTTGCGGTTACTGCGCTTCCTCTTCCTCTTGGGACTTCAAGGGAGTCTGCATATTCATCCTTCAACATCTCAATCTCTCTTGTCCTTTGCGACACCGGGTCTTGGAGAATGACTACTTGCACATCGGCTTCTTGTTTCTTTTCTTCTAGGAACCTCATTTGTGTCTTTAATACCTCAACATGAGAAATCATTTGGGACATTGCCTGAGATTGTTCTCCGTCAGCTCGCGAAGCTTCCATCAAGGTCTGACCGCTCCACTCTTGCTTTTCTCCATTTTTCATATTCTGGGGTTGGGATCGGTAGTTGCTTTCCCAACCTTTGTCTTCCTACCATTTTGATGTCTTCCCAAGCTCTCTTAATTTCCAACTCTTGCTTCTTTGTATCCTGATGCTTTTGGTAGAGGAAATTAAATCCTTGCAATTGTTCTTCTTGAGGTTTAGTTTGTGTTCAAATAAGTCGCTTTAGTACCAAAGCAGGAGAGTATGATGCGCAACCCCTCGGACCCATTAACGGAACATAAGGGAAAGCCCCACAGCTGTAGATAATGTTTTCACCATTGTACCATGGGCAAACCCATTTAAAGGTACTGGGCTCAATGGTAGAAAACTCTTGTATCCATTTATGTGCCGGTTGTTGAATTATTGGTACACGATGAAAGTGCTTCAACGGGTCTGGCAGATGTCCCATATGATTTCCAGCATGCATATGTGTCATTACCCACACGTATAGCAAGTGCGAGCAACATCGTAACCTCCCTCCTTTCTTCCGATGGCATATTTCCATAGAAAGGAAAGTGTCGGCTAGAATTGCAGGAATCGGATTTGCCTTATAAGTGCAGAATCAGAAGAAGACATCCATTGAGGCTTGATCAACAATGTCCGTGTAAAAGGGAAGAGCATCAACCCATAAATTGTCAGTGCTAAAGTTCGGTTAAACAAGTCCCATCTTTTTTGTTGGGCCAACATTTCAAGGTGAGTCTCAAGGAAACCTTTGCTTAATCCTCGAATCGATCCTCTTTCTTCTATCACCATCTGGTCCACTTGGACCCCAATTATCTTGGCAATTTTTGCCTCTGTTACATGATTCCCTTGATAGAGGTACACACCTGCCTTTTCGCGGATAGGTAATCTTATCATCCTTGTGTATTCTTCTATTGTCGGAATTATGTCAATCTTCGGCAATTCAAAGCATTGTAGAGGAGACTTCCAAAATTGTGCGAGTGCACTAAGCACGGGTTCCTCGCTGATGTACAAGAGGTCAACTAGATGTCCATATGTGTTCTGAAAATCAAGTCTAGTTTCATGCGGCATCAACCGACATAGTTCTCCTATTTTCCGTAGCTCGCTTTGGACTACGGTAACCTTGATGTTTCTCTTTGCATTGCTAGTGTTATTTTGAGTCATTTCCATTGTCTTGAGTGATGATAAGCCTTGTTCCCTGTAAAAAGAATATAAAATTAAATGACCTCAACAATATTAAATATGCATGAGTAATGGATGATGCCTGCGATGCATGAAATGATCTCTTCATTATTATGCAATATGCATGGAATTCCCATATGAAAGTTATTCATGGTACTTCTATCCTTAAAATGTATGTTATGCATGGTAATTTTTTGTACGTTATGCATGATATGTATGCATGAGTTTTTTTTTTTTTTTTAACTAAACGCCCTATGAATGATAGGCTTACAGAAACATTTTTTTTGAAAATAAAAGAAGTGAAGGATTTGTTATGGAAACATTTTTTTTATATATTTTGAGAATAAAAGAAATGAATGATATGCTTATGGAAATATTTTTATACATATATATATTTTTTGAGAATAAGAAAAGAATGCATGTGTGCATGATGAGACATGTTCAATGAGAAGAGAAAATGGATACTCCTTCGTGTCCTAAAAGGGTTAATTCTAGAGATGGAATTTCTAAGGTCCAAACCTTAATAGGGTAGTCACTAGGTTCAAATTATTAGTGCACAGTTATTGGGACGGGTCTAGACATCTAAAAGCCATGGTCCTCAGATTGCCCCTATCTATAAGATAGAGACCCAGTTCATGAAGAGACCACAAGTAGGGATGAACCCTCTCAGTATGATCAACCATGAGACCAGTGACAATCTGAGTGGTGTTCCGCCAAATGCCAAGTGAGCATGAAGCCCTTCAGTGACAATATTGGAACTCCTTCCTAATCCTCGGGTCGCACAAGCTCGGGTATAGAGCCCAAAAGTGTGTGAGGTAATGTGAATGTGCATAGTGTGTGAGGAGTATACCAACCTTGTGATCCTAAAACTACCCTTTCCTACAAAAGAAAACCAGACAATGTATATTCCAGAAGCACAATAGATTATTGAGAAACAAAACAAAGTCTTCTACCCTAAGGTTTCAAATATATACAAAAATGGAAGTCTTCTATCCTAATGTTTGAATGAAGAATATTCACAAATAAAATATACCATTATTTACAAAAAGGAAATAAAATATTTACAAAAGTAAAACAAGTGTGTGATTTGGGGAAAAATAAATATAATAAAGCCCTATTATTTGCATAATTAACTCCAATAGGCTTGACTCTCTAGCAAGTCCCCAGTGGAGTCGCCAAGCTGTCACAACGTACCCGGAGGGGGCGCGCCGAGACTCGGATGGCGATCGTTTTGGTTTTTTTTTGAAAAAAAGTTTGGGAGTCGCCAAGCTGTCACAACATACCCGGAGGGGGCGCCGAGACTCGGATGGCGATCGTTTGTTTTGAAAAAAAGTTTGGGAGTCGCCACCAATTTTAATTTTGGAAAAAATTGGAAAACCTTTAATTTGCAAACTGGTCTTTTAAAATGAGATTTAAGGTCCGGGAGTCTGATTATGATTAGGGAAGGGTGGAAACTTAATCCCACTGCACCCCTAATACATCCGTATAAATACGGTTACCCTAGAGTTTATTATGCAAATTTATTTATAACTTTAATGTATTTATTTTTTCCCAAAAGTTAGCAAACATGTAAAATATAAAATAAACTAAAACAAAAGAAATTAAATTAAAAGAAAACAATTTAATGAAAAATTAATTTTGGTTTGATAGTTGTAAGCTACGCCGACGTACCCTCTGGTGCAATGAGGAACTCAAAACCACGTCGTTCTGTAGAAAATGCTTGTGTGTTGATGGATTTTAGTTAAAAGAGGAAATAAAAGTGTGTTGACTAATTTTAATTTTGAAAATGATTTTTTGGATTGATTAAGGATTTAAAAGGGAATCCGCTTTTGCACGAGATTCAAGGCCTCACTAGGTTGCTCAGTGAATCTCTATGACTCAATAATGTATGAAGGAGGAATCCACCTCTCAGTCATGGTTATTGACCATTGCACGGATAAAATAATATTTTTATATATATTATTTTTTTTTAACTATGCCCTTCAGAATGGTTTTTTTAGTTTTTTGGTTTTTTTTTTGTGTTCTGGGCCTCCAAAGGGCCCATTCCTACAAAAACAAAAAAGAACTTAAAAAAAAAAAAAAAAAACTAACCTACCCGCATCCCCCACCCACCCGTACACACACACACACACACACACACACACACACACACACAGACGCACATACACAAACATACACGGAGACAGGCGCACAGAGAGACAACAGAGACGCGGGGAGAGGGAAGAAGGAAACCGTGGCAGCGGCTGGGCTCGCGCGAAGGGAGGATCGGCGGCGGGTTGATCTAGGGGTCGCACGGGTTCGTGACTGAGGGTGCTGGCAGAGGAGGTTCGCGTCAGCCACTGAAGAAGATCGGCTACCGGGCTGTCGAGCAACCGGTTCAAGGTCGAGGATGGAGTGGGTGCGGTCCGATTTCGCGGGCTTGCTGGCAGCGGTTCGCGGTGGCGCTGATCTGAGCTCTCAGTGCGCGATCTGGTCTGCGGGTCGTGATGTCAGACTCGCGGCCGGGTGGCGATTTCTTTGCACTCGATCTAGTGGATCGTGCAGGAGCCGCTGATGAGTGGGCCGGTGGCTGAGTGGGGTGGTTCTCCGTTGTGTTGGCTGGAGGGAGCTGCTGTCGGTGGCTCTGGCGTGGCTGGAAGGTTCGACACTCAGATGGCAGATTCGTAGACAGCAGCAGGGGGTGATGATGCGCAGTGAAGGCAGCAGCTCTGGGCGCCACGGTTGCGATGAGGAACTCAGCAAGCGCGGTTTCGAGGTACTTCCACTATTGGTCCCCGGCTGATAGTTCTGCTTTCCTTCCCTTTTATTTTTGATTTTGTCTTGTTTTACTTCTGATTTGGATTTTTGGTTTGGCTGTAAATGTTGGTGATGGTTTCGAATGTGAAAGGGTATATGTGTGTATGGGGGTAAAGAAAAACTGAGCGTCTGTGGGCAGGATCAGCAGCTAGGCTTATGAGGGCGATGATTAATTCTGACCAACCTCCCCTCTGCCCCCCCCTTTTGCTATTTTATACCGATCTCCTTTGCTATTGTGTGATTTTTCGTGTTTTGCAGGAGGACCGGTGGCATTGTCTCCCATGCCTCAGCTTTGAATGGAGAGAAGGCACACCATCCCCCATACCTCTGCAGCTGTACCTCCGCTGAGTGCTCCATCAACAAGGCCAAGAGCCCATCCCCTGTCAGTCTGATTGCCAGAGAGAGGAGATGGTTGTTGCAGTTGGGAAGAAATCGAAATATTCCCCTCCTCATCTCTTCTTTTGTCATTCCGCTTATTGGTATTTTATTTGATTTTTTTATTTTGTATTTTTATTTTGTCTCAGTACTGACACTGTTGAGCCAGTTCCCCCCCTTTTTATATCTGCCATCCTCCACTTTCATGCTGTTGTGTATGCGTGGTAGGGAGTGGGTCAGGCAAGATAGCCACCCATTTATGCTCTTTTTTAAAGAAAATGGACTAAGATAATCGGGGCCTCTCTTTTCCTGAAGGTGGGCTGACAAAAGGAACTCAATCACGTAATTGGGCTCAAACATCTTGTATTACAAAGTTGGACCAATAATTGAAAATAAAATGAATCCGAAATTAAAAGGGATTTGGGCTGAATATTTGTATATTTCTCATTTGTCCGAACTGCACCCAGGTCTCGAACCAGTAGCACCAAATGGAATCAAACCGCCAGAGCAAAAAATCAAGACAATTTTTTGATGACTTTTCCTTTTGAAATTTTGATTTAAAACAAACTAACCTAAAAAATACTTTTTCATTTTTCCTTTTCAAATGAAATGAACCAAGAGACTACAAAACGACTATTTATTTTATTTTTTGAGAAGACTTTAAAAGAAACTATGAAGTATGCAAATTTTGAATTTTTGGTTTAAATGACCGGGCAAAATCGGTTGTTCACAGTCTCTATTCCTATTTTGTTTCATGAAAGAATGTTGTTTTGGTTCTTACTCTCTTAAAGTTTTACTTTCCTTTAAATGCTTGTTTCTTTGAGCTTGATGATGATGTTCAATAACCATATAGTTCCTTTGAGAACTTGGTTCGAAGAATTCTAAAGCTCTCTTTGTGATGAGATAAGTGTTGGGTTGAGGTTTGTAGTTATCTTTAAAAGTCTTATGTGAGCTCTAAGTTAAGATAAAAGACTTTGCATCCATGATTACTTTTGTGTCATCACTAAATGCTCAAGATTAAAGAATGAACTTGCATATCCATTTTTATGTTTATGCTTTCACTAAATCTCTAAGATAATAATGAGTTGCATAGCATATTTATTTTATGTTCTCACCTCTAAAAAAAAACTAAAGTAAAGTGCATTGCATATTTACTTTTATGTTACAACTTAAGAGATTTAGAGCTCATAGACTTACCCTTTATTATCTCAAACAAAGGCTTGAAAATATGTTTTTCCCTAGTTGTGATTTTGGCCTTAAGAGGTTTCCTTGGTTACAAGTTTCAAAATCCATGTTTCATAGTTTTCTAAGCTTATGTGAGTTCGAGGAATATCTAGGACAAAGTTTTATAAATTTAGGACCTCTTAAGTTTGATTTAATTTAGCCCCTGCCCTTACCAATATCTAGGACATGCATTGTAAGTTGGTGTGGCATGTTATGATGAATTATATGAATTGTTGAGATGTTATGTTTATCATGTTTATGAGAATTGAATGAGAGAGAATATGTACCCCTTCTTTTTCCCTCTTAAAAATCTAGTGAAAACTAGTTAGGTTTGAGCTCATTTAGGCAATATGGGTGTCTATGGTTGGATTTGGGTGTATTTGGTTGGACTTGATAATGAGAATAATTTGGTGATGAGTATAAATGTAATTGAGCTCATTCTTAGGCGATAGGGTATGTTTGGTTGAATTTAGTGATGAGTATAAATATCGCCGGGCACTAGTGTTTATGGTTGGATTTGGTGATGAGAAAAGAAGGTGGTCTTTGAGAGAAAGAACCCAAGAGTTCGGACGTGAGAAAAGAGATGTGATGTCTCTTTTCAAGTCAAATAGTCATGAGTAAAGAAAGAACTAATCCTAAGTTACCCATTCTTTGCCCTCTTAGAAATCTAGTGATGACTAGTTAGGTTTGAGCTCATTTGGTTAAGCTCAATCCTAGGCGATAGGGTGTATTTGGTTAGTTTTGGTGATGCATATAAATATCGCCGGGCACTAGTGTTTATGGTTGGATTTGGTGATGAGAAAAGAAGGTGGTTCTTGAGGAGAACAACTTAAAAGTTCAAGTATGAGAATAGAATAGAGGAAAGTTCTGTACTGCTTATGCCACTTATCTGTTACTTGATATCATGCTCTTATTGAATTCTTTGCATAATGTATTGCCATGCATTCATCCGATATCTGCAGAATTCATATCATTAAGATCCATACTAAAAGACACCCACTTCGGATAAATAGATTTGAGAAGTTTAAAAGTTAAACCTTATGCATGACCACCTTTTTATAATTAAAACCAAACTGGCTGGGGACGATGATGATGACCCGTGTGTTAGAGTCGGGAATCCCTACTGAGAATCTTGAATAAGTTTCTCATCCCTCTCTCTCTTTTCTTCCGTGTCGTCTCCAGACGAAGATGATAGTGTATCTCGTGACCTCTACTAAGGCATGGGCGTAGGGCATGCACTACGAGTTGGATCAGTAGGATGGAAGGAAAGTGAGGAGATGCCGCTTTAGATTTATATACCTATAGATATGCATTTCTTTTGATGTGACAATAGGACTATGATAGTCGTAAATTATATATCTATGATAATATGTTTATGTTGTGATGTAATGAACAATATTTGTGTTTTGTGACCATGAATGATATGATATCCCTTTTCTGTATGTTAGTCTTCGTTACGTCATACGTGGCTCTCACTTTGATTTTATGTTTCAAAAAAAAAATTTACCCGTATTTCCGCTAAGTATTTTCATAAAAGAATGAGACTAAGAAGTAATAACCTAATGATTAACCTAATATGTTCTAGAGCATTGGGTTAAAAATTAGGGTGTTACACTTTGCTTTCTCCTTTTAATTCTTTATTTTCAAGCCTTAGACTCTCAGCTTCTACCTTGGCCATTTCAAGTACTGAAAGAACATTTTAATGTTTCTTTTTTCAGGTTAAAACAGTGAAAGAAAAGAGTTTGAGAATTTGCAATCAATTATTCATATAGAGATACTAATTCATCATAGTTTTTTACCTCAGGTTCACCTTCTGAAGTATAGCCAGGCATGAAGTATAGGTTGGCAACGCCTTCTAGCTTTTCCTAGCCTTCTGATCCTTCTTTTTCTTCTTCTGAGTCACTCTAGATAGCCAGCATGTCTTTCTTCTTGGAGGTAAACTTCTTCTATGGATGTTTGAGCTTAGGACATTCAAGTTTAAAGTGTCCCTTATTTCCATAGTTGTAGCAAGTAACACTTTTCAGCTTTACTTTGCCCTTTTTGTCCTTTTTGAGGTTGATGCCTCTTTTTCTCTTTGCCTTGCCTCTCCAAGCTTTGGACATCTTCCTCACCAACATGGAGATTTCGTCTCCATCTTCTTCTTTTGACTCATCATCTAAATCTTCCTTTTCATCAGTGGATTCAACAACTTTCATTGCCTTGGCTTTACTATCCTTTTGATGAGATGACTTCAAGGCCATGGACTTGCCTTTTCTAATGGATTCTGTAGCATCCTAATTTTCCCGTTATACTAATGAGTGGTTAGAAATGTTTACATGATAACAACCCTTTTCTGAGAAAAAAGGGGCAAAATGGTAATTCTATCACTAAATGGCAAATGGTAATTTTACCACTGAAAGTGTGAATTATAAGGATATAACATCCCCTATTATTCCCCTTATGTTAAATATTCATTTAAATGAATGGTTAGAGGTATTTGCGCGAAAATTATCTTTTTCTGAGAAAAATAGTGAAATGGTAATTTTGCCATTGAAAGGTAAAACGAAAAAATTATAAATAAATAAATAAATACATCAAGATAAAGTGAAATAAGATATTTCTTGTGAAAAATGTTTAACCACATCAATTGGATAATTTTATAATGTTTATTTTGTGTCAAGTGGGCATTTTTCACAAAAAGGGGCTAAAAGGGGCATTTATGTCTTTTCACACTCACAAACCGGGCCAGTCTCTTTTGGTAAAAAATCAAACACATACCAGATAAAGCTATTCCATGGCTGGCCAAAGTATGGTAAAAGGAGGGGATAAGGCGGTTGATTTCAATGCTTGGAAAAATGGTGTTGCGCGATTCCAAGGCGTAGCAATTATCAAGCTTTGACTTTCCCTCTATTTAAGCAAGTCATTCTCTGCCTCTTTTCCCCACTTCTGGCTGTAGATTTCTCCCGTTCCCTACACTCTCACTCTTTTTTCTTTTTCATTGAAAATACATTCTCACGGAAAGCTCCCAAGTGGTAGTCTACGAAGAGTTGCAAGAAGCTCCTTATTCGATCCGACGACTGCAACTTGTTCATCCTTTTTAGTCTTCAATCAAGGTAGGGAATTTATGTTTATTAATTTTATTTGTGGTTGATCATGAATTTTTCTAGTCTTTTCGTGGCTACAAATGACTCATTGGTCCCGAAATTGAGTTAAGAATGCCATAGCCCTCTCCATGGCTATAGACGTCTTTCCAAGTAAATCTGATGAATGAATAAACCCTCCTCTCTCCAAGGGTGTGATTAAATGAGAATACCAAAGAGATATATGAGGTCTCTCAAAATGGGTTCATATCACTTTTAAGTAATTGAGGGGGTGTTTGTTCGGAGGAGACACTCAAAAGTGTTCTAATTTGCGTTCTTATGAAAACTTGATTCCAAAGCATTTCTTTTAATATATATATATATATACATAAATGTTGTGTAAATTCTGTTTCTAAAGGAGAAAAACATGAAAGAAATCTAATTTAAATAAAGTCATAAAACTTATACGTCAATCTCTAATTTTCAAAATAATTAATCAATCTGGACAGTCTTCGATAAAAATATCATTTCTCAGTCTACAAACCTCCGATTAAGACCATTCCAATTTTGTATGAAAGATAAGACATAGAGACATATCTTGTTTTTATTTTGTAATATTTGGATTCCTAGAAAATTCGTGAAAAATATTAGAAGAGACCCGATCTTATGCTGTTTGAGATCTGGGCAGCATGGAGTGAAAACTCTAAAATTCAAGTTATACAACTTAGATTTGAGTGAAACAAATTTTAAATGAAAGCTAACACATAGGACTAGTATTATAGAAATTTTAATAGACAAAAACCTTCTATTTTTGTATCAGTAATTCTTGTAAGTTGCTTCACCCTTAGTTGGGCATCTAACCAAATAGCTTCTATTTATAAATTTTTATAAAATTTTGCAGTTATCGGATTTGACTCATTTTTTGTTTGTTGGAAAGCCTAATAAATCAAAGTCATTATCATAAAATATTAGCTTAAACTTCCAAGTATAAAATCATAGTAGAATTTCTTATAATAAATGTCAAATCTGTGAAGAACTGAAAAAGTTAAAAAATGCTTAATTTTTAAGAATAATGTGCTAAAATATTTTAACAAAGATCCTATGCTTTAAGGATTAAAAAAAAGGGTCAGAACACAATATTATCACAGTAAATAATTAGGGGAATATTATATGCACAATAATAAGAATGATAAACAAGTCTTATGACTCTATCATACAAATTCATAAAATAACTCACCCTTGAATGGAAATCCAAGGCTGTTAGGAGATGTTATTAGTGATAGAATTGTTATTCTTTGATATTGTATATTGTTTAAGTTATTATCGATATGTCATGCTATGTGTAATCATATTGCTATCTTAAGATGCAAATTTACGCATGCAATGATTTTTCTTAACATTACTTGCATTAAGAAGGTAAAGAAAAGAAATAAATAGTGTCATATTTTTACCCCTCACCCCAGGACGGTGACGACCATTAGTTTGAGCTCAATGCCATAAGTTTAAGGTGGGAGGCCTGCTGCGGGTTTCTAAATTAAGATCGGCGGTTGCTGCCAAAAATCACAGATGATACTAAGTAATCAAGAAATAAGATCGGAGGTTGATGCCAAAGATCAAAGTCAAGACATGTTATATTGTGTGATCACCAATTAAATAACTCATGATGCATGCATACACAAATCATGGCATGCTAGTTGAAGACAAAGCTTATCAATAGAAGATATACTTTACCTTATGAATAAAATGTGCATAAATCATGGCATGCTAGTTGAAGAAGAGCTTATCAAATAGAAGATACACCTTAACTTATGAATGAAAGGTGTACACATATCATGGCATGTCCATAGAAGAAGCATGTAAAAAAGGGATCCACCTCGGCTAATGAAAGACTTTGGAATAATTTAAAGATGACTATATACATGCACTCACCTCTTTTAGCAAATAAACTCGAGGTGGCTACAGGTGAAGACGATAACACCCATGCATTTTCCTATTGAGAAATATTATATTTCTCATTCCTTCTTTATTTCCATATCACCTTTAGATCGAGAACAGGACGAGGGAGCAGTTAGAGGCTTGAAGCCATAGATATAACCCATGGATGAAACTATGTTTTGGAATGTTATACTTTATGTCGAAGATGAATCTATTTATCCTGCTTATATGAATTGTCATGTTTAAGGACAATTATGGTAATATTCTTCCCATCCTAATTTATATTGATGTTATGATAAATCAGTTTTTTAGTTATGATATTTGAGGTATTAATATTTTTATAGCACATGGGACGTGCTATGTATTGTCTCTACATTTTATCACTATATTAACAATATAGCACATAACATACTATTTCCCCTATCAATCGAATCCCGCAAGGCTCGCATTTTTGTAAGTTCTTTATACAGGTCTACATATACGATTAATTCTTAGTAAATTAATTTAAAAGTTTTGAATCTTCTGCAAAGCTGAAAGGTAACAAACTAATAGAATCCAAATACAAACTTAAGCGTGCATTGGAGCTCCTAGGGTGTTACAGATTCACCATGCATCTTAGAGAGCATTACCTCATGGGTTTTAAGAGAACCAATGAGTGCATCTAGACCAAGAGTTTGAAAATTTTTAGCTTTAGAAATGGCTGTGACCTTAGGCAACCATTTGGCAGGGAGGCTTTTCAAAATTTCTCTCACCATTTCAGAGTTAGAATGCCATTTGCCTAAAATTTCTCTCAAAATTTCATCAATACTCTCATGATATGTCATTTTAAACATGTCGTATTAATGAACCAGCATACTGATTTTAGTTTCTTTAACTTGATCGATGCCTTCGTGCAACATGTGCAGTTTGTCCCATATCTCCTTTGCCGTGTCATAAGTAACGATCTTGTCATGTTCAGCCTTGCTTAGTGTACACGTGGGTTGATACTTAGCGTTAGAGTTTAACTAGACTCTGGCTTTGTGTTGTTTTGTCCACCTGCTTCTTAAGACTTCTCTTGATATTGAGGGTATATCCTCAGTTCTAGGAACACCTTCCATCGGAACATATTCACTTTCTTGTATTATTTCCCATAAGTCAAGACTTATGTATTTTATGGACAACTCCAAGCGATCTCTCCAATAGCCATAATCCCCAACATCAATGAATGGTGGTCTGTTGATGGAGTGTCCTTCTACTCTATGAATATTTTGTTCCATTTGTCCCTTGGATCTTTGTCCTCTACAATCATTAGAATGCTCAACCCCTTAAGGCCAAGCTCTGATGCCACTTGTAAATAGGAAAGCACACAAAAATGCGGTTGAATCGTGCTTTGCTTTTTCTTTCCTTCTTAGCTTCTAAAAACTTAAACAAGATACTATCAAGCATCAAGCTTAAAGTGTAGTGGAAACAGAGTTAGGTACTTCAGAAAGTAACTTTCTAAACTACTATGTAAGTAGCAGAAGCCTAAGTAAAATAGATTTTTAGCAAATATAAAATAATAAGAAGCACATAGCATTAAACATAAAAGATTTAAGGAAGAAGAAACTACTGCACAAATATTTTTATATTGGTTCAACCAATCTACCTACATTAAGTTCTCAACCACCATTGAGCTCGACTAAAACTTTTTTTAACCCGAGAAAGAAATCGGAGAGTCTTTGCAGCAATCTTCCCAAGCTCTTACCTGTGACCAGTAAAAGCCTCTACTGTCACAAACCAAGTAGTCTTTCACTAGATTCTCCAAACTGAACTAGTGAACAATAAGTATACTTTGCGGTCACAACTTAAGTAGTCTTTAACTAGCCTCTCCAAGCTAAATCGTGACCAGTAGCAACATCTATTGTCACGTTGTAAATAGTCTTTGACTAGCTTATCCAAACTAACTCACACTGATCACTACGAATCAAGGATACAAAAGTTTGTGTTTGGGTTTGCAACTCAAACTAACCTATACTCAAGTTTCCATAAAATACACAATAACAGACTTGGGAAAAACTTGAATGACTTCTTTCTAATGATTCTTCCTAGGAATAACCTATGATCTATTAAGATCTTAGAAAGAAGAGTTTTATAGACAAGGAAACTGATTACAAAATGTAATGAACTTTACAAGAAGATAAGGAGAACTTTTCTCAGAGTTTCAACACTTGTGCAATATCAAAAACTTATCTTTTGAATGCACAATATCTTTATTTATAGATGGTCTTCATTTATGTCCATTGCCCTTGATCAGCTGTCTAAGTGACACGTGTTGATCATCTATTTGTGTCTTGGAAATGGTCTAGAAGAGTAGCTCATCTTTTGTCAGAGCTGTTGCTAAAGCCATTGTGAAATGGAGGTTTCTGAGATCACCTTCAAAAACTACTTTTTACTTTCTGAACTCTTCCTTTTAGAAGTTGGGATAATTGACCAAGTTAGCAGAAGAAAGGACACACCAGTTATTTGAATTTCCAATTTTGCTTTTTTTTTTCCCTATAAAGTGCACCATTTCACTATGAAGTTAACTTTCTAAAGTATGATATGTCATAACCCAATCTTAGGCCATGACCAGCGCACAGGCTAGATAAACTCGCCTACCCCGGCAAGCCTAAAGATATGATCTCACTAAAATAAAGTTTAAACTTAACTACTTTGGTTATTGAAAATTTGGTAGCACCTTTCCTAAAAACTGAATAACCCATATATCAAGTTTAACCTGTTACACAATGCAATGACATAATCCAATTTTAACAACCAGTACATTCCAGTATTTCTAGTTATCGACATAATAAGGAACAATTATACAAAAGCTCATGCTTAAACTCTTGTTCTTACATATAATTCAAAATATTCAACCTAGGTTCTATAGTTGCAAAATATTGGAGTCAACAACCAAAAAGCCTCAATTGACAATAGAGGCCTACCAAAAAGAATATCTTAGGCAAACAAAAATCCCAGGAACCTGCTACTTATAGCTACCTGAAAATCTAGAGGAAAATTGAGGGGTGAGTCAACCAGACCTAGTGAGGACTATACACAAAGTGGACAAGAAGGAGAAACCAATCAACACACAAGCATTTAAAAAAAAAAAAAAGAAACGGAGTAACCTGTAAATCATGCAAATTTCAAAAACCCATTAATAAAAATAATAGTTCATAATTTCCATATTTCTTCTATAGTTTTAAAAGAAGTACCCATCGAAATTTCATTGCTAGGTATAATATAAAAAATATTTACTAAATATACTTTCTCACTATTTACACCAATTCCTCATTCTCACATAAAATAATCAACTTCAACATCAAATACTCAATTACTTATAAAGGTTACATAAGAAGCATAAATTTTATTTGGGGAGTAAGCTCAACCCGCCAATCACAAGGTTTATTATTTCTCAAATAAAGTTCTTTTAAATTTTATCTCATTGAAAGAAACTATGTGCAAGTAGGCTGTTACATCTCTTCGCTAAGGCAAGTGGTAATGCCATTATATATCTTCACTATGACGAGCGGTATTGCCATTATATTTCTTTGCTATGGCAAGCAGTATTTCCATTATATCTCTTTGCTATGGCAAGTGGTATTGTCATTATTTCTCTCGCTATGGCTAGCAGTATTGCCATTATTTCTTTTCGTTATGGCTAGCGGTAATTCCATCTTAGAACCCATCATAGTTTTCTTAAATAAATTTTTATCAAATAAAATTTACAAATCTAAAATTCAATCTTCATATTAATCTAACTTTGCAAGCATCAAATATCATTAAATTTTCCAATGCATATTGGAACAACTCACAACAAAATCATGGCATTATAAAATCAACAAAGAGAGTTAGCAATAATTTTAACCAAATCATCAAGTCATATCAATAACCATCATATTTAAGAAAATCAACTAATCGAACTAACAAAATAATCCAAGTAGCACAGAATGAAATTTTTATAAAATCTAATAAATTAGTTTCTCCCATAAAAATAATTTAAAACATCACCACTATGTAAATAACCACTCACAGTACAAAAGGATCAAATGGGCCTTTCCCTGACAGCTCCGAAGGGAGTAACTCGCTCTGAGTCAACAGAATCTAGCAAACATAAGCATTTTGACAAGTTTAAATAATTTATTTTTAAAAAATTTATAAATTAGAGAGCCCATTGAACAAAACCCCCCAATTTATGTAACATAGGATTCCTAAGGATTAAAGAAAAATCAAGTCTTGACACTAACCAATACAGCCTATTAATATTAGAGCTTCTAACTCACTAGATTTATACTTAAAATATCAAACATATATCCATCCACCATTTTTTAGATCTCATTAGATTTAGGATATACCCTAGAATAACCAAAAAGAATATGAGAGTGAGATTGGAGACTTACCTTAAATTTTGGAAGCTAGAGGGTATCAAATTTTGATGACAAAAATTAACAACTATGTGATTTATTGGTTGAAAGTGGAAGACGAAGAATGAATAAGAAGAAGAAGAAGAAGAAAAAGAAAAACAAGAACAAAACTGAAGCAGAGAGGGAGAGATATGTGATAGTTTGAGGGGAAGAGGGTGGTTCGGTGGTCTTAATCCACCTCCCTTTCTTTTATTTATTTATTTATTTTTTGCCTTTTTAACCTATCCAAAATACTAAACTAACCCTACTTATGTTTGTTTTGCCTTATCCCCCATAAAAAGAACACAGTCTGATAATATCTCTCCCTCAAAAGAAATTCATCCTTGAATTTCAATCTAATTACTAAACTTATGCTTCAAAAAGATGTGGATATTTTTCTTACATAATGGCATCAAGTTCCCATGTGGTTTCTTCACCAGATTGTCCCCACCAAAGTACCTTCATGGACGTAACATCCTTAGATCATAGACGCTTTACTCGCTTTTCTTGAAGCTCAGCTAATTGATGTTGTATGATGTGAGAAGGGTCATGGACATGTTTTCGAAGAATCAATACATGAAAAACTGTATGAACTCCTAAAAGGTCTAGTGGAAGAGCCAGGCGATAAGCAACTTGCCCCACTTTTTCCAATACCTCAAAAGGTCCAATGAACCTTGGGCTTAACTTCCATCTCTTTCCAAATCTCAACAAGCCATTCGTGGGAGAAAATCATAAGAACATGTGTTCTCCTACACCAAACTATAAAAGTCGACGTCTTCGATCTGCATAAGATTTTTGCCTACTCTGAGTTGTTACCAAGCTTTCTCAAATTAACTAAACCTTTTCAATAGCTTCTTGAATTAAATTTGGACTGACAAGTTTGGATTCCCCAACCTCATATAAACCAATTAGCGATCTACAATGTCCTCTATATGAAGCCAACAATGGAGCCATTTGGATACTAGATTGATAACTATTATTGTATGAAAACTCTATCAATCGGTTAGTCCTAACTACCTTTGAAATCTAAGTCAAAAGCATAGAGCATATCCTCTAAGATTTGTATTGTTCTCTCAGATTGACCATCCGTCTGAGGGTGAAAAGGAGTGCTCAGGTCCAATCTAGTTCCTAATGCCATCTGAAAGGATTTCCAAAAGTGAGCAGTGAATTGAGACCCTTGATAAGATATAATAGATATTAGCACTCCATGCAAAGATACAATCTTTTCCAAATAAAGCTTAGCATATTGAACTACTATGTAGGCAGTCTTCATAGGCAAAAAGTGTGCAAACTTTGTCAATTAATCTACAATCATCCAAGCTAAATCATAACCATTCACAATTTTAGGCAATCTTGTCACAAAATCCATTGTAACTCCCTCCTACTTCAGTTAAGTATTTTAATCTGTTGGAGCAATCTTTCAGGCTTTTGATGTTAAGCCTTCACTTGCTAACATACTAAACATTTAGAAACAAACTTAGCTACTTGCTTTTTCACTCCTTCCTACCAATAGAACTCTTTCAAGTCTTGATACATCTTTATAGAACTTGGATGAATAGTATAAGAAGAATGATGTGTTTCCACTAATATCTTCTATTTCAAACTAGACACATTAGGAACACATAAGTGTTTGCCAAGACGCAAAACACCCTTATAATCAACCATAAACTTTGAACCTTTGGCTACTTGAACCTCTTCCACAAACTTCTTCAAAAAGGGATCTTCTCCTTGATTACCCTTAATATCGTCCAACAAGTTAGAATGGACTTGAACATGAGCTGACAGGGACTGTGCACCCATGACTTCAAACCGTACTCCTCTATCAACAAGTTCTTAGAATTCTCTCTCCATTTGTCTTCTAACCTCAACTGTATGTGCAAGACTTCCCATAGACTTTCTACTCAAGACATCAGCCACCATATTTGCCTTTCTTAGATGGTACATAATTGTGCAATCATAGTATTTTAAGAGCTCCATCCACCTCCTTTGCCTTAAATTCAAGTCTTTCTACTAGAAGATATACTTAAGAATTTTATGATAAGTGTAAATTTCACATGTCACACCATATAAAAAATGCCTCCAAATCTTGAGAGCAAATACCACCACCACCATTTCTAAATCATGTATTGGGATAATTTTACTCATGCTTCTTAAGCTGTCAAGATGCATAAGCAAACACTTTCCTATGTTGTATTAACACACAACCAAGACCAACTCTAGATACATCACAGTAAATTATATAAACACCACCTAAAGTAGGCAATGCTAGCATCGATGCAGATGTCAGACAACTCTTCAACTGTTGAAAACTTTGCTCACATTAATCACTCTATTGGAATTTAACTTGCTTCTGTGTTAGCTTTGTCAAAGGTGCTGCTAGCTTAGAGAAATCCTTAACAAACCTACGATAATATCCTGAAAATCCAAGGAAATTGTGAATCTCTGTCATAGAAGTAGGTTTTGGCCAATTCTGCACTGCTTCCACTTTCTTGGAATCAACACTTATCCCCTCTTTAGACACACATGACCTAAGAAAGTCACGTTATCCAACCAAAATTCACATTTAGAGAATTTAGCATACATCTTATGTTCTCTTAATGTTTCAAGGCCAACTTCAAGTGTTGTTCATGCTCTTTCTTACCCTTGGAATACACTAAGATGTCATCAATGAAGACTATAACAAATCAATCTAAGAACAACTTGAAAACTCAATTCATCAAATCCATAAAGGCTGTTGGTGCATTGGTCAGCCCAAAAAACATAACCAAGAATTTATAATATCCATAATGAGTACCAAAACTAGTCTTATGAATGTCTTCACCTCTTATCTTCAATTGGTGATATCCAGATCACAGGTCAATCTTTGAGAAATATTGGGATCCTTGAAGCTGATCAAATAAATCATCGATATGAGGAAAAGGATATTGTTTTCTTCATCGTCATTTTGTTTAACTGCCGATAGTCAATACACAAATGGAGCGAACTATCCTTTTTCTTGATAAACGACACCAATGCACCCTAAAGAGAAAACTAGGACGGATGAAACCCTTATCAAGTAAATCCTTCAACTGTTCCTTCAATTCTTTAAGTTCGGCTGGAGCCATTCTATATAGAGGTATAGATATTGGCTGGGTATCTAGAAGCAAATCTATACAAAACTCTATCTCCTTGTCAAGTGGTAACCTTGGTAACTCTTCCGGGAAAACATTAGGATACTCACATGCCACAAGGATATGTTCTAACCTCCCCTGTGATAAACCAGTATCTCTCAACATTACTAGGTACCCATGAAAACCTTTCTCAACAATTTTTGAGCCACCATGAGAGTAATCAAGTTACTTGGTAACCAATCTCAATCATCTTGAAATGTGAATGGTGCTTCACCTGGAATGCTAAAATTTACCATTTTACTAAAGCAATCTACATTAGCATGACAAGAAGCTAACCATCCATGCCCAATATCACATCAAAATCTACCATGTTAAGAACTCTGAGGTCAATTACTAAAAGTTTACCACCCATCGAAACTTCACATGCTCAAAACACCAAAGTGGCTAACAAGCTGCCCATTGGCATAACTACTATCAAAGGTTCCTCAATGGGTTTAGGGTCCCTCTCAAGACAAGATGCAAAGGAAGGTGATACAAAAGAATGAGTAACTCCTGAATCAATCAAAACATGTGCATCATGAGAACATACTAAGAGTATCCCTATAACAACAGCATTAGACGCCTGAGCATCCTATCTAGTCATAGTAAAAACATGAGCTTGCCCTCTACCAGCCTGCCCTTGACCTTTGACACCCAATCTTCTACCACTCCACTGAGGACTGCAAGATCCTAGTCCATGTGAACCATTGCCTTGTTGGCCCGGAACTGTAGATGTTGTAGCTCCACCAGTAGAAAGCTAGGAGTGCATCATAGGACAACTCCTAGCAAAGTGTCCTACTTGCCCACACTGATGACAACTTGTAAAGCCCTATCTGCATGGTCCAAAATGCACTTTTCCATATGTAGCACAAGTAGGAGGGACTCAATCCTAATGCCTCTGATGCGGTGGAAAGTCCTGACTAAGAGCACTGTTAACAATCTAATTACCATGGAAGGTCTATGATTGAAGGGCTCTTTGTTGAACTCGACGGCCCTAATTGATATCATCTCTAGAACCCCCACTGCTGCAGCCCTGATGGCCCCCAAGAGTGCCCTCTGATTGTGACTTTTTGTGCAAGTCATGCGATACTCCACCTTTATCCTTGCCTCCCAGCTCAATGGCCAAAGCCCTATTCAAAGCTTGCTTATATGTCATATTAGAACCTGCTAGTACCCTATATATATAGGGCCTTAAACTATCAATAAAGTGATCAACTCACAACTCCCCAGTAGCAATAATGTGTGATGGATATCTAGCCAACTTTTTAAATTAGGTGTTATATTCAATTACAGTCATGTGATCTATTTATACAAGAGATTCAAATTGCTATCTCCTGCTAACCCAAATACTATTTGTTAGGAAATGAGTTAAGAATAATGGAGTAAACTCATTCAAACCAAAGGCAGTGATCTTCCAAGCCTCGCATGCAGCCTAGTCTCATACTAACCTCTTGCCACATCTTGTAGTTAGAAGGCTGCCAACTCAACTATCCAAGTAGAAGAACAACCCAAAGCTCTACATATCCTAGCCACATCATCTAATAACCTCTTGGGGTCCTCACTAGAGTTAGAACCACTAAACACTGGAGGGTTATCCCTCGTAAATGAAGATAAACAAACCACTGCTCCTTGACGATGTACAAGTGGCTCTTCAATATTTGCCACCTCTTGACTAGACTCTGAACCCTCTTGATTCTAATCTACATGAGGCTGTCGATTTCTTCCAAGTGTATTCACCAATTATTGAATTGATTGGTGAACATTATCCATACCCACAACTAGTCTAGCTAGTGTAGGATCCCCATGGGTAACTCTAGGAACCTGGAATTGGGGCATTTCACCACCCTGTGTATGTCTAGCACGGCTGTATGAGGTTGAGTAGAAGCCTCATCAATAGTTGGCCTCCTAGTAGATTTTTCTTGGGTGGTATTGTCACCTAGAACATAAATAGAGACAAAAAGAAGGAAGAAGATGTAATCATCATATGAGAATTTCAAAGGCACCACCAAATAGGATTTGACAACTAGATCAAAAGACTCCAGTTTAACAATGGACACCTATAGATTGTTACTTGTACGTTGTGCCCGTGTACATAAATTACAAGACAAATTACATAATTGCCCAAATATTTGCAGCCATTATGACTATAAGACCTACTAACCATTGCTCTGATATCAACTTTGTCATGACCCAATCTTAGGCTGTGACCAACGCGTAGGTTAGATGAACTCACCTAGCCCGACAAGCCTAAAGATATAATCTCACTAAAATAAATTTCAAACTTAACTACTTTGGCTATCAAAAATCCTGCAGCACCTCTCCCAAAAATTGAATAATCGATATATCAACTTTTATCTGTTACACAATGCAATGACATAATCCAATTTTAACAGCTAGTACATTCTAGTATTCCTAGTTATTGACATAATAAGGACCAGTTATACAAAAGCTCATGCTTAAACTCTTGTTCTTTCATATAATTCAAAATATTCAACCTAGGTCCTATAGCTACAAAATATTGGAGTCAACAACTAAAAAGCCTCAATTGACAATAGAGGCCTACCAAAAAAAATATCCTTGGCAAACAGCAATTGTAGGAACCTACTACTTAGCTACCTGAAAATCTGCAGGAAAAGGGAGGATAAATCAAATAGACCTAGTGAGGATTATAATTAGAGTGGACAAGAAGGAGAAACCAATCAACATACAAGCATTTAAAAAAAAGAAAAGAAATGGAGTAGCCTGTAAATCATATAAATTTCTACAACCCATTAATAAAAATAATAGTTCACAATTTCCATATTTCTTCTATAGTTTTAAATAAAGTACCTAATAAACACTCTTTTTGTAAATATTTTCCTTTTTACACTTAGTCATTTTCCATTCTTTTTGGAATTAATTTCCATAAGTTTTGTTAGTTTTTAGATGTATTCACCCTCTGTACTTAATTTTGTTTTGTGGCTTTTATTCAATGACTTTTTGCACAATCTTGATTTCTATCTCTCATGAGACTTCTTTGTCTTGCAAAGTGGATCATGTCATAAGAAAAGTCACCCATGAGAGTGCATTGTGGAGTAGCTCTTGCAGCTGGCAGAAGGAAGAATGGAAAGCTAGAAGGAGGAAGAATGTTAAAACAGACTCACTGCAGTGAGCATCAGTCGCTGCAGACTAAAAGTCAGAGCCAAACCAAAGATCATAATAGCTTCGCTGCAAAATTCATTGCAGCGAGCTTGTGAAATGGTCCAGTGGAGAGTTTCAAGTTGATTCGCTGTAGTGAATTTAACTCGCTGCAGCGAATGCTGCGAGACCGAACCTAAAAGTTTTATTTTGTAATTTTGACCCACTTTGGCCTCCTTTTTAGCAAAATTAATGATGATGTAAGGCTCTATAGCAGCGAACCCAAGGCATTCTTTGCCAATTTAGGAAATAGAACTAGGTTTTGGAGGAGAGCTCTCTCTTTCCCTTTCTTTTTTCTTCTTCTTATTCCTCCATTTTCAAAGTTTCAATACATTCAATTATTTTTGTTTTTCTGCATTTGTTGTCTTTGTTAGCTTATTCCTTTTTTATTTTCTATTTGTAATCTCCTCCGTGGAGGAGTAGCTTTCTTGCTAGCCAAGGGAGATTTAAAGGTTAGGGCTATGTCTTGAAACATTATGGATTTTAATGAAAACCTTGATGTTGTTCTCTTTCTCCTTGTGTTTTCCTATCTTTTCATGTATATGATTCTTATGCATGCTGAGTTGGGTGTTGATTTATGTATATGAGCATGATTTGTGAGCATGTGTGATTTAGCTTGTTAATTGAATGCAAGTTAATTGATAGATTAGTGAGCATTTAGTTAACAAAGAGGAAGAGATAGTTCTTGATTGAGAATTGGGCTAAGGCAATTGATGTTTAAGCTAAGTAACGCATTTGTGTGTTGTGATTGCATCATTCAATTGCATGTATTCTATATTACCCTTTAGTTGATTGACTTTCGGAGAATTGCTATCTAGTCCTGTGATTACATGATTAGAACTTAGTCACCCTTGAGCATTTATTAATGATTGATATTCTCTAACATAAGAATCCCCTAAGCTAGCTCCTTTTATTATTGTTAATTCCAATTATTTGCTATTTCAATTTGATGCAACAAAACCCCTCTTTCCTCACTCTAACTAAGTAGTTCAGTTTTCTTCGTGAGACGACCCTAGTTGCATACCACTATCTAGGTATGCTAGCAATCCGGTTTGGGAATTTAGTTTCCTATTTCTAAACTTGGTGCTTACAAAGATAAGACACCAAGTTTTTGGCGTAGTTGTTGGGGAATTCTGCATTATTTAGTTGTGTTTATATTGTAAATAGTATTTTCTTGTTTTCTTTTATTTTCTTTAAGTTTAAGAAAAACCCCAAAAATATTGTAGTTAGTTTTATTTTCCTTCTGGTTTTCTTTATGTTGGTTCCTATGAATGACTTGATCCCAACTTGACCCTCAATTAGCGTATTTCGATCCTGAAATTGAGAGAACCCTTAAGCAATTGAGGCAGACTAGGAGCCAGTTATTCATTCCTGAGGAACCATATGGAACTTTCTCTTTTAATTCTAATTTTGATTTAGAAACTGTTTATACTTTTCCTAACTTTCTAATCCTACTGTTAGTGTTTCAGGGAGTTCAGACATCATGGCTGACTAAGGGAGAACTCTTAAGGAAGTTGTAGCTCCTGACATGTTTCAGCAACCTTTGGGGATTGTCTATGCTGAGTTGGAAGTGGACTTTGAGTTAAATCTGGGCTCATACATCTATTTCCTAAGTTCCATGGTCTTGCTGGTGAAGACCCATAGAAGCACCTTCAAAGAATTCCATGTTGTTTGTTCAAATATGAGGCCACTTGGGGTAGATGAGGACCAGGTGAAGTTGCGAGCATTTCCTTTCTCTCTTGAGGGAAATGTCAAGGATTGGCTATTCTATCTGCCAAATGGAGCAGCAAATAGTCAGGCTATGTTAAGATGGCTTTTCTTGGAGAAATACTTCCCAGCATCTAGAGCAGCTGCTATAAGGAATGATATATGTGGGATAAGACAATTGCAAGGCGAGACACTTTATGAGTATTGGCAGCAATTGAAAAGGTTGTGTACTGGCTGCCCTCACCACCAGATCCCTAAGCAGCTCCTTATCCAGTATTTCTATGAAGGTCTAATACCTATGGATTGGAGTATGATTGACATAACCAGTGAAAGCACTGTAGTTGATAAAACTCTAGCTGCAGTAAGGGCCCTGATTAAGAACATGGACAATTTGGGTTTAAAGCCATCTCAGGTACTAAAAGTGTGCATGGAGTAGCCCAATCAGATTCTCTAACTCTATAATAGACTCTTGAGGAGCTTTCCGGGTTCATGAAGCTATAAGTTTTGGGTCAGGTACAGCTCCCAGTTCACCCTACACCAGCCATGGCTTGTTGTAACGCCCCGATTTTCTGTTAGAGTGAAAATGACCAAAATGCCCTTGAGGTCATTTTCAGCCCGAAATTTGAGGAAAGCCGACCCAGCAGTACTCGAAGGGCAAACTCAATGTTGGAAGAGGATTAGATGACTTGTGTACCTTTCCGGGATCGAAAATCTCGTTTTTCGAGTTTTCGGGTCAAAATAACCAAAACGCCCCTGCGGTGTTTTACCCGTTTGCAAGTGCCGAATGAACCCGAAACTTCTCCAGATGATTTTAAAAGGCGTTTTTATGTATTCTATGACTTTATTTTTGGTCCCGAAGGTCCCGGGCGAAATTAGTGCAAAATTACGATTTTGCCCCTAGTTTCGTGTTTTTATGCTTAATTGCGTGATTAAGAAAACCTAAGCAATATTAGGCTCTAATTGAAGGTTAATTAATTTCCATAATTAATCTTGAGTCAAAATAATTTATTAAAGTTGATTAGAACCTAAAAGTGCTTAATTACAACTTGAAATCCTATTTTAAATTCAAGATTCCTAGTCATGGAATCTTGAATAGTGTTTTCTCTATCCAATTCCTTAAATCATGGAATTGTGTTTCACATTGTTTATTCACAAATGAGTTTTTAATTCTCTAATGATGTATGAGCACTCCTAATCTTGTCATAAAATGAGTTTATTCACAAATGAGTTTTTAATTCTCTAATGATGTATGAGTTTTTAACTTTCTTTGTTTCTTTTCCTTGATGTTTCGGCCTCATGGCCTTGAGGAGCACATGATAGCTCAATGATGAGAGCTCCTAGATGATGACAATGTGTTCATCTCAAACGAACCTCTAGAGCTTGAGTTTTTATTTTCTCTAAGTTTCATCTTGATTTACTAACTCAAAATGATTTCTAGCTCAAGAACACCTTCACATCTTCTTGTCTTCCATTTCGGTTTCCCTATTTTCTTTACTCTAAGGTTTTGGTTTTATTTCCTTTTCTTTAAGGTCTTGTGTTTCCTTGAAAGTTTATTTATTTTGAGCTTGATGATGATGTTCAAGAACCTCATAGTTCCTTTGAGAACTTGGTTCAAGAACTCTAAAGCTTTCTTTGTGATGAGATGAGTGTTGGGTTATTATTTTCTAAAGTCTTGTGAAAGCTCTAGATAACCTTAAAATGAACCTTGCAATCATGTTTACTTTTATGCTTTGCACATCATATTTACTTTTCCTTGTCATCACTAAGTACCAAGATAACAAAGGAACTTGCATAATCATGTTTATATTTCAAGCAATGCATTATCATGTTTATATTTCAAGTCCTCACTTAAATACCAAAGATAATAACAAGTTGCATTCATGTTTATTTTATGCTATCACTTTACTTTCTAAAGGAACCTAAAATAAGTGCATGAGCATGTTTATTTTATGTCATCACTTAAGTGAACCTAGAGCTCAAGGACTTGCCCATTGTTGTCTCAAACAAAGGCTTGAAATATGTGTTTCCTTAGCTTATGTTTTCGGCCCCTAAGAAATTTATTGTGTATAAGTATTGAAAACTATGTTTTATAATTTTTCTAAGCTTTTATGAGTTCCAGGAATGCATAGAACTAAGGTTTATGAATTTAGGACCTTTTGAGACAAATTTGATTTAGCTACTGCTGTAACACCCTAAATCTTAACCCAAGACTACTAGTATATACTTAGGTTAATCTTTAGAATATTACCTCTTGGTCTCATCTTTTACTTAGAAAATACTTAGCGGAAATATGGGTAAAATTTTTCTTTTTGGAATTTGAAATCAAAGTGAGAGCCACGCACGAATCTTTAAGAGGAATCATAGCGAAACATATAAGCAAAGCATAAAGAAACACATCATATCATAGAGACATCAACTGAAACATGGATATATATATATATATATATATATATATATATATATATATATATATATATATATATATATATACTGTGCCTACCCAAAGGGGCAGGACTATTCAATGCATCGGGAGGCTGAATACAACAGAAATGTAATACAAGGAAATCATAAAAAGCAAATACAAGAAAAACAACACCCATACCCATGTGCACCTAGAGTAGACAACCTCATATACAAAAGAAGGTTTGTCCTCAACTATGTGGCGTGTGTGCACTACTACTACCCCTCCTATGTCTACTCCTGCTGGTCCGAGTACTGTGGGGTCAAGTCGATCCACTGACGAATCTCGGCAGGAGTGGTCGAGGACATCATCGGGGCATGTCCACCGCGGCGAGGGCGCATAGATGGCCGACGAGCCAACCTCGGCTGGACTACCGTCTCCTCACTCCCAGCCCTCATCGGTGGAGGAGCGGGAGGACTGGAGCTCCAACTGTACATGTGGGATGGCGGGTCCTCGGATGGGTCCGTCTCCGAGTACTGGGGACGCGGCACATACTCGGGGTACGCGTACTGCTGATGTCTCGGGCTCCATGCGGAGGATCTGCTCATCGCGTGGTCTCGCTCGCTCAAAAATCCCGTTATGACGGTAAGGAGCAGTCGGGGTGAAGCGGTAGCTCGGGACGGGGTGCGCGAAGGGTCGTCCCATGAACATGAATACTCCGGCGGTCTGGCGACCCTCAAAATGGTATGACCCGAGTGCCGGGTCATGGTGTAGCTCCCATACCGGGGTGTCGATGAAGAGTACAAATGTCGCCATCTGAAGATATGACGGAAGAAAAGAGAGAGGGAATGAGAATCTTTCTAAAAGAATTCTCAGTAGGGTTATCCCCACCTAGGTGTCATCATCATATCCTCAGGAACCTTGGGTTTATTTCAAAAAGGTGTGCATGCGTATAAATTCCTTTTAAGTTTATCTTTCCAAAGTGTTATTTATCCAAGGTCCATCATATTTTACAATGCATCTTATAGCTAAGCATAAAATATACTAATGATATGAGTGCATCGTAAAGGTAAACCAATCAATAGAACAATTAAGAAACATCATGACACTGGCATAAGTATAGTCTATGTGACATTGTTAACTTTAACTTTCATCTCATGGGGCCACCCTAAAACATCTCTAGGTTATGAGCTCATACCTTAACTAGTCATCACTAGTTCTTACTTATCCTATGATAAGCGTAACATATACATAATCCCGACTTAATAGTGTGGGCTAGGGGGCAATTAAGGATCACCTCTTCTTAGGGTCATTTCCTCTTTGAAACGCTCTACTAGCAACTAGTGCATCGTAGTATTGTCCGCTTTGGCAAGCTCTATGTCAATACCCTCACGGATTTGTTTTCTTGGGGGTGCTCGGCTAAACCGGTGTCACCCAAGAAGGCATCTCAGTGTTGTGTCACATTTAAGTTCTCATAAAGTGTTAATTCATAGATACATCATTATTCATTTCATAAATCTTTTTCATAGCATAAATATCATCACAAGAAACTTCTTCACAGTGTATACATGAAACCATAGCATATACATTATCACATAATCACACCTTAGACAATCATTTATACAAACGTCCAAGCTCATTATGTTATAAACTTATAGTAGGTTATGCTTTGGTTCTTTTGAGTCTTAAACTTGTAAACTAATTGTTCTAGTGTTATCCTTAACCTCTTACACACCTATAGGTTCACAACTAATAAGTTTTACTAATTTTTATGCTCAAGGACCTATCCAAACAGCACTATGCAGATTTTAGAAAACTTTATATTTGTGTGATTACGGGGTTCTAGAAATTACGGTTTAGCTCCTTAAAGTCCTTAACTCACATTCTAAGTTATCGATCATCAAGACCTAGTCTCTTGGGAACCTATGAGGTTATAACTAAGTATTTCTCACCTCACACTATGGTCAAGAACATCTCTAAACCTCAAGGATGCAGAATTTGAAATCCTAACTTTACGGGTACCTAGAAAGTTTAGTTGGCTCCTAAGGCTTCAAGATTAAGTCCTAAACCAATTATGAGTCATTCCTACATATTTAAACTAATTTAAAACCATGATTATTAAATCTAAACCTTGCTGGACAGAATCCAGAAAATTACATAATTAAAGGATCTAAAATTCTCAAATTAATTCTTTTCTAGTTCCTAACTTATCCTATCTTTCACATATGAGTCTTAACATTATTTTTACTCAAACATAGGCACATTATCATCATCAAAGAAGCACATACAGTGGCAGCAAAGAGCAAGGAAGAACCGAAAATATACTTCTCCATAAAAGGCATAAAACATAATTTTCAAAGCACATAAAATACTAGTTTCTCTTGGAACTCTTTTTAAACTCTCAAAGCTCATTTATAAACAATTTTAACATCTAAAATCATAAGAATATTTAAGAGGGTAATGACCAATTCATCTTTGTCCCAAGAGGTCCTAAATTCTTAAAACTTGGTTCTATGCATTCCTCAAACTCACTTAAGCTTGGAAAAATTGTAAGACATAGTCTTGAATACTTGGAAACCTCAAGACCTTTTAGGGCCGAAATGTGAACCAAAGAAAAACACATATTGTTAGACCTTTGTTGAGACCACGATGGGCAAGTCTTTGAGCTCTAGATTCATTTAGGTGATGACATAAAAATAAACATGCTCATGCACTTATTTTAGGTTCCATTAGAAAGTAAAGTGATAGCACAAAGTAAATATGAATGCAACTCATTATTATCTTGGTATTAAGTGAGGACTTGAAATATAAACATGATAATGCATAGCTTGAAATATAAACATGATAATGCAAGGTTCACTCATTATCTTGATATTTAGTGATAGCAAGGAAGTAAACATGATATGCATAGCATAAAATAAACATGATGCAAGATTCATTTTATGGTTAATTAGAGCTCATTCAAGACTTTAACAAGATAGCAACCCAACACAATATCTCAAAGATCACAATACACAAACCGAAAGTCATATAAAAGAGAAAGAAAGTGAAACTACATCAAGTTCTTTATTAAATACCCAAAACCCCTATCTAGAGAAAAATCTCTAGAATGTGCCGGCCAACTTTAAGGTTGACAAGGGTAGGCTTGGGCTTTTAGAAATCCTTAGATTAATTTTCTTAAGTTGAAAAACCATGTGAGTTAGATACCATATAGATGAAGTCATAAGAAAAGGGAAACTCAAGCTTTAGAGGTTTCTTTGAGATGAACACAATGTCATCATCTAGAAACTCTCATCATCAAGCTATCATGCTCAAAATCAAGGCCTCATGGCCGAAAATGAAAAGAAAGGAAAGACAAAGGAAAGTTCAAAAAGAATCCAAGAGGAAACTAGAGAAAAACACTTTCTTGAACAAAATAAAGTTTGAAACAAATCCCTACCTAGTGATGAAGGCAAAAGCTTGAACTTGAAGATGGAAATGAGATGAGCAACACCTCCTAGGATGGTGATGATGATTCGGCCTTGATGAGAGAAAAAGAAAGGAAATGTGTTTCAAGTGAAGTTGTGTTTGAGGTGTGGTGTTTGAGTGGTTTGATGATGGTTCAAGGTTTTGGGGTGGTGTTTGATGGTTGAGAGGTGATGATGAGATGAAGAGATGGAGAAGATAAAGATGAGAGGAAAGGAAGAACACTCTTGAAATTTTGAGAGAAAAAGAAAGACTAGCAAGACAACTCTAAAACTCTAAACTTAGCAAATGCTTCAAGGTGCAACAAGGCTAACACAAGCATCCTATTTATAGAAAAACAAAACCATGGAGCTCACAATGGGAGGGAGTGGCCGTGTGGTTTGGAGGGAAAAGGAAGAGAAAATATCTCTTACACAAGGTCATTCAAGCATGGTTTGAAGTATGGAAGCTATGCTACAAAGTATGGCTTGATGTGAGTTAATTTCCTATCAAATTTTTATGAAATTAGTCTTCTAGAAACAATGCATGGCTGGAACTTTTCCAGCCACAAATAAATGGGAAAATTGGGTTGTTTTAATTATTTATTCATGTGGAAATTCAAGCTTGATTGAAAGTTATGACAAGGTATAGTGTATGTGACTTGAGGTATGGCCTTGGAGTGTTGAAAAATTGAACATGTGATGCATATGGAGGGAGAAGGTTCACGGCCTGGTCTGGTTCAGCAAGGGAGGAGGTGAGTTTGACCATTTAATTGTGTGTTAATGGTAGCTTTAGATGTGTATTAGCTTAGGTACAAGGTTAGGAATGATTAAGCTTAAGTTTAGGTAACTAAGAATGTGATTTAGGGAGTTTATGACAAGTTTAGGAGTGCTCATACATCATTAGAGAATTTTAAACTCATTTATGAATAAACAATGTGTAACACAATTCCATGATTTAAGGAATTGGAAAGAGAAAACACTATTCAAGATTCTATGACTAGGTGTCTTAAAATTAAAATATGATTTTAGGTTGTAATTAAGTACTTTTTGGTTCTAATAAACTTTAATAAATTATTTTGACTCAAGATTAATTAAGAAAATTAATTAACCTTCGATTAGAGCCTAATATTGCTTAGGTTTGCTTAATCACGCGATTAAGCGTAAAAATACGAAACTAGGGGCAAAACCGTAATTTTGCACTAATTTTGCCCGGGACTTCAAAAATTAAAAATGAGGTCATAGAATACATAAAAACGTCTTTTAAAACCATTTGGAGAAGTTTCAGGTTCATCCGGCACTTGCAAACGGGTAAAACACCGCAGGGGCGTTTTGGTCATTTTGACCCGAAAACTCAAAAAACGAGATTTTCGATCCCAGGAAGGTACACAAGTTATCTAATCCCCTTCCAACATTGAGTTTGCCCTTCGAGTACTGCCGCACTGGCTTTCCTCGAATTCCGGGCCGAAAATGACCTCAGGGGCATTTTGGTCATTTTCACTTTAACAGAAAAATCGGGGCATTACAACTGCCCTCATAAATATTTTGATGATTTTAGATGTTAAAAATGTTTATAAATGAGTTTTGAAAGTTTGAAAATGGTTCCAAGAGAAACTAGTATTTTATGTGCTTTAGAAATTGCGTTTGATGCCTTTATATGGAGTTGTATGTTTCGGTTCTGCCTTGTCTTTTATGACCACTGTATGAGCTGTTTGATGATGAAAACATGAGTATAATGATGTATAATTAATGTTAAAACTCATATGTGAAAGATAAGAAAATTTAGTAACTAGAAAGGAATTAATTTGAGAGTTTTAGATCCCTTAATGTTTGAATTTTTTGGATTCTGTCCAGTAAGGTTTAGAATTGATAATCATGGTCTTAAATTAGTTTATATGTGTAGGAATGACTCATAATTGGTTTAGAACTTGATCTTGATGCCTTAGGAACAAACTGGACTTAGAAAGAGTCATTGTTGTGACTCCTAGGTACCCATAAAGTTAAGATTTTGGATTCTGCATCTTTGAGGTTTAGAAATGTTCTTGACCATAGTGTGAAGTGAGAAGTACTTAGTTATGACCTTATAGGCACCCGAGAGATTAGGTTTTGATGATTTATAACTTAGAATGTAAGTTAAGGACCTTGACAATCAATGCATAAGACATTAAGAAACTGTTAATGCTATGATGTTTATATGTGATGCCATGATATGTTGACATGATTATGATTCATGAGGAATTGATTGATTGAGATATGAGTGCATCATAGCATGAGATTTCATGATAACATGTCATGTGAATTAGCTTGTGGCATAAGTTACGGTTTGAAGGAAATTCGGTTTAACAGCCATTATGCTGTCGAATTTCCATCATACCTAAAAGGGTTGAAAAGATGTTTTTAAAGTACCCTATGGGATGAAAACCCTGGGTGACACCGGTTTGGCCGAGCACCCCTAGGAGATTTTATGTGACAAAGCACTGAGACGTACTTCTCCTGCTACGGTGAGGAGGAGGCAAAACCGTGAGGGTACTGACATGACCTTTACCAAAGCGGACAATTCACTGTTCACTCGAGGCCAGTAGAGCGTTTCAAAGAGGGTATGTCCTAAGAGAGGAATCCCTTAGCCCCCTAGCCCGTATTGTTAAGTGGTCAGGAATGTTATGTGATTATTATTCTCTTATTCAGATAATAAGCAAGAGCTAGTGACGACTAGCTGAGGTATGAGCTCATAGCCTAGGTTTTATTATTATTATTGGGTGGCCTCAACCTTACTAAAGATTCTATGAATGATGTCACACATGTTGATGAGAGTTCTATATGAGAAGTATTGCCCTTATGCCACATGGTTTATGTTTATATGATTTGATGTGTGGATTTATATATTCAAGTATGACCATGCATCCATGCTTTAACATGTTGCATTCATAACATCAAGATGCATGATAAAAGGAATGGACCTTGGATAATTAGTTTTATAAACCCCAAATTGAATCTTATATGCATGCTCACTATTTTATAAATAAACCCAAGGTTCCTGAGGATGTGAATGATGTAACCCTAGGATAGGAGACTCCTACTGAGATTCTTTACCAAGAATTCTCACTCCTTTCTCTTTCTTCTCCTGTCACATCTTCAGAGACCGATGGCGACGTTCGTACTTTTTGTTGACATGCCCGTTTGGGAGGTTCACTCTGATCCGGACCACGGATCATATCATTTTGAGCAGCAGTGCATAGTATGAGTCTTCATGTTCATCGGACGCCCCACAGAGCTACCGTTTCTTTCCGATGTCACCCTACGACAATGCGATGGTTTTTTAGCACGCTCGGACTCGAGATGTGAGGCTGCTGTGGATGTACACTGGTGGTTCGATGCCTCAAGACTTCCAGGACTATGTACCCCGATCTCCGAGTTCGGAGGATGACCCTTCCGAGGACCCGCCCACGCATATGTATAGCGAGAGCTCTGCTTCTACACCTCAATTCGTGCGCAGTGAGAGCGAGGATACTATTACACAACCGAGACTAGCAAGATGAGCCGAGAGGCGAACTTACCGAGGAGGTCATGCTCAGTCTTCACGTGTTCCCACTCCTGCCGCCCTGTGTCCATGGATTGGTTATACTCCACCGTTTCCCGGGTTCTAGTAGTTGACGTCGTAGGGGAGGCTTAGTGCACACACCCACATGTAGAGTGGATAAACCTTCTTTTGTTGTGAAGTTATCCATCATAGGTGCACTCAGGTAGATAAGGTTTATTTGTGTTTATTTGTCTTCTGTTGTATTTCATTTCCGCTGTATTACAAGCTCTGCCCGTCCCTATGAGGGTATGACTACTTATGTACTCTAAATTATGTTATTAATGAAATGTTTCCTTTGTTATCATGATTGTTGTTCTTTGGTTTTATGCTTTGCTTTATGATCTATAATGATTGTTACGCGTGATTTATATTTCTGTCATTTGACCAGTTAAGTTCGCGGCTCTCACTTTGATTTATGTTTTCAAAAAAAAATTCACCCGTAATTTTCGCTAAGTATTTTATTAAAATAATGAGACTAAGAGGTAATAACCTAATATTTAACCTATTGTATTCTAGAAATTTGGGTTAAAAATTATGGTGTTACACTTGTGGCATCTGTTCTTGTCACACATATATCGCTGATGCTTGTCCTTAGTTAATGAAGGATTCATCTAATGTTTCTATTGCAAATGTTTTTCCTAGAAGGCCTCACAACTAGCAGCAATATAATCCTTATAGCAACATATACAACCCAGGATGGAAAAATCATCCAAACATGAGGTGGGGTAATTTCTCAAATCAACAATTTCAGAATCAACCCCCATTTTAGTAGTAGTAGAAGCATCAACCACCGCATCAGAGGCAGCCACAGCAACAACAACATCAACATCAACATCAACATCAACTTCCACCTCTCCCTCAGATTCAAGCTTTGCCACCCCCAGCACCAGCTTCAAATCAGCTTAGCATGCAGGAGATAATGAAGCTATTATTGGAGATGTGTTTTGATATAAATTAGTTAAAGAGTTCTTCTTCCTAGACTAAGCAGCCTACCTCCTCACAGATTCCATCCTAGAATATCCCTAATCCTAAAGGAAATGTCAACTCTCTTACCCTGAGGTCCGGGACAATCCTACCAGAAGTCAAGAACCCCCATAAGGAGGAGAACCGAGAAGAGTTAGAGGAAGTGGTTGAAGAGGAGGTACCTATCATCATTGAGAAGAAGCAACCAATAGTACCTCCAGCTGCTGAAGAGACAACCCCTATCTTATTACTTTTTCCTCAAAAGGCCACTTCATCAAAAAGGTCAACTGAGGTTAAGCTAGATAGGGATCTATTGGAGACATTCAAGAAGGTTGAGGTAAACATATGTAACACCCTAAATCTTAACCCAAGACTACTAGTATGTCCTTAGGTTAATCTTTAGAATATTACCTCTTGGTCTCATCTTTTAGAAAATACTTAGCGGAAATATGGGTAAAATTTTTCTTTTTGGAATTTAAAATCAAAGTGAGAGCCACGCACGAAACTTTAAGGAGAAACATAGCGAAACATATAAGCAAAGCATAAGAAACACATCATGTCATGGGAACATCAACTGAATCATAGATATATATATATATAACGTGCCTACCCAAAGAGGTAGGACTATTTGATACATCATGAAGCAAAATACAACTGAAAAGCAATACAAGGAAATCATAAAAAGCAAATACAAAAGAAACTACCCCCATACCCATGTGCACCTAAAGGAGACAACCTCATATACAAAAGAAGGTTTGACCTCTGCTATGTGGCGTGGGTGTGCACTAGCTACTACCCCTCCTATGACTACTCCTGCGGGTCCGAGCATCGTGGGGTCGAAGTCGATCCACCGGCAAATCTCGGCGGGAGTGGTCGAGCGCATCATCGGGCATGTCCACCGCGCGAGGGCGCATAGATGGCCGTCGAGCCAACCTCGGCTGGACCACCGTCTCCTCACTCCCGCCCTCATCGGTGGAGGAGCGGACCGAGCTCCAACTGTACATATGGGATGGCGGGTCCTTGGATGGGTCCGCCTCCGAGTACCGGGACGCGCACATACTCTGGTACTCGCATCGCTGATGTCCCGGGCTCCATGCGGAGGATCTGCTCATCGCGTGGTCTCGCTCGCTCAAAAATCCCGTTATGACGGTAAGGAGCGATCGGGGTGAAGCGGTAGCTCGACGGGCACGCCGAAGGGTCGCCCCATGAACATGAATACTCACGGCGGTGCTGGCGACCCTCAAAATGGTATGACCCGAGTGCCGGGTCATGGTGCAGCTCCCATACCGGTGTCGATGAAGAGTACAAACGCCGCCATCTCAAGATATGACGGAAGAAAAGAGAGAGGGAATGAGAATCTTTCTAAAAGAATTCTCGGTAGGGTTATCCCTACCTAGGTGTCATCGTCACATCCTCAGGAACCTTGGGTTTATTTCTAAAAGGTGTGCATGCATATAAATTCCTTTTAAGTTGGTTTTCCAAAGAGGTATTTTATCCAAGGTCCATCATATTTTATAATGCGTCTTTATAACTTAAGCGAAATATACTAATGATATGAATGCATCATAAGGTAAACCAAACAATAGAATAACTAGGAAACATTATAACATTGGCATAAGTATAGTTTATGTGACATTGTCAACTTGAACTTTCATCTCATGGGGCCGCCCTAACACTTCTCTAGGTTATGAGCTCATACCTTAACTAGTCGTCACTAGCTCTTACTTATCCTATGATAAGCGTAACATAATCCCGACTTAAAGTACGGGCTAGGGGGCAAATTAAGGATCTCCTTTCTAGGATCATTTCCTCTTTGAAACGCTTTGCTAGCCACGTGGGCCTGGCAATTTGTCCGCTTTGGCAGGCTGCATCTACACATACCCTCACGGATTTGTCTCCTCCTGAGGGTGCTCGGCCGAACCGGTGTCACCCAGAGAAGCGCGTCTCGTTGTCGTGTCACATTTATATTCTCATAAGTATTAAATTACAATTACCTCATCATTTATCATATTCATTTTTATCATGCATTCTCATATAGCTTTTTCTCATAACATATATATCATCACATGAAACTTTCTCATAACATTCGTCACATAAAACTTTCACACAAACATCATCACATAGTCATATTTAACAATCATCCCCATAAGCTCATAGACATGTTATGTTATAACTCATAGTGTTTTAAACTTTGATTCTTATGAGTCTTAAACTTGCAAATTAATTGTTCTATCATTATCCTTAACTTCTTTATACGCCTATAGTTTGACAATTAATGAGTTATACAAATTTTATGCTCAAGAACTAATCCAAATAGCACTAAGCAGAATTTGGACAGCTTTATGTTTATGTGATTACGGAGTTCTAGAAATTACGGTTTAGATCTTTATCTCACTTTCTAAGTTATTGATCATCAACACCTAGTCTCTTGGGAACCTATAAGGTTATAACTAAGTATTTCTCACCTCACCATATGGTCAAGAACATCTCTAAACCTCAAGAGTGCAGAAATCAAAATACTAACTTTACGGGTACCTAGAAGTCACAATATTGACCCTTTCTAAGTTCGGTTTGCTCCTAAGGCTTCAAGATTAAGTCCTAAACCAATTATGAGTCATTCCTACACATATAAACTAATTTAAAACCATGATTATTGAATCTAAACCTTGCTGGACAGAATCCAGAAAAATAAATCTTTAAGGGATCTAGAACTCTCAAATTAATTCTTTTCTAGTTCCTAACTTATCCTATCTTTCACATATGAGTCTTAACATAATTATTACCCAAACATAAGCATGTTAACATCATTAACACAGCTCATGCAGTGGCCAAACATAGCAAGGCAGAACCGAAATAGAAACTCCATTTAAAGGCATTGAATCATAGTTTCTAAAGCACATAAAATACTAGTTTCTCTTGGAACCTTATTAGAACCTTCAAAACTCTTTTATGAACACTTTTATTATCTAAACTCATGAAAATACTTAATAGGGCAGTGGCTATATTATTTTCATCTCAAGAGGTCCTAAATTCATAATACTTAGTTCTACACATTCCTTATACTCATATAAGTTTAGAAAAAGTATAAAACATAGTTTTCAATACTTGAAAACATTAAGGCCTCATAGGGCCGAAATATGGACCATAGGAAATAAATGTTTTAGACCTTTGTTTGAGATATCATTGGGCAAGTCTTTGAGCTCTAGAATCATTAAAGTGATGACATAAAAATAAACATGCTCATGCACTTATTTTAGTTATTGCTAGAAAGTAAAGTGAGAGCATAAAATAAATATGTGGTGCAATATATTATTATCTTTGATATTTAGGTGAGGACTTGAAATATAAATATGATAATGCAAAGCTTGAAACATAAACATGATAATGCAAGTTCATTCATTATCTTGGGATTTAGTGATAGCAAAGAAATAAACATGATATGCATAGCTTAAAGTAAACATGATGCAAGTTTCATTTTTATGTTTAACTAGAGCTCATTTAAGACTTTAACAAGATAATAACCCTATACAATATCTCAAAGATCACAACACAAGAATCGAAAATCATATAAAAGAGAAAGAAAGTGAAACTACATCAAGTTCTTTATTAAGTACCCCAAACCCCTATCTAGAGACAAATCTCTAGAACGTGCCGGCCAACTTTAAGGTTGACAAGGGTAGGCTTGGGCTTTTAGAAATCCTTAGATTAATTTTCTTAAGTTGGAAAACCATGTGAGCTAGATAACATATAGATGAAGTTGTAAGAAAAGGAAAACTCAAGCTTTAGAGGTTTCTTTGAGATGAACACAATGTCATCATCTAGAAACTTTCATCATCAAGCTATCATGCTCAAATCAAGGCCTCATGGCCGAAAATGAAAAGGAAAGGAAAGACAAAGGAAAGTTCAAAAGAAATCCAAGAGAAAACTAGAGAAAAACACTTTCTTGAACAAAATAAAGTTTGAAAACAAATCCCTACCTTTTGATGAAGATAAAAGCTTGAACTTGAAGATGGAAATGAGATGAGCAACACCTCCTAGGATGGTGATGATGATTCGGCCTTGATGAGAGAAAAAGAAAGAAAATGTGTTTCAAGTGGAGTTGTGTTTGAGGTGTGGTGTTTGAGAGGTTTGATGATGGTTCAAGGTTTTGGGGTGGTGTTTGATGGTTGAGAGGTGATGATGAGATGAAGAGATGAAGAAGATAAAGATGAAAAGAAAGGAAGAACACTCTTGGAACTTTGAGAGAAAAAGGAAAGGCTAGCAAGACAACTCTAAAACTCTAAACTTTGCAAATGCTTCAAGGTGCAACAAGGCTAACACAAGCATCCTATTTATAGAAAAACAAAACCATGGAGCTTGCAAATGGAGGGAGTGGCCATGTGGTTTGGAGGGAAAAGGAAGAGAAAATATCTCTTACACAAGGTCATTCAAGCATGGTTTGAAGTATGGAAGCTATGCTACAAAGTATGGCTTGATGTGAGTTAATTTCCTATCACATTTTTATGAATTTAGGCTTCTAGAAATAATGCATGGCTGGAACTTTTCCAGCCACAATTAAATGGGAGAAATGGGTTGTTTTAATTATTTATTCATGTGGAAATTCAAGCTTGATTGAAAGTTATGACAAGGTATAGTGTATGTGACTTGAGGTATGGCCTTGGAGTGTTGAAAAATTGAACATGTGATGCATATGGAGGAGGTGAGGCTTTGGCCAGCTTGGGGCAGCAGAGTGGGAGGATGGTTTGACCATTTAATTGTGTGTTAATGATAGGTTTAGATGTGTATTAGCTTAGGTACAAGGTTAGGAATGATTAAGCTTAAGTTTAGGTAACTAAGAATGTGATTTAGAGAGTTTATGACAAGTTTAGGAGTGCTCATACATCATTAAAGAATTTTAAACTCATTTATGAATAAACAATGTGTAACACAATTCCATGATTTAAGGAATTGGAAAGAGAAAACACTATTCAAGATTCTATGACTAGGTGTCATAAAATTAAAATATGATTTTAGGTTGTAATTAAGTACTTTTTGGTTCTAATAAACTTTAATAAATTATTTTGACTCTAGATTAATTAAGAAAATTAATTAACCTTCGATTAGAGCCTAATATTGCTTAGGTTTGCTTAATCGCGTGATTAAGCGTAAAAATACGAAACTAGGGGCAAAACCGTAATTTTGCACTAATTTTGCCCAGGACTTCAAAAATTAAAACTGAGGTCATAGAATACATAAAATCGCCTTTTAAAACCATCCGAGAAGTTTCGGGTTCATCCGGCACTTGCAAACGGGTAAAACACCACAGGGCGTTTTGGTCATTTTGACCTGAAAACTCGAAAAACGAGATTTTCGATCCCGAGAAGGTACATAAGTTTTCTAATCCCCTTCCAACATTGAGTTTGCCCTTCGAGTACTGCCGCACTGGTTTTCCTCGAATTCCGGGCTGAAAATGACCTCAGGGGCATTTTGGTCATTTTCACTCTAATGTAAAATCGAGGCGTTACATTACTCCTCCTTAAAAGAATTTCGCCCTCGAAATTGCACCTTAGAAAAGCTCTGGATATTTGGACTTCATCTCTGACTCTAGTTCCCACGTGTATTCTTCCGACTTGCCTTGTCCCCACGCCACTTTTACCAAAGGAACAGACTTGTTCCTTAACTGCTTGACTCCGTGATCCACTATTCCCGTAGGCGGTACATTAAAAGTGAGGTCCTCCCTTAACTGTACATGCTCTGGTTCTAGGACATGACTAGGGTCGGACTCATATTTACGTAACTGGGAGACGTGAAAGACATCATGAAGGTTTGACAGATTGGGTGGTAAGGCTATTTTGTAAGCTACGGATCCGACTCTTTGAAGAATTTCAAAAGGACCGAGAAATCGGGGACTCAACTTTTTAACTTTCATGGCTCTCCCTATTCCTGTAGTGGGGGTGATTCTTAGAAATACACGTTCTCCCTCTTGGAACTCCAAGGGCTTGCGCCTTTTGTCCGCGTAGCTTTTCTGTCGACTTTGAGCGGTTAAGATTCTATCCTTGATCTTCTTGATTTGTTCCGTCGTTTCCCTCACTACCTCAGGTCCTAAGACACTTTGCTCTCCGGGCTCGTACCAACACAAGGGTGATTGGCACTTCCTTCCGTATAATGCCTCGTACGGTGCCATACCGATGCTTGCGTGATAACTGTTGTTATACGCAAACTCGATCAAAGGCATGTACTTATCCCAACTTCCTTTTTGGTCTAGGACACAGGCTCTTAACATGTCCTCTAGGGTTTGGATTGTCCTCTCAGATTGACCATCTGTTTGTGGGTGGTAAGCAGTGCTTAGGCACAACTTGGAACCAAACGCCCTTTGAAAGGCTCCCCAAAAATGTGACGTAAACCGCGGATCTCGATCCGAGATTATCGTCGATGGTACTCCATGCAACCTTACTATTTCTTGGATGTAAAGCTGGGCCAACTTATCCAACGAGTACGTGACTCGAATAGGTAGAAAGTGAGCCGACTTAGTCAGTCGATCCACGATTACCCATACGGCATCGTGGCCAGCTTGGGTCTTTGGCAATCCTGTCACGAAGACCATTGATATACTCTCCCACTTCCATTCGGGGATCGACAGGGGTTGCAACATGCCAGAAGGTTTTTGGTGTTCGATCTTGACCTTTTGGCAGACCAAACACTTACTCACCCAGGCGACCACATCCTTCTTTAATCCGGGCCACCAAAACATCCTCTTCAAGTCCTGATACATCTTCGTAGTACCAGGATGGATGGCAAAATGGCTCTTGTGAGCCTCCTCCAAGATCTTCTCTCGGAGGTCACCATCTTGTGGCACACAGATTCGCCTCGAACCTCCATAACCAGTCGGGGCCTCGTACAAAACCTTTCAACTTTCTGGCCTTAACTGCCTCGATTGTCTCCATAAAGTCCTCATTTTCTCTTTGGGCAAGCATAATCCTTTGCTTAAACCCACTGGTCACCGTGAGATGACTCATCATGATGCCATTCTCCATTATAGACATTCCAAGATTCATATCCCTAAATTGCTCTATTAACCCAACTTCATTAACCATCATACTTGACAGACGTAACGAGTTTTGGCTCAAGGCGTCGGCTACTACATTAGCCTTGCTGGGGTGGTAACTTAAACCAAAATCGTAGTCCTTGAGGAATTCCATCCATCTCCTTTGCCTCATATTCAACTCCTTTTGATCAAAGAGATGCTTGAGACTCTTATGATCGGAGAAAACTTCAAACCTCACACCATACAAGTGGTGTCTCCACATCTTTAGAGCGAACACGATGGCTGCTAGTTCTAGGTCATGGGTGGGGTAGGTTACCTCATGAGGCTTGAGTTGTCTGGACGCATAGGCTACCACTTGCCTGTTTTGCATCAACACACAACCTAAACCCTTGCCAGAAGCATCGCAATATACCTCAAAGGGTACATTGGGGTCAGGTAAAACTAAAACTGGGGTTGAGGTGAGCTTTTCCTTAAGCTCTAGGAAACTCTTTTCACACTCGGGGCTCCACTCAAACGGGGCATTCTTCCTAGTGAGCTTGGTTAAGGGTAGGGCTAACTGGGAAAATCCTTTAATGAACCTACGGTAATATCCAAATAAACCCTAAGAGCTTCTAATCTCAGTTACAGAGGTTGGTCTATCCCAATTCATCACAGCCTCTATCTTACTTGGGTCGACAGCTATGCCACCTTTTGACACAACATGTCCTAAGAACTTTACCTCCTCTAACCAAAATTCACACTTAGACAACTTAGCGTATAACTTCTTCTCCTTTAATACCTCTAAAACCAACCTTAAATGACGCTCATGCTCCTCGTGGGTTTTCGAATAGATGAGAATATCATCTATGAACACAACCACGAATTGATCTAAATAGGGTCTAAAGATCCTATTCATGTAATCCATAAAAACTGCGGGAGCATTCGTCAAACCAAACGACATTACATTGAACTCAAAGTGTCCATACCGAGTTCGAAAGGCGGTTTTAGGAATATCCGAATCTCTCACCCTAATCTGATGGTAACCGGACCTTAAATCAATCTTAGAAAACACTACTGCTCCTTTCAATTGGTCCATAAGATCGTCAATCCTAGGCAATGGGTATTTATTCTTTATGGTTACTTGGTTCAACTGCCTATAGTCTATACACATCCTCATGCTTCCGTCCTTTTTCTTCACGAATAAGACCGGAGCGCCCCAAGGTGAAGCACTCGGCCTTATAAAACTCTTTTCTAACAACTCCTCTAACTGGGTTTTCAACTCTGCTAACTCCGAGGGTGACATCCTATACGGGGCTATAGAGATTGGTCCTGTCCCAGAACCAACTCTATGGAGAACTCCACTTCTCTTTCAGGAGGGAACTCGGGTATTTCATCCGAAACACCTCGGGATAGTCTCTCACCACGTATCTCACCTAGGTTCTCGCTCCAAGTCTACATCACAAAGCTAGGAGAACATATCCCTTAGTTTTCTTCCCACTACAGAAGACCTCTACGGAATTTAGGTACAACCTAATGGGTTGAGTGATGTTTTCGGGAGGAGAAGGGAAAACTACGGTTTGGGTTCCACAATCTAACATCACACGATTGGGGTGAAGCCAGTTCATGCCTAAGATAATGCCTATGTCTTTCAAGGGTAAACAAATTAAATCTATGATAAAAGACTTATTTTCTACAACAAGATGACAGTTTAAACAACAACGGCAAGTATTAACAGGGCGATTTGTAGGAGTAGAAACAATAAGATCGAAGGGAAGTTTAGAGACTTTTAGATTTAAGGACTCGACACTAGCAAGTGAAATGAAAGAATGAGTAGCACCAGAGTCATATAGTACGCTTAAGGCTTTACCGTTTACTTCGCACATACCTTCGATGAGATCTTTGGACTTCTTGGCGTCTTCCGCGTTAAGGGTAAAGACCCTTCCTCGGTATTGTGGTCGGGGGTTTTGGTTCGATGTCCCTTGTCCGGTGCAGTCCTTTGCATAGTGGCCAGGCTTGCCACACTTGAAACATACATTCTGACCGGCTAAGCATGGGCGATTCCCGTGGTTCTTCCCACATTGTGGGCAGACGTCAGCAGATGTTGCTCCGGGGTAAGCAGCAGGGGTTTGTGGTGCCTTGTTCTTGGCTCCACTTGGTCCTCCATTGTGGTTTCGGGGTCCACCCGGTCCACGGGGTTGATTATTGAAATTCCTCGGGCCTTGATGTTGAAATGGCGGCCTTTGGTGTTGCTTGGATTGTTGGTGAGCAGGAGCTCTTGGCGGTTGTTGTTGTTGTCGGGCCGGTTGGGTGGTAGGGGTTGTAGTGATTCCTCGATGGGTACTGCGGTTTGAACTTCGGGGCTTGAGGTCCGAGCCCCTTAGCTCGCTCCGCCCTTGTGATTTGAATCTTTCTCTGTCCTTCTTCAAGTATCCGGCACTTGTTGACCAGGGTCGGGAAGTCTCTGATCTCCATATGGGCCACAGCGTAGTTCATCTCTGCCTTCAGACCGGCCTCATACTTCACACACTTCCAAACCTCATCGGGGTTCCCTTGGAACACCCGAGAGAACTTGATTAGCTCCTCAAACTTCGCAGTGTATTGGGCTACAGTAGACCCTCCTTGGATCAACTGCATGAACTCAACGTCCTTCGCGTTCCTCACGGACTCCGGAAAGTACTTCTCAAAGAAGTAAGTTTTGAACAGTTCCCAGTCAATGGGAGTTCCAGAGGCTTCTAGCAGATGCCTCGTGCCGTTCCACCGTAACTTCAAGGCGTCGGACTTCAGCATGAAAGCAGCAAATGTGACCTTCTGCTCCTCCGAGCAGGTAACGACAGAGTAGATCTTCTCCATGTCTTTGATCCATTCATCAGCCTTGTCAGGGTCCATCACCCCTCGGAACACTGGCGGGTTCGCCTTGCGGAACTCGCCGAAGCGGGCTTGTTCCACCATCTCAGCAGCAGGGGGAGGAGGAGGAACAGGAGCAGCATTCGCTTGTTGATCCATTCGGTCGAACATCCGTTCCATGGCTTGTGCCATGCGACGGACAGCAGCAGCAGTTGCATCATCTTGTTCAACATCGGGTGTAGTCCTAGGCCGTCGTCGCGGTGCCATTGGTTCCTATACACATGAAACAATGAACATCAAGTTGATCAGGCTCAATATCCATGCAAAATGAGCTAGTTACCATGGCACTTGCAACCAACAGAAGTCATGCATCTCTAGTCCTACAGCTTATCTCTATCAAGCACTATACATGACATAACTATCGTATTATGCTTATAAAGCATAGTCAGACCAATCCTCAGGCTCCATGAGAATCGAACTGCTCTGATACCATAATGTAACACCCTAAATCTTAACCCAAGACTACTAGTATGTCCTTAGGTTAATCTTTAGAATATTACCTCTTGGTCTCATCTTTTAGAAAATACTTAGCGGAAATATGGGTAAAATTTTTCTTTTTGGAATTTAAAATCAAAGTGAGAGCCACGCACGAAACTTTAAGGAGAAACATAGCGAAACATATAAGCAAAGCATAAGAAACACATCATGTCATGGGAACATCAACTGAATCATAGATATATATATATATAACGTGCCTACCCAAAGAGGTAGGACTATTTGATACATCATGAAGCAAAATACAACTGAAAAGCAATACAAGGAAATCATAAAAGCAAATACATATGATACTACCCCCATACCCATGTGCACCTAAAGGACACAACCACATATACAAAGAAGGTTTGACCTCTCGCTATGTGGCGTGGGTGTGCTCAAGCTACTACCCCTCCTATGTCTACTCCTGCGGGTCCGAAGTTCTGTGGGGTCGAAGTCGATCCACCTTGGCGAATCTCGGCGGGAGTGGTCGAGCGCATCATCGGGCATGTCCACCGCGGCGAGGGCGCATAGATGGCCGTCGAGCCAACCTCGGCTGGACCACTGTCTCCTCACTCCCGGCCCTCATCGGTGGAGGAGCGGGACCGAGCTCCAACTGTACATATGGGATGGCGGATCCTTGGATGGGTCCGCCTCCGAGTACCGGGATGCGGCACATACTGGTACTTATGCGTCGCGATGTCTCGGGCTCCATGCGGAGGATCTGCTCATCGCGTGGTCTCGCTCGCTCAAATATCCCGTTATGACGGTAAGGGAGCGATCGGGGTGAAGCGGTAGCTCGGGGCGGGAATGCGAAGGGTCGTCCCATGAACATGAATACTCTGACAGGGCAGCGACCCTCAAAATGGTATGACCCGAGTGCCGGGTCATGGTGCAGCTCCCATACCGGGGTGTCGATGAAGAGTACAAACATCGCCATCTGAAGATATGACGGAAGAAAAGAGAGAGGGAATGAGAATCTTTCTAAAAGAATTCTCGGATAGGGTTATCCCTACCTAGGTGTCATCGTCACATCCTCAGGAACCTTGGGTTTATTTCTAAAAGGTGTGCATGCATATAAATTCCTTTTAAGTTGGTTTTCCAAAGAGGTATTTTATCCAAGGTCCATCATATTTTATAATGCGTCTTTATAACTTAAGCGGAAATATACTAATGATATGAATGCATCATAAGGTAAACCAAACAATAGAATAACTAGGAAACATTATAACATTGGCATAAGTATAGTTTATGTGACATTGTCAACTTGAACTTTCATCTCATGGGGCCGCCTAAAACTTCTCTAGGTTATGAGCTCATACCTTAACTAGTCGTCACTAGCTCTTACTTATCCTATGATAAGCGTAACATAATCCCGACTTAAAGTACGGGCTAGGGGGCAAATTAAGGATCTCCTTTCTAGGATCATTTCCTCTTTGAAACGCTTTGCTAGCCACGTGGGCCTCGCAATTTGTCCGCTTTGGCAGGCTGCATCTACACATACCCTCACGGATTTGTCTCCTCCTGGGGGTGCTCGGCCGAACCGGTGTCACCCAGGAGAAGCGCGTCTCAATGTCGTGTCACATTTATATTCTCATAAGTATTAAATTACAATTACCTCATCATTTATCATATTCATTTTTATCATGCATTCTCATATAGCTTTTTCTCATAACATATATATCATCACATGAAACTTTCTCATAACATTCGTCACATAAAACTTTCACACAAACATCATCACATAGTCATATTTAACAATCATCCCCATAAGCTCATAGACATGTTATGTTATAACTCATAGTGTTTTAAACTTTGATTCTTATGAGTCTTAAACTTGCAAATTAATTGTTCTATCATTATCCTTAACTTCTTTATACGCCTATAGTTTGACAATTAATGAGTTATACAAATTTTATGCTCAAGAACTAATCCAAATAGCACTAAGCGAGAATTTGGACAGCTTTATGTTTATGTGATTACTGAGTTCTAGAAATTACGGTTTAGATCTTTATCTCACTTTCTAAGTTATTGATCATCAACACCTAGTCTCTTGGGAACCTATAAGGTTATAACTAAGTATTTCTCACCTCACCATATGGTCAAGAACATCTCTAAACCTCAAGAGTGCAGAAATCAAAATACTAACTTTACGGGTACCTAGAAGTCACAATATTGACCCTTTCTAAGTTCGGTTTGCTCCTAAGGCTTCAAGATTAAGTCCTAAACCAATTATGAGTCATTCCTACACATATAAACTAATTTAAAACCATGATTATTGAATCTAAACCTTGCTGGACAGAATCCAGAAAAATAAATCTTTAAGGGATCTAGAACTCTCAAATTAATTCTTTTCTAGTTCCTAACTTATCCTATCTTTCACATATGAGTCTTAACATAATTATTACCCAAACATAAGCATGTTAACATCATTAACACAGCTCATGCAGTGGCCAAACATAGCAAGGCAGAACCGAAATAGAAACTCCATTTAAAGGCATTGAATCATAGTTTCTAAAGCACATAAAATACTAGTTTCTCTTGGAACCTTATTAGAACCTTCAAAACTCTTTTATGAACACTTTTATTATCTAAACTCATGAAAATACTTAATAGGGCAGTGGCTATATTATTTTCATCTCAAGAGGTCCTAAATTCATAATACTTAGTTCTACACATTCCTTATACTCATATAAGTTTAGAAAAAGTATAAAACATAGTTTTCAATACTTGAAAACATTAAGGCCTCATAGGGCCGAAATATGGACCATAGGAAATAAATGTTTTAGACCTTTGTTTGAGATATCATTGGGCAAGTCTTTGAGCTCTAGAATCATTAAAGTGATGACATAAAAATAAACATGCTCATGCACTTATTTTAGTTATTGCTAGAAAGTAAAGTGAGAGCATAAAATAAATATGTGGTGCAATATATTATTATCTTTGATATTTAGGTGAGGACTTGAAATATAAATATGATAATGCAAAGCTTGAAACATAAACATGATAATGCAAGTTCATTCATTATCTTGGGATTTAGTGATAGCAAAGAAATAAACATGATATGCATAGCTTAAAGTAAACATGATGCAAGTTTCATTTTTATGTTTAACTAGAGCTCATTTAAGACTTTAACAAGATAATAACCCTATACAATATCTCAAAGATCACAACACAAGAATCGAAAATCATATAAAAGAGAAAGAAAGTGAAACTACATCAAGTTCTTTATTAAGTACCCAAAAGCCCTATCTAGAGACAAATCTCTAGAACGTGCCGGCCAACTTTAAGGTTGACAAGGGTAGGCTTGGGCTTTTAGAAATCCTTAGATTAATTTTCTTAAGTTGGAAAACCATGTGAGCTAGATAACATATAGATGAAGTTGTAAGAAAAGGAAAACTCAAGCTTTAGAGGTTTCTTTGAGATGAACACAATGTCATCATCTAGAAACTTTCATCATCAAGCTATCATGCTCAAATCAAGGCCTCATGGCCGAAAATGAAAAGGAAAGGAAAGACAAAGGAAAGTTCAAAAAGAATCCAAGAGAAAACTAGAGAAAAACACTTTCTTGAACAAAATAAAGTTTGAAAACAAATCCCTACCTTTTGATGAAGATAAAAGCTTGAACTTGAAGATGGAAATGAGATGAGCAACACCTCCTAGGATGGTGATGATGATTCGGCCTTGATGAGAGAAAAAGAAAGAAAATGTGTTTCAAGTGGAGTTGTGTTTGAGGTGTGGTGTTTGAGAGGTTTGATGATGGTTCAAGGTTTTGGGGTGGTGTTTGATGGTTGAGAGGTGATGATGAGATGAAGAGATGAAGAAGATAAAGATGAAAAGAAAGGAAGAACACTCTTGGAACTTTGAGAGAAAAAGGAAAGGCTAGCAAGACAACTCTAAAACTCTAAACTTTGCAAATGCTTCAAGGTGCAACAAGGCTAACACAAGCATCCTATTTATAGAAAAACAAAACCATGGAGCTTGCAAATGGAGGGAGTGGCGTGTGGTTTGGAGGGAAAAGGAAGAGAAAATATCTCTTACACAAGGTCATTCAAGCATGGTTTGAAGTATGGAAGCTATGCTACAAAGTATGGCTTGATGTGAGTTAATTTCCTATCACATTTTTATGAATTTAGGCTTCTAGAAATAATGCATGGCTGGAACTTTTCCAGCCACAATTAAATGGGAGAAATGGGTTGTTTTAATTATTTATTCATGTGGAAATTCAAGCTTGATTGAAAGTTATGACAAGGTATAGTGTATGTGACTTGAGGTATGGCCTTGGAGTGTTGAAAAATTGAACATGTGATGCATATGGAGGAGGTGAGGCTTGACCAGCTTGGGGCAGCAGAGTGGGAGGATGGTTTGACCATTTAATTGTGTGTTAATGATAGGTTTAGATGTGTATTAGCTTAGGTACAAGGTTAGGAATGATTAAGCTTAAGTTTAGGTAACTAAGAATGTGATTTAGAGAGTTTATGACAAGTTTAGGAGTGCTCATACATCATTAAAGAATTTAAAACTCATTTATGAATAAACAATGTGTAACACAATTCCATGATTTAAGGAATTGGAAAGAGAAAACACTATTCAAGATTCTATGACTAGGTGTCATAAAATTAAAATATGATTTTAGGTTGTAATTAAGTACTTTTTGGTTCTAATAAACTTTAATAAATTATTTTGACTCTAGATTAATTAAGGAAATTAATTAACCTTCGATTAGAGCCTAATATTGCTTAGGTTTGCTTAATCGCGTGATTAAGCGTAAAAATCTGAAACTAGGGGCAAAACCGTAATTTTGCACTAATTTTGCCCAGGACTTCAAAAATTAAAACTGAGGTCATAGAATACATAAACACGCCTTTTAAAACCATCTGGAGAAGTTTCGGGTTCATCCGGCACTTGCAAGCGGGTAAAACACCACGTAGGCGTTTTGGTCATTTTGACTGAAAACTTCAACGAGATTTTCGATCCCGAGAAGGTACATAAGTTTTCTAATCCCCTTCCAACATTGAGTTTGCCCTTCGAGTACCTTGCCGCCTTTGGTTTTCCTCGAATTAGTGAAAATGACCTCAGGGCATTTTGGTCATTTTCACTCTAACGAAAATCGGGCGTTACATTACTCCCCTCCTTAAAAGAATTTAGCCCTCGAAATTGTACCTTAGAAAAGCTCTGGATATTTGGACTTCATCTCGACTCTAGTTCCCACGTGTATTCTTCCGACTTGCCTTGTCCCCACGCCACTTTTACCAAAGGAAATGGACTTGTTCCTTAAGCGCTTGACTCCGTGATCCACTATTCCCGTAGGCGGTACATTAAAAGTGAGGTCCTCCCTTAACTGTACATGCTCTGGTTCTAGGACATGACTAGGGTCGGACTCATATTTACGTGGCGGGAGTCGTGAAAGACATCATGAAGGTTTGACAGATTGGGTGGTAAGGCTATTTTGTAAGCTACGGATCCGACTCTTTGAAGAATTTCAAAAGGACCGAGAAATCGGGGACTCAACTTTTTAACTTTCATGGCTCTCCCTATTCCTGTAGTGGGGGTGATTCTTAGAAATACACGTTCTCCCTCTTGGAACTCCAAGGGCTTGCGCCTTTGTCCGCGTAGCTTTTACATCGACTTTGAGCGGTTAAGATTCTATCCTTGATCTTCTTGATTTGTTCCGTCGTTTCCCTCACTACCTCAGGTCCTAAGACACTTTGCTCTCCGGGCTCGTACCAACACAAGGGTGATTGGCACTTCCTTCCGTATAATGCCTCAGATGCGGTGCCATCACGATGCTTGCGTGATAAGCGTTGTTATACGCAAACTCGATCAAAGGCATGTACTTATCCCAACTTCCTTTTTGGTCTAGGACACAGGCTCTTAACATGTCCTCTAGGGTTTGGATTGTCCTCTCAGATTGACCATCTGTTTGTGGGTGGTAAGCAGTGCTTAGGCACAACTTGGAACCAAACGCCCTTTGAAAGGCTCCCCAAAAATGTGACGTAAACCGCGGATCTCGATCCGAGATTATCGTCGATGGTACTCCATGCAACCTTACTATTTCTTGGATGTAAAGCTGGGCCAACTTATCCAACGAGTACGTGACTCGAATAGGTAGAAAGTGAGCCGACTTAGTCAGTCGATCCACGATTACCCATACGGCATCGTGGCCAGCTTGGGTCTTTGGCAATCCTGTCACGAAGTCCATTGATATACTCTCCCACTTCCATTCGGGGATCGACAGGGGTTGCAACATGCCAGAAGGTTTTTGGTGTTCGATCTTGACCTTTTGGCAGACCAAACACTTACTCACCCAGGCGACCACATCCTTCTTTAATCCGCCACCAAAACATCCTCTTCAAGTCCTGATACATCTTCGTAGTACCAGGATGGATGGCAAATTGGCTCTTGTGAGCCTCCTCCGAGATCTTCTCTCGGAGGTCACCATCTTGTGGCACACAGATTCGCCCCTCGAACCTCCATAACCAGTCGGGGCCTCGTACAAAACCTTTCAACTTTCTGGCCTTAACTGCCTCGATTGTCTCCATAAAGTCCTCATTTTCTCTTTGGGCAAGCATAATCCTTTGCTTAAACCCACTGGTCACCGTGAGATGACTCATCATGATGCCATTCTCCATTATAGACATTCCAAGATTCATATCCCTAAATTGCTCTATTAACCCAACTTCATTAACCATCATACTTGATGCACGTAACGAGTTTCGGCTCAAGGCGTCGGCTACTACATTAGCCTTCTTTGGTGGTAACTTAAACCAAAATCGTAGTCCTTGAGGAATTCCATCCATCTCCTTTGCCTCATATTCAACTCCTTTTGATCAAAGAGATGCTTGAGACTCTTATGATCGGAGAAAACTTCAAACCTCACACCATACAAGTGGTGTCTCCACATCTTTAGAGCGAACACGATGGCTACTAGTTCTAGGTCATGGGTGGGGTAGGTTACCTCATGAGGCTTGAGTTGTCTGGGCGCATAGGCTACCACTTGCCTGTTTTGCATCAACACACAACCTAAACCCTTGCTGAAGCATCGCAATATACCTCAAAGGGTACATTGGGGTCAGGTAAAACTAAAACTGGGGTTGAGGTGAGCTTTTCCTTAAGCTCTAGGAAACTCTTTTCACACTCGGGGCTCCACTCAAACGGGGAATTCTTCCTAGTGAGCTTGGTTAAGGGTAGGGCTAACTGGGAAAATCCTTTAATGAACCTACGGTAATATCCAGCTAAACCCAAAAAGCTTCTAATCTCGATTCTGAGAGGTTGGTCTATCCCAATTCATCACAACCTCTATCTTACTTGGGTCGACTATGCCACCTTTTGACACAACATGTCCTAAGAACTTTACCTCCTCTAACCAAAATTCACACTTAGACAACTTAGCGTATAACTTCTTCTCCTTTAATACCTCTAAAACCAACCTTAAATGACGCTCATGCTCCTCGTGGGTTTTCGAATAGATGAGAATATCATCTATGAACACAACCACGAATTGATCTAAATAGGGTCTAAAGATCCTATTCATGTAATCCATAAAAACTGCGGGAGCATTCGTCAAACCAAACGACATTACATTGAACTCAAAGTGTCCATACCGAAGTTCGAAGGCGGTTTTAGGAATATCCGAATCTCTCACCCTAATCTGATGGTAACCAGACCTTAAATCAATCTTAGAAAACACTACTGCTCCTTTCAATTGGTCCATAAGATCGTCAATCCTAGGCAATGGGTATTTATTCTTTATGGTTACTTGGTTCAACTGCCTATAGTCTATACACATCCTCATGCTTCCGTCCTTTTTCTTCACGAATAAGACCGGAGCGCCCCAAGGTGAAGCACTCGGCCTTATAAAACTCTTTTCTAACAACTCCTCTAAGCGGGTTTTCAACTCGCTAACTCAGGCTGACATCCTATACGGGGCTATAGAGATTGGTCCTGTCCCAGGAACCAACTCTATGGAGAACTCCACTTCTCTTTCAGGAGGGAACTCGGGTATTTCATCTGGAAACACCTCGGGATAGTCTCTCACCACAGGTATCTCACCTAGGTTCTGCTCCAAGTCTACATCACAAAGTGACTAGGAGAACATATCCCTTAGTTTTCTTCCCACTACAGAAGACCTCTACGGAATTTAGGTACAGCCTAATGGGTTGAGTGATGTTTTCGGGAGGAGAAGGGAAAACTACGGTTTGGGTTCCACAATCTAACATCACACGATTGGGGTGAAGCCAGTTCATGCCTAAGATAATGCCTATGTCTTTCAAGGGTAAACAAATTAAATCTATGATAAAAGACTTATTTTCTACAACAAGATGACAGTTTAAACAACAACGGCAAGTATTAACAGGGCGATTTGTAGGAGTAGAAACAATAAGATCGAAGGGAAGTTTAGAGACTTTTAGATTTAAGGACTCGACACTAGCAAGTGAAATGAAAGAATGAGTAGCACCAGAGTCATATAGTACGCTTAAGGCTTTACCGCTTACTTCGCACATACCTTGATGAGATCTTTGGACTTCTTGGCGTCTTCCGTTAAGGGTAAAGACCCTTCCTCGGTATTGTGGTCGGGGGTTTTGGTTCGATGTCCCTTGTCCGGTGCAGTCCTTTGCATAGTGGCCAGGCTTGCCACACTTGAAACATACATTCGACCGGCTAAGCATGGGCGATTCAGTGGTTCTTCCCACATTGTGGGCGGGCGTCGGCCAGATGTTGCTCAGGAGTAGCGGCCAGGGGTTTGTGGTGCCTTGTTCTTGGCTCCACTTGGTCCTCCATTGTGGTTTCGGTCCACCGGTCCACGGGGTTGATTATTGAAATTCCTCGGGCCTTGATGTTGAAATGGCGGCCTTTGGTGTTGCTTGGATTGTTGGTGAGCAGGAGCTCTTGGCGGTTGTTGTTGTTGTCGGGCTGGTTGGGTGGTAGGGGTTGTAGTGATTCCTCGATGGGTACTGCGGTTTGAACTTCGGGGCTTGAGGTCCGAGCCCCTTAGCTCGCTCCGCCCTTGTGATTTGAATCTTTCTCTGTCCTTCTTCAAGTATCCGGCACTTGTTGACCAGGGTCGGAAGTCTCGATCTCCATATGGGCCCGCAGCGTAGTTCATCTCTGCCTTGAGACCGCCGGCATACTTCACACACTTCGAATCCTCATCGGCGGTCCCTTGGAACACCGGAGAGAACTTGATTAGCTCCTCAAACTTCGCAGTGTATTGGGCTACTGTAGACCCTCCTTGGGTCAACTGCATGAACTCAACGTCCTTCGCGTTCCTCACGGACTCCGGAAAGTACTTCTCATAGAAGTAAGTCTTGAACAGCTCCCAGTCAATGGGAGTTCCAGAGGCTTCTAGCAGATGCCTCGTGCCGTTCCACCAGAACTCGGCGTCGGACTTCAGCATGAAAGCAGCAAATGTGACCTTCTGCTCCTCCGAGCAGGTAACGACACAGTAGATCTTCTCCATGTCTTTCATCCATTCATCGCCTTGTCGGGTCCATCACCCCTCGGAACAACTGGCGGGTTCGCCTTGCGGAACTTCGCCCGGCGGGCTTGTTCCACCATCTCAGCAGCAGGGGGAGGAGGAGGAACAGGAGCAGCATTCGCTTGTTGATCCATTCGGTCGAACATCCGTTCCATGGCTTGCGCCATGCGACGGACAGCAGCAGCAGTTGCATCATCTTGTTCAACATCGGGTGTAGTCCTAGGCCGTCGTCGCGGTGCCATTGGTTCCTATACACATGAAACAATGAACATCAAGTTGATCAGGCTCAATATCCATGCAAAATGAGCTAGTTACCATGGCACTTGCAACCAATAGAAGTCATGCATCTCTAGTCCTACAGCTTATCTCTATCAAGCACTATACATGACATAACTATCGTATTATGCTTATAAAGCATAGTCACCCAATCCTCGGGCTCCATGAGAATCGAATCGCTCGATACCATAATGTAACACCTAAATCTTAACCCAAGACTACTAGTATGTCCTTAGGTTAATCTTTAGAATATTACCTCTTGGTCTCATCTTTTAGAAAATACTTAGCGGAAATATGGGTAAAATTTTTCTTTTTGGAATTTAAAATCAAAGTGAGAGCCACGCACGAAACTTTAAGGAGAAACATAGCGAAACATATAAGCAAAGCATAAGAAACACATCATGTCATGGGAACATCAACTGAATCATAGATATATATATATATATAACGTGCCTACCCAAAGAGGTAGGACTATTTGATACATCATGAAGCAAAATACAACTGAAAAGCAATACAAGGAAATCATAAAAAGCAAATACAAAAGAAACTACCCCCATACCCATGTGCACCTAAAGGAGACAACCTCATATACAAAAGAAGGTTTGACCTCTGCTATGTGGCGTGGGTGTGCACTAGCTACTACCCCTCCTATGACTACTCCTGCGGGTCCGAGTTCTGTGGGGTCGAGTCGATCCTTGGCGAATCTCGGCGGGAGTGGTCGAGCGCATCATCGGGGCATGTCCACCGCGGCGAGGGCGCATAGATGGCCGTCGAGCCAACCTCGGCTGGACCACCGTCTCCTCACTCCCGGCCCTCATCGGTGGAGGAGCGGGACTGGAGCTCCAACTGTACATATGGGATGGCGGATCCTTGGATGGGTCCGTCTCCGGAGGACGGCACATACTCGGGGTACTCGCGTACCGCTGATGTCTCGGGCTCCATGCGGAGGATCTGCTCATCGCGTGGTCTCGCTCGCTCAAAAATCCCGTTATGGCCGGTAAGGAGCGATCGGGGTGAAGCGGTAGCTCGGGGCGGGAATGCGAAGGGTCGCCCCATGAACATGAATACTCGACGGCAGCGACCCTCAAAATGGTATGACCAGTCTTGGGTCATGGTGCAGCTCCCATACCGGGGTGTCGATGAAGAGTACAAACATCGCCATCTGAAGATATGACGGAAGAAAAGAGAGAGGGAATGAGAATCTTTCTAAAAGAATTCTCAGTAGGGTTATCCCTACCTAGGTGTCATCGTCACATCCTCAGGAACCTTGGGTTTATTTCTAAAAGGTGTGCATGCATATAAATTCCTTTTAAGTTGGTTTTCCAAAGAGGTATTTTATCCAAGGTCCATCATATTTTATAATGCGTCTTTATAACTTAAGCGAAATATACTAATGATATGAATGCATCATAAGGTAAACCAAACAATAGAATAACTAGGAAACATTATAACATTGGCATAAGTATAGTTTATGTGACATTGTCAACTTGAACTTTCATCTCATGGGGCCGCCCTAAAACTTCTCTAGGTTATGAGCTCATACCTTAACTAGTCGTCACTAGCTCTTACTTATCCTATGATAAGCGTAACATAATCCCGACTTAAAGAACGGGCTAGGGGGCAAATTAAGGATCTCCTTTCTAGGATCATTTCCTCTTTGAAACGCTTTGCTAGCCACGTGGGCCTCGCAATTTGTCCGCTTTGGCAGGCTGCATCTACACATACCCTCACGGATTTGTCTCCTCCTGGGGTGCTCGGCCGAACCGGTGTCACCCAGAGAAGCGCGTCTCGATGTCGTGTCACATTTATATTCTCATAAGTATTAAATTACAATTACCTCATCATTTATCATATTCATTTTTATCATGCATTCTCATATAGCTTTTTCTCATAACATATATATCATCACATGAAACTTTCTCATAACATTCGTCACATAAAACTTTCACACAAACATCATCACATAGTCATATTTAACAATCATCCCCATAAGCTCATAGACATGTTATGTTATAACTCATAGTGTTTTAAACTTTGATTCTTATGAGTCTTAAACTTGCAAATTAATTGTTCTATCATTATCCTTAACTTCTTTATACGCCTATAGTTTGACAATTAATGAGTTATACAAATTTTATGCTCAAGAACTAATCCAAATAGCACTAAGCGAGAATTTGGACAGCTTTATGTTTATGTGATTACGGAGTTCTAGAAATTACGGTTTAGATCTTTATCTCACTTTCTAAGTTATTGATCATCAACACCTAGTCTCTTGGGAACCTATAAGGTTATAACTAAGTATTTCTCACCTCACCATATGGTCAAGAACATCTCTAAACCTCAAGAGTGCAGAAATCAAAATACTAACTTTACGGGTACCTAGAAGTCACAATATTGACCCTTTCTAAGTTCGGTTTGCTCCTAAGGCTTCAAGATTAAGTCCTAAACCAATTATGAGTCATTCCTACACATATAAACTAATTTAAAACCATGATTATTGAATCTAAACCTTGCTGGACAGAATCCAGAAAAATAAATCTTTAAGGGATCTAGAACTCTCAAATTAATTCTTTTCTAGTTCCTAACTTATCCTATCTTTCACATATGAGTCTTAACATAATTATTACCCAAACATAAGCATGTTAACATCATTAACACAGCTCATGCAGTGGCCAAACATAGCAAGGCAGAACCGAAATAGAAACTCCATTTAAAGGCATTGAATCATAGTTTCTAAAGCACATAAAATACTAGTTTCTCTTGGAACCTTATTAGAACCTTCAAAACTCTTTTATGAACACTTTTATTATCTAAACTCATGAAAATACTTAATAGGGCAGTGGCTATATTATTTTCATCTCAAGAGGTCCTAAATTCATAATACTTAGTTCTACACATTCCTTATACTCATATAAGTTTAGAAAAAGTATAAAACATAGTTTTCAATACTTGAAAACATTAAGGCCTCATAGGGCCGAAATATGGACCATAGGAAATAAATGTTTTAGACCTTTGTTTGAGATATCATTGGGCAAGTCTTTGAGCTCTAGAATCATTAAAGTGATGACATAAAAATAAACATGCTCATGCACTTATTTTAGTTATTGCTAGAAAGTAAAGTGAGAGCATAAAATAAATATGTGGTGCAATATATTATTATCTTTGATATTTAGGTGAGGACTTGAAATATAAATATGATAATGCAAAGCTTGAAACATAAACATGATAATGCAAGTTCATTCATTATCTTGGGATTTAGTGATAGCAAAGAAATAAACATGATATGCATAGCTTAAAGTAAACATGATGCAAGTTTCATTTTTATGTTTAACTAGAGCTCATTTAAGACTTTAACAAGATAATAACCCTATACAATATCTCAAAGATCACAACACAAGAATCGAAAATCATATAAAAGAGAAAGAAAGTGAAACTACATCAAGTTCTTTATTAAGTACCCAAAACCGGTATCTTGAGACAAATCTCTAGAACGTGCGCCAACTTTAAGGTTGACAAGGGTAGGCTTGGGCTTTTAGAAATCCTTAGATTAATTTTCTTAAGTTGGAAAACCATGTGAGCTAGATAACATATAGATGAAGTTGTAAGAAAAGGAAAACTCAAGCTTTAGAGGTTTCTTTGAGATGAACACAATGTCATCATCTAGAAACTTTCATCATCAAGCTATCATGCTCAAATCAAGGCCTCATGGCCGAAAATGAAAAGGAAAGGAAAGACAAAGGAAAGTTCAAAAAGAATCCAAGAGAAAACTAGAGAAAAACACTTTCTTGAACAAAATAAAGTTTGAAAACAAATCCCTACCTTTTGATGAAGATAAAAGCTTGAACTTGAAGATGGAAATGAGATGAGCAACACCTCCTAGGATGGTGATGATGATTCGGCCTTGATGAGAGAAAAAGAAAGAAAATGTGTTTCAAGTGGAGTTGTGTTTGAGGTGTGGTGTTTGAGAGGTTTGATGATGGTTCAAGGTTTTGGGGTGGTGTTTGATGGTTGAGAGGTGATGATGAGATGAAGAGATGAAGAAGATAAAGATGAAAAGAAAGGAAGAACACTCTTGGAACTTTGAGAGAAAAAGGAAAGGCTAGCAAGACAACTCTAAAACTCTAAACTTTGCAAATGCTTCAAGGTGCAACAAGGCTAACACAAGCATCCTATTTATAGAAAAACAAAACCATGGAGCTTGCAAATGGAGGGAGTGGCCGTGTGGTTTGGAGGGAAAAGGAAGAGAAAATATCTCTTACACAAGGTCATTCAAGCATGGTTTGAAGTATGGAAGCTATGCTACAAAGTATGGCTTGATGTGAGTTAATTTCCTATCACATTTTTATGAATTTAGGCTTCTAGAAATAATGCATGGCTGGAACTTTTCCAGCCACAATTAAATGGGAGAAATGGGTTGTTTTAATTATTTATTCATGTGGAAATTCAAGCTTGATTGAAAGTTATGACAAGGTATAGTGTATGTGACTTGAGGTATGGCCTTGGAGTGTTGAAAAATTGAACATGTGATGCATATGGAGGAGGTGAGGCTTGACCAGCTTGGGGCAGCAGAGTGGGAGGATGGTTTGACCATTTAATTGTGTGTTAATGATAGGTTTAGATGTGTATTAGCTTAGGTACAAGGTTAGGAATGATTAAGCTTAAGTTTAGGTAACTAAGAATGTGATTTAGAGAGTTTATGACAAGTTTAGGAGTGCTCATACATCATTAAAGAATTTAAAACTCATTTATGAATAAACAATGTGTAACACAATTCCATGATTTAAGGAATTGGAAAGAGAAAACACTATTCAAGATTCTATGACTAGGTGTCATAAAATTAAAATATGATTTTAGGTTGTAATTAAGTACTTTTTGGTTCTAATAAACTTTAATAAATTATTTTGACTCTAGATTAATTAAGGAAATTAATTAACCTTCGATTAGAGCCTAATATTGCTTAGGTTTGCTTAATCGCGTGATTAAGCGTAAAAATACGAAACTAGGGGCAAAACCGTAATTTTGCACTAATTTTGCCCGGGACTTCAAAAATTAAAACTGAGGTCATAGAATACATAAAAACACCTTTTAAAACCATCTGGAGAAGTTTCGGGTTCATCCGGCACTTGCAAACGGGTAAAACACCACAGGGGCGTTTTGGTCATTTTGACTAAAACTTCAAAACGAGATTTTCGATCCCGGAAGGTACATAAGTTTTCTAATCCCCTTCCAACATTGAGTTTGCCCTTCGAGTACTGCCAGACCGCTTTCCTCGAATTCCGGGCTGAAAATGACCTCAGGGGCATTTTGGTCATTTTCACTCTAACAGAAAATCGGGGCGTTACAACATACCTCTCCTAGATGTATTCAAGCAAATTCCAAAGCGTGCCAAGCTTCTGAAGAAGTTGTGCACAAACAAGCACAAGCTTAAAGGCAATAAGAAGGTGAGTCTAGGAGTGCATGTATTCTCCATCATCAACCCAAGTCTTCCATGGAAATGTAAGGATCCAGGCACATTTACCATTCCCTGCACTATTGGGAAGATGAAGTTTGGGGAAACTCTAGCAGTCTTGGAAGCAAGAACCAATGTCATGCCTCGCTCTGTTTACCATGTTCTTTATATGGGAGAGTTGAAGCCTACTGGAGTGATTTTTCAATTTACAAACAAGAGCATTCAGCAGCCAGATGGACTCTTAGAGGATGTCCTTGTAAGGGTAAATGATCTTATTTTCCCTGTTGATTTCTATGTTTTAGAGATGGCAAATGATGAAGAGGTGCACCAATATACATTGATACTAGGAAAGCCATTTTTGAAAACTACAAAGGCCAAGGTTGATGTGTATGCTAGCACACTATCCCTAGAATGTGGTAATTTGAAAGCACAATTTAATCTACATGATGCCATGAAGTTTCTCCAAGAAAACCACTCTGCCTTTGCAATTGATTTGATTGATTCTTTGATAGAAAATGCATGTGGTGATCTAATGGGAAAATCTTTTGGGATGTTGGAATTTGAAAATGACTTCGAATGCCACAACTGTGATGGAATATCCAACTTGTGTAAGAAGTGTGTTAAAGTTGATGCCTCTTTGACTGAAAATGTTGTTGGAAGCACCACTGAGTTATTATGTGAAGGGCATAACTCTGGCATACCCCTGACTATTTCTGAGAATTCTACAAAATCAGACTCTTTCATAGACTCGCTACAGCGAGACCGTCTTGCTCCAGTGAGGAAGCCTAGCCAGAATTAGGCAGAATTACACAATTAGGAAGTTCCTAGATGTTTGAATACTTCCAACTTAGTCTTTGACTTTAGGATACAAAACTTCCTTTCCTCATCCCCCCTTACCAACACAAATCCTCATTTTTCTGTCATTACTTCTTTTATTAGATATGTTGATGCTCTTTTTTCAACTTTCAATGAGGTTGCAGGTGCAGCCACTTCACCACCACCATCATCATCCAACCTTGAACTAAAACCCTTCTTTGACTACTTGAAATATGATTATTTAGAGGAGGGTGAAATATTTCCTGTGATCATTGCAAATAACCTCAAGGAGAGTCAAGAAGATAGGTTGCTTCAGGTTCTCAAGAGCAATGAGAGAGTCATTGGTTGCTCTTTAGCTGACATCACTAGAATTAGCCCTTCTACATGTGGTCACCGCATTTTCTTGGAGAAGGGTGCTAAACCCGTGAGACAACCTCAGCGATGCTTGAATGCTCTCATCTTGGATGTTGTCAAAAAGGAGGTCACAAAACTTTTGGCTATGGGCATCATATACCCAACTTCTGATAGCCAATGAGTCAGCCCAATCCAGGTTGCCCCCAAGAAGTCTGGCATTACAGTGGTGAAGAATGATCAGAATGAGCTAGTTCCTACAAGGGTCCAAAACAGTTGGCGGACCTACATTAATTACAGAAAACTAAACTAAACCATAAGGAAAGACCACTTCTCACTTCCATTCATAGATAAAATGCTGGAGTGCCTGGTAGGCCAATCCTATTACTGCTTCCTAGATGGCTTCTCAGGATACTTCCACATCGACGTTACTCTTAAAGACCAAGAGAAGACTACCTGCACCTGTCCATTTGGTACTTTTTCTTACAGATGCATGCCATTCGGTTTGTGCAATGCTTCACGTACCTTTTAGTGGTGCATGGTAAGTATTTCTCTGATTTTCTGGAAAGTCGCATGGAGGTCTTCACGGATAATTTTACTATTTTTGGCTCCTCTTTTGACTCATGTTCAGACAGCCTTACTAAGGTTTTGAAACATCGTGTTGAAACTCGCCTTGTTCTTAATTTTGAAAAATGTCATTTCATGGTCTAGCAAGGTGTGGTTTTAGGACACATAGTTTTAGCTGATGGTATTGCTGTTGATAAAGCTAAGATTGATGTTATTTTTTCTCTACCTCACCCCGCATGCATGCTGGACATTCACTCTTTCCTAGGCTATGCTAGTTTTTACAGGAGATTCATAAATGATTTCAGTAAGCTGGCTATCCCTCTCACTTTCTTGCTACAAAACTATGCAGAGTTTGTCTTTCATGATAAATGCAAGGAAGCTTTTGAAGCCCTTAAGGAAGCCTTAACCACTACACCTGTCATCCAGCCACCTGACTGGAGTATTCTTTTTGAGCTAATGTGCGGTGCTTCAAACTATGCTTTAGGTGTTGTGCTTGCATAGCGGGTTAGTAAGGCCCTTCATGCCATTTACTATGCTTCCAGAACTTTAGATTCTGCACAATCCAACTACAATACTAGTGAAAAGGTACTTTTGGCAATTGTTTTCACTCTGGACAAGTTAAGTTGCTATTTGCTTGGAGCAAAAGTGGTAGTGTATTCGGATCATGCAGCACTAAAGTAGCTCTTGAAAAAACCTGAAGCCAAGCCCCGCCTTATCAGATGGATGCTCCTTTTTCAAGAATTTGACATTGAGATGAAAGATAAGAATGGAGCTGAAAATTTGGTTGCTGACCATCTGAGTAGGTTGGAGCATGTTAACCCTAACCTCATTCCCCTCAATGATGCATTTCCTGTTAAACAACTGATGCATGTGAATGTTACTCCATGGTTTGCCCATATTGCTAATTACTTGGTTAGTCATGTCATTCCACCACATTTCACAAAAGCTCAAGTTTCTAAGTTGAAGAGTGATTGTCAATATTTTGTGTGGGATGACCCTTATTTGTTGAAATTTTGCTCTGACCAAGTAATTAGGAGATGTGTACCTGACACTGAATTTAAATCCATCTTGCACTTTTGCCATTCTTTTGCCTGTGGAGGCCACTTTGGACCCCACCACACTGCTAGGAAAGTCTTAGATTCCTGTTTTTATTGGCCTTCATTGTTTAAGGACTCCTATGAATTCTACAAGGCTTGTCAACAGTGCTAGAGAACAAGGAACATATCTTGGAAAAATGAGATGCCTTAGCAACCTTTGTTATTTTGCGAGATTTTTTATGTTTGGAGTATTGACTTCATAGGTCCATTTCCTATATCTTCTGGCTATGTTTACATTTTGCTAGTTGTTGATTATGTGTCCAAGTGGGTGGAAGTAATCACCACTAAGACTAATGACTCTCTAGTGGTTGTTGATTTTGTTAGGAAGAATATCTTTTGTAGGTTTGGAACACCGCATGCCATCATCAGTGACTAAGGCACTCATTTTTGCAACCGGAGCATGGAAGCTTTGCTCTGTAAATACAGGGTTGCTCATAGGGTATCCAGCCCCTACCACCCCTAAAATAATGGGTAAGCAGAAGTGTCAAACTGGGAGATCAATCATATCCTAGAGAAAGTGGTAAAGCCAAACTGAAAGGATTGGAGTGTGCGTCTACCTGATGCTCTTTAGGCATATTGGACCGCCTACAAGATACCTATTGGGATAAGTCCCTTTAGGATTGTCTATGGAAAGGTGTGTCACTTGCCCGTTGAGCTGGAACATAAAGCTTATTAGGCAATGAAGCAGTGTAACATGGACTTATCAGAAGCTTACCAAGAGAGAAAGCTCCAATTGCAAGAACTTGAGGAGTTGAGAATGGAAGCCTATGAGAGTTCGAGGATCTACAAGGAGAAAACTAAGGCTTTCCATGATAAGAATATTTTGAGAAAAGAGTTCCAAATTGGAAAGGAGTTCCAAATTGGAAAGGAGTTCCAATTGCTTTACATTACTTAGACTGTTACCGTCTTTTAGCACCGATTTATGCGGAAGATTGCTCGATTAGAGGAGCAAATGGTTGTGGGCTAGGAGGAGGACTCAGAGGACTCAAGTGCTGATGTAGATGGTTCATCCTCCAAGGATTTTGCCGACTGAGCTATTTCCTTCTTGTACCCCCCCTCCGTACTACTATGACTGAGTTTATTTTGTAGGGGGTGACTTACTCTTGCAAGGCCTTTCTTTTCCATCTCCTCTATCTTTTATGCTTCATTCTACTTTTTGTTTCTCAGCTTACTCTTTGTGGATACTTTTGCAGTGCCTCTTTCTTTTTATTTTGTTTGCATGTTTAGTTTTGAAACTTTGCGTTTCGTTTGCTTTTCATTTAGTCCTTGTTAAATCGTACCTTCACACACACACACACAATATATATATATATCAATATATATATATATATATATATATATATATATATATATATATAATAAAAAAAATAGGAATTTGGTTAGTTAACGATTCATTGTGGTCACACGTACCTTTTGATTCATTTGGCATTTGCTTAGAAAGTTAGGCATCAATTTCCATTTTGAGCTATAAGCATGAGATTAATCTTGATGTTCATTGATTGGTTGGAATTAGCTTGTGAGCTTTTGAACTTAATTAGTGATTGCATAATTTTAACCACTCTTACTCCTTTCTTGTTGTGAACACTTACATTGCTTGTCATTCTAGAACTTGCCTGATTCTTTTCCAAAACATTTTCAATGCATTTCATGGCATGTGTGTGATTGAGGCATTTTCTTGTTTTTCTTTAACCATTTGGCCTAAAAAGCCTACCTTCTTGCATGAACCCTTACATAACCCTTTTTGAGCCTTATAACCCTTTCCTTGTCTTAACCAAACCATTTTAACCATGATTGAAAAAACAAATAAAAACACCTAACTTGAACCTAGGGAGCATTAGGGAAGTCTTTGTGCTTGAACTAAGTGTGGGGGAAACCTTGTTGAACTAATGGTATTCATAAATAAAAAGATAAGAGAAAAGAAAAGAAGAAAAGTTCTTCATTGAATAATTGATGAATTGGTGATTGGGTTATGATTACTAAAAAAAAAATCTAAATGTTGGAAATTAATTTGTGATCACCAATTCACCATTGTTTCGAACAAATTGCAACTTGTGTTCTAGAGTGCACCATTTTAAGAAATGCTTATAAGAACACCATCAATTTGATTTTGGGTTCCCTTCACAATTCCTTCATGTAGGCACACACCTTTGACTTCCTTAGACTTGAGTTCAGCTCACATATCCTAAATGTTTCATTCCCTAACCTTAGCCCCGTTACAACCTGGAATAAGACCTCTTGATGCATGTTTTTTATTTTATTTTGAGTCGTGGTGATTAAGATGAAGGGCAAGCCTATGGAAGGCATTGCATTGTGATGTGTTTGAGTGTTGCATTCCCCTACACACACTTGAGTGAGCTGAGTGAATCATATCTGACTATTTCATTCACCTCTTGAATTAATCCATGGTTGGTTGAAGCTCTTTTTGGATGATTAAGTGGTCAACTCCAAATTTTGGTGCCTATAATTGTGACCACTTGGACCTCATTGTCTACCAATTCCTAGCTCTCTGTTATTACCCCTTATTTCTTTGCTCTTCAATAAAATCTTTTTCTTGGGACTCATTGCATCAAGACATGCAATTGCCTAAGTGCGGGGGAGTTGATAAACACTATTTTTGTAAATATTTTCCTTTTTACACTTAGTGCTTTTGCATTCTTTTCGAAATTAATTTCCATCAGTTTTGTTAGTTTTTAGATATATTCACTCTTTGTACTCAATTTTGTTTTGTGGCTTTTATTCAATGACTTTTGCACAATCTTGATTTCTATCTCTATGAAGCTTCTTTGTCTTACAGAGTGGATCATGTCATAAGAAGAGTCACCCATAAGAGTGCATTGTGGAGTAGCTCTTGCAGCTGGCAAAAGGAAGAAGAGAAAGCTGGAAGGAAGAAGAATGTTAAAATAGACTCACTACAACGAGACTAAAAGTCAAAGCCAAACCAGAGATCATAATAACTTCGCTGCAGCGAGCATCAGTTGCTACAGTGAGCTTGTGAAATGGCACCAGTGGTGAGTTTCAAGCTGTCTGCAATGAACTTAACTCGCTACAATGACTATTGCGAGACCGAACCTAAAAGTTTTATTTTGTAATGTTGACCCACTTTGGCCTTTTTTAGCAAAATTAATGATGATGTAAGGCTCTGTAGCAGTGAACCCGAGGCATTCTTTGCCAATTTAAGGAAATAGAACTAGGTTTTGGAGGAGAACTCTTTCTCTTCCTTTCTTTATTCTTCTTCTTACTCCTCCATTTTCAAAGTTTCAATATATTCAGTTATTTTCATTTTTCTGCATTTGTTGTCTCTGTTAGCTTATTCCTTTTCTATTTTCTATTTGTAATCTCCTCCATGGAGGAGTAGCTCTCTTACTAGCCAAGGGAGATTTAAGGGTTACGGCTATGTCTTGAAACATTGTGGATTTTATTGAAAACCTTGATATTGTTCTCTTTCTCCTAATGTTTTCCTATCTTTTCATGTATATGATTCTTATGCATATGAAGTTGGGTGCTAATTTATGTATGTGAGCATGATTTGTAAGCATGTGTGATTTAGCTTGTTAATTGAATGCAAGTTAATTGATATATTAGTGAGCATTTAGTTAACCAAGAGGAAGAGATAGTTCTTGATTGAGAATTGGGCCAAGGCAATTGGTGTTTGAGCTAAGTAATGCATTTCTGTGTTGTGATTGCATTATTCAATCATGTATTCTATATTACCCTTTAGTTAATTGACTTTAGGAGAATTGCTATCTAGTCGTGTGATTGCATGATTATAACTTATTCCCATATCAAGTGTTTGATGTTTCATTTGTTAATGATTAATATTGTCCAACACAAAAATTGCCTAAGCTAGCTCCTTTTATTATTGTTAATTTCAATTACTTGCTATTTCAATTTGATGCAACAAAATCCCTCTTTCCTCACTCCAAATAAGTAGTTTAGTTTTCCTTATGAGATGACCTTGGTTGCATACCACTATCTAGGTGTGTTAGCAATCTGGTTTAGGAATTCAGCTTCCTATTTCTAAACTCGGTGCTTACAACGACAAGACACCAGTACCCCTTGAAAGTTCGTGTCTAAGTATAATATAAAAAATAGTTACTAAATATACTTTCTCACTGTTTTCACCAATTCCTCATCCTCACATAAAATCAACTTTAGCATCAAATACTCAATTACTCACTAAGGTTACATAAGAAGCATAAATTTTATTTGGGGAGCAATCTCAACCTGTCAATTACAAGGTTTATTATTTCTCAAATAAGGATCTTTTAAATTTTATTTCATTGAGAGAAATTATGTGCACATAGGCCGTTAAATCTCTTCGCTAAGGCAAATGGTAATACCATTATATCTCTTCACTATGGTGAATGGTATTGCCGTTATTTCTCTTTGTTATTGCTAGCGATAATTCTATCTTAGAACCCATTATGATTTTCTTAAATAAATTTTTATCAAACAAAATTTATAAATCTAAAATTCAATCTTCATATTAATCTAACCTTGCAAGCATCAAATATCATAAACTTTTTCAATCCATATTGAAACAACATATAGCACAATCATGGCATTGTAAAATCAACAAAGAGAGCTAGCAATAATTTCAACCAAATCATCAAGCATATTAATAACCATCATATTTGAGAAAATCAACTAATCAAACTAGCCAAATAATCTAAGTAGCACAGAATGAATTTTTTATCAAATCTAATAAATTAGTTTCTCCCATAAAAATAATTTAAAATACTGTCACTATGTAAATAGCCACTTACAGTACAACAAGATCAACTGGGCCTCTCCCTAACAGCTTCGGAGCAAGTGGCTCCCTCCACATCAATAGAATCTAGCAAACATAAACACTTTGACAAGTTTAAATAATTTGATTTAAAACAATTTATAAATAAAAGAGCCCATTGAACAAAACCCCAATTTATGGAACCTAGGGTTCCTAAGGATTAGAGAAAAATCAAGTCTTGACACTAACCACTACAACTTATTAATATTAAAGCTTCTAACTCACTAGATTTATACTTAAAATATCAAACATATATTCATCCACTATTTTTTAAAGCTCACTAGATTTAGGATATATCCTAAAATAACCAAAAAGAGGATGAGATTGAGATTGGAGACATACCTTAAATTTTGAAAGCTAGAGGATATCAAGTTTTAATGACAAAAATTAATAACTATGTGATTTATTGGTTGAAGGTAGGAGAGGAAAAATGAAGAAGAATAAGAAGAAGAAGAATGAAACTAAAGCAGAGAGGTAGAGAGATGTGTAGGAGTTTGAGGGGAAAGGGTGGTTTGGCGGTCTTAATCCACCTCCCCTTCTTTTCTTTTCTTTCCTTTTTAACCTAACCAAAATACCAAACTACCCCCACTTAAGTTTGTTTTTCCTTCTCCCCCTAAAAAGAACGCGGTCTGACATGGTATTAGTTCATTAGTGAAAAAATGACCTTCCAATCTTGAATCAGAGCATGTAAAAGATGAATTTGATTGTGATGATGATGTTTCAAGGTTGTAGAACATCCTTGCTTCAGAGCTAGTTTGATCTCTTATTTTAAGTGCACTTTCTAAAGTCACATTCTACTTCCTGAATATCCGAGCCTTGGTTTGTTGTACATGATGATTTTCTTCAATCTGTTAAGCATATATATGACTTTGTATGATATAATTTTCACTTTTATTAAGTTCCTATCTCTTTAGACAAGATAAAACATGTTTCCATAAGTAAAGTGAAATTATTTCCGATTCAAGAATGTTTTATGTAATTTGAAAGAACCTGTTAGCTATTTCAAGAAACTCAAGGGAAAACATTAGTCATTTTTCAAAATTTTCTTTAAATTTGTTATGTCATCACTCAAAATATATTGCATTAACACTTTCTGAAGGGTTCTGTAGCTAACAATATGCATGGTATCAACAATTGAACTACATGGTGTACCACGCATAAAATCATTAGCCTATTACTCATAATCACAGTTCATAATCTTAATCTTCTTTTAATATAAGAGCAATTGTCATAAGCATTCACATTTACATGTACATAACATTATCAATAAGTTCACATAGTATACAAGATATCAAGTAATTAACATATACGCATAACTTCAGCTCACTTGCATTCTATCTAGAATTTCAGTCTTAAAGAAAATTATGGTTAAATTATTGAACATCATAAATGCAGGGTAAAATAATTTTCAAAGATCATTTAATATCTTTATGAGACCAGTAAAAATTTCAGGTCAAAATAAGCTTTCTAGCTATTTTAACAAAATGTTCAAATTCGGTGTCAGTTACCACCTAATTTCAGCTAATAGTCAGAGTTCCTAATTTTATTGCCATATCAAATGGACTCAATAGAAATTCAGGGTTGAACCTCAACGTGTCTACAACGATCTCTAAAATTTTCAAGTCAAAATTCAATTATTTGATATATTAACAAAATTAGAAAAAATTTGTGATTCAGAATTGGCTGTTCAGATAGAAACCCTGACCATTTCTGTTTTGAAATTTTTTAAAATAGTAAAAGTCTTTAAATGGACTTAAGAAAAATCATAGAAATGCTTTAACATATTAAATACGCTATATAAAAATTTCATATAAAAAAGGCATCTCTAACTATGTTCTAAAAAAGAATTACTACCAAACAAAAAATTGAGTTTCTAGCATACTCAGCCAAGATGAAATTTGATTAAAAAGGCATTCTTGCAATACATCCTAACCAAATCATGCATGTTCTTCAATATTCCAAGTCAATCTTAAGATAACAAAACCAAACCCTAATCTACTTCCTTGAAATTTTTAGAGAAACAACGTTTGATTGAAGAGCATTGCAAGAAAACCCTACTTGTTGCTAGAAGACTTTTGCACTTATCTTGTGTAACACCCCGATTTTCTGTCTTAGCGAAAATGACTAAAATGCCCCTGAGGTCATTTTCTGCCCGGAATTCGAGGATAATCGATCCGGAAGTCCTCGAAAGGCCAACTCAATGTTTGAAGGGGATTAGATGACTCTTGAGTGGTTTCGGGATCAAAAATCTCGTTTTCTGAGGTTTCGAGTCAAAATGACCAAAATACCCCTATAGCGTTTTTACGCGGGTATAAGTACCAGATGAGCCCGAAACTTCTCCAGATGGTTTTAAATGATTTTTCTATGTATTTCGTAACATCAGTTTAAGTCCCGGTGGTACCGGGCAATTTTTGTGCAAAATTACAATTTTGCCCCTAAGCATAGTGTTTTTGAGCTTAATTGTGTGATTAAGCAAACCTAAGCAATATTAGGCTCTAATAGAAGATTAATTAATTTCCATAATTAATCTAGAGTCAAAATAATTTATTAAAGTTAATTAGAACCTAAAATTGCTTAAGGAAACTCAAAATCCTTTTATAGTCTTAATTCTTCAATAAAGGAATCTATGAATAGTATTTTCTCTTAACTATTCCCCTAAATCAAGGAAGCATATCGGCATTGGATTCCAAGTTAATAAGATTTGAGTTTATTAATCTAGCAAGAGCACCTCATAATCTAGTCTCACATGGCCCTAATTACCTACTTAATCACCTAAACACTTTTTTGCAAACTCCTAACCAAAAGCTTAATCAAAGAAACACCTAAGCACATCACTAAACCATAATTAGATGAGACAAATCTCTCTCCCATGGCATGATAAGCAACCAGCCACCTCTCCTCCATATTCTTCACATGTTGAATTTCCAACACTCCAAGGCCTTGTTTTAGCCTATACCTTACACCATACTTGGACCACACCTCACCATGCTTACAACCATTCTTTGAATGACCACTTTGAGGAGATATTTTTCCTCTCTCAAGGCTCCATAATTTCGTGCCTCTCCCCCCCAAAATTCACCTCCACATTTCAAAATTTAACCCATAATATATATAGCAAAGTGTAAAGAAATCCCACACTTTTACCATTTGCTTTTTTGTTTGAGTTTGTGACCAAAAAAGCTTTCTTACTTTCTCTCAACCTCAAGTTCTCCTCTACCACGTAGAAACTCCTTCCACGACCACAAACCACCATAAACCACCTTGAAACACCACACCACCACCTCCCTAACACTCAACCTTTCCACCTCTAAGCTCAAACTCTCACGAAAACTCCTCCTTTGCTTTTCTTACCTCTTGGCCAAAATCATCAAGGCACAAAGAGGAGGTTTTTGTCTTCTCATTCCAACCAAGAACCAAGTTTTCTTCCTCCTTGCTCAAGACTACACCTTGGTATTATTTCAAAAGCTTTTCTTTTACTTGAAATGAAAAAGTGCTAGTTTTCTCTTGGTTCAACTCTTTTCTCTCTTTTTATTTTTAGCCATGAGACTTGGCTTTTGAAAGAAAAATCTTGAGCTTGATGATGAGGTTTCAAGATAATGGTCTTGTGATTCCCATTTGAGAAACCTCAAAAGCTTGAAACTTGGATTTGATTCTACATCACTTTTGGTTTTTCTTTCTTTGTCTTGAACATAGTTTTGCTTTTCCTTTTCTTGTTTTCCCATGTTTTCGGTTTTTATTTCCTTTTCATTTTTGGCCTCAAGGCCTTTTCCATTCTCATGATAGCTTGATGATAAGTGTCTCTAGATGATAACTTTGTGTTCATCTCAATGAGACCTCTAAAGTTTGAGTTTTTCTTTCTTCAAGTTCTAATTATGTTATGTAGCTCACTAATGATTTCAACTTAAGAAAATAATTATAAGGATTTCAATAAGCTCAAGGCCTACCGTTGTCAACCTTAAAGTTGGCCGGCATGTTCTAGAGTTCTACTCTAGATAGGGGTTTTGGGTACATAATAAAGAATATGGTGTATTTTCCTTTTAGTTTTCCTTTTCTTTTTCTTTGTAATGTTTCGGTTTTCCTTTCTATTTCTTTCAAAAAGTTTTGTTAACAAAATAAAGTAGCTCACATCCCTTGGTTTCAAGAAATGTGGTTGTCTATTTTAAGTTTTTAGTTCATTTTCTTTGAGCTTGATGATGATGTTCAACCATAAGGTTTCTTTGTAACCTCGGTTCAAGAACTCTAATGCTCACTTTGTCTTGCTAGATAAAGTATGGGTTTAGGATAATATTGATCATTGTATATGAGCTCTAGTGAAGTTAAAATAAGCATGCATTCATATTTACTTTTATTGCAACACTAACTCTCAAGAATAAAGAATGAACTTGCATTTTTATGTTTATATTTCAAATCATCACTAAACTCAAAGATAATAATGAGTTGCATCTCCTGTTTATTTTATGCTCTCACTTTACTTATAATGAAGAATAAAACCTAGTGCATTTTATGTTTAAGTTTATGTTATCACCTAAAAAAACCTAGAGCTCAAAGACTTGCCTATTTATCTCAAGCAAAGTTTAGAAAATGGAAGTATTTCATAGATGCATTTTCAGCCAAGTGATGATGATGAACTTAGAGTAAGATTCATCTAGGCACAAGTGCTAAAACCTTTGTTTTATAATTTTCCTAAGCTTAGATGATCTCAAGAAATGTTTTGAGCAAGGTTTTATGATTTAAATCCCTCTTGAGATTAATTTGAATCAGCTACTACCCTTATGTGTTTTATGAAGGTTTTAATGAAATAAATTGTTCTCAAATGAGTTTTAGAAGCTTTGAAAAGGTTACAAGAGAAACTAGTAATTTATATATGTTTGAAATGAAAGTTCTTTGCTTGATATGATGAATATGATTTCGGTTTTGCCTTGCTTATGTGCTCATTGTATGTTGATTATTTTTATTATATTAGAATGTGTATATTCATGTATATTTGATGTTGGAATTAATTTGAGAAAGTTAAGACAAGTTAGTAACTAGAAAAGAATTAAAATGTAATTTCTAGTACCCTTGGAATTGGAAATTTTGGATTATGTTCCAGCAACATTAATTTTAGAAATAATGGTTTATAATTAGTTTAAATGTGTAGGAACTACTCATAATTGGTTTAGGGATTGATCCTAGTACTTTAAGAAAAGACCGAACTTAGAAAGGGTCAAGGATATGCTCTTAGGTACCCGTAATTAGCAAAATATAGATTCTGCACTCTTGAGGTTTAGAATTAATTATGATCATAGAACTGAGTGAGGACTTTAGTTATGAACCTATAGATACCCAAGAGGTTAAGTTGTGTTGATAAAGAACTTAGATTTCAAGTTTAAAGGCCCTATGGGTCAAGCATAAGACATTAATGGAATCTTCGATGAAATGAGTTTATTAATTCAAGTATGATATGATGATGCATGTGCTAGGATGAGTATGTTTATGTTGTTTCAAGATTATCATGATTATAGAAGTTGAATGAGAAATGTACATGCATTATGAGTTATTGTGGCATGATATGATGAATTGCATGATTTGATGAACATGTATTTATGATGCATTCTGGCATAGCACACCGAGACGCATTTCTCTTACTTCGATAAAGAGATAACAAAACCGTGAGGGTATGATAGATGCAGCCTGCCAAAGCAGACAAATTTACTGTGCACTAGGTGCCGTAGATACGTTTCGAAGAAGGAAATAACCTTAACCTACGCTCCGGGAGCCAAGATGTATTAGGTGATCCTTAAACCCACACTCTGGGAGTTGGGATTTGTTTATACTTATCTGGGATAAGTTAAATGATATGTTACCCCTTCTTTTACCCCATATGACATCTAGTGACGATTAGTTAGGATTGAGCTCATTCCTAGGCGATAGGTGAGATGGAATTTGGTGGCTGTGATAAATATCGCCGGGGCAGGGTGTGTTTGGTTGGATTTTGGTGGCTACGATAAGAAGGTGGTCTTTGAGAAAAAGAATTTAAGAGTTCAAGTATGAAAAAGAAGTATATGAAAGTACTGTGCCTTTATGCCACCTATATGATTATGTTTCTTTATTGTTGTGCTCAATCATTGTGTTTTTCATGTTAATGTGCATATGGTATTACCGTGCATTCATGCCTTTATCTGTTGCATTCATGTCATTAAGACTCATACTAAAAGACACCCACTTCGGATAAATAGATTTGGAAAGTTTAAAACCAAACCTTATGCATAAACACCTCTTTCATGATTAAAACCGAAGTGGCTGGGACGATGACGATGACACTTGTGTTAGAGTCGGGAATGCCTACTGAGAACCTTGAATGAGTTTCTCATCCCTCTCTCTTTTCTTCCGTGTCATCTCCAGACGAAGGTAATGACGTGGTTCGTGATTTCTACTAAGGCATGGGCATGAGGCATTCACTACGAGTCGAATTAGAGGGATGTAGTGGAAGCATGTAGATGCCGCTTTATATATATGTATTTCTCTTGATGTGACAATGAAACTATGTTAAGTAGTAATTGATGTACCTATGATGATATGACTATGTTGTGTTGTTGTGTATAACAATTGTATTATGTGGTTATGAATGATATGATTTCACTTTCTTATATGTTATGTTTGTGGTGAATGTTAGATTTTATTTTAGTACGCAGTTCATATTTTGTTTTCAAGTTTCAAAAAGAAAAATTTTACCCGTATTTTTCGCTAAGTATTTTAAGGAAAGATTTTAAAGAATGAGACTAAGAAGTAATAACCTAATGATTAACCTAAATATGCTCTAGGAGTAAAGGGGATTAAAATTAGGATATTACATCTTGGTTCTTCTAAGTGTTTTTCCACCTAATCTTCAACCCACGATCACCTAATTCTTCTTCTAGGCAGTGATATAGTAGCTCCTCTTTGATGGTAAAGTGAGATAAAATCCTTTATTAGAGTGAGATAGGAAGATTTCAAGAGATATCTTTAGCTTTTGTGTTTAAGTTCTTGATCTTTGGTGTGTAGAATGGAATGCTAAGCTTGTTCATGAGATTTTGAAAGAGAAGAAAAGTGAAGATGCTAAAAAATAGGGAGCCTGACCGAATTTGCAAAAAAAGGAAAAAATATGAGTTGTAATGTTCATATATAAAGATGTGTAAAAATTTGCACCGCAAAAATATAACTTTGTAATAAAAATTAAGATTTTTATGTGGCTATTATAACATCTTGAGAATAATGATAGGTGTGGCTATCTTCTATGCCATACAATTGTAGGAAGCTTGCTCTCTAATCTTCATGCGATGCAACAAACCGCACACTGAAATTTTATTGAACGAGTGAGATATTAGCTCCCGAGTGAAATTAAAATTAATAAAAAGTCAAGATTAAGACTTACTTGATAAGTTTTAATCTATATCATTCACTTGACTCAACATGAGTGGTTCACTTCAATTTAGTGAGTAAGTTGCTTTTTCGGTGTTAAAATTACACAACGATATTTCACTGAACGTGTACAATATTCCTACCGGGAACCTAGAATATCTTTACCCGAGTCAGCCTAATATTCTACCTCGGCTTTCAAGTATGAGTTTCCTCTAGCCCCGAACACCCTAAGCCCCAGTTCAAGAGTTACTATTCATCCAGAGGCCCAAAACACTAGTCAATTTTTTTTTTAACTTCTGAGTCATTTCTCAAAATAACTTAACCTATCAAAATTTGAAATTCTCATTAATACCTAGTCGACTTTAGATCAACCACTTATTCACACTTGCTTAAAATAGAAGAGCATAAACTTATCCGTATCAGAGCATATACGAATAAAGCATAGATATGATAAACATTTAGCACAGGATAAATATAAAGTTTGAGGCGGATTAACTTTCTCAATAGCTATCAAAAACTTGTCCAGAAAAATATCATATATATGTATCCAAAAACTTGCTCATCAAACGTATAAATGGATATACCAGAGCAGCCTAAATCTTTCGTTTCAAATGATAGATTATACAAAAAGAATAGCGATCTTTTTTTTAGCATCCAGACATGATAAATATCAATCTTGTCTCAGGTTAACGTAAATGATCTTTGATGCAGTAAGAAAAGAAACTCGGTTGCTATTTTTCGAAACTGAATCAGGTAAAGTAGTCCAGCTAATATCTACTGCCATGTAGACCTTGAAGCCCTCTTCTAAATCTCCACAAGTCTTCATTCCATTGCTTCAGTGCATGAACAAAAAAGGCAACCCAAAAAGCTTCAATTGAATCAATTCAAGCAATTTACTCTTCAGACTGCAGAGTCTTTTCCGCTTCAACCATCTATTTCCCCATGCCGAACATTCCTTCATATGTTTCCATCAATGTTCAATAACTTAAGACCGGTGCTTTAAATTGTGGTTGCAATCGCAGCCATGGTCATGGATGCAATTGCAAAAAATACGGCCATCACAATGTGCATTGTGGCTAATGCGGTGTGAAATTTTTGCGTGTCTTCAAATTTGAAAAGTGCCCATTGCAACTTGTTGTAGTCTTAATATGGTCCATTGCGGCCTGTTGCGGTTCTGTTGCAGTCAATTTATGTGAAAATGTATCACACCGCAATTGTGGCTGATGCAGTTGCACTGCGGACCACAACCGCAATATTGTGATCATATCACGTGACGCGATTCGCAATTTAAAACCTTACTATTAAGACCAACACTTGTTTCTGGAGAAAAGATTTAAAAAAAATATATCATGACGTGGATTGTTTCTGAACCATTGAAGTCGTAGCCAAATCTTCCATAATAGCCAAATGCTAAATATATCTCTATATCAAATTCCTCCTCCCAATAGGGCATAGTTACAACATATCACGTGGAGGGTTCTATATCATGTCAGATACGCTGTGTTAATTGTGGATCCATTTTCTTCTGTCTATGGCCACTTTTAATCACTCCGTTATGGTTGTTTCCTTAGGTTCACTTCAATTCAATCAATGAAATTTGGCACCAACATATTTTCTATGATCTCTGGTCTCTACATCAGTAAATGCATCCAATTGTCACAGAGAAAGAGAATATTGTTAGTGTCCACGGAACATGAGAAATAAGGAAAGCACAAGCTGAGCCTTTTACTTTCACTTTTCCGTCTCTTTTCCCTCGTCAGAAGAGCAAATTCGTGTTTGTTTGTGTTTTTTTTTTTTTTGGTATTACAAAATGCCAATAAAGGGAGGCACCACCAATAGCAATGAGTAGGCCGCCAGTGTCAAACTAGGGATCTAGCCAACTGAGGTGATCGGCGCTTATTGGCTCAGCCACAGCAATATCACCATCTCACAAAACTGAGCCAGCCCAAAGCCGCCTAAATGACTCATTGACATTGTCCCTGGTGGTAGAGGATCTCCAAACAGAGAGTTGTCTACCAACTGAAGATTTAACAACGGAGGGAAATCAAATCCATGACCATGCAGAATTAGGAACTTAACCCTTGGATCCCAACCATTTGTGCCAAATTCAGTTGGCAGCAAATTCTGGTTAGAAAAAAAAAAAAAAAAAATGACCAACATTTGATTGATGATGGCCAACTTTCAACTCAAAATTTGGGCCCAATTTGAGTATTCAGTTTCTTTCTTGCCCATAATGCTCTTGTAACTGTACCAGTACCACAGTCTTGTCAGCTATGTAAAATATCGGTCTCTAACACTAATCACAGCATTTAATATTTTCAGTATTCACCATGGTTAGTGTTTGGTTTACTAATCAACTACATGTCCCTTGGAGGAGACGACCAAACCCAATCTAAGTCATCCAAGAGTTGCACCCAGTTTCGCCAAGAAGTCAGCACCAAAGTGTAACAAATAAGAAATTAGAGGGACACAGATAGAAGAATTATGAAATCAGAGTAAAGATAGAGAGAATATTCAAGGAGAGGACTCAATATCACACTCTCTGAAGCCCAGGTACGTGTAAAACTGAAAAGTACCCGTCTTGGTGCACGCGTGGTGCAGTGCAGCGTTGGTGCAGCGATGGAGTGCAGCGTGGTGCGTGCCCAACACCTCCTTTTTTTGAAAAAAAAATTGGACGTGCAGAGTGCGTCCGGGCATGGGAATGCAGCGTGCGGACATTGGGTACGCTATTTTACATGAAACTACGCCGTTTTGACTTTTTTTTTTTTTTTTTTTTTTTTTTTGGTTTTGTTCTCTGAAACGTTAGGAAAAGAAACCCAACCCCCCCTTTTGCTAATTTGTCACGCCCTAAAAAATACACCCAGCTTTTCCCTCTTCTCCAATTCTTCACCTTCATCTGACTCTCAATCCTCATCTCACTCTTTCACCCCAAACACACTACCTGGATTCACACAGCACTCCTCATCTCACTCTCTCGATCTCGATCTCGATCTCTCCCTCTCGATCTCGATCTCTCTCTCTCTGTCTCTTCAAGCGACGACAAAGAATGACGGCGAGGCAAGGGCGGCGGTGACCAAACGGCGGTATAGACGGGACGCACGGCGGCGACTGAACGCAGCTTAGAGGCGGCGCGGAGCGGCGTTTAACGCCGCCAGAGGCAACGACAAGAAGAAGCTAACGCGCTCGTGAGGTCGTGGCGAGTGACCACCGGCTCAAGGCGACACACCGGCGAGCATCAGCGACGACGCACGGCGGCTCTTTCTCCGGCGGCGGTGGCAAGCCAGTGAGTTTCCATTTATTCCTTTCCCTTTTTATTGTGTTGTTGCTATGCTGCCATTGTTGTGTGTTAGAACTGATAACAACTTCTAAAATTTTGTAATTATTTAATCACTTATCAGATGTTTTCACAAGGTTCAACAAATTGGTGCAGTAGTGGTAGTGGGGGGTTTGGAAGTGGTAACAATGTCACTTCCTCTACATCTTTGACCAGTAAATATGCTACTGGAAAATCTGAGAACAATGGCCCCCTTTGGATCTATGTATCTGTGTTGCAAGATAAAAAATCTGGTGGAGGGAATGTTAATTGGCGTTGCAATTTTTGTGAGGGAACTTACAAGGGATCTTATTCTAGGGTGAAGTCTCATTTGCTCAGAGAAAGAGGAAATGGGATTGCTATTTGTTCACAAATTAATAATGATTACCTTGAAGAGATTAAGCAAATAGAGAGGGAGTTTATTGAAAAAACAAAACCTGTTCAAGTTCCTTTCTCTACTGGAACTACAAGTTTGGACCCACCCATAGATGGAAACAAGAGAAAAAAAACACATGATGGACCTATACACAAAGCTTTCAATAATGAGGCAAGGGAACATTTGAATTGTGAAATAGCTAGGTTGTTTTACTCTGCTGGTTTGCCTTTTAATGTTGCTAGAAACCCTTACTTTGTTAGTGCATTTACATATGCTGCTAACAATAATATTAGTGGCTTTCTTCCACCTAGCTATAATGCCATTAGAACTTCATTATTGCAAAAAGAGAAAGCTAACATAATGAGGTTGCTAAAACCTATCAAGGACACTTGGCCTGAGAAGGGTGTGAGTATAGTCACTGATGGTTGGACTGATGCTCAAAGAAGGCCATTAATCAACTTCATGGCTATTTCGGATTCAGGACCTATGTTTTTGAAGGCTATTGATGGCTCAGGTGAGTACAAGGACAAACACTACATTGCCAATCTGATTTTGGCTACCATTGATGAAGTTGGACCACAAAATGTGGTTCAAGTTATTACAGATAATGCACCTGTTTGCAAAGCTGCTGGATCAATTGTTGAATCTATGCATCCAAATGTTTTTTGGACCCCATGTGTGGTGCATACTCTAAACCTTGCTCTAAAAAACATTTGTGCTCCTAAAAACACATCTATCAATGAAGTTGCTTATTCTGAGTGTAGTTGGATTTCCAATGTTGCTGATGATGCCTTCTTTATTAAGAATTTCATAATGAACCATTCTATGAGACTTGCTATGTTTAATAAATTTGTGCATCTGAAGCTACTTGCCATTGCTGAGACTAGATTTGCTTCTATCATTATCATGCTTAAAAGGTTGAGAACCATTAAGCACGGTCTCCAATCTATGGTCATTAGTGAAGAATGGTCTCATTATAAAGAGGATGATATCCCAAGGGCAACATATGTGAAAGAAGTAATTCTAAATGATAGTTGGTGGGAAAAAGTTGACTACATCTTGAGTTTTACAAAGCCTATTTATGACATGCTGCGATCTTGTGACACTGATAAGCCATCCCTCCATTTGGTTTATGAGAAATGGGATTCCATGATTGAGCAAGTGAAGAAGGCAATATATGAGAATGAAGGCAAAGAATTAAATGAACAATCATCCTTTCATGATGTGGTGCATGGTATTCTAATTGATAGATGGACCAAGAGTTACACACCCCTTCATTGCCTAGCTCATTCACTTAATCCAAAGTAAGTTTAAATTCCTAATTCTAAGCTTCTATTACTTTTTTGTTTTATAAAATCTACTTTGGTACTTAGATTATATTAGTAATGCATTGCCTTTTATTTACTAGGTATTATTGTAGACAATGGCTTGATGAGGCTCCAAATAGAGTTCCTCCTCATAAGGATAATGAGATTTGTATGGGAAGGAACAAATGTCTAAGGAGTTATTTTCCAGAATCAAAGGATAGGCTTCAGGCAACCTCGGAGTTTGTGAAATTCTCAAGTGGTGAAGACGAGCTTGGACAATTTGATAGCTTGCAAGATAGATGGGATTTGTCACCCAAGGAATGGTGGGTGATGTATGGATCTTCACTTCCAAAACTCCAGAACATAGCCTTGAAACTCCTCTCACAACCATGTTCTTCCTCTTGTTGTGAAAGGAATTGGAGCACTTATTCCTTTATTCACTCTTTGAAAAGAAATAGGCTAAATCCCAAAAGAGCTGAAGATTTAGTATTTATACATACCAATCTTCGTCTCCTCTCACGAAAGAATAAGAACTATCATGAGGGTAGCTCAAAAATGTGGGATATTGGTGGAGATGAATGGGACCCATTTGATGGAGCTGGAATTCTTGAAGTTGCTAGTCTTTCACTTGATGAGCCTGATTTAGAGACTGTTCTTTTTACTGCTGATGAGGAAGGAAATGATGAAATTGAGACTGTTAGAGTTTGATTGTTAATTATGTTTTAATGATTGATATATGTTTATATTTGACATTATTTTGAGTATTTTAGTATTTCATTTTGGAATATAATGTTGATTGTTGAATAATTTAGAGTTGTTTTATGTTGAAATTGTTGGTTTTCTCATATGCAATTTATGATTTTTTTTTTTTATATATTGGCGTCTGCACTGCATTTTTTACAAAATTGCCGTGCACTGCATATCCGTGCAGATGCAGTGCATATCCGTATCCGGGCAACACAGATCACACTTCATTTCGCACATTAGTTATTAATTACATAACCTAAAGCCCCCTATTTGTACTATTTATCATTAACTAAAGCAATTCTTCTAATTGGACTACTTGAGCACATCTCATACTCGTTACACAAAGTTACCTTCACGAAGCACATGTTGAAAGGAACAATTCCAATTACGTCGAGCAAAGTCCCTGATGTCATGAATCAGACTACCATAGACATGGAAAGAGGGCCCATCTTCGTGCCCGACAAGCCGAAGAACCTCAATACAATCTACCTCGCAAGGGACACTCCTGTGGCCAGGACCCCTCGCCATGGCCAGACCCCTACGGACAGCAAGCAGCTCTACACCCAGATTATACCAACCAATCCAAGCACTGCGAGGCTGAGCGGAAGAGACCCCAAAGGCCTTAGCGCAAGAATCAGTCAAGTGCAGAATTCTCCTGGCTAGAATGCGGAGCAAGTCTTCAGTACTATCAAAAACCAGGGAGTTTCTCGTACACCAAAGTGCCAAATGGCCGCAAGTAACACCTGGGCCGCCACACCCACGCCAAAGAACTTCAACCACTCACGAAAGGGCATACTAAAGAAACTAGTTACCATCCAACGAAAACCCAATGGGCGCCATACTTTAAACAACTGATAGTTTACTTAACTAGTGTGATACTGATACATAATGACAGGTGTCATGTAAAGGAACTGTCTTACATTACCTGTATCCATAGTTTTAAGAATCGGACCGAATTCGAACCCATGATGTGCACCATGGGAAGTAGCGAATGTGCCACTAAATCACCATTATCTTTTATTAGTATATGTCATTGTTTTTATAAATAATATATCATTGAGTTTTGGGAAAATTCTTCCACATGGCCAATGCAAGGCATGGACGCACACCAATACCACTAGGTCAGCTAACTTATTCGCTAACAAGTTTCATTATTTATATATATATATATATATATAATAGATACTTAATTTTATTTTTATATATTAATTTGATAGTATTTGGTTCAACTAATTGAACCAGTGATCCACGGGTTGGACCAATGACCCAGTAACTCGGCCAAGTCGACTGCCAAGCTGAATCTGAAAACTATGCTTGTATCTAAGAATCTCTCCAAAACGGGCTGCGAGCATCAGAACTCTAGCGAGTTTAATACCTATCGGTTTATTTCATGGTCAGTTAGGAGAACAAACACTTCCAAAAGTTCCCCATTAACAGAATCAACCTCAAACTTTCAAGCACATTGTAGTGACAAAAAGAAAATTGGGGGAAATGCAATCACGGAGCCTGTTATCAGAGAACAGATAACGTTTGAAAGAACAACGAATGAGATGCAGAGAACAGTCATACATTCAGCAGTCCAACCCTCAAGCTGTGTAACACAATTATCCGAATGGCTTTTTCATTTCAAAATTAAAATCCCATAATAACACAATGAAAAAATTATACAAAAAGGAACAGTAGTTCTCATAATAAATTTACAGTATAATCAGCAGTCATCGATGCAATGGCCGAGAATTGAAGAAGAAATCTTATTGCAACTTTGCAAAATTGAATTAATTCAGATTGTCTACAGTAGTGTACACCATAAAACTCTCAATCTAGTCTAAATCCTCACACGTGCTTATGCTCTTTCAGCTATGCACGTCCAGAAAAGCTTCAACTTGTGAACACCCTAGTTTTCACAATCTTTTCTGCTTCAGTTACACTCAAATTCCTGATCCCATTCTCCTTCAACCATCTCTTCCCCCCTGCCAAGCATTCTTGCACTCTGTTTTCATCCATCTTCAACAACTTAAGACCTTCACTTGATTTTGGGAAAAAACCTTCTGGCCTCAAACACAATGCCCCAAATACCCCAAATAAAATATCTAAGTCACTTCCGAATCTTTCAACACCACCATTATGAAATTTTACATTGCTTAGAAGAATACCATTGAAAATTAATTGATCTATTCCTGCTGCCAAACTTCTCCATACCCCAACAAAATCCCTACTGTTCAAATCTGCTTCTACCACTGACATTTTGCTTTGCAGATAATCTAAGGCCTCTATTAGAGTCTTTGACACAGTCCATCCTTCTTCAACCTTTTGCCATTGCCTCCTGTTCTTCACATAATCCCGAGATCGGGCATCAAATCCTCTCAAAATAACTAGAGATATCTTTTCAACCCACTCTTTTCTGAACTCTTCCAGCTTTTTGACCTCATCATCCAAGATAACCCTTTTGGAACTCCCTGGTAACCATTCAGTGTCTCTATTTGCATTATTTGACAACTCAGCTTTATCATCCATGTCCATCCCCATCTCGAGGAAAAAGACATCCTCAGACCATTCCTTTAAAACAGATTCAAAGTAATAAGCAGCATTGATGGAAACTGCAACTTTAATTACAGCGTCATCATCAGTTAAGGCAGTCAATCCTTCAGCTTCTTGGCAGCGGACAAGTATTGAATAAAAAAATTTTCTTATAATAGGCACACCTGCTAATCTGAGAAATCTTGACCTCAAAGTTACACTAGGCAATGATCGACAACGATCGATAACAGCTGCTAGATGGCGAAGAAAGGCACTGGAAACCAGAGGAGACTTGTAATCATCAGTACTTGATGAAAGAACTACACCTTCCACTTTCTTTCTCCAATTATTTTCATCTTCGATGTCAGGTTTCAACTTGTCTAGGGCATCACTTAGCTCTATTTCTGCCCACAGATCAAGCCAGTCCGGGCGATCACAAAATACAGACAGAGAAGAAATTTTCTGCAACATTTCATCATCATCAAATGATAGCAAAATACCAGAATGCCCTACCAAAGACTTAATCCTTTTGTCAAAAGCTATAATCAAGTCAATTAGATGCAGCCATGATATTCTAGCAGATGATTTAATGCCTGTAACACTTTCCTCTTCTAGTTGACTAATGTAACTTGGGAAAATTTCTTTGGCCAAGTATGTTGATAGGGAGGTAACCATTGCTGAGATCCATTCTTCTCTGCAACTATAGCCAACTACCTTTGCTTCATCAACCAATGGCTGCAACATTTCATCCATAGAATCAACATAATCCCTTGTGATCTTATATACAAGAGTAAAAATAAATTCTGGTTTATCAATCCATTTTGAGAAATGCCGTTGTGAAGCCAATGACAAGGGATTCACAAGCTCTTCAATTACCCAAAGTGGTTGTCGTAGAGCGACTTCCCTAGCATGGCCCTCAAGCTGCCTACCTTTCCTTTGCCTTTGCAGCTCCTGTAGGTTGCACAAAGCAAGAAAACTTTCAGAGTACTTGAGTTTAAGATCTTCTTGCATACTCAGTAGAGGATTCAATACTTGATTTGCAGACCTTGCATCCAAATATGAGGAGGTCAAAGAAGAAAGACGTGGGGGCCATCCAAGCGAAGCAAGGAGTGCCCGATGATCAGCAATTGCTTGGGGTCTTAAAATGGCCAGAGCTCGATCTACTCTATGATCAACTGCTGATACAAGACGCTTCCACTGCGGGTGTGTCTTTGTAATCAAAGCTAATATTTCTTCTGTCATTTTAAGCGTTTTAATAGCAAGCATACGCATTTCCTGCAACATTTAGCATACATTCAGGAATGTAATCATGCTATAGTTCCCAATATCATCTGGTTCATAGTATGAAAGTTTGCTCACTTCTGAATTTTGATTAGAAGAATGCTTCCTCAGGTTTTTGCTCATGGTATACGATACAGCATCTTCAATATCACCAACCAAAGTGTCAAGTTTCAGAGCCGTCTCTGGAAGCACACAAAGCAGTTTTACAAAACTAACAACATTCTCAAAAAGGCCATGCCTAAGAAATCAAATTAAACACAGTAGAGCAGCCATCATTGAAGATCCAAACATTTCTTTACAATCACAGCAAATCCATATCACAAAAGCCAGTGAAACACAAAATATCAAATAAAAGCATCAATTTTGCAGTTTTAGAGCAGTCTCTGTACGACAAACAAAGCAATTTTAATAAACCAATAACATAGTCAAAAATGGAAAGTGTAAACCACACACTAGTAAACCCCTCAGATCAACATCTAGCTAGGTAAGTGGCACAATCAGAGTATAAATACGGCAAAGGCAAAGTTGGACTAGCTGTAAAGTGTGTGCATGTAGCACGTAGCATTCAAACAGTAATTGCAACATCTAAGAAATCAATTTAACCAAACCAAAACATTTTCTTGATAATCACAACAAACTCATGTCATAACAATAACCAAACCACAAAATATGTCAACAAAAACATCATCCTGAAATTCTTACCAAAATGTTCATCGATTTGGACAATTCAAAAACCAATTCATAAAGCAATAATAATAATAAATTAATAATAATTATCATAATAACCAACCAGCATAAACACGAACTGTCTCCAACCTAGCCACCTCCTTAGCCAGAGCCGCAAGTTCCTCTCTGAAACCCTTCGCCCCCTTGGCATCACCCCCTTCACCTCTTCCTCCATCTTCATCCAACAACAAACAAATTCAATTTCTCAATCCAAAACACCACAGAACCCTAACAAAATCGAAAAGAAAACCGAAAAATCATCGAATCGAACCTGGCACGACGCTGGAAGAGCAAGTGGAGGCGAGGGCGTTCAGCCGGTTGTTCACGTCGCCGAAGAGGCCGTGGATTTCGCCGGAGAATGAGGCGTAAGCTGCGAGACCCGCTCCAAGCCTTCGAGTCAACTCGGCCAGAGACCGATCCAACTCGGAGCACTGAGTCTGGAGCTCGGCGACGAGACTCGTGGCTTCGGCGAGGGCCAGTTTGGTGTGAAACCTGCGGTCGAGAAAGGAGAGCGCGGAGGGAGAAATGTCAGAGGGTGGAGGTAGGGCTTGCAGCGACTCCATGGAAAATCGAATCTCGAAGGTTCTTCGCCGCCGTGTGCGGTTATTCTCCGCGGTCGGATTCCGATGAGGGTATGTGGTGTTTTTTAGATTCGAACCTTCTTGGATTGGACGTGTGTTAGGACTTGGGTGGATCCAAATCCGAATTTTTTTTTTTTTTTAAATTGGAAAACAAAGGTGCGTGCTTATTATCATAACAAGAATAATATTTCCATACCACCACAATTATACCATACACTTATGTTACATTACCGTACAGGACAAAATTAGCATATGGAGAGGTATGAAATATGAAAACACAAATTTAGGGGAAAAAAAAAGGAGTGTTAGAGTAATGACAATATTGTGATTATAGAAAAAAAAAAAAGTAAATTTTTATTAAGCTAAAGGAAAGAAAAGAAGAAACTTTTCTCACATGCCCTTTCTTCTTTGTCTTTGTTATTGAGCTAAAGATGACAATGTTGTGTTTGTCGCGTTCCTTTCTTTCCCCCGCCCAAGAGGTTGCTCACAAGAAAAAGAAGGAAGAGAATTAACATATATTGGCAACACATAAAACCAATCATCATACATGAAAACTTAGCCAATTTCAGTCTTCTTTTATTTCACTTCTTCAAGGAAGTACAAGAGACGGCAAATAAAAATGATGTCTTCTACCCTTCTTCACAATTTGTGAATCAGTTTCTGTTTAGAAGATATATGAGTTCATCATTTCCATTTGATTTTTTATGTATTTATAGCATAGATTTAAAACTCCAACCGGTACTCGACACAGTCAAGGCACTAGGTTATTGGGCCATTGGTTCAACCGATGAGTCACTGATTGAACCGATTGAACCAGATATTATTAATTAAATATATAAATATATTAAAATTTTGTTACAAAAATATATATATTAAAATTTAAATAAATATAGTAAAATTATCCAACTAATTAATAATTTAATATATTTAAATGGTAAAGCAATCTGGAAAAAAAAAATCAAATAAGAAAACCTGACATAACTTATCACAAATTAAATTATACTAAATTGAAAAGTAAAGTAAGATTATGATATTTTTATTTTTTTTTGTAAAAATTAACATATGTTGCGGTATAGCTGGAAACATGGATGATGGATCCCAAATCCCAATCCATTTGCATTTTTTCTTTTTCATAATAATGTAAAAAAATAAATCCCATTCACACCAAACCCTATCATGTGCTTGGTTTCCTTTTCACGGTGAAATTTCTCCTACAACCCTTTCTCTGTCTTTCTCTCTCTTTCCCATTCTCACCCACACAACCCCTTTTCACAGCAATACACCTATCCACCCTCACAGCCACACAACCTTTCCATCCCTAAGCCCTTTTTCATGCCACCGCACCTGTAACCTCACTAAACCCAGAACCCACCCCCATGCTTATCAACCATAGCCACTAAAGCCAAAGCCTTTGTCACGCTCTGCTGTCATCGCCACATTGAGTTGTGCAGGTAGCGGTGTTTTGCAGCAAGCAACATGGCGGCAATCTAGTGATTGTGGTTCTTCTCAAGCTTTATGGCAACCTTATTCCCTGCTTCTTGTGTTCTTCTCTCCTATTGATGATCTTTCTTCTCCTTCTCGATCTGTTTTTCTTTCTTTTAATGTTGGTGTTGAATCTGAAATAAATCTTTTGATTGGAAAAAAATTTTAAAAATGAACCGGTTTGGTTTTGTGAATCATTTGAGTCACTAGTTTTACCTTAAACCAGCCGAGTCACACCAAGTTATCCCGGTTTGAATACAAGTCCAATCCAATAAGTGACTCGACCTGGCTCTATGACCGGTTTACCGGTTTAATGGTCAAACCGGCCGATCCAAGCTGGGTTTGATAACTATAATTTATAGTCTTTGTCAGAAAATATAGATGATTATAATTTTGTTTTTATAATTTTTTAAATAAGAAAACAATATGAGAATAACTCTGTTAAAAGTTGACATTTCATGTTTTTATTAGAAACTAGAGTTAGAAAGTTATAAATGCATAGTACGAAGCTATAAATCAGTGTAAAAATGTTGTAAACCCATAAAAAAAAAACATTGTAAACTGTTTTTAAAATATTGTAAACCCATATTATGCATGGATGATTATTTTTTCAAGAATTTTTTTAGCAAAAAAAATATTCTAAGAATGACTCTATTAGAAATTGACATTTGATGTTATTATTAGAAACACTAGAATAGAAAGTTATAAATGCATGTTATGAAGTTATAAACCAATGTTAAAATATTATAAACCTGCGAAAAACAATTGTAAGTCATTTTTAAAATCTTGTAAACACATGTTATACATGGATGATTATCTTTTTTTTTTAAGAACCTTTTCAGCAAGAAAATAATATGAGGATGACTCTATTGGAAGTTGACATTTGATATTATTATTGGAAACTGGAAATGGAAAGTTGTAAATGCATGTTACAAAATTGTATATCAGTGTTAAAATATTATAAATCCATGAAAAAAAATTGTTAACCATTTTTAAAATCTTGTAAACCAGTGTTATACATGGATAATTTTTTTTTATAGAATCTTTTAAACAAGAAAACAATCTCGGGATGACTTTGTTAGAACTTGACATTGGATGTTATTATTGAAAACTGTGTTAGAAAATTGAAAATACGTGTTGTGAAGTTGTAAACTATTATAAACCTATGAAAAAAAAAGTATAAATCATTTTTAAAATCTTGTAAACCCTTGTTATACATGGATTATTATTACTTTTATTTTTAGAATATTTTCAGCAAGAAAACAATCTAAGGATGACTTTGTTAGAAGTTGATATTTGATGCTATCATTGGAAACTAGAGTTAGAAAGTTGTAAATGCGTGTTATGAAGTTATAAATCAGTGTTTAAATGTTGTAAACCTATGAAAAAAATTGTAAGTCATTTTCAAAACTTTGTAAACCCACAAGAAAACAATCTAAGGATGACTCTAATAGATGCTATAAACTAGTGTAGCAAAAATTGTTGCATAGGATATGCACAAATTTCGCAAAGGCAAATGAGAGAAATTTAACCCTACATGAAAAAGAACTAATCATTGAGAGAGATGTGTATTTTTCAAATTCAAAAAATGAATGTTGAGTGTTAGTCTTATGTATTTTAATCTTATTGGCAATGAAGGTAGCTTGTTAACTAATTGAATGAGTATGATTATCCCTAAATACTTCACATTTTTGTCTTATGCATACAATATTCTAGTATGGTTGTTCTGCAAATTTCAAACTCAACGATTTACTCGTATACCACATGGTTTGAGAGGTTTTCCAAAAGGTTTAATATTTCCCCTAATAGAATTACAATTTTTCCCAAGAGGCATACACTTTTTCCTAACACGGGTTACAATTTTTTCCACGCGACTTACACTTTTCCATAATATGGTTAGCTCTAGAGCCGTTTGGAAAATCTTAATGCAAAATATTTTGAGTGATAACATAACCAATTTGCAGAAAATTTTTTGAAGAAAGACTAATGTTTCCCTTGAGTTTCTTAAAGCAACAAACAGGTCCTTACGTTAGCATAACTCGGTTCATTAAAATGAAAATCTTTTCACATGACACGTGCAAACATATTTAATCTCGTTTAAACAGATGAGAACATAATGAAAGTGAAAAGTATATCGTGGAATGAATGAATATTTATTCAACGTACTGAAGAAAATTTTCAAGTATAAGAAACCAAGGCTCAGATATTCAAAAAATAGCACGCAGCTTTAGAAAGTACATTTCAAGTGCAGATTCCAATCCAATTTTGAAGCAAGTGTGTACCACAATCTTCAATCATCATAGTCATAATTATAACATCATCAACAAGCTCTAATTGAAGACTGGAAAATTGAAGAGAATTCAAGAAACTGATACGATTTTTCATAAAGCACGTTTCACAATGAAACGGTGCACTTTACAGGAAAAAGAGGGAAATTTGAAATTAAAATTTAAAGTCAAACTCAATCACAGACTAATGTGGCATCTCTTTTCTCAACTTGGTCAACTGACCTAGCATCTAGAAGGAGAAGTTCATAAACCTATTTCAGAAAGTAAAAAGTAGTTTCTGAACATGATCTCAAAAATTTCTATTTCACAATGGCTTCTGCAATAGCTCTGACAATGTCGAGCTCCACATCTAGATTGCATTTTCAAGACAAAAACAGATAATCAACACATGTCTCAACTATCATAAATGCAAATAATCTATAAATAGAGATGTTGTGCTTACAACTAAAGAGATTTTTGGGAAGAAGAAGTGCTGAGACATTGAAGAATTTTCTCCTCATCTTTTTCGTAAAGACATTACTGCTTGTAATCAGTTTCATACTTGTAAAAATATTCTTTCTATGTTCTTAGTAGATCTTATGCTCTTCCTAGGAAGAATCATAAAAAGAAGTCATTCAAGTTTTCTAGGTTTGTTATTCTTCATTATACAAAAACTTGAGTATTGGTTAGTTTGAGTGATAAACCCAAATACAAACCTTTGTAATCTCTATTTGGTAGTGATCGTTGTGAGTTAGCTTGGAGAGTTTAAGCAAAGACTACTTATAATGTTACAGTAAAAGTGAACTACTGGTCACGGTGTTAGCCTAGAGAGACTAGTTAAAGATTACTCATTTGCGACAATAGAAGAAAACTACTGGTTATGGCATTAGCTTGGAGAGGCTTGTTAAAGACTACTCATTTGTGATAGTCAGAGTGAACTGCTGGTCACTATGTTAGCTTGGAGAAGCTAGTCAAAGACTACTCAAGTGTTACAGTAGAGTGAGCTACTGGTCACTAGTAAGAGCTTGTGAAGGCTACAGTAAAGACTATCTAACTTTTTTGGGTTGAGAAATGTTTTGGTTCAACTCAACGATGGTTGAGAACTGGGTGTAGGTAGATTAGTCTAACCAATATAAAAAAAATATGCAGTATCTTTTTCTCCCTTATCTCTATTTATTTTACTGACATATATAGAGTATCTTCTTCTCCCTTATCTCTATTTTATGTTACTACTTTGTGCCTATAATATTGTGATTTCTAAAAATCTACTTATATGCATTTTTGTTATCTTTGTCATAGTTCATAAAGTTACTTTCTGACATTGCTAATGTTGTTTCCATTGCACTTAAAGTTTTATACTTGATAGCTATTGTTTAATCTTGTTCTAAAAAAAGAAAAGAAAAGAAAGGCAAAGCATGATTCAACCCTCTCTTCTTATACGATTTTATACCTACAATTGGCATCAGAGCTTAGGCTCCTAAGGGATTGAGCATTTTAATAACTACAAAGGGCAAAGATCCTGAGATCATATGGCACAAAATATCCACATAGCATAAGAACACTCCATTAACATACCACCATTATTTAATAGTGGGAACTACGCATATTGGAGAGATCGTATGGAGTTATTAATAAAATACACAAGTCTTGACTTGTAGGAGATTATACAGGAAGCAGAATATGTTCTAATGGAAGAAGTTCCTGGAATATGTTCAGAGGAATGATTGGTTCACTTATGTATCTTACAAGTAGACCATATTCAATTAAGTGTAGGAATTTGTACTAGATTTCAATCTAACTCAAAGTAATCACACTTAAATGCTATTAAAAGAATTTTCAAATACTTATCCGATACTACTAATCTTGGCTTATGGTACGAGGAGGGTACATCTTATGAAATTATAGGGTACTACGATGCTAACTTCACTGGAGATAGAGGAGAGCGAAAAAGCATCGGTGGATGCTGTTATTTCTTTGGAAAGAGCCTCATCACTAGGTCGTACAACAAGTAGAACACCATTGTTCTCTTTACAGCTGAAGCTGAATATGTAGCTACTGCAAACTGGTGCACCCAGATGCTGTTGATAAGGAACTAGCTAGAAGATTATCACTCAAGGTATTCTAAAATTCTTATATTTTGTGATAATACTAGTGCTATTAATCTTGGTAAGAATCCTATCCAGCACTCCAAATCCAAGAACATTGTTGTTAAACATCATTTTATTCGAAGGGAGATTTTGAGTTAATGTTTGTGAATACTGAAGACCAAGTGTCTGATATATTCACAAAACCATTTGCTGAAGATCGTTTTTATGTTTTGAAAAGGCTTTTAAACTTAAAAGTTTTAAAATCTGCATAAACATTCATGTATAAGCATATCTCGGTACTCTCTATCATGGCTCTGAATTGAAGCCCAAAAGAAGACACCAGTTTGCAAAATCAAAGAATCAGTTTGCAAGACCAGAGAATCATATTGAAGATCAAAAAGTCAGTTTGCAAGCCTAGGGAGAAGATGAGATGCTTAGAAAGAAGAATTTATGATCTCACGAGGTTCAGAATCTGAAGACAAGTCAATCATGAGAAAACTGTTCTATCTAAATGGCTCAGAAAGTGCAGACGAGCTCAGAAAGTGGTTCCATGCTTCAAAAACCACTTATTCTGAAAGATTGAAAACGGCGGGATAATTCCCACTCATTTTGAGTTTCTCTCTCCCATGTTACCTCACCTTCAATCTTTATGTCCTATCACTTAAATAACTTTCCACTCCTCACATGTGACACTTTTACTTTCGTCTTCAACCTAAGCACCCAAAACCTCAATCGTTTCTTATTCTCTCGCACATCCTTCACTTCTGCAACCTTACCATTCTTTCTTACAAACCCTCAACCTTTCTAGTTCAACCATCGCATTCCTTACCCTATAATGGCTGAAGGGAAACATTTTAACCAAAACATTCTAACATGGAACTCTTCTCGTGTATGAAGAACCACTCCAATAGCAGCACTATGCTAAAAAATTTTCTCGACGGAAGATAGCTCCTGGGAAAAGGTTGAACAAGGAACTGATGACTCAAGTTCTCATCCTACTAGAGGTTATCTCTTTTTAGGGATAGAAAGGGTTTTTCAACATCACTGATCCAGTCATTACTAGGATGGTGACTGCCTTTTACTCTCAGTGGCACAAGTATCTGACTCTGTGGTAAGGACCTCTATTAGGGGGATTGACATGGAGCTAGGCATAACTGACCTCTCCAACATCATTAAAGCACCTGACTATGGAATTAGATGCTCATCTAACGAAGATTGGTTTATGACCCTTAGAGTATCAGCTAAGGAGGTCTCCAAGTGTCTCACTAACTCCCCTAGATACTAGCCCAATAAGATAACAACTGTGATGCTGAGATATAGGGTACAAAAAGTCTTTGCCATTATCTAGTTCTCTCTTTCCCAAGGCTGGGAAGCACCCACCTGCTCATTGGGATGGACTGCATGTTGCTCTACCATCTGTTGGCAACGAGGAGGAAGAATCTGAAAAAGCTCCTCTGAACAGAAAGAGAAGAACAAAGATGAGACAAGAACCATTTATGCCACCACATCTCTCAGAAACTAACAATGACTCATCAGACTCAGATGATAAGCTGCATGAACGGTCAAAAAAGATGCTTGGTGAATTAGTAGGAACCATTAGAAGAAAAGATATTGAGCTCAAGCTCAGAAATGTTCCTAAGCATGAGACAAGGATCTCTATGCTTCCAAAAGAGGTTGCAATGTATCAATAGGCTAGTTATAAGTTTATCTTGACTGACTCTTCTGAAAAAGATAAAGAAAAAGAAGAACAAGTAGAAAGATCATCATCTAAAGAAAAGAAAAGTCTATATAGGAGTGAGAAAGCTCAACTGAATGAGCTTTTTTTCTACTTTAGAGCCTATTATTGAAAAGCCTACTATGGAGTCCATTATAGAGGAACTTGCTAAGGAGGTAGTAGAGCCAGAGACTGTTGTAGCTGCGATGGTACCTCAGCCTTCTCCCTCCATAAGAATAATTCCATTAGAAGAGGAAGAAGATATGACCTCATAAACAAGTGCTCTCAAGCTAAAGAAGCTGTTGCTTCTGCCTCGTTTCTTGTGCTTGATTTTACTCCTGCTCCTACTCCTGTGTCTGCTCTTATTACCACTACTGCTCAAGCTCCATCTTCTCCACCATCTACTGTTCCACATGCTGATGCTGAGGCTTAATTGTAACATCCTAATTTTTAACCCAATACTCTAGAACACATTAGGTTAATCATTAGGTCATTACTTCTTAGTCTCATTCTTTTATGAAAATACTTAGCGAAAATACGGGTAAATTTTTTTTTTGAAACATAAAATCAAAGTGAGAGCCGTGTATGACGTAACGAAGACTAACATATAGAAAAGGGATATCATATCATTCATGGTCACAAAACATAAACATTGTTCATTACATCACAACATGAACATATTATCATAGATACATAATTTACGACTATCATAGTCCTATTATCACATCAAAAGAAATACACATATATAGGTGTATAAATCTAAAACGGCATCTCCGCGCTTCTGTTCCATCCTACTGATCCAACTCGTAGCTCATGCCCTACGCCCACGCCTTAGTAGAGGTCACGAGATACACCATCATCTTCGTCTAGAGACGACACGGAAGAAAAGAGAGAGAGGGATGAGAAACTTATTCAAGATTCTCAGTAGGGATTTCCGACTCTAACACACGTGTCATCGTCATCATCCCCAGCCACTTCAGTTTTAATTATATAAAGGTGGTCATCCATAAGGTTTAACTTTTAAACTTCTCAAATCTATTTATCCGAAGTGGAAGTCTTTTAGTATGGATCTTAATGATATGAATTCCGCAGATATTGGATGAATGCATGGCAATATATTATGCAAACAGTTCAATGACATCAAGTAACAGATAAGTAGCATAAACGGTACAGAACTTTCCTCTATTCTTTTCTCATACTTGAACTTTTAAGTTCTTCTCCTCAAGAACCACATTCTTTTCTCATCGCCAAATCCAACCATAAACACCAGTGCCCGGCGATATTTATACACATCACCAAAACCAACCAAATACACCTTATCGCCTAGGATTGAGCTCAGCCAAACGAGCTCAAACCTAACTAGTCATCACTAGAATTCTAAGAGGGCAAACGACGGGATAACTTAGGATTAGTTCTTTCTTTACTCATGACTATGTGACTTGAAAAGAGACATCGCATCTCTTTTCTCATGTCTAAACTCTTGAGTTCTTTTTCTCAAAGACCACCTTCTTTTCTCATTGCCAAATCCAACCATAAACACCAGTGCTCGACGATATTTATACACATCACCAAATCCAACCAAACACACCCTATCGCCTAGGAATGAGCTCAACTATATTTATACTCATCACCAAATTATTCTCATTATCAAACCCAACCAAATACACCCAAATCCAACCATAAACACCCATATTGCCTAAATGAGCTCAAACCTAACTAGTTTTCACTAGATTTTTAAGAGGGAAAAAGAAGGGGTACATACTCTCTCTCATTCAATTCTCATAAACATGATAGACATAACATCTCAACAATTCATACAATTCATCATAACATGCCACACTAACTTACAATGCATGTACTTACACATTCAGTTCCACAATTCATAGTCAATTTCTACATCATCATAGCATCATCATAAAAGATCACATCATCATAACTCATATAGATAATGCTCGTGTATCATACATCACACCTCATATATCATCAAATCATGCATATCAACATATCATACTTACATTACCAAACTAAAAACGATAAAATCTCTTAATGTCTTATGCATTGACCCTTAAGGTCCTTAACTCACAATCTAAGTTATAAATCATTATATCCTAAACTCTCAGGTACCTATAAGCTCATATCTAAGTATTCCTCACTCAATGCTATGATCACAAACATCTCTAAACCTCAAGAATGCAGAATCTAAATTCTAACTTTACGGGTACCTAGGAGTCACAACAATGACCCTTTCTAAGTTCGATTTGCTCCTAAGGCATCAAGATCAAGTACTAAACCAATTATGAGTCATTCCTACACATTCAAACTAATTTAAATCTATGATTATCATTTCTAAACCATGCTGGACAGAATCCAGAAAAATCATATGATAAGGGATCTAGAACTCTCAAATTAATTCTTTTCCAGTTACTAACTTCTCTTAACTTTCACATATAAATTTTAGCATTAAACATACATGAATATACTCATATTATCGTCATCAAAACAGCATATAACAGTAATCATTCATAGCAAGGCAAAACCGAATTCATCTCCAAACAAACAAGGCATAAACTTGATTTCTAGAACACATAAAATACTAGTTTCTCTTGGAACCTTTCTAAAACTTTCAAAACTCATTAGTAAATATTTTTATCATCTAAAATCATCAAAATACTTGTAAAGGCAGTGGCTATTTTAAACTAAACTCAAGAGGTTTTAAATTCATAAAACTTTGTTCTAAACATCTTTTGAACTCATATGAGCTTAGGAAAATTATGAAACATAGATTGTAGTACTTGTAACAAATCAAACCTTCTAAGGCCGAAATCAAGGAACTAAGAAACATAAAACTTCCAAACCTTTGTTTGAGATAATAAAGGGTAAGTCTATGAGCTCTAAATCTCTTAAGTTGTAACATAAAAGTAAATATGCAATGCACTTTATTTTAGTCTTTATTTAGAGGTGAGGACATAAAATAAATATGATATGCAACTCATTATTATCTTAGAGATTTAGTGAAAGCATAAACATAAATATGAAGATGCAAGTTCATTCTTTAATCTTGAGTATTTAGTGATGATATAAAAGTAAACATGGATGCAACGTCTTTTATCTTAACTTAGAGCTCACATGAGACTTTTAAAGAGAACTACAAACCTCAACCCAACACTTATCTCATCACAAAGAGAGCTTTAGAGTTCTTGATCCAAGTTCTCAAAGGAGCGACATGGTTCTTGAACATCATCATCAAGCTTAAAAAGAAGCAAACTTTTAAGAGAAAGTAAAATCTCAAGGAAGTAAGAACCAAAACAACAACATTTCTAGAGATGAAATAAATATAAGAACACTTTGAAAATTTTTAACAAAACTTTTAAAGGAAAGCTCTTGGGACCGAAATCCTTTAAGAAAAGAAAAGAAAAGAAAAACCAAAACAACATTCTTTCTTGACATGAAATAAAAATAGAGATACTTTAAAAATTTTAACAAAAACCTTTGAGGAAGAACTATGAAGGCCGAATGTGTAGGAAAAGGAAAAAGAAAGAAAAACCAAAACTTCACTAGATAAAGAACAAAACTCAAGCTTCAGAGGTTCCTTTGAGATGAACACAAGGTCATCATCTATGAACACTCATCATCAAGCCATCATAGTCACAAACAAGGCCTCATGGCCGAAATGAAAAAGAAAGGAAACAAAGAAAAGCTTCAAAAAGAAATCAAGAGAAAACTAGAGAAAACTCATTTTTAAGCAAAATAAAGTTTTGAAAGCAACTCCCTACCAAATGTGAAGACAAGGCTTGATCTTGAGGGTGGAAATGAGAAGATCAACTCCTCCTAGAGAGGTGAGGTAGCTTCGGCCTTGAGAGAAAGAAAGGAAAGGAGATGTATTCTTGGTGAGCTTGTGTTTGAGGTTGAGTGTTTGAGTGTTTAAAGGATGATTTGTGGTTGTGGTTTGAGGTTGTAAGGTGGTGATGTAAAGAGAAGATAAAGAAGATGAAGATGAAGATGAAGAGGAAGAACTCTTAGAACTTTTGAGAGAAAAAGGAAAGAACTCAAGGAAAAGCTTGAAAACTAAAACTTAGCAAATGATCTAAAGGTTCACACAAGTTCTTCAACACATGTATTTATAGAAAAAAAAAAACAATGGAGGCTCATTGAGGGGGGGAAAGGTGCACGAAATTTTGGGGCTTTGAGGGAGGAAACATATCTCTTACAACTTGTCATTCAAGTATGGTTTGAGGTATGGAAGTTATGATGCAAAGCATGGCTTCAAGTATGGTAATTTCCCTTTGTTTAGAATTAAAATAATCCTTCTAGAAGGCAAAGAGGGCTGGCTAAATTTGAGCCACAAAAATGAGAGAAAAGTCTTCTAGAAGTGGTCATATGAAGCATGGATGAAAGCATGGTGTTTGTATGACAAAGTATGGTTTATGGTGAGGTGGAAGCATGGTTCTTTGAGTGTAAAAATTTGAGCATGTGATGGAAATTGAGAGGGTATGTTTCGGCCAGACCTGGACAGCAAGGAGGGAGGAAAAATCTTCCATGTAATTGTGTGTTAATGATAGGTTTAAGTGTAGATTAGTTTAGGTGCAAGGTTAGGAGTCATTAAGCATAAGTTTAGGTAACTACGAATGAGGTTTTAGAGTTTTATGACAAGGTTAAGGAGTGCTCATACACATTTAGAGAGTCTAAAATTCATTTTGAGTAAACAATGTAGACAAATTTCCATGATTTAAGGAATTGAAAAGAGAAAATACTATGCAAGATTCCATGACTAGGAATCTTGAATTTAAAATAGGATTTCAAGTTGTAATTAAGCATTCTTAGATTCTAATTAACTTTAATAAATTATTTTGACTCAAGATTAATTATGGAAATTAATTAATCTTCGATTAGAGTATAATATTGCTTAGGTTTGCTTAATCATACGATTAAGATTTAAAACACAAAGCTAGGGGCAAAATCGTAATTTTGCACTAATTTCGCCCGGGACCTCCGAGACTAAAACTGAAGTCATAGAATACATGAAAACGCCTTTTAAAACCATCTGGAGAAGTTTCGGGTTCATCCGGCACTTGCAAACGGGTAAAACATCACAAGGGTATTTTGGTCATTTTGACTCAAAAACTCGAAAAACGAGATTTTCGATCCCGGGAAGGTACACAAGCCAACTAATCCCCTTTCAACATTGAGTTTTCCCTTCGAGTACTGCCGGATCGGCTTTCCTTGAATTTCGGGCCGAAAATGACCTCAGGGGCATTTTGGTCATTTTTACTCTAACAGAAAATCGGGGCGTTACATTAATCGTCCAAGTCTAGGGAAATCATTTCCTTAGACATACTTGAGCCTACACCCAAGGCTACTCCACCGACACTAGCACCTATCCAACTACCACACCAGTCTTTATCTGAGCCTTCAACAAGTTCTCATTAGGTCCAGCTTCTTTTGCAAAATCAGAGGGATATGGCCTCAAGGTTGGATTTATTTGAAGCCTCCAACATAGAGTATGATGCCCAACTTCAAAGACATGAAGAGCTACTGCTTCAGATTCTTCAAAACATTCAATCAAGCAGAACTGAGGCACTGATATTGGAGATCCTTCGAGAAGTTAAGGGGAAGGGTTGATAATGGTGTTTCCTGGTTTCCAGCACACTTCCTTTTTGTTGAACAAAAAGGGGAGAAGAAATGAAGAATGAAAGGAAAAAAGTCTTGTACTAAGGAACTCAAGGGGAGCTCAGAGATTTTTTTTAGCATTTGTATATCTTTTTTTTTATTATTTGAACAATTATTTTTGTTTTAATTATTGCTCTGATACATTTTTTCTTTAGTACATACATTTACTCTGCTTCTAGTATTTTCTCTAATATGATGCATCTTTTGATACATGGTACATACATATAATATGTGTTTTAAGTCTTTTATGCTATTTAAGTTGGCTTTTTTTTTTCAAGCACTAATATATATCTTACTCAGCCAATTACATATCTTGTTGTGATGTATGCATTATAAGTCTTAGCGATTGCTCAGATTTGCTCAAATTATTAGCACACTCTTATACTTAGCTATATTGGTATCTTATTTGTATGATTAGTTCTGGTACATATCTTATTTGCATTCTCATATATATATATCCTTTTGTGCTCTAATATGTCTACCAAGATACCGTTGATAATGCTTTGATATGTATGCCATGCTACATGATCTTAAAGTTTTTTTAAGCACATACATGCTGTGTCACACAATATGAAGTTTTCTTGTTTTAAATCACAAGCTCTGAAAAACATGTTATGATACAACCGTAATAAATTTCTTATGAGCTTTAGAAACTTCTTTCACTTTAGAAACTTCTTATGTGTACAAAGTCTATATGTTGCATGGTTTTATGCACAAAAACTACATTGTGTTTCAAAAATTTGTTTGGATAAAGATATGCTAAGTATGAATTCAAAGTAAAGTTTATATATCACAAGCATTACTCACTTTATTCAAACTCATTTATTTTTAGAAAAGTCAAAATGACTAGAAATCAAATTGTGTTTATTTAGAAAGCTTAAATGCTCATATCTTTTCTCAAATTTTCTCTGATAACTCTTAGAGGACATTCTGATTAACTTCATAAACCTTATTTTAAATAAAAACAACTTTGATTTAAGACACTTAAGGCAATGAAGCTTTTTTCTTTAATCTATATTATGTCTTAAGAAAAAGACTCTCTAAAAATCATATCACATGGTTGTTGAAAGAAATTTGATTTATCAAGCTTTATATCATGTTATATTTCTTTCAAAAGATTTTCTAAAAATTGGTTTGTCATCATCAAAATGGATAAGACTGTTAGCTCCAAAACCCTTTGAAAAGCTTTAATGCAAAACTTTTTGAGTGATAATACAACCAATTTGGAGAAAATATTTTGAAGAAGGACTAATATTTCCTTTGAGTTTCTTGAAGCAACAAACAGAAACTTACATTAGCATAACTCGATTCATTAAAATGAAGATAGTTTCACATGACATGTACAAACATGTTTAGTCTCGTTTAAAGAGATGAGAACCTGATGAAAGTGAAAATTATATCATAGAATGAACGGATATATGCTCAACATACTGAAGAAAATTCTCAAGTACAAGAAACCAAGCTCGGATCTTTAGAAAGTAGCACGTGACTTTAGAAAGTACATTTTAAGTGAAAATCCCAATTCAACTCTAAAGCAAGTGTGTACTACAATCTTTAATCATTATAGTCACAATCATAACATCATCAACAAGCTCTGATTGAAGACTGGAAGATTGAAGAAAATTCAAGAAACTAATATAGCCTTTCAGAAAAGCATGTTTCATAGTGAAACAATGCACTTTACTAGAAAATGAGGGAAATTTGAAATTCAAATTTAAAGTCAAACCTAGTCATACACTAAAGTGACATCTCTTCCACTAACTTGGTCAGCTGACCCAACATTTAGAAGGAAAAGTTCAGAAGCATCGTTCATAAAGTAAAAAGTAGTTTCTGAAGGTGGTCTCAGAAACTTTTATTTCATAATAGCTTCTACAACAGCTCTAACAATGCCAAGCTACTCCTCTAGACTGCATTTTCAAGACACAAACAGATGATCAACATGTATCATTTGGACAACAGATCAAGAGCAATGGTCATAAATGCAAATCATCTATAAATGAGATGTTGTGCTTATAATTAAAGAGATTTTTGGGAAGAAGAAGTGTTGAATTGCTAAAGAATTTTCTCTTCATCTTTTTTGTAAAGACATTACTGCTTGTAATCAATTTCATACTTGTAAAAATCTTCTTTCTACATTCTTAGTAGATTTTATGTTCTTCCTAGGAAGAATCATAGAAAGAAGTCATTCAAATTTTCTAGGTTTGTTATTGTTAATCTTACGAAAACTTGTGTGTTAGTTATTTTGGTTGATAAACCCAAACACAAACCTTTGTAACCTTGGTCCGATAGTGATCACTATGAGCTAGCTTGGAGACGCTAAGTAAAGACTACTTGTAATGTGATAGTAGAAGTGAACTACTAGTCACGGTGTTAGCTTGAAGAGGCTAGTTGAAGACTATTCATTTGTGACAGTGAAAGTGAGCTATTGGTCACGATATTAGCTTGGAGAGATTAGTTAAAAACTGCTCGTTTGTGATAGTATGAGTGAACTACTGGTCACTATGTTAACTTGGAGAGACTGGTCAAAGACTACTCAACTATGACAGTAAAGTGAGCTACTAGTCACTGGTCAGAGCTTGCGAAGGCTACTGTAAAGTTTATCCAACTTTCTCGGGTTGAGAAATATTTTGGTGGAACTCAATGGTGGTTAAGAATTGGATGTAGGCAAGTTAGTTGAACTAGTATAAAAACACAGGTGCAGTATCTTCTTCTTCTTTTTCTCTCTTTTGTTGTACTACTTTGTGCCTAGTATATTGTGATTTTTGAAAATTTGCTTATATGCGTTTTCATTATCTTTGTCAGAGTTCAAAATGTTACTTTCTAACATTGCTAACGCTATTTCCACTACACTTCATGTTTTATATTTGATAGTTATTGTTTAAGCTTTTTCAAAAAAAGAAAAGAAAAGAAAGGCGAAGCACAATTCAACCTCCCTTCTCGTGTGCTTTTATACCTACAATAGGTTTACAATTGTTCCGATGAGGTTTACAATTTTTCCTAAAATAGTTCACAACTTTTTCTACAAGGTTTACATGTTTCCCCTATATGGTTTACAATTATTTCCATACCTTGTAAATTTGTACCCATATGGTCTGATAGGTTTTCCATAAGGTTTAATATTGCCCCTAACATATTTACAATTTTTCCTAAGAGGTTTACAATTTTTCCTGACACAATTTACACTTTTTCTCGACCCACACAATTTACACTTTTCCATAATAGGTTTACAATTTTCCTCATGAGGTTTACAATTTTTTTAACATGATTTACAATTTTTCCTAACACAATTTACAACTTTTCCAACAAAATTTACACTTTTTTCCCACATGGTTTATAGTTATTGTCATACCTTATAAAGTTGTACCCACATAGTTTAAGAGGTTTGCCAAAATTCCACATTAGATTAGATTTACAATTTTTTCCAAGAGGTTTACAATTTTTTCTAACATGGTTGTGATGTCTCAGGTTTACTTATTCCCATACAAGTCTAGTATGTCCTTAAGGTTCTCTCAAGACCCATCGATATTGTTGGGAAGGCCCAGGCTCAAGAAAACATGAAAAGTACAAAATCAAGATCCTTGGAGACCGCTATAGCGTGGAAGCTATGGGTTGGACCACTCTATAACCACTATAGCAATCAGGTAGTGTTGGCTCATATGGTATAGTCTCTGGAGACTACAATCAGGTATGTGCGTAGTTGGCTTTTTGCCATGCCAATTGCTATGGCGGTTCAGGACCGCTATAGTGTTGGGCCCAACATCAATATGCATCAAAACAATATAGTTTCATTATAACCCATTCCCGAGCTTAGGATTCACACCCTAGCCGCCGAACACTCTCTATGACTCTCCTTCACATTTCTCTTCCATTCTTCCTACTCCCTTCCAATAAGTGATTTACAAGGATTTTAGCCAAGTTTCTTCCTCTTTCTCTCAAGTTTATGAGCTAGGGCATTATTAGGAATGATTTTCTCATAATATTCTTCCTCCTTATCATTCCAAATTCAATTCTTAGTATTATTAATTGTTAATTGTTTATGTTTCCCTCATACTCTTTGACAGTTATTAGTGTCATTCGTACTCCCTGGAGTCAAGTTGTTAGTGGAAATGCATTCCCGGCGACCAATGGTAAGTGGGTTTAAACTCATGACCATACTTTTGGTCATTATTACTATTTTTCCAATATCATATAAATTATTTATGAATTTTAGGATGATTTATGCCAAGAAAACATGCTTTCATAAATTATATCAATTTCAGAAAATTATTGTTTTCTCAGTTATCATGAAAAATTATTATTTTAGGAAGCTTAGAGGACCATAATTGTTGTATGTATGATTTAGAATTATTTTATTAGTCAGAAAATTGCATATGCCCCAGTTTAATATGAAGAAAATGAATAGCAAATTATTTTGGATATGAGTTCTTATCCAATAATTAGTGAGAAACAAAACAATAAGTTAATGACTACATGATTATTAACCTTGATATCAAGTAGTCTACTAAAGGACTAGCTCAACCACAGTTACAGTAAGGAACCTAGTGTGGTGTTTGCTTATGGAACCCAATATGGTGCCCATCAATTTCAATTATCAGCTCAGTACAGTATTACATTCAGTTCAGCTTTTATTTCTCTACTAGTTGTTGTTATGACTTCAGTTGAATTATTATTTTTAGTATAATTATATGTATTTAAACATAAAAATGTTTTATGCCAACTGCACGTGTGTTTTATGTATTATTTTTGTTGTCCTATGTAGGTTGTGAGTGGAGACTCAGACAGTGGCTCGTATCAAAACATGATGGGTCAGAGGCTTAGCAAAAGACATGGGGTCAACTTGATGGTGGCTGACCGGTGGCAAGAACGAAGGAGGAGAGCAATGGACTATGGTGGCAACAATAGTGTCAATGATAGGCTTTTCTTCCTTTTTCTTTTTTTTTTTTTGGCTTATTTTATGAGTTTGGTTTTTGGTCAGTTGTGAGCCTTGTTGGTTGGCTCTAAGAGTTTTTGATTTTGGGTTAATGTAATGGTTTAAGAAGGTTTGGGTTAATTTGATTTTAGGTTTTGTTCACAGTTCTGTGTTTGGGATATTTGGGATATGATGAGTATGGGGAGGGAAAGGGTTAGGGTTGGAAAATTTGTTTAAAGGGAGGGGTATTTTCATCCATAAAATATATCATGTGACATGCACATGATAATTTAATATTGCAAATGAATGGAAAGTTAACATAATGTTTTCTTTGCACTATTTGGAATTGTATATGGCCTAAGGTATAGGGAGGTAAAATGCATTTAATCTAAAATTAATGTGGTTTGGCTTTACTTACTATATTTACGACTTCACAAATCAATCTACTAAATCAATTAAAAAAACCTTTTAATCACCAATCTCAATTCGCAATAAATCTCAAACTAAAAACTATTGCTATTCATAGAGCACACTACCTAACATCATATTGTCAAAAAGACTTTTGACATAAGCTATCTTCACTTGCACTGCTGCTACTCAGGAATCACACCATGAATGATTCATGAGATATGTCGCCTAACTCTACACTGCTATGAAGACTTTTGATACAAGTTTTCCAAACTTAGACCGTCACCAATCATGTATCATGCAATATCAATGCAACTTTTCTAGACAAAACTATAAACCCTCCATCAATGCCACTTTTGCAAACAAAGTTGCAAACCCTGTCATCATCATCATCCTCACCATCCTCCATATTCAATCTCTCAATTCTATTCTCCTCAGATGTGTAGATAATTCTCTAAACTATTATAAATAATAGTTTATATATAATTATTAAATTTCATGCCAAATCTTAATCACGTCTAACAAATCTCTTTTATATCTTTCAACCGAAAATCATGTCCAAATCTTTTTCAAATCTCATTTTCTGTCAAATTTTCTCTCCAAATCTTTTCTCTTTCTAACTCTTTTTTTTCAAATATTAAAAATATATAAAGCAATCTAAACAAATCAACTAAAAATTTGGATCAAACCCAACACCCTCAACCTTGTTCTAATTCCACTCCATTACAAGAAAAATGGTAAAATAAAGTTGGTGTTTTTTTTTTTTACAATTGTGGTAGTTTTAACCACCAAATTTTTTTTTCAGCGATGACAGTTCAAAGTACGCCATTGTAAATTTATTAATAATAAAGAAAGCACTTTTATGTCAAGAGCTAAGAAAAAGACAAGAAAATCAAACAATTAACATGCAATGATGATGTATGAACAAAAAAAAATTTTAAAAAAAAAAACTTAAGCTTTAAATTAACAAACATGCAACAACAAGAAAATGTTTCACAATCAAGCATTATCACCAATGGGAGTAAGTGAGGTGGAGGTGGCAACGAGGATTGAGATGGAGACGTGCTTAGATTAAGAGTGAAGGTCAAATAGTTGAGTGAGGTGATTAGGGTGATAATTTGTCGATTAATTTATTACTTGCAATCGACTAGGAACTAAAATGCCCATATGTTGCAATTATAAAGGACTTTGAAACTAATTCATTTTTGTTATAGACCAAACTATCCTTAGGCGACATTGTTAGGGACTAATTTGAGAGTTTACTTAAAAAAATACATTGTACAAATATATATAGAGGGAGTAATTTATCTCATTTTTTGAAATGTGAGGACTAATATGAAGCTTTCATATTATGAGAAATTAATTTGTCTTCCAATATATTTTTGAAAAACCATTTTAAATATTTTAAAAACAAATCTATTTGCTTGTAAACTTTCTTCACCCATGATTAGTTAATTAACCAGTCAGTACTATTTTATGAAAATCTACTCGAGACAAAAAGCATATTTGATTTTCTCACCAAGAAGCATATTTGATTTTCAAAAACTGTTCATTTAAAACTCATCCAAAATAGCATTAGGTTTACACTACATATTTTCTAAAGGAAAATACTTGAAAGCTATAATTTTTGTTCGAATTTATCTATTATACTAGTTGATGTGTATATAAATAATTGCTTTATTTGGCCACCACTCTTGGGATTTAGCATGTTGGCCCATAGCATCCGAAATGGGTGTAACTACTTAATCCTTACACGGTTCTAAAAATCCTTACACTCGTGCTAATAATTATAGCTTTTGGTCTAATAGTAAACACTTGATCCGACAAGTAATATCAAAGCAAGATAATGGATTTGAATTCCTCAATTGACACTAAATGCGATTCTAAAAAGCTCTAGGGAAAATAAAACTACACCCTTACTACACCAAAATCCAACATTAACCATATCATTTTATTTAAGCCAACACCTATCCTCACTTTTTGTCAAGAACTTTTACAATAAATTTTGACAAAGAAACCTTACTCTATTCCAATTATTAAGGTAGTTGAACACGTGCATAATTTCTAAAGAATAATGTTATATGTACCAATTTTTAGGATATCTTTAAAGAGAGGTGTTCCTTAAACACTAGTTGATTGAAAAGTTAAAACTGGCTTTCATTCTATGCCTAAAGGACTCCCAAGGTGTTCCTTCAAAAATTCCCCAAAAAAGTGATGTGAATAATGTTTCTTATGTCTAAGTGGACAAAATTTGAAGAACTGTGTAAGTGATTATATTTGATATTAAAATAATCAGGACTACCTAAAACTCAAAAGAGTCATTACAAATATTTCGACATGCTCTAGATCATCAGGATCCATTCACTACCCTCACACTGAGACAAAGATACACAACTTAAGTAAAATGTGAAAACCACAGTTTAATTAAAACATAATCTTGAAATTCAAAGCTCAAAATGGGGTAACACTTCCACTTCTTGTTTCTGTAGGGCTGTATAAGGCAGACCTGTTCCTTGGTCTATTCTCCTCCAACTGCCTCACAACTTCATCCATGCTGGGCCTAACTGCTGCCACTGGTGCACAGCATCCCATTGCCAGCTTCAGTGCCTGCACCATCCCATCCTCCATGGGACTCCTTATCCCTTTCAAGAGTTCCGCGTCAAACACTTCCATTGTTGTCTCCTCCAAAACTGCCACTTTCACCATTGCAGGCAAATCCACATACTGGCCGTTTCTCCCATTCTTCCCAGGTTTCTTCCCAATCAAGATTTCCAGCAGTAATATACCAAACGCATAGACGTCAGTCCGGGAGTTACATTTCTTCATCTTTTGAAGCTCAGGAGCCTTGTACCCATCAGCCTTGGCAAGCGCCACCATCTCATCAGCAATGGAAGGAACCATCAGCTTGTCAAGGCCGAAATCGGTGAGCCTGGCTACAAAGAAGTCATCCACAAGCACGTTCTTGGATCTTACATTCGCATGAGTGATTGGAACATCAAGTCCTGTATGAAGATAAGCTAGCCCTCTTGCTATGCCCAATGCAATCTTGTGTCGCCTAGCCCAGTTTAGCACTGGTTTTCCAGCTTTTGTTTCTGTAGAAAATTAAAATTATAGCATAGTGGTCACTGAAACAGTTGAAATTATTAAACCCAAACAGCTATATAAGTAGACTTGCTCAAATTTACATTTAAATTCCATCTGATCTTCCAGAAAACAAAACACATTGTAACAAAAAGGAATTGTAATCAGTGTCTTAGGACCTAGAAAAAGTTGTCATTAAGGCTATGTTAAAATGGGGTAAAAATTTCATGTATGAACTTCATATGTAAAGTTACACTTAAGCTTATCCATGAAAATTTTCACTCTATTTTGACCCTCCAACCAAACAAACCTTTAGATTTTATACATCCTAGCTTCCATTGCAGGGTATTTTGCAAGTCTTGCAATTACATGACTATTGTTATTGGATTATCAGCCTTCCATACACGGAAGATCAAGAATGACATGCAGATGATGCTGCCCAAGTGGAAAATGGAAAGGAGGACACAACCCTGTTTCCTAAAGCTCTATATGAGACATCAATATTGCTCAGGAATGTGGACACTGCACAGCAAGTTCCCCTCCCAAAGAAAAACATCATATAGAAACCAACCCAAGATAGAACAAGTGATTAGTTTTAACTGTTAGAATTCCACTTAAGTCACCAGCATATCGTCACAGGGTGATTTATCTTCTCTTTAGTCTTTAGTCTTAAGAATATTCGGCACGTTTGTTGTAGTTTTGGGTTACTTTGAATTATTATCAGTGATTTCAGTTTGAAGAAATCTTCATCAAATTAAACATACTACAAAAGCAGTTAGATTATGATGACGGTTCCAAATGGTTTAAATGAAAGTGCATTGGCAGTGCAAAATGATATGCTATGTCAACACATGCATGACTGAGATATAAAAGGAAATGCATAGGGGAGGACTGTGTATGGTGCATACCATGAAGTAGATCATGAAGGGATCTGAGAGGCAGATAGTCATAGATAAGGAGCTTCTCCCCTCGTTTCCCCTGATAGAAAGCTCTCAAAGGAATCAAATTCTCATGGCGAATTTTCCCCAATTGCTTTATAACCGGCAAGCATGAATTCCTGTCCTTGCAGCTACCTTCCCTCAACAACCTCAAAGCAATGGTGCTTCCATCAGCAAGCTTGGCCTTATAAGCAGTCCCATAACACGTCTTCTCCATAACTTGCCCAGTTGCATTCAACACATCATCCAATGTCAGATTCTCACCACCAGGGAATATCATAAGCTTACCTTCACCAGCTCCACTAACACCATCACCATTCTCTTCATCTTCTTCTTCATCGTTCAGTTCATCTTCACTCTCTGCACTACCCTTCTTCTTCTTGTTTTGCATATAACCAATCAGCAAAGAAGCCAAAACCACAGCACCTGTCATCAGACTGATAACTATACCAGCAACTGCACCAGAACTCAGCGTAGAGGTCCTGGTACAACTTGTCAAAGGTGGTCCACACAAGGCAGGGCTATTCCCTTCAAAGACATCCACACCAAATTTGGATTCACCAAAGAAAGGCAACACCCCACTAAAGTTATTGTGGGAAAGATTCAGTTTTTCAAGCCTTAGCCCAGTTAGGCTTTGAGGAATCTCACCCACAAACATGTTGTTCCCCAAGTCAAGCTGTTTTAGACCACCAAACCTTGTGATGAACTCAGGGAAACTCCCAGAGAACCTATTGCTACCCAAATCAAGAAACTGCAAGTTCTTGCAAGAGGAGTTTGGCAATGCAGGTTCAGGAACAGACCCAGAGAAGGAGTTACCATGGAGCCTAAGGGAAACAAGCCTGTCACACAAGTTCCAAATGGAAGGGGGAACAGCCCCACTTAACAAATTGTCACCAAAATCAATGTCAGAGAGGGAAGTGCTGTAGCCAAGCTCAAGAGGGATGGTTCCTTTCAATGAGTTGACGTTAAGGTATAGGCTTTGAAGTAACGGGAACTCACCAAGCTCCCTGGGGAGTGAACCAGAGAGATTGGCAGATGGGAGCTGAAGAGAGAGGAGGTGCACAGAAGGGTCCTTGTACAGTGAAAGATTGGTCCATTGTGGTGATGACAGGTCACTGCATGACAAAGGGGTGCCATTGGAGAACACCCACTTGAGGCCTCTCCACTGGCAAAGTGGTATGGAAGAGTTCCATGAAGACAGAACAAGGTTGTCAGAGTTACCTTGCAGTGAAGCCTTGATTTTTCCCAAGAGGAGCTCCACATCGGAGGAAGCAACTGAAGACAAAGACTCGGTGGTGGAGACACTGGCGTTGCAGCAAGAGAAGCATAAGAAGAAGAACAAGGACATGGAAATGCAGAGAGAGAGAGGGTTCAGAAGCGCCATGAGAGAGAGAGAGAGAGAGGGAGAGAGAGAAAGAGAGAGAGGTGGTGCGGGGATGGTGGGGAGTTCAAAGAAAGAGGCTCTCTCGTTTCTGGAAAAGCTGACACACTGTTGACTAGTGAGTGTTAAGCTCTCACAGCTCTAGGAATTCAACGGCTATGACTTCGTTTGCTCTACACTAACTAATGCAATATCACCCTTATTGCAACAAATCATGCACCGTTTCAGAGATATGATTCAAAGCAGAAGGCTAGTCTTTTTATATTATGTCATTTAACTTGCACCACCTTAAATATTAATACTAAAATAATGCTAAATATATCTTATGTATATTTAATATTTATTTAATTTTAATATAATTACAATGTAAAAAAATTTATACTGTTATTTAATTATATAATATTATTTCAATAAATATGATTAATTTCATACTTATTATTTCATAAATTATGTAAATAAAATAATTTAATTTAATAATAATATGAAAAACTTTTGTATGACTAATACATTAAAATTAAACCTAAGAAAGTTGATCTTACCTTATTTTATTCAAACGAGGAATAATATAATTCTAAAATATGTGAATCAATAAGCATTATCTTTAATGTTACTATTATCACTTATATATTAAAAGTGACTACTAATATTAAAAAAAAAAAAATTTTGGAGCCTAAGATAATATCATGATAGAAGGGTAGGACCCTTAGGAGCAGGAGCGATTCTTCAATGATACAATGGGTCTAGAAATCTGATTAAACTTTAACCTTTTGGTCAATATTTTAATAATGCATGAGTTAAGGAATCTCTCCTACACTATGCACCAAGAAAAATCTCTGCTCGACGATTTTTAATTTCTCAAAAATGATGTTTTGGACAATTGGAATATTCAATGATTTTTCGCTTTTGCTTTTTCCATGTCCTCTATTATTATTTATTTGTTCCTGCACGCTTAGCTTTGTAAAAATGGCCTACAACTTAAATATTGCACTTTGCACTCTCTGAGGAAGTGAGGCAAGGTTTTCTATGCAGTACGCCATCTCTTGTCTTCCTTGTCATTTCAAGGTCGAGGTATTGTAGACCAGCAACGACACCTGACCAAGTGAGGCCTATGTGTCCGTCATCGTACACGTGTCAAACAAGGCCTCTCATTGAACTTTGATCCATTATCGTGCGATTTGAAGAGTTAGGTGTGTATAGGAGATCATGCACATTATGTACAGCTTATGCCACAAGCGGAGGCGGAGGCCCCATGTGGTCGTGGGGTCAGAATAGCTAAGAAAAGAAGAGATAATGATAACGAAGATTGAAGCTGAAGAGGAGAAAAAGAAAAGAAAATAATTGAAAAGTGAAATCAGTGTCTGATACCCTATAAAACGCTCCCAAGCGAAGGAGTGCAATGACCTATGACTGACGGGGCAGTGCAGTCGAAGCAGCAACTAGCAAGTGATAATTGAAACAAAGAGTAATATAATTTTTACTAACAAATTATGAAATATTATTCATATATATTTTTATTTATTATTAAATAAAATATATATCATATCTAGTATACGTCTTATATCCTATCTAATAGTAAATAAAAGTATATCAATATGATATCTCATAATTTACAAATATAAATAACAATACTTATTAAAAAATGTTCGAGATGTGTATGTTATCTGCGCATTTGGATTTTATTGTGCTGCAATTTTGTAAAGAGAATAATTTTTATGTACTGTAGCAAAAGAATTTGTTATCAAAATCAGAGAAATGGCAATATAATCTATTTGTATGTAACAATTTAATATCATAATATGACGATTCTTATGATTTTTATTGGATGACTCAATTAGGTTTTAACTTTTAACAAAGAAATTTAAAGTTTTAAGAGATAACTTTTATATAAAGTTTGGTTTATAATTTGAGTTTAATTTTTACACCATGTCATTGTAAAACTTTTTTATATTATCCAATAATATATTGTCAATTAGTAAAATTGGTTAAGTCTCATATTTACTAATGAAAAAGTTAGGTAAATAGAATAATTTAATTAGATTACAATATAAAAAATTATTTTTCTACTGCTAATATATAAAATTAAACTCTTATAATTTTATAAACAGAAATTCAAACATATGAACAGGAGCAGATCCACCTTGATGGAGGTGAAGGCTATGCCCCCTGTTATAGAGAGTTTTTGACATATGGTAAAGGTGCAACTCCAAGAATGCCCTCAGCAAAAAATCGCATTGAACATCACAACAAAGAGAATGTCGTTTAATGGACACTAAGCGTCAAGGAAAGAAAATGGAGGCACATATGATCACAATTGTTGTGGAGGTGTCTGGCGGAGGCAACCTAGGTCGTCTCTCGAGGAGGCTTCAACACTTAGTTGGGAAAATTGGGGTTTTGAATAATGAATTTAAAATAATTAAAAATTAAAAGATAATAGCAATGAGATAATAGCAACAATGAAGAAAGTATTATTGCAAGGTATTCCTCGGATTGAAAATTAATTATCATTGATCAAATATTAAACTCATTGATGGCTATTAGTAATAAATTACTAGTAATTCTAGTAGTGGTTAATCGACCTCTAAAATTTGATCAATCCAAATAACTAATAAATGATATCTCAATTTTATTTAGAAATCATATTACTTTAATGAACCAATTGCTATAGCCTAACTGCCAATCGGGAAGTTAATTCTAATGCTCTCCCTCAAACATAAACTAATAGATCTATCAATTTATGCCTAAAGGGTTTCCCTAAATGACAATCACCAATTTAGTTATCCCAATAAAGATTATAGCAATCACCACAATAATTATAGAAATAGAAACTGTAGAACATTAAGAAAACCAATGCATTTAGTATCAAAAAGGGTCTTAACATCATTCCAATCCATCCGAAAACCCATACATTATTAGAGAAATCTACTCCTCCATCTCAGGAGGATTACAACAATGAAGAGAAGAGAGAAACTGAAAATAATAGCAATAATCATTGTCACAATCTTCAAGGCAAAATACCTTGACCAATGACCCTTATAGGGAAGATGAGAGAGATGCAAAAAGAGAATAATTGCAACCTAAAATGTAGATCTAAAGGTGAGTCAAAAGCTCAAGTAAAAGTGTGTAACATTCCTATATATATTGCTCTCTAAAAATAGGCCAAAGTGGGCCCAAAAATATATTAAATGAGTTGTTCTACGTCATTGTACGAGCGCTACGGCGCTTAGCAGTGAGCTATGCTGATAAAAATCATTTTTTCGTGTGTTTTTTAGCACTGCAGCACTGAAAAGAAACGAATTTGTCCTTAACACTAGAAATAGCGATTGTATTCCTTTGAATAAGCTTTTCAACGCTATCAAAATCACTGCAATTGGACATATATAGCTCCATATATTGCAAAAATACTACCTAAAGGTCAAGTTTGACAACATCAGAATATCAATAACCTTTAATCTTGCAACTCGATTTTTACCAAAATGCTCTTAGAATTAGGTTTTGAACTGAACATGAAAGTTTTAAAGGACTTCTTGAGCTTTCTAAAATATCTTTATTTGTCTAAATCAGATCTATGTAGAGAGAAATACAAATTTTCTATTTCAATACTTTCTTCAAACATGCTCAAATGAGCTAAAGAACTCTTATATTTTGCTCCCTAATTCTTCCCAACCTTGTTCTTGACATGTTGCACTTGATCCAAAGCTCCTGTGCATAAACCCATACTCAAAGAGACAAGTCAAATGCAACAGGATGTAATTACAAATTATTCCAAAATCACTGCGAAAGCCAATAATTCTATTAAAACCACATAATGAGGAGTAGATCAAAATCCTTATTAATTGCATCAATAACACAATAAACTTCATGCAAAAAGCTCAGGTTTGGTAGTAAGATAAGTGGTATAAATGCCCTTTATCAGTGTCGAGCTAAGGGATGAGTGCATGAAGAAGCCTAATATCAAAGGCAAACTAACTGAACAGGTAAACGGGGTTTGACAATCAAAAAATGTCAAAGTATAAAGGGAGCAAAGTCAAATTATCCAAGTATTGTCGAAAAGCTAAATGTTGCACAAGTATTGAAAGCAAATCATGTAGATGTTTGTCCAGTCAACAATATGCAGAAAAGGTTAATGTCAAAAAATCTTATTCAAGAGGCTAAAGGTTTGAAGGTAGTAAAACGTGGTAAAGAAGCAGTTATTTCAAGGCTCCTAGTTTTGAGGAGATAATGCTAGTATGAGGGGTAATTGTGCACAAGCTTCGAAGGGAATAAGAAAGTATGGGATCATGCAGAAAGTGGAACTAGAAGCATGGGTCACACACCAGACATGCATATACATAGTTTGTCTATAAATAAGAGTAGTGCAGGACTAAGAAGAGGACCTAGAGTTTAGAGAGTATTTTCATATAGTAGTAACAGTAAGGAACTTTATCTTTAGTCACATACTTAACCTTCAACACTCACCATGAGCCTCTTCTTGCTCAAGAGTCCTAAAGTTCTCAAGTAACATTCTTATAATAATTTATTGCTTTCTACAATATTGTATGTTCTCTTTAAATTTGTGCATTACTTTATTTTTTGCATATTGCCAAACCTTAACTTGTAATAGTCAAGAACTCGTATTAGAGGAACCACTTTCGTTCCCTGAATAAGATCAAGAAGCAAAACTTCGTTGGTAAGTTTATTTATTTGTTCATTAATAAAAAAAAATGAAATAAATTGGATGTGCAGTGGGACTGTGAAAAGTTTAGTAGAGGCTTAACATTGAAAAAAAGGGTACACTTAAGAATAGACACGCCACCAAAAGACATGAAAAAGCCTCACGTATCCCCATCATCCACTTCTTTAGAAGAGCCTATTCTTAAAGAAATGGCTGGGAGTGGCAACATGTCACACTTGGCACAAGTGCAAAAAATGAGGCAACATTACACTTGAATATCATGAAAGAAACATAAGTCCCTGATGTCACCATATCAACAATAATACCCCTTATGGACTGCCAAGGGGGTATAGTCACCCAATTGCCACTAAGGCAATCACGTAGCCCATGACAAGGGTAAATAATGTTACTGGCTTGCAAATGATGGGAAACACAGGAGTTTATGACTCGAATTTTCAGCACCATAATGCACTATACACTCAAGCCATAATATCAAACCTACCACCATACACCGTGTATTCCATGCACCAACCAATAGTCTCAAGTGTCGGGCCAATCTTCCCAAAAATGTCTAGAATGATGCCAATGAATACCCCACCTATGCTACTAAGGGGTTGTGGTGTTTCGACAACAACTAGATAAGAGTCACCATGAGTTGATAAACATGATAACGTGACAGATGGCAACTGTTCTGACCCCTTTGATAGAAACTAATAACAATAGGTTCAATAGTTAACCCGACAAATGATCTACATGTTAGGAGAATGTGGAGAAAATGAAATTGTTAAGAACAATCCTCCTAATGAGGAACAAAGGATTGTGATTTCCTGACATCAAAATACTAATGAGCAGCTTAATAGAATAAGGCAAAACAACACTAGGGGCATCAAAACATAGCTTGTGTTTCAAGAAAGTCCTAAATTAGTTTGGGTTTAATCTTGGTTATGCCAACCAACCCTTTTTTATGTTGGCATTCCCTAACTATGTCTAACAAGCTGAAGTGCCAACAGGATGGAAGACATCCATGTCATCTTGGAGGGAAAATGGTGAAAGCATTATCGAGAATATAGCTAGTACACAATAGAAATAAGGTAGGTAACAACTAACGAATATCTAAAAATGAGATATTTCCCTTCTTCTCTAACAAGAAAAATGCTTTCACATTTTTTTCTAACTTAAGGCCTAACTCAATTCACACTTGGGCCCAACAAGAAAAAAGCTTTCATGAACAATTCTTTAGAGAAGAGATGAAGGTTAGTATGATCGATCCTTTCGCCATACAACGGGCACACAATGAACGTGTCGCTGATTACTTGGCTTGATTTAGAACCATAAGGAATCATTGCTTTATGCCAATCCCTGAGTCAGAAGTAGTGAAAATGGCCACCAATGGCTTGGAATATGAGATTAGAAAAAAGATGGTCAATACACAATTCTTTAGCTTAATTGGGTGAAAAAGTAAGATATATCAAACATTGTGATTTGAAAAGGGAAGAATTAAACTTGAAGAAAAGGTTTAGAATGGAGGTGAATTATGCTGATGTTGAGTTTGATGAGGACGATGATGAAGGTGATTCTAATGAGGTCAATATTGTTGAACTTCAGGAAGGACCAACCTATGTTTTCACTTCTCTAAAACCAGCTAAAGGCAAAGGAAAAATGGATGCTACCAGTAAAATCTATTCTTTAGACATAACAAAAGCTGACCAAATTCTTGACATATTATATAAAGATAAAAAAAATGTTTTATCAGAAGGAAAGAACATTCTCTTAGTTGAGGAATTAAAGAATAAAAAAGTTTTGTAAATTCCACTAAGCACCATGATATTACACTAACAATTGTATTCATTTTAGGAATTTGATTAAAAATGCAATCAAGGAGGGTCAATTGAAATTTGTGGAAAAGTGTCATCAATAATTACTGTCAATGTCGATTCCTTTGGGATAAGTTTTGCTTATGTTAAGCCAGCCTCCTTTGCTATCTATATGGGTGTGTGGATGAAAAAGACCTAGAAGAAGACAAAATGAGAGAAGAAATGCATTTCAATCTATTCGAGCACTTGGAGAAGCCTATCTTCCCTCGACCATGTAGGATCTGTTCGATTTCCTGCAGAAACAAAAATGAGGCTAACACCAATGTGTGTTTATGCCCTAAGTGCAATGCCATGTTCAACAAAATGGGCTACCAAGGCTTATGAGCAATCAAAGGAAGTTGAAATTGCTAAAGAAAAGAAATTGATCAAGAAAAAGCCAAAGTTAGTTGAGCTTAGAAAAAATATGTTAGGCAAGTAGCTTGCTATCAAATAAGAATGTCAAGCAGTTAATATAGGAAGACAAAAACTAAAAACTTTGGTCATGTTTGACCAAAACCCTAAGAGTGTAACAATCAAGACAAGGTGCCCTTGGTCAATGTGGTCAACAATTGATGGGTATAGAATAATAGGCATGTCTCGAGCACTCATGTCTGGTTTAATAAGAATAGGAAAAACACATGGTATAGGGTCGGACAAGAGGAAAGGCTTATGATAATATTTGGCAAAGAAAGTACAATCCTAATGTTTCTCCAATGTCGGCATATAGGCCAAGACAATAGGGTGGTATTTCCAACAATTTTTCCCAAGAGAAGAAAAGGTGATAGAGTATGTGATGCTTGACATAGGCCTATAATACAATGCTCAAGCTGTGCTTGTCGAAGTGACTATGATGACCTGATCATCAACCATATAGCAACAAAGGCCACAAAAACTAAAGAAGGTTACTTGGACCCTTCTTGGAGAAAATGAAAAGGATATAATAATTGAAAACTTTGAAACAAAGTTTGATGATGATCTCGAGTCCATCTTTAGGGTGCTTGTCGGTATGGTAGTTATCTTGCTCATGGAGTTCGGGGAGCTGATGGAGCTAGAAAGCTTGGATGAAGATTACATGGAGATGAGAATGTGAAGTGAGTGTTTGTTCCTCAATGGATAAGTTGGCAAAGGCTACTTGTTCCCTCAAGCAGATCCTTTTATGAAGAGTCATTTGAAACTATTTCAAATCAAGGTTGCAGTCGATGGGAGAATGATTAATAAAGTTCTTGTTGATGGAGGGGCTACCATTAACTTATTGCCAGAAGCCATGGTTGCTAGGCTAGACAAATCTTAAATTATTCTATTAAAAAACAATATGGTGGTCACCAACTTATTTGGAAAGTCCTCAGCATCCAAGGGAATGATAATCCTAGATGTGAAAGCAAGAAGTGATATACGTCCCACTATGTTCATAGTGGTGCCCTCAAAAGCAAGATACAATATGCTTTTAGGTGGGGATTAGATTCATAGAGCTAGAAGTGTCCCTTCAACACTCCATCAAAAGTTGATAATATGGAATAAAGAGGGAGGCATTGAAAGACTATTTGCTAATGATAGTGCTTGCTATGCAATACATGCCTATGCTTGCTTTAAAGTCTATAATCTGGTTTCATGCCAATAGAAATTGATCGCACCTTTGACCCTAATCTTATTGAAGGATATATTGTCAGGGTTAAAAGGATCAAACTAGTGCTCAAGGCTAGGGTAGAGCTAGCCTTAGTAGAAGTTTAGACATGGATTGTATGAGCCATCTAGGTCAATCATTGGTCTACATGGTCGACAAACAAAGTGCTAATATCGGCACAACTATGGACTATATGTATGATGATGCACCTTTAGGCTTTGAAGAGATAGGAGAAAAAAACAAAACAAAAACAGTGCAAGTACAAGACCCATTGGAGGAGCATGACCCATTGGAAGAGGTAGATTTGAGTGGTGTTGAGGGACTAGCTTGACCTACCTATGTCAATATAATCCTCCTTCAAGACACGAAAGCTATTTTAATAGAAATTTTGAAAGGACATAAGGACTATTTTGCATGGAAATATGAAGAAATGAGAGGGTTAAGTCGAGGACTGGTGGAACATCAACTACCGACAAAATCAAATGCTAGACCGGTAAAGCAACCACCGAGAATATGTGTCAAAAATTCTTGACTTTTATGGATGGCTACTCCAGTTACAACCAAATATTCATAACCGAAAAAGATGTGTCAAAAATGGCCTTTAGATGCCCTTGTGCACTCAGTAGATGCAAATGGGTAGTAATGCCTTTCAGATAAAAAAAATGAAGCAACTTATTAAAGGGCAATGAATACTATCTTTCATGACTTAATTGGAAAGTTCATAGAAATATACATTGATGATATTGTAATTAAGTCCGACACAAAGCAAGAACATTTCATGCGTTTAAAGTGAGCTTTTGAAAAAAATGAGAAAATATAACTTAAAGATAAACCCACTAAATTTTGTGTTTGATTTTTCTGCAGGAAATTTCCTCAAGTTCTTGATACACTGCAAAGGAATTAAGATGGGCAAAAACAAATCAAAAGCTATTCTAGAAGCTACTCTACCTTCAACCAAAAAAGAGTTACAAGCTTTCCTAGGAAAAGTCAATTACTTAAGAAGATTTATTTTCAATCTGTCGAGAAAGACAATGGTTTGTGCTCCATTAATCAAACTAAAAGATGGTGAAGAGTTCAAATAGGAAAAGAGCACCAAGAGGCTTTTGATAAGATCAAGAAATACCTGACAAGACCTCCTATAATAGTAGCTCCAAAGCTAGGACATCCCATGAATTTGTATGTCTAATCAACTATTGGATGTATGCTTGCACAGGAAAGTGAAAGCAAAATAGAAAGAGTAGTGTACTATTAGCTCCAGAACCCTTGAAAAAACTATCAAGACTTGAGTTTTGAATGACAACAAAGTAAACTTTGTTAAAACACTTCAAAGAAAGAACTAATGGTTTGCTTGAGTTTATGTAGTACTTAACAAGATTTTTCTCATATATATATATAATTTAATTGTTGCTGTATTTTTCATATTATTATGATTCAAAATGGTAAAAATCTCATTCAAATAGACTTAAATTCTTAGGAATGTGAAAAATAGCTTATAGAGAGAATTACAATATATAAGAAACTTAAGAAATTAAGCTAAAGTATCAAAAAGTAAATAGGGGTCTTCAGAAATTAGTTTGTAACTTTAGAAAGTAGCATGACAACTCAAGAAAATGCTATTTCATGATCAAATCAAGCACCTCATCATCATATTCATTTGTGCTCATCATTTAAGAAGAACAACACTATCTGAAGATTATCATCCATCTTAGAAGAAAGCTAAGCATAAGTATAAAGAGATCAGAAAGCATAGAAATGCATAAGAAACTATAGCATACATCAGAAACGACAATAGGTCATTAGAAACTAAAGGAAATTTAAATTATAATGAAGTTAAAGCCTTAGAACTGATGATTGTGACATATTTTCTTTATACTTGAATGTTGACCATCTCCAATGAAGTCTTCACAAAGAGAAAAGGTTAGAAACCATGCTATGCTTGAAGAAGTTGTTTCTAAAGTCATTTTCAACAACAAAGGACAACAATTTTTGTGAATACTATTTTGTAGATCTTGATGATGGTTTTGATGATGTCAATGAGCCAAGAAAATGACAAAAAGATTGGAGGCAAATAGCATGGAAATTCTTGAAGATAAACAAGCAAGTGATCAAGGTTAAATGGTTAGAACAATTAGGACCTAGATCACTCTGTTAAAAGGTTTCATTTAATAAATTTATTTGGCCATCTTTCAAGTTAATCAAGTTTTAATTTAAGAAATGAGTTTGATTTTAAGAAAAACTTGATTTAGAATAATTCAATTGTTTTTAAATGGAAAACTTAGTTTTGGTTTATGAAAATATAATTATGGTTTCAAAGGAAATAATTGAATAATGTTTAAAATGTTTTAGAATGAACAAGAGTCTTTAAAAGTGTGTTAAAACTTTAATATTTGAAGTTCTGGAACCATTGTAATCGATTACCACACAGTGTAATCGATTACCAGGCTGCTAATATGCCCAAAATTCAAATTTGCACACTTGTAATCGATTACCAGCAAGTGATCATTGCCAGTTTTTCAAAACTTGAACTGTGTAATTGATTACCAGTTATTGTAATCGATTACCAGACCCCGAAATGCACCAGTAGATGTGTTTTGAAGAGACACATCTCTTGGGGTTAATCCTCAACAGCTCATACGATTTGTTTTTTATAAATACCATTGTTTAACACTTTTTAACACACAGAAAATATATTACAAAGATCATTTGAACAATCACTCTTATTAATCAATCATCTTGATCAATACTTGGTCAAATTGTCTTATTCTTGAGAAACTTTATAGGACTTCAATTTGTAACATCTACTCTATTCAGAGAGTGAATTGTTGTACTCTTTTCTTTTACTCAAGTTTATGAACAAGGGTGGGGTATCCCTTGGAGGAACAAGAGTGTGGTATCTCTTGGTTCTTGGGAGACTTAAACACAAGGGTGAGGGATCCCAAGGTATAAGAATACTCATCATTTGTAAAGACAAAAGTGATAGTGGAACTCTCAAGTGGGTTACTTGAGAGAACTGGATGTAGGCCACAAAGAGGTGACCAAACCAGTATAAATCAAGTTTGCAGTCTCTCTTCCCTTGTCTCTTTACATTTATTGCAAATTTACTTTTCATTATATTGTTAATATCATTCGTATACTTAATTAGACTTTTATATCTCTTGCATGTGCATTCATTAAATTAATTTTTTGAGTCAAATCTTTAAAACTCTTTGAAAAAGTAATTAGAGTGTGAAATCAACCAAAAAGTTTTTGAACTCAATTCACCCGCCTCTTGAGTTCCTTGAGGCCACTTGAATAACAATTTTCTATACTATAATAGCTATCACTGACACCACTAAGCTCACATGTGTAGAAGACTAAATCCTAGGACACAATAAGTTTGATCAATACATGTCAAGAAGAGAAAAGATTAAAGAAGTAATAGTACTATTCAAATTCAAGTATAAAAAAAGAATGTATTCAAAAAAGAAAAAAAATCTTGCATACTAAAGACTCTTAAGATTCTTCATATTTTCTAAAGTTCTACTTTGAATTATTTTTAGTTTCTTTAAAAGAAAATCTCCTTTCGTATATTTCTTAGTAAACATTCCTCTTTAGAAGATCAGAAAGAAGTCTCTCAAGTAGATTCTGTATTGATTTCTTTATATTAGGAAATTTGAGTGTTTTGGAGTGAAAAACACCAAACCTTATATCTTAAGTATGAAAATAGCTTGAAGAGGCTAGGATCAAAACTATTTTCAAGTGAGGGTTATTTGTATAAATTGCTCACTGAGATTAGCTTGATAAGGTTGGAAAAAGACTATCTAAAGCTTCTTGTGTAAGAGAATGAAGTTGATAGTGGAACTCAATAGATTTGGTTAAGAACTAAATATAAGGAAAGTTAACCAAACTAATATAAAACATTTGTGTGATACCTTTCTCACTCTATTTCTCTTAATTGTTGTGTGTTCTTCATTTCTATTGTGTGACTTTTATCTGTCTTAATGAACACTTTAGAAAGTAACCTTTTGAAGTCTATTAACTCAAGCTTTTTCACTGCCTTCAAGTTTAAATGCTTGATAGACTTTGTTTTAGTTTTAGAAAGGTAAAAAGGATTTGAAAACAAGATTTAACCCCCCTTATTGTGCTCTATCTTCACTAACATTTGGCATAAGGGTTCAAGCTTCTAAGGGATTAAGCATACTAACTATTGTAGAGGAAAAAGATCCTTGAAGAGAATGGCATACACTACTACATAGCTAAGAAACACTCCATCAATAGACCTCTATTCTTTGATGGTTGTGACTATGCCTACTGGATAGACAAAATAGAGCTGTTTATCAAATACATAAGTCTTGACTTGTGAAAGATAATCCAGAATGTGACTATGTACGAATGGAAGAAATTCCAGAAAATGTATTTGCAGAGAATGATGAAGGTGGACCTTCTACCACAAGGTAAGTTCCTAAAAATATATGGTCTAACCAACAGAAAGTAAGAGTTTAAATGAACTCCAAGGCCAAGTATCTCCTCATATGTGCCCTAACAAGATTATTGCCTGTGAAATGGCTAGGGAAATCTAGGATAGACTATAAATGCTACATGATAGAACAAACCAAATCAAAGAAATGAAGATAAGTATGCTGGTGCATCAATATGAAATGCTCAAAATGAATAAACATGAAAATATTGATGAGATGACCACTAGATTCATCTACAATAAGATCAAAATATAATGATAATATCAACCTAAATCAATTTGAATAAATCTATGATATACCTAATAATTCAATCTGAATAAATAAAAGATAATCGTTGATTCGTTACTGCCGACACATAAAAATCTAACTTGGAATAGAGCATTTAGCCAAACATGTACGAATTTTGTAACTTGGTTTTAAAATACTCAATTCAGATAAAGAATGGTATTGAGCGAAAACTAATTTGTGGGGTATGAGCTTTATATATTTACAATTTACTGTTTATTATTGAAAAAATCCTTAACATAATGTTAGAGACCCACCACCAACTTTGGTGTCGAGAAAAATTCGGACATTACAATCTAATTTTCCTATGCCACAATTTGGCAATTCATCGGTTGTTTCTAGATTTTACTTTTCCTTAGTTAATGTATTAACTTTACTATAGTGTGTTCCCATGGGGAAATATATAGAAGTTAAGAATCAAAAGCCTCCTGATAAGTGATCTACTGTGGAAATACCAAAAAAATAAATAAATAATAAATTATATTAATTATAAGTGAATGTTACATGTTTTACTATTATGCTAGATATATACTATCCCATGCATTGCATGAGTTTATTAATATATTTTTAATAAAATTTTCTTGAAAAATTTGTAGTAATAATTTATATTTAAATATAGCAGTAATACATATTTTTAATTGTTTTAGATAATATTTCCACTGTTGTATACATTTTTTTATATCTTTTTAAAATTATAGTAACTATTTATTATTTTAATAAGATAACAATGGACAACACAATATATAATTCTATATGACATAATAAAAGTTTTGCAAATTTATGTAGTTCCATGGCTCACTTTGACCTTTATTTATTGTATTGCTCAACACACTTCTTTACCTAAAATTGTTTTCTTTATAGGATAAAAGACCATTTGAACTGTTTATTGTCAAAGTTATTTAGGGAACGAGTACTTTTATTTTTGCAATAAGATATTAAAAATTTAAAAATTATAGCAATAACATATTTCACAAAGTCTACTGGTGAAGTCAACGTCAAAGTATTTTTTATCTTTAAAACCAAAGTTTTTAGTTTTTAGCTTTTTTACATACAATTAGTAATTACAACTATCTTGTTCTTCTAAAATCAAAATAATATCTTTTATTAGTTAGTTAGTCCTGAAATTTTCGTCCTTTTATGTAATGCATTACCAGTTCGTTGGTTCAAACGATACAAAATAAAGTAATTTAGTATTATATATTTTGAATGCATTATCAAATCCTACTTGTACTATAAATTCCATCAATTAGTGTATATTAGTTTATTACCCGTGTGCAATGTACAGGATAATTAATAGCAAAAAAAATTAATTGAATATTAAATTCATTTATCTATATTTAAAAAAATAAAAATCAAATAATAAAATAGTAAATAAATATTTAAATTAAAAATAAATAATATTTAATCTAAAATTAAATTATAAATTATATTAAATAATAATAAATAAAATAATTATTAAAATAAAAATATAATAAATTAAATAAAATAATCAAATATTTAAATAAATAATAATTAAACAAAAATAAAAAAAATAAATATAATTAATAGTGAATAAAAAATTAAATGAATAATAAATATTATAAATTATTTAATAATAAATAATGATTAGTATTTATTATAAATTATATACTAGTAAAATATAAATAAATAATAAATAATATATGATTTATACAAATAAGGATTAATACTAAAAGTATTTTATTTTAATATTTATCAGCAAATTAAAATTTAAATATAATTAAAAATGCTAGAAATATATTAGATTATTTATTGAAATAATAGATAGTTAGAAAAATATTAATATAAATAATAAATAACATTAAGGATAAATTAAAATTTAAAATGATAACATATATTTTTAGAAATTATATTTAGATAATTAATCAAAATTATCATTTTATTTATATGCAATGTTTACTTATAGCTAGAATTATTTATAAAAAATGTGGGAGCTCACTTGGTTCCTAAAACATGTTGTACAAGGGTTTGATTCCTACTCTTGTGAATGAAGCATATTTTATGGCCAGCTATTTAGCTCTTTGAGAGAGCTCTGTAGTGATAAGATTAATTACTACTATTGGCATTTGATACTTTGATTTCAACCAAAAAAAGAGTAATTTATAATAATAATAATAATAATATTATATATTTTAAAAGTATATTTAAATAACTATTAAAAATTATTATTTGATTTGTACTTAATATTTATGTATCGTTAGAATTGTTTGTAAATAAATAATAATATTATATAATATAAAATATAGTATCTTATACACCATTGTACCAAACACATAGTATTAGAACTTTATCATGTATACAATCATGCCTTATCCTATCAGGCATGCCAAATGGGCCCTAAGTTCAAAACAAGTTTCATAGGATAACAAATTTCTTAACATTGCCTATGACATATTGGAACAATAGTCCTAAACACAGGGGGCCAAAAAGAAAACGTGGGCTCGCCAAATATATTCATGAATATATCGAGTTAGAAGGAGGGCACAATTAGGATCAGCACCTATGTCTGAAAAGAAAAAGGACAATGGGATGAGTTTTACATTTCAGTGAATAAATAGAGCATTTATACCTTACATGAGACAAAGCATAAGAAAATCATATTACTAAAACTTTCAGTTTTCAGTTTTTTCTTCAAAAAAATTGAAAATTGAAAACTAGAAACTGAAAACTGAAAACAACAAACCAAACACACCCTAAATAATCCTTGAAAGTAAATTCATAGTCAACATAACTAAATAAGTATACCTTATATAGAATAATCCATCTAGATTACACTCAGGCAACCCTTTCTTTCGTGTGACACAATCCATCAAAACCACTTGCAATGGCCTACAACACATCATGGACAATCCTCAGATGCTCATGCAATACCTTCTCAGTCATGGTGCACCATAGATGATGCCTACAGACAAGGTTTTTAGGAGCGAGCTCCTATGTAGGAATGCAAGAGGGATACAAGAATCAAAAGCATAGGAACATAGCACTAAATGAAAGTTCCTACCATAATAAACAGTTCCATTTATATATATGATAGCACAAATATGCAAAATAGGTCACAATTAGCATAGTAATGCACTAATACTTCAATTAAAAATGCATAAAGTCACAAACAACCCATAAGTTTTTTACATAATTTAAAATTAAAACATTAAATAACACAACTCATGTCCAAGCACTAGAATCAAATGACATTTAAAGTAAATCAATGGGGGTTATAATCATTATATTCATCATCTTCTATATGATCTCCTCCATCTTCATTGCCCTTTCTTTGAAGAAGACCATCAAAGTCATCATCATCAAGATTAGGAATTTCCAAACCATTTGAAGGGCCACTAACTCTACCATCGTCTCCTTCAGGGGCAAAGTTAAGATCATTTGGGATGTCCAAATTGTCCACACCATCCGGTCTTTCTTCATATTCCACAATCCATTCTTCATTTAGCTCCAAATAATCAATGTTAGATTCAGTAGGTTTCTAGATTGCTTCTTCTTGACCAATCTAGAATTAGCCATCACAAACACAATATCATTCATCGTTTTCTATTTCAAACAATTTCTCCTTTTTGTGTGGACTTACAAAATTACAAATAATTTAATAAGTAGCAATTGGAAAACCAATTAAAATGAAACATGAATCATATAAGTGGCAAGTTAATAATTTACAACCTCAAATATACTCTAGTTACACTCACATCCTAATGAATTGCATGTCAAGTTCAATATACAAATGGCAAATCTTTGGAGCTCTGGGTGCTCATCCCCACAAGAATCTTACAATTGTGCTAGAGTTTTGTTCTTAAGGATAGTCTTGGCTACTTCCCTTCCAAAAAAACTTTGCTCAACTCTTGAAATCTTCAAGTTGAGCATAAATCTTCGTTATTTCCACTAAGCTTCCTACAATTCTTTCTAAACAATCATATAGCCTTTTTTAACTTCATAATCAATCTTAAATCCATCACTATAATGCAATTGAGGATTCAAGTAGTAGCCAGTAGCATGCAAAGGCCTATGAAGTTGACTATCACATATTGCACTAATGATTTTCCAAAATGGCATATAACAATATAATACAAAAAATAGATTAGCTAACAAAGACAATAATATCCTAATTTAAACAAAACTACTAAATATTGCAAGACTATTGTAATTTACCTCTTTTGAACACCTTGAAAGAATTTTTGAATTTACTCTCTTTAGCTCAATCCATTTCCCTATAGATATATCCATGGCTGGTTTCTCATCCAAATCCACTAAAGTATATGGAGAAGAGGATAAGCAACCCTCAAGCAAAGAATAATATCTCTCCAAAATAGCCTATCCAATATAACATTTTCAACCAAATTCCCATCCGTTGTCATTGCAAACTTGCTTAACTTCCATTCAATAGAAGTAAACATTCTTAACAATACAACTTTGTTCTCCTAGAGGTAACCCAGTGTATGGTAGGATGTAACAAAGTGAGTCATGTCCACTTTCACCAATTTGCTCCTTTGGTATGATGTTGCAATAAGGAAATGAGAAGTGTTCTTGAATAGATATAAGTTGTAATTTTCCTTCCCATATAAATTGTCTCCTTGTGAAACTCTAACATCTTTTCCAAGTCCTCTAGCATCAAGTCAATGTAATGAGCAGTATAAGGTGTCCAATAAAGTTTTTTTCCTGTCTTTTTGGAATCAACAACTCTCCAGTAGCTTTTTACTTAGCTACATTGTTCGTGACAACTTGGACGACATTCTATTCACTAACCTCCTCAACAACATCATTTATCATCTGAAATATCCTATCAGCAATTTTGGAAAAATAAGAGGTTTCAATAGACTTAAAAAAAAATAGTCCCCTTAGGGCTATTTGCCAAGAAATCTAATATAGTTTGTCTTCTCTTGTCTATCAACCCATCAGTCATAATAGTGGAGCCCACCGTGTTCCAAATTATGTTCTTCTAATGATTCCATTGTCAAATATGCTTTTTAACTCAATTATTTGACTCTTAATTCATGATAAGAAGGTGGCTTAAATCCTAAACAATGCAAAGCAACCTTTTCAAATATCTTACCAAATTCTTCACTCTTTATCGCATTCAAATGTATGGCATTATTGTAGAAAAAAGAAGCAATTTCTAGGCATGCTTCTTCCCTCAAATTCTTTGAAGTATGGTATTGATGGTGACTTGAGTGCTAATACCCTTTTTGTTGAAAAGGCTTCCAAGTGTCTATACTTCTTTCCTTTTTCTTTTTTACACCAACAGAAGAATTATCTCACCATCTTTGTTGCTTGCTCCTTCTTTTTTAGGTTGTCTTGTGTTTTTCTCTCAAATCTTGTTGCAATCCAACTACAATATCAAACATTTGTTTCTTCACTTCATTAATGGTTGTTGTTCAAGGTATAATATCCTTTTGTGTATCAACCAAGTGATGCTCCAATCTATAAATACTTCCATTAAACATTTGTACACAATAATTTCATTTTATTTTCCTTGAATTTCCATCAACACAAGTTCCATGACTCCAAGCCACATCACTCTTATTTCCACAGGCATTCTTATTCACTTTTCTACTTCTTCGTATATTTTTAGTTCCACTCCCAGTAATGCTCCTATATTGAGTACCAACAAGAGTCCTATTACCTTGACCAGCTCCCCCACTAGACATTTTTTTCTCTCAAATAATACCTATTATAAATAATGCATAAAATCAGCACCAATGTGGACAAAAACAAAACATTTAGTAAATCAAATATACATATGCACACTAGAACAAACTCAAATTGGAAAAAAAAACACATAAGACATTGCACCAATTGACCCCTACAAACATGCACAGTATATTCAACTCAAGTCAAAATAATAAAAAAAAGAACAGTAAAAAAAATCTCACACTTAGTTACAGCCACTCAAATCAAAACAAAAAAAACCAAACACATTCACCTCTTTAAACAGAGAAGCAAAAGTAGGACATCACAACAAATAGCGAAATCAAAATAGTGAAAAAGACCTGATATTGAATATGCAAAGTGAAATGCAAGTGTAGGAAAGGATAACTATGACCCTAACAAAGAAGACAAAGACGGACAGTGGCATGATTGACTGAGATGCGATGCAGCGCAATGCTTACGGCGGCTTTGGGGAGGAATCGCCGTAGAGGTAAGTGATAAAGAGTGAGTAGGAGAGATTGAGTGAGGGGAAGGCATCGTTAGAGGCCTTTCTTCTAAAGAAATTTGGGTGGAGTCGATGTAGAATGCTCAATGCCTAAGAAGCAACCACGCTTAGCTCTGATGCGCTCTTACATGACGCTTTGCCACTGAACTACTGAACCGCAATACCATGCCTATGAATAGTAATAAGCATGGAGAGGCCTTGTAGGTTTGTAAAAGAGTTTGCTCCTACATTCTTGCATGCGCTTCTGACAATAATGGCTACGGATCCTATCCCAAACACTCCCAAAATAATTTCATAAAAGAAGCAATCATGCCTTATTCATATAGCTTTTCCAAAGGATTTTCATAAAGAAACCTATTGGTTTTAATTAGTCAATGTTACCTTCAAAATTTGATGGGCTTAACATTCTATTCTATGGTGTGCATAATGGATGCAACCTTTCAAGCTAGATATGATTCTAACACTTTAGGAAAATAAGGTTGCATATTTGCTAACAGTTATAACTTTTGGCCTAGTGGTAAGCATTTGATCCAACGAGTGGTATAAGAGCAAGATCATGGGTTCAAATCCCCCAGCTGACACTAGAGGGATTGTTGACTTTGATTAACAAACATCATCCATAGGATTCAATGGGAATAACTTGTTAATGGCATTTGTAATTGGAATGCCCCTAAAGCTAGATACAATTTTGAGACAAAGGAAATATGGTTGCTACTTGCTAATAGCTATAGCTTTTGACTTAGTGATATGATTCCATCCCATGGTGTGCATAATGGGTGCAACCCTTCAAGCTAGATATTATTCTAACACTTTAGGAAAATAAGATTGCATCCTTGCTAACAGTTATAACTTTTGGTCTAATAGTAAGCATTTGATCCAACGAGTGCTATCAGAGAAAGATCATGGATTCAAATCCCCCAGTTGACACTAGAGGGATTGTTGACTTTGATTAACAAGCATCACCCATAGGATTCAATGGGCATAACTTGTTAATGGCATTTGTCATCGGAACGCCCCTAAAGCTAGATACAATTTTGAGACTTAAAGGAAATATGGTTGCTACTTGCTAATAGCTATAGCTTTTGACTTAGTGATAAGTACTTAATCCAACAAAACTGAACATAATTAGGTCAATCAATTTCATTTATTTTTTTTCCCCATTTCGTCTGTACCATTGAGACTTATTCATAAACCAAATTCAATTTCTAAAATCCAATCCACCATATTCTAACTTTTCCTTTAAAATATTGTAATAAAATGATTTTCTTATCTCAAGTGGTACTTCAAACATAATTATTTTTCAATAAATAAAATCTAAAATTTTATATCCTTAAAATGTGCTCATGGCTTAATGTAAGATAATAGTTGGGTGAATAAATATTTACATATTCATAGATATAAGAGAAAAAAATTACAAGTACTAAATCTACGCACATAAGTGGTCTCAAAACCATAGAGCAATCCAAATGAGTGACATGAAGAGACCCGAAGACATCCAAATGCCCAAAACCTGTAGAGTCACAATATCAATATTTGTGAGCTAACAATAACATTAATCAGTTTCATATCCCAAAATCCCCAATTCTCTACGATTAGTTACTGACATAAGAACCATAATCTCACACCTGGGTAACATCTAGCAAACTCAAAAAAGAAAGAGTAAAATTGGACTTTAAAAATCCCTTAGATAGTAGAGGAAGAGAGAAGACGGGATAGGTGTGGTTGCCTCCTTGGAAACCCAAGGTTTCAACTCCTCACACCACTAAGAAGGAAGCTTGTGGCTGCAGGCTTTCTTAAATGTGGCCAGTGTCTTGGTAGCAGTGGTGGCGACGGCTATAAGAGGGGGATATAAGAGAGCGGATCAGGGGGAAGAAAAGAGGAAACTAGGTTCCACCAATTAAATATTGTGCAAACAAACATTTATTCACCTTAGTCTATGTTAAGACAAGGTTACCATTTATTTGATTTTTACCATTGTCACAATCATTTTTAAGACATAACCAATTTAAATTATTGGGTCCTCTTGATCTCCTCCCTTAAAGAACTTAGCCCCTGAATTCTAAATAAACTTAATTAGAGACAATGCACATACCTTATGAATTGACCAGATGTGGATATTTGATTCGCATGACCTCTTTTGCTTCCAATGTTGCTTCTTTTCTACTATGGTTTCACCCAATCACTCTTACTAAGGCTACTTTATTAGAACAAAATTTCTTTACTTTACGGTCCATGATAGCTATTAGTTTTTCCCATAGGATAAATTCTCATCTATTTGAACTATTTGAGGAGCAAGCATATGGGATGGATCGGAAAGGTGCCTTCTTAGCATGGACACATGGAACATCAAATAAATCATGGATAACTCAGGTGGAAAGGCTATATGATAAGCTGCACAAGTGTCTATCAAGCCAAAGGACATCACTAGAAATTCATAATGTCCATATAGCTAGGGTCCATAATGCAACCTTTAGAATATCTTGTTCCTTAATCCTCAATTGATGATCTTGGAACAAAAGTCAATATTGAAGAAACACAAAGCTCCTTGGAGCTAGTCAACTAGATCATCATTTCTAGGAACAAGGTACTTGTTGAGAATAGTCACTCCATTAAGTTGCATATGGTCCACATATAGTTGCATGGACCTATCATTTTTTTTTTCACTAAGAGTATTGAAGCACCCCATAGTGATGAGCTGAGCCAAATGAAACCTTTATCCAACATACCATGAAATTAGGTTTCGTCATTCACCGCGGTGACACCTCCTTCGTCAGTTGCCTTTGCCTGGTTCACCACCTTGTCAATGTCCATCCTCTTGTCCGCTTTGCCACCTTGGGTTTCCTCTTCTCCTCCACTTTGTTAACGTCCATCCTTGTCTGTTATATTCACTAATACTCATTTATAGTATTTCTCTTATAACTAACTCTACTAATTGGGTTATAATGGGTCCACTTGTTACACATAGCATAGAATAAAACCATACTGTTTAGTTCAAAAATAAATTTCATAGCATAACAAATTCCCCGACCTTGCTTGAGACATATTGGTTCTACAATTCTAAACATAGGGGCCCACAAGACAGAAGTGGGCTCACCAAAGAGATTCAATAATCGACTGAGTTGTAAAGGGTGCAGAATTAGGATTAGCACCTATATCTAAAAAGGAGAAGGGACAATGAAGTGCGACATCGTGAGATGCATTGTAAGTGAAAAATTATGTTAGGTTAGGGTTTTGTGAATGAAGGGTTGCATGCCGAACACATGACACAATGGTACTTTTGTGATTGTAACATATTAATAAGGGTATAATTATAATAGATTATATTGGTATAAATTCAATTCAGTTTGGTTTGGTTTAATTTTCAATTTTAGAACCAAAAATTAAATCAAACTAATTGATTTTTGCAAAAATAAAAAGAAATGATTTTTTGTAAGTTTTAATCAGTTTTATAATTTCTTATTCAATTTTCATCGTTATTTTCGATTTGGTTCAATAATCGACACCCTTTATTAAGTTCTCGTGTGAATACAAATTGCATTTGGAGCTTTTTCATTTCACAATTCAACTAAAGAGTTGTTTATTAAGTAAAGGTTCATTTCGATCCTTGAACTTGAATATCTATTTCACTTTAATAACTGATATTAAAAAATTATCAAATAAGTTCTTGAAGTAATAAAAAGTTATTCAAATTAGTCCCTATAATAATATTTATAAGGACTAGTCTAATTTAATAAATAATTAATTTGAATTATTTTTCGTAACTTTAGGAATTAAATTGTTAATTTCTATATTTTAAAGACCGAAGTGAATTATACGTATAATAAAATTAAGTTTACTCATTGTTTATGACTTCGTTTTCCTTTTATCATTTTGCATTTAATGATCCATACCTCCTATCCCTTCTTTCAAGTCAAAAGTTGCTGTACTTGCTTTCCTGATCACATCTTTGCGGTGATCGACCAGCAGCTTCTTTGGTTGACATAAGAGCATAAAGTTTGAAGCATGTAGACTAAAGGGGTGTTTGCTGGAATTGAATCGGCAAAATACTTTTTGAAAAGTTTCTTGAGTATCTTCCTGGGATATATACACGGACATCTAAATGAAAATTCCTCCTAATCCGTTTTCTTTCATATACATAAATTTCGAGGTCTAATTTAGGGCCATATATTTTAGGGATACGAGTTTTTTCTACTCACACTGATGAGTTGCCAAAATATTTGGATATTGCTCAATTAATTAAACCGATGGTTGAATCGGACAATGGAACTAAATTTGAGAAACGATGAAAACGTTGGACTTCATCAAAACTTTATCAAATATAACTTTTCGTTTTGGCACAGAAACATGCTTCCCCATACCTTTCTCTTCTTTACTCTTAAATCACCATAATACATTTGTAATGTAATATGCGCAAATAAAGTCAATTATTCTCAAATGTCGGTACACGCCTCTGATCTGTCGTACTCTGTGCTCCTCTCTTTAGAGAGAGTCACTTAGCTTTGCTTTTGAATTATTAAAAAAGGAAGAAAAAAAATTGTCCATGCCTCATGTCATGCAATATCTCAACACTATTATAAAGTAATTTAACTTTTTCTTATTAGCCATCTCAACCATGCTTAAATACGTTCCTTAGTCAATTTCAACTCCACCAAAACATGCATAATTAGACATTGGTCATTTTCAAATCCACCCATAGCAAGAATCATTAGTCGTTTTCAACTCCACTGTTACAAACATCATAAGGGTCAAACAATTGAATTGACACAAGCATGGTTAGAAATATGACGTATCCGTGAAACATCATTTACTTGGCTGTTAATTAGCTTATTAGAATATCACCAACAAGCATCATTTAATGGCTACAAACTAGTAGTAATAGACAAGTAAGTCACTAAAGGCGCTCTTTAAATGGGGAAAGCAGTGCCGTGAAACGGTTGATGATTTGCTACTTATAGTCAAGAGTCTAATTTTCATTACATGACTGTATTCGTAATCATGATCATTGAAGCATTCTTATAGTCAAGAGTCTAATTTTTATTTCAATAAAATATTCCGGCAATAAAATATTCTTTTCCTTTTGATTGAATATTGTTTCTTTAATTTTCAGAAATTAAATATCTTTATCAAGGAAAGACTATACAACTGTATGTCTTGCCATAATAGGAAAGTAGTTAATTATGCAAAGAAGGGCTTCTATGTTTGATTGAAAATAAAAGTCTAGGGAAAAAAAAGAAGAAATTTTATTTTATATAAGATGTTTAAGAGAGATACACAGTAGGATATGAGATAATGGAAGAATTTATGTTGATATGAAATTTAAACTTAAATCGACGTTGGCAATTTCATGAGAGTGACAACAAAGCAGTAGAATCTACTGCGAGACGAGTGTGATCGCCAATAGTAATTTTTAAGAGAAGAATGTATAAACAACAATAAAACCGCCATCGCCAATTTATTTTTAAATTATTATTATACTATTTTTCATTAAAATCACCATTGCTGATTCTATTTTTATATTTTTTAAGATAAAATCGTCAATCACAATTCATATAATGTTCAACTATTCATTTGTCTTTAATAATCAGCTATGGCAATTTCTTTTCGGTTTTGAATATTTCCTGACCTGGTAGCTAAGAGATTAATCTTTTAAGCTAAGTCAATTGCCTAAATTGGGATAATTTATAATAGTATTTTTTTTATACATATGAATTTCAAATCAAATACAAGACGTCATGTTTATAAGACTCGATTCTCTTCCACTCAGACCTACACCTAGTTGGTAATTTATGTGAAACCCATATCATTACAATTTTTTTAAAAAAAGCATGTTAAATAGCCTATATACACATTACAAAAGCCATATGTAAAAAGAAGACCTGAAAAAGAACAAAGTGATATGGTATAATTATATATTTTTTCTGATGAGTGGAATATTGTACTTTAAATTCGCTAACCTAAAGGTGCTTCAGCACCAACAAATTTTATCAAATGCTTTGTGCCAACAGTATGGTAGTAAAACATTAAGGTAGTAAAAATGAAACAAAAAGTACCTATGCAAAGTATATTATATATATCCATAACTATTCTCCAAAAAGATATACATTATTAAAAATATTCAAGAATCTCTAACAATGCTATCCCTATCGGAAGATTTAACATATTAAAACTTCTTACATCTAACCAATGTTGACTATTCAAATCCTCAAGTCAAAAACTAAAGGACTCAAGATTGACAAACAAATATATTAAGCTGTGACACGCAATTAAAGATTACATATGAGTAAAGTATAAAAGACGAAGAAACAAATGAATAAACAAAATCAATATGTTTCCTCACATGTTCTGTACCATAAGAAAAGCATGTCTCCACCATGATGAACTGTGTTATTGCTGTCTATTCGCTTCCAGCAGTTTGGCTTTTGGCTAATTCACAGTGCCAGTTGGACAAGTCTGAAGGCTTCACTGTTTTTTAACATGCTATTATTATAAAGATGAAAACATTATCATTGGGGTTCAGAAAAATAGATGCGGAAACTATCTTTACATGTTGGTATTAGTAGAGAAAACATTACGGCTAACACCTGCGTTCAAATTCGTTTCACTTTCAAAATTAAGTGGGCTTTGTTTTATTTTTTTTTTAACCTAAAACTAATGAATTTACAACAAGAAATTCCTTCGATATTGTTATTTGGTAGAAAAAGTTGTAATATTTGTGACTATTTGAATTTTTTTTTTTGGGGTAATGTTTTAGTTCCTAATAAGTAAATTCTCAATTTATGCTTGTCCGATAAAGAATGTCGTGTTTTTAAATCTAAGATCCAAATTTATTGATCAAATCATCTTTAACAATTACATATTAACTAATAAATCTTTGTAGAACACTAGCCATAATTGGTTAAAGGGTAAAAAAATGAAGTGAAAAATCTCATATATGAACTATAAATGTAAAGAGTGATGTTAGGTGTATAATTAAATTGTACAATAAATATACACCATATATCTTATCACCATTAGATTTGATGAATAAGTGAGATGAGTAGAGACCACAGATCACATCCAATGATGGTAAGATATATGATGTGTATTTAATTGTACACCAAATATTATTCTAAGTATAAAATTATACATGAAACTTATTCATAAAATTTTTATCTTATTTTTATTATCTAACCAAATATGTCCAAAATAATTAAATCATGTTAGCATACGAATAGTCAAACCCAAAGATAAAACAATATAATAGAAAAATATAACAAAACAAGTAATTAACAACAAAGAAGAAAATAATAATGGAATGAATAATAGCTTAAACTAGCGTGAGATTGAACAGTGAATTAATAGCAATCATGTTTAGTCCTTATCAACTAAAATAATGTTTATGTCATTAATGATTATTATAGCAAGAAATATAAACCACTCAACTTTGTTCATGTCCACTTGCCTCCACTTTAGGGCCAGACCTGCCCATATGTCCTGAGTAATGGTTCTATTATTTATACAGAACTCCAGAGGCTTTCCGAAAAGGTGGAGTGAAATTAATGATGGCAAAGAGAAATAATATCGTGAGTTGCAAAATTTCTCATCAACGAGTCTTCCTTCTACTTTTATTCAAATTGCTACTATTGTACCGCCGGCCGCCGGGTGCATGATAATGACTTTTGAAATAACGTAACATTCATGCATAGGCAGTTATGATTATAAGTTCGTGATGCATGAATAAGTTAATTATAAGATTACACAAAGTCTGATATTAATTTTTCATTTATGATGACTGTATATAAGCGTAAACTAACCCAAAAGATATAGCTACCCACATCAAGAATATTAACAATTAGATGCCACTAAAAGTAGGCTAGAGCTGAGGGGTTTGAGTAATTTGTATAAGATTATAGGTTCAAATTTCATGGTACTATTGTAGCAAAAAAGAATATTAACAACTAGTTTAAAGCAAATATAGGGATGAAAAAAATACCCACAAAGACATATACCAAGAGGACGATGGGTATGGGAACTAGTTTGGTCTCCACGGGAATGACAATAGGGTCCTTGCTTATTAAATGGGGAATGGGTATAGGTTAAGGTCCCCGCTCCATAGAGGCCAATCAAATCCCCATAAATATGAATTTATGTAAATTTCTTTTTATATGTATATATTTCTACCCAAAATAATCCAAGTCTCATATTTCTAATTGTTTGAAAATAGATTTTCATAAATTATTTTATTTTTACTTTGGATGTTATAATGGTCAATAGAATATGAATATTTATGATGATTTCATTCATGTTCAATAGTATTTTAAGATTTTTTTTCTCTTTAAATATTTTTTGAATTCTTTTGAATAAATCTGTGGGTATCCACAAGCATTCAAATCCCGATGGGGAGTGGAGAATGGGGATCCAAGACAATGATGGAGACAAGGGCAAGGGGAAATTTCTCAATGAAAATGGGGGTAGGGGGCATACCCCCGCCCCATGAGTATCCGGTGAGTGAATATATATATATATATATATATATATATATATATATATATATAGGAGTTATATCACATGAGATGAATGGTTTATTCATTATGAGATTGAGAGGAACAAATATGAGCTATATAATCATATATGAATGATCAAAATTTAAAGTTAATTAGCAAAATTAATGCTCACATGCTCATTTAAAAAAGTCATATGAGTTTATGTTTTAGTCTTGACTATTTGTATAAGATCCAAAAGACAAAATTCACTCATCTCACTCTCACAATAAACTACTCTTTTCATGTGATACGCTCCTTATATATATATATATATATAGGCGTATTATATGAAAGGAATAGTTTATTATGAGAGTAATAGGAACAAATATATATGGCTGTATAACCATACATAAAAAGTTAGAATCGAAAGTTAATTAATATAATTAATGCTCATGTGGTCATTTAAAAAAGTCACATGATTTTATATTTTAATCTTGATCATTCGTGTAAGATCCAATGATCAAGATTCACTCATTTTACTCTTATAATAAACTACTCCTCTCATATGATATGCTCCTTATGTGTATATGGGGGCCTATCACATGAGATAAGTGATTTATTATGAGAGTAAGAGGAATAAATCTGGGTCATATAACTATATATGAATAATCAGAATTGAAAATTAATTAATGTAATTAATGGTCATATATATATATATAGACACACACACGCACCTTTACCATTACTGATTAATGTTTTCTACTTATTAATAAATTTTACTTTTCAAACCATATATTTTTTAAATATATTTGCATTAGTATTTAAATTGATTTGTAATAATTTTTTATAAAACTAATTAAGTTAATAATTGAGCCATGATAAATATTGACGTGGTATATTACTAATTTATTTTATGAATCATTTATCAAAATAAAAAATATATAATTTCTTAATAGTTATTAAAAAAATACAAAGAATAATGTGAGAATTGATAAAAAAAAATTATATCATATATCATATATCATATCATATCATATCATATATATAATTCTAAAATTGAGTTTTGTAAAAAATGTGATGATTGACGTGTCATTCAACAAGATCATTTGGTTTTACACCCATGAAAAAGATATTAATTGCATCATTTTTTTATATAATTAAGATTAAGATTTTTTAATAAAAAATAACATACTAAGTATAGGACTTTGATTTTCAAATGAATCAGATTTTCTTATAGGAATAAGATTCAAATATTATTTTATAATAAAAGACATTAATTGTGTTAGTTTTTATAGCAATAGAATTTAGATTTTTAATAAAACAATCACGTCCTAAATATTTATTAATTTAATAGGAATAGGATTCAGACTTTTTAATAAAATCATTTTTTTTATAGGAATTGAATAAGATTAAATATTAGTAAAAATCTGAAATATTATTAATGAAATCATGAAATCATTTGATGATAAAAATATTATTTTCGATTTGTAGTAATATGATACAAATGATTTGTATTACAATATTTTTAATAAAACCAGATTTTAAAATGTAAATGATTAGTATTTGATTTCATCTAATTGATATATTTAATTAGACACTTAATTAGGTCATTCTAATTACCAATAATTAAGGATTCATTTACGGGGCTAAAAGATGTAAAAGAATATGATAACATTTAATGCTAACAATAATTTTGATTTTCAAATGATCAACAAAAAAAGTTATAGTATAGCATGAATTTACATTAAATGGATTGAATTTTGCATATAAAAATCATACATAAAAATGGGATTTATTTTTTTTTAAAAGGAATCTATTTTTCAAATGAATTATTATTTTTTATATAGAAATATGATTTCAAGCAAAAAAGGTTTTTCGTGAACAAATCTTTCATTTGCAATCCAATCAAAGCAGATTTATTTTCCTACATTAATCAATCAATTGAACTCTAAATTGATTCAACCATTTTCAATTATTATATTGTTACTAAAATACCACGTAGACTAAGGACACTCCTTTTGGCCTAAGGACACTTCCACGTAGACTTACTTTTTTTAATATCCTAAATTGTCATCTTTCTCTTTCATAGTTAATAATTTGTTGTTACTTCAATATTATTCAAAATCATTATTGTTAATATTTTAAAAGAAATCTATTACTATTTGTACCATGAGTTGATTTGTTATTGTTCCAGTTCATGCTAAAAAAAAATTAATATTTAATTATTTTTTTAATTTTTAAAAAATTTTCCATAATCAATTTGTACAAATTTAAATTTAATATTCAAATTTAATATTTGAATTTTTATAATACCACTAAATAGTATAAGTATTTATAATTTATGCGTTTGGTATATATACCATTTATCCTTTTAAGCACTTGTACACAATTTAATATATAATTTATGTGTTTAATACTCGTGTTTAATGTGTATACCACTTAATATTGCACTGAAAAAAAATACCATTTAATATATGTACATACTCAATATTATACCATTTAGCATTTATATGTTTTTCTAGTACGTACTTAATGTCTATATAATTTTATCAACTATTAAATAAATATAATTTACTCTAATATTGAAAAAACAAATGCATATATTGTATAAATTGCTTCATTTTTATTAAATTTTTTAATTTTATTTTCATTTTTAAAAATTAAGGAAATGTAATATATTAAATTATTTATTTAGTTGTATACTATATGCTGTTAGAATAAAAATTTTAAGCTAATAATTATTTTCTGGTTAACATACAATCGAATCATCTAAGGTATTTCGACAATGTGTAAGATATCAAACACATTAAATAATGTGACAACATATACAATCAGATGATAATATAATTTTTTTAAAATTTACAGTCAATATAATTAAATTTTTAATCAATGACTATTTTTAATTCAAAATTTATTATGTTTACAATAATTTAATTAAGTTATTTTCATTTATAATATTTACAAAACATTAAAATAAAAAGTATAAAATATGGTTACGTTTAAAGAAAGTTATGTGAAATAAAAAATATAATTCAACTATAAACTATCGTTAAGATTAAGAGAACCAATTTGTACAATATTATATTTTTCATTTTTATGAGAAAAAAATGAAATTTAATATATTTCATAAGCAAAATATCCAAAAATAAATTTTTTTTATTGAAATAAAAATATCACAAAAGTAAAATTAGTAAATATCAGAATTTTTTTAAAAATATTAATAATATTGACTTTGAATAAAACTAGAAGTGAGAATTAATATATTGATGTTATAATTATGAAAGAGAATAGAAGGTATTTTAGTAAAATTATACTAAAGTCAATTTGAATGGGAGTGACAATAGGCAAAAATGAATGGAAATAGCCACTCTCCTTACTTATGATTAAAAGTAATAGTTTTATCTTTAGAGTCTTGCTCTTTCGATTTTTCTTTTTTATCTTGCTTACAATCATGCTTTCAATAATGTTCTTAACATTATTTTCTGATTCATTTGTCATAAAGGTTTTTTTTTTTTTTTTTTTTTAATGCTTTGAGCTCTACATTGCCATCCAATTTTTATCCTCCATCTTCATTCACACTCTCTTTATTTTTTTTTCTTTGTGTTCATTGGTAAGATATTTTCCTTTCACTGTTGTTTTAATATTTTTATAATTTCATTTTAAGTTCTAATCTTCCTTCTATGGTGCTAATCCCCCCCTCTCTTTTGTATTTGATTATCCTCCATTATAATGTTGTTAGATATAGCATGTGGTGGTGAGGTGTCTATACCAATGAAACTAATAACGTATGTTATCATTATCATTCCTTTTTTTTTTCTTCTTAGTTTTTCTAATAATTTCTTTGTTGCCTATTTGGACTCTAGCTTGCTTCTATTGCTTCTATTGTGTATTTGGATGCAAATATGTTAAAGCAATTTTTTGTATAAGCAAATTCTAGATTGTTTAAATGTAATAGTTTTAATTGGAATTTGTGCTAGATTCCAATCAGACCTAAAACAATCACACTTAAATGCCGTTAAAAGAATTTCAGATATTTATCAGGTACTACTAATCTCGACTTGTGGTGTGAGAAAGGTACATTATATGAAATTATAGGTTATTACGATGCTGACTTCGCAGGAGACAGAGTAGAAAGAATAAGCATTAATAGTTGTTGCTGCTTCTTTGAAAATAGCTTGGTCACATGGTCATGCAAAAAGCAAAATACAATCGCTCTTTCTACTACAGAAGCAGAATATATGGCAATTGCAAATTGCTGTACTCAAATGTTGTGGATCAGAAATCAGCTAGAAGATTATCACCTAATGTACTCCAAAATCCCCATCTTCTGTGATAATATTAGCGCTATAAATCTTGCTAAAAATCCCATTTAGCACTTCAGATCAAAACATATTGATATAGAGTATCATTTTATTAGAGATCATGTTCAAAAAGGAGATGTTGAATTAATATTTATAAATACTGAAGACTAAGTGTCTAATATATTCACTAAACTTTTAGCTGAAGATCGTTTTGGTGCTCTAAAAGGTTTGTTAAACTTAAAGCTTTTTTTTAAAAAATTACATATGACATTCAACTACTCAAACTTCTCTTGGTATTCTACCTTCACAACTCCAAACTGAAGCCAAAAAGAGATTAGCGTATAAGTTCAGAAAGAAGCATATGGAATGAAGAAATAAGCTTCAAAGCTCAGAAGTTACCGTAGCAAATGTTGAAAATTATTCAGCAGACAGTGAGAAATGTAAGATAAACTTCAAACATGATAACGAACATTCTCACTCTTACATGTTATTAGAAGGAACATCAAGATTTGAAACATCTTCAGGGAACAGAACAGTAAATGAAACTACTCATTTAAATTATGATAGAAATCAACTGCAATACACATCAATGCTACTCCATTTTCTCAAGTCATCATCTGTCTTGTAGTTGGAGCTTCCTGAAACTCCACTTATGGCTGAAAAGCAATGCTATATGAATATTCGCCTCAACAACCTCAAAACTCAGGCATAAAGACACCTCTAATGATTTCTCGCTGGTAACAATGGAGCTAGTGGTTCTGTTCCCAACTTCCAGCACACCTCCTTTTTGTTGATGACAAAAGAGGAGAAGAGAAATGAAAATCTTGTGCTGAAAAGATAGGGGAAGTAAAACTGAGGGGGAGATACTCAAAGAGAAGTTTCAAAGTCTTCAAAATCTCTTTAGACATATGGATGTCATGCATATTATATAGTCTTTATCACTAATGCATGATAGAACAAATTGTGTCCACTATCATAATTCATTTCATATTACATAAGAATCACTTGGGCATTCTCATAACATGATTGAAAAGATTCATCATATATACATCTTCAAGCATCAGTCTAAAAAGAGGCATAGAAAAGGGATGTGCTGAATAAGAAATTTAATTAAAGAAATTACCTGTTCGTCATTTATTCAAGCACAATTAAATGTTAGGAAGTCGTTTCATGACTGGAATCAAGCCGATTGGTAGATTTGGACTAAAACATGACATTTGCTTTAGTATCTTGGTGATACAAATTAAAGAAGTATTCTGATTTAAATAAAAAAAATCATCATCAACCAAACACCTTTGATTTGAGTCAACTTAAAATTTCAAAATTTTCTTTAACATATCTAATCATGCCTTAAGAAAATGACTTACTAAGATTTAAGAATCATGGTGTTTTGAAAGAAAATGCAACTTATCATATTATACTCTGTATTATTTCTTTCAACATCTCTTCAAAATATTTTCTTCGAATTGGTTTGTCATCATAAAAAAGGGGGAGATTGTAAACTCTAGAACTCTTCAGAAAGTATGAGCTTTCTTGTTTTGAATGACAACAAAGACAATTTAAAGAAAATAATTTGAAGAACAATTAATGGCTACGTTGAGTTTCTTGACTAAGCTTAACAGGTATTTCCGAAGTGCACTATCGAACTTAAGTGAGAATAATTTCACTTTGCATATGTGAACATGTTATACCTTATACAAAGAGGATAAGCTTAAATGAAGTGAAAATTATATAAAGCAAAATATGCTCTTATGCATCAAAAAATAAAGCTTATCGAAGTAGAAACAAGAAACCAAGAAAATGGCCGTCAGAAAGTAACACGGAACTTCAAAAAGAATGTCTATAATGAAGATAATATACAAAAGCTGCAAGCAGCGTGTTACTTAATCTTCAATCATCATAATCGTGAATTATTCATAATCAAAAAGCCAAGATTGAAGATAAGAAAACAAATGAATCAAGAAGGAATTAGCAGCGCTCTTTAGAAAGTTCGCTATACAAAAAAAGGAGGGAAATCAGTTAAATTTGAAATTCAAAATCAAAAGTCAAATCAGTTTCTTTTAACTGGCGCATAATCTTTTCAGCACCTTCGGTCAACTATGGAAAACATATAAAAGAAGGAGTTCAGAAACCATGCTTAGAAAGTAGAAAAGTAGCTTTTGATAGACCTCAGAAACCTCAACTCATCAACGACTTCTAAAAAAGAACTCCGACACCAGACGAGCTACTCTTCTAGATTATGTTTCCAAGACACAATATGATGCTCAACATGTGTTGCTTAGATAGAAGATCAAGGGCAATGGTAACAAAAGGAGACCATCTATAAATAGAGATGATTGAGCTTTCAAGGATGATAAGAAGAAGAGAGCCCAAATGTTGAACAACCTTTCTAAATCCTTCTATGAAATATAACTACTAATTCCTTTGTACATTAAAATCTTCTTTCTAAGTACCAGATTGTTCATATGTTCTTCTGAGGAAGAATCAGTAGAAAGAAATCACTTAAGTCATCATAGATTTGTTATTTCATACCCACTTGAAAAGAAACCTGAGTGCAAGATATTTTGAACTAAACATCACCCACTAAACATATGTATCCTCGATCCAATAGTGATCGGAAGATTAATAGCTTGAAGAGGCTACAACAAAACTACTTGTTGTGTGACAGTAGATGCTGTCTACTGTCACTAGTGAGAGCTTGGGAAGGCTATTGTAAAGACTATCCGGTGTTTTCATCTCGTTGGGTTGAGGAAGACTAGTGAAACTCAGTAGTGACTGAGAACTGGATGTAGGTAAGTGTTAGCCAAATCAATATAAAACTTTTGTTCAGTATCTTCTTATCCTTCATCTCTTTATTTTCAACATTTAACTTTGCATAAAATATCCAGATCATTATCTTTTATTCAATCCATTTACACAAACTATTTAACTCAGAAAGTTACTTTCTAAATAATTTAATCTATTTTCTGCTACACTTCAAACTCAACGCTTGATAGATTTTTGCTATAAAATTTCAGTTTCATAAGTTTCCAAAAGGTAGCACGATTCAACCCCCTTTCTCATGTACCTCCTTACCAACAACCTCATCTTCTACCGTTCGAAATCAAGGTAGCATGTAATGAAAATTCTAAAATTCAAGTTATACAACTCGGATTTGAGTGAAACCAATTCTAAAGTGTCATTTTTTACCCCTCACCCCAGGGCGGTGACGGCCATCGGTTTTAGCTCAACACCATAAGTCTAAGGAGGGAGGCCCATTGCGGGTTTTAAGTTAAGATTGGAGGTTGATGCCAAGATCATAGATGACACTAATTAATCAAGAATTAAGATCAGAGGTTGATGGTAACGATCAAAGCCAAGACAAGTTTATATCGTGTGATTACCAATTAAATAGCTTTTGTTGTATGTATATATAAATCATGGCATGTCCATGGAAGAAGCATGTAACAAAAAGAAGATCTACCTTGACTAATGAATGACTTATGAAGTGTGAATACATTGATCATGGCATGTTAGTGGAAGAAGCATATAAAAAGGGTACCTACCTTGGCTAATGAATGACTTTGAAAATTAAAAAGGGATAATATATTCTTTTAGCAAACAAACTCGAGATAGTTAAAGGTGAAAACGATGACACCCATACATTTCCCTACTAAGCAATATTATATTTCTCATTCCCCTTTTATTTCTGTATCGCTCTTAGATGGAGAACATAGTTCACGTGGTGCCAGGGACCCCTTTAGTTGAGTGGAGATGCTACCCCCTCATTCATGCAATCTGTGTCCTACTCACTATGAGTACGAGTACGTATCACTATGAGTCCTCGCACTAGTATAGACGAGATCGACATCCAAAATGTATGCTTACAAGAACAAATCCCTCCCTTTACATCACCATGCCCAACATATCAACAAATAACCACCCTCATGAACCCATGGCGCCAATGGAGCTGCACAAAGAGGATCCATCCGAGGAATTTAGGGAGGTTTCAGCTACCCCATCTTTGGAGTAGGATCCTGCTCTCTGATCAACCGCTACCAACTGGAAGCTTGAACGCATGGACACTACCCATGGGAGTAACAAAGCTAGGATATTGATTCAATAAGTGGCAATTACATGTAAGATGATGTTTCATTTGGGGAGTAACCTCCCATCTCATATTCTACTATGAATAATTACCTCTATTTACCATAATTACTGATGATTGAATTTTTATGACGAGTAGGATGTATTATGTATCGTCGTTACATTTTATCGTATGATTATATTAATGATATCACATGCATCATACCGTCCTCCTAATCGATTAAATCTCGTGAAGTAAGGCTCGCAAATTTTCGTAAGCTTTTTCTATATATATATATATATATAGTTTTGGTATATTAACTAAAAAATTTTTAGTTTTCCGCAAAGTCGATAGGTAACAAACTAAAAAAATCCAAATGGGAACTTTAGCATAAGTTGGAGCTACTAGAGTGTTACATCAAACAAAAAATAAAAATTGATAAATAAGAAGGAATAAACTTATCTTCAAATTGCCTTACCTGTCCACACTACTTACTATGGCCCTCACATGATTTTGACCTTCCTTCCACCCACCATTAATGTAAAGTTTCAACTCTATGAGGATAATTTTTTCTTAAGGTTTAACCACAAAATATTTGAATTGTGTGATCTCTCTAACTGGAAGAAGTATATGTGAAAAATTGAGACACATATTCAATTGGATTATGAGATACCAAACATCTAAGCAATGGAAACTGGAAAGTGTCAATTGCACTGAGGCTGTGTAAAGGCTATGAAATGAGATTAAGAAATAAAAAATGACATTTAAATAAATAATGAAATATGAAATACTACTAGTAAATTCTTTCTTTCCGTTTCCAAACTATCACTCACAGGTGCACAGCTTTACATTTAGCATACGTATAATGCAGAAATGGAGCCACTGAGAATGACTTACTCTGATGCCGCTACTTGTATTTTTCCATTATCTTACGAGCTTCTTCCACAGGATCCTCCATAGGAGCAGAGGTGGTTCCTCCGTTCCCGCTAGATCCTTGATCTTTATTAAATGCAAGGAAAGCAAAGTATACGAGTCCCATAGTGGCCTGTCATTAAGCAATTTACTTGTCATTAACCATAACTGACAATCGAAGCATAAAGCTTAGAATCACCCATATTTTTCTTAGTTGGTCATAATATTCATCTTGGGGGGTTATTTCGGTGAGAGGTAAAAATAGGGATAAAAATTAAATTGCACATGAAGCTCAGTCAACAAGTGGAAATCTGTTTCTTTTTTTTTTGGGATGTACAATTCCCGTTCAAATCACTTGATATGGCTAGTACAAGACGTACATGACTGCCAAAACTGCTGTCATTTAAAAGACATCATATAGACTTTCGATATCAACAGAAGAGAACCATGTTCTCCACCCAAGGTAGATAAATGACAGTAAAATGATAATCAGACTGCTAACAGAAAACAAGACAAGAAATCATGGTTAAGGAAAAAAGTAAGAAATCTAGGGCCTATTTGCTTTGCTGTATCCAGTTGTTTTTTGTGAAGGAAAAATTGAAAACTGACACAAAAACTGAAAACTGAAAATTGGAAATCCTAAAGCAAACAGGTAATTTTCCTTCCCTATAGCACATGTCATAACTTGTGCCTGCCTGAGGTAAGAACTCATCACTTTTAGCAGAAATGCTAATGGCCTGATAGTAATAAAATGAGCACAGCTACGTGAAATATGTAATCACATCACAATCATACCTTTATAAAAGATATTACGAAGGTCACAGTATATATATCTGGTAAGCCTGTCAGTATATCTACACACTACACAGTCTGTAGTCTAAAAACTTACTTTTCAACAATTTCCTAAAATTTTTTTTTAGTAAAATAAGAAATTTCATTAACAAAAGGAGAATAATATTATGGAGATCATGGACTACAAGAGATCCTGATTTTCAAAAAATAAGAATAAACCTAAGAAGATACCAAATCAAAGAAGCAAAGTTTTCCAAATTCTTAGAATATCTGAGAGGGAAATCCCTCTAAAAAGTTCATGTGTCTTGCACCAAATAGGCTCTGAATTGCCTAATCCTACCCCATAAGACCTGCTTATCTGAATGTCTTTTATTAATGATGTGAGAATTACAGTTTAGCCAAATACAACAACAAATGGTATAGACAGCACATTGTCACAAACATTTGACTTCTTTCCTCCAAGTAAATCCAACAAAACTAGTATACAAGAACTGATTCAAATCTCTACAACAAACCTAACACTCCCCAAAGATGGCAAACAAAGCATTCATATGAAACCAGGCATAGAACAATGCAAAACAAGCTGCGTAGTTCATTATGAGCAAGCACTTCCCTGGTAATCTTCCCCACCTCAAGAAATCCAAGTTGATCAAAAGTTCAGAACCAGCTATTCACAAATGTAGAAACTAAAACTAATATTACGGACATTGGATAAGAAAGTTAAGCTCTGCAAGGTTTGCTTATTTCATGGAAAATCAAAATCTGCACAATTTATAGCTTAAAGTTAAATTGCCAGCTGTATTGTTGAAATTGTCGGTTTTAGATAAAAAAAAAAGGAAGAAAAGATAGAATAATTACTCTCAATAATATGAAAATATATTGATAAGATATACTATGACATTATGTGGTGTGATCTAAAATACAAAACACCAATCCCTATTTATAATAATACTAGAATCCAAGTCCTAATTAAATAAAGAAAAAAATCATGAAATATAAGGAAATATAAAAATCAATCCTAAGAGACTGTCTAAGATACTCTTGAATATTCCAACACATGGTGTGAATATTATATGATATTCTAGGATATTTTGGAAATATTATTATACTCTCTTTATTTCTGACAATAAGAAGGATAACAGGTAACACTAAGACATCCATGGACGAAACAGGCTAGACTGGGATCGCTGTAGGTGAAATGGGCCATGAAAAGGGCCAGACTCAGACTGTCGTGGATGAAACGGGCCAAACTGGAACTATAATGAATGAAACGAGCTAGACTAGGACTACTGTGGATAAAATGAGCCATATTGGCACTGCTGTGGAAGAAACGGATCAGACTGGGATAGCCATGAACGAAACAGGACCAAAGAAGACAAGCCATGGGAAGAGTGTCAGAGAAGGCAAACCTGAAAAGCACCGGAGAAGACAAAACCAAGAGGAATATTGGGTAGGCAAACACGAGACACATAAAAGGGAGAAAAATAAATAGAAGAGCTCCAAATAGTAGAAAACTATGCAGTGGAACAGTGGACACATAAGTCATGAAGGATGCTATCACTCTGTTACCATGTTAAAATTGTGGGTTTTAGATGGGGAAGGGAGAAAATATAGAATATTGACCCTTAATAATATGAAAATATATTGATACAATATATTCTGAAATGTTATGTGGTGTGATTCCAAATACAAAGCACCAATCCCTATTTATACTTAAACCAAAATCCTAATCCTAATTAAATAAAGAAAAAAAAATTGAAATATAAGGAAATATAGAAATCAATCCTAAGAGATTGTCTAAGATATTCTTTAACATTGTAAGAGATGGTTTGTGTACTTGTTTATGATATGATATTCTAAGCTATTTTGGAAATATTAATATATTTTTTTTCTTGATTTCTAACATGTATTTATCACATTCTTTTAGTTTTATAATTGAAGATTCGGAAAAGTGCTCTAGAATTGACAGAGCTATATTTCAATAGTTTGAGGTTATCTTCCTTAGAATACAAACCAAGGCTAGAAGATGCAATTCAAACCAAATGTTCCAAAAGAGAGGCAACATAAGAGAACAAAGAGCAACAGGAACCACAACCAAAACCAGCACAATAAATTTAGGTTTTCTGTCACAGATGCAACAAATTTACATGTCTTATAACTTTTTTAAATGCCGGTGCAGCTATGAAACTCATGACTGATCCTTAAAGATGGGCATGGAATCAAATCCTATATGCCAAGTCACAATTGGTTGAACCATGCATGATAAGTCTCCATTTATCAATTTAATAGGAAATACAAATCCATAGATCTCCATATGGCTTCATTTGAGTTCAATTCGTTCAAATTTTAACTTTTTCCAAATAAAATCAGAAACAGCTACCTGTGCAGTTTGAACAATGAAAAATTACCACATAAGATGTTAAGCGATCCCCATCTTAATGGATGGATATTATATAATAGCCTAGCCCAAGAAGATAAGACATAAGACTACACAACCTCAATTTTGGATTGTTGAATCATGGAATTGACGTTGTGAAGTGTCACCTAGATTTGTCAATTTTTCTCTCTCTCACCATATGAAGAATTTCAATATATCACAAATAACAATCCTGAAATTTTAATTTGATGGGAAAAAAAAATTAGATAGCTTACCAAAGCAAAGAATGCTGTGGAGAGGAAAGCCTTAAATACAAAAAGTGAAACACTCAAAGCCACAATAGTTACTGAAATCCTTGCTATTGGTCTTGGTACAGAACTCTAGCATCAAGGAGGAAAATTACAGAAATAGACACATAAAAAATGGAAGAAATCTTAGAATACTTTTAAGGAAAAAATTAAAACAATAGCTATAATAGATCAAAAGGGTGACACTTAAAATTATGAAAGGGCAGTTCTGACTTACTGGGACCAAATTAGTACCCGCTTCAATTCCATCCCTTCCAACTTTCAATGCAGTCTGCAGAACTAACACATAACCACAATGATAGTTTATGAGAGAGAAACAGTTAGATTCCTGGACAAGTAAAAAAGATGTTAAAAGGAACTATGCACAATAAAATGGCCAGAGTTGATACAATGCAGCCCGGCAAAAATGAAATGTTTACAATTCTGAAGGGCAGACAATTTACACAAATCACAAGATACTTTCAATATCCAACAACCATAAGGTGTTTTCCTTTCAGCAGAGGATTTCTGATCAGAAGTGCATAAACTTAAGACCAACTACCAGTCTCATTTTGAAGCCTCGTGAAATTACAAATGGCAATGGCATGTAGATAATAATCAAATATGAAATGATTAACCGTAGTGTTGACCAACAACAATTACCAGGTTTACAATCAAATACATCACTACCGTGAAAGAAGTGTATGATCTAGGTATCCATTACATAGCAAAACTATGGAAACTTTCAGGAATAAATTTAGATTTACACCTCCTTCAGGAAATTTGACTTGCCATACACAAGGGATAACACAAATGCATCCTTCAAAGAAAGACAGATAATAGTATGAAGTTAACAGCATTATGTCCCAAAATAAACTCCTATGCAATCGCAAACCTAATAGATTGATACAATCTAGCAACAATAGTCGTCAGCCTACTTTGTCATCATTATGCATATTCATGATAGCAGAAAATAGTGCACAACATCCTAAATGTAAAGATCATAATTAACATGAGACCACATAATAGTATCCCAGTACTATCTGCTATAATGGTTTTCAATAATCTATAAAGTTCCTCGTGAACAACTAGTGATTCAGTAACACAGGTCAAGTTTATTGTTAAAAGAGTCAACCTTAAAATGGTCCTCCAAAGATTTCAGCATAGCCACATTCATCATGTAAAGATTTTTTTTCCTCCACCAGATAAGCCCCTCAAAGTGAAATAACACCACATTTATCCTTATAAAGGACTAAAAGGGTGGCACCAAAGAATGAATTTGGTAACTATTATCTATCTTTGAAAAGATAATTTGGTCACAAAAATATTTAGGTGACTAATCTAGTGACACACTAATCTTTGGAGAACTAATTAAAGTGTTTACTCTTGGTAAAATCACAGCAAAGAAAGAAGATAATTTGAAGAATATACCAATGTAGTGTCGTTTAGGGAAGTTGTTAAGAAAATCTCAATGGGCATCGCTGACTTTCAGTTTAACCCACAAATCGGCCAAGGATACGAAGCACATAACTATTTCTACTATTTCACTTTTTAATGCAGCTGAATTCAATAATCTTGGGGTGTCTGTGAGTTTCACTTTGGGGGAAAGGGGATGGAAGGGAAGGGAAGAGGTTTGTAGAGTAAAATTTTCTTCCCTCCCTTCCACTTCAAAGTGAAACCCAAACAAGTCCTTAGTCTCTTAACTGTTATCCGATAGTCACCAATTCTCTTCATAAAACTCTGGTAACTTGTCATAAAAACAAACAATTGCAAGGTGTAACATAATACCACCTTTTCTATATTCAGGTTCTCTAAAAAAAAAAAAAAAGATGATAATAATAATGATGATGATGATGAAATGTCATCAACACAAATAAGAGCAGTATTCAAGACAAAAGAAGACAAAAAAAAAAAGAAGCAAAATGAAACGTCAAAATAACTTTAAAAAAAAAAAACATAATGAAACTTGGGGGCTAACCTTTTAAGAAATTCGATTGTGCTGCAAAAACAACAAAACTGGAGCGAGGTTTCTGGGTTCTAGAAATCTTGAAGTGAGTGTTTGAGAGAAAAGGTTGCTTCTTTAACTTCAAAATGGAATTGGGTGAGTGAAACTGATGATGGGGGTGAGCCAAGTTTCCATCGTGAGAGCAATTTCGAGTGCAAGAGGCAACGGAACAGAAGTTGTGAACAAAAACTGAAGCAGACATTTTTTTAAAAATTTTTATTTTGTGTATCTAATAATATGTTAACTGGGCTAGAGGCTAAGGCTACTTCACTTAGGTGCAATCAAAGAGGTTGACAATGGTCTTGGTTGGCTGATTTTCAGGCACACATTGTGGTGCAGTGCGAATGACACAAGGGATGAAACTCAAGGAAGAGAGATTTTGTTATTACAAACCTCAAGCAGAAGACAAAACAGCACGTAGTAGTGCTTGTGTTCTCAGCCTCACAAAACTGACCTCCAGCCTCCGGGGCCTGAGTTGATCTTGGCCCAAGTATTGTCAAAGCATTGGTATCCACTTCCAGCCGTCCAGGTCCAGCAATTGATATTGGGAGTGTGTGGAATGGTGAAGAAAAAGAAAAGCCCTCTCGACCCGAACGAAAAAAAAGAAGAAATAAAAAGCCTTTAAATCAAAGTAAAAAAAAAAAAAGAGAGTAAATAGCACAAATTCTCCTTTAGATTTCCCTATATTGAACTCCACCTCATTCTTACCCTCAAGTACTCCACACCCATTATATTAAATAAATAATAAAAAATATTCTTTCAAGATAATTTTACTTCTTTTAAAACAGTATTAATGAAAAAATAGTAAAAAATAAAAATATTTAAAAGATATAGAGTATTATACATTTGCCTATAAATATTTATAAAGTGAGTTAAATGTGTTTTAATCCCTAAAAAAAAGCAAATTCAGGTTTTATTTTCTTAAAAAAAATATTTGGTGTCAGTCTAAACAATTTTAAAACTATTGGTTTTAGTAATTCAATCCATGTTGAAAGACCTAATCTTCCATTAGTCGGTTCATCATGTAAAATAGATAATTTAATGATATTGATTAAAACCAAATAATTTTACAAACCTTTTGTTAGAAACTAGACACGCAAAGGAAAAAGCATCTAGATTTTCACCGTGTATTTGTACAGAATGGCAGTGTCTATTTATCGGCCAAGCGTAATAAATACAATGAATCGAATCAAACCAAATCAATCATGATCCTAATGTTATGCCTAATCTAATACAAATCAATATACAATCAATCATATATGAAACATATCGAAAATCCCTATCCTCAAACTCAATTAAGTGGTGAGGAAACCAACTTGAGCTTGGAAAACAAAGCGCAGAAGCGACCATGATGATGAGCTTTAGTGAATAGGTCAGTTTGTTGGTCAAGAGTTTTAATGGAGATGAGCTAAAGAGAACCATCAATAAGTTGTTGATGAATAAACACAATTAATCTCAATGTGTTTAGTACACTCAGGAAAGACAACATTGTGCACAATCTAAATAGCATTCCAATTGTCGCAATAAAGTTCAATAGAGAAGGACTGAGTTAGACCCAAATCGTCAAACAGCCAATGAATCCAATCAATCTTAGAAGTAGTGTCAGTAAGAGCCCAATACTCAACTTCAGTACTAGAGTGAGTAACCAATGTTTGTTTCTTGTTGTGTTAAGAGAAAAGAGTGTAAGCTCCAAAACTCTTCGAAAAGTATGAGCTTTATTGTTTTGAATGACAACAAAAGCAATTTAAAGAAAATATTTTGAAGAATGGCTGATGAAGAAGGACCACTATATATGGAGATGTTATGCTTGAAAGCTGATGAGAAAGTTAAAGACATAAGAGTGGAAACTCTCAAAAAATATCTCCAAACTTCTTATGATGTTCATCATAATATATAATTAGTCTCCTTGAAATGTAAAATCTTCTTTCAATGTTTTGTAATGATTTTTATACTCTTCTTAAGAAGAGATGTTAGAAAGAAGTCACTCTTGTTTCCCATATATGTTTTATTAAATATTTGTAAGGAAACTTCGGTGTATATTAGTTTGAGTGGCAACCGAAATACATAACCTTTGTAACCTTAATCCAATAGTGATAAGAGGGAGACATAGCTTGGAGAGGCTAAGGTAAAACTACTTGCAATGCAATAGCAGAGGCGTTTTGCTCATCTCGGTCTAACTTTAAGAGGTTGTGCAAGAACTACTAGCAACTTGATAATGGAGGCATTCCAGTCATCATGGTTCAGCTTGGAGAGGCTAGGAAGAACTACTTGCAATGTAGTAGTAAGGGTTGTCTACTAGTCACGATTTAGCTTGGAGAGGTTGGTATAAAACTACTCGATTTGTGATAGTAGGGGTTGTATATTGTTCACTGTGAGAGCTTGGGAAGGCTAATATAAAAACTATCCAGTTTACTTTCTCATGTTAAGAAATTTGTTTAGTGGAATCTCAACATGTGTTGAGTACTGAATGTAGGTAGGTTTGGCCGAACTAGTATAAAAATATTTGTGTCATTTCTCTTTTCCCTGATCTCTCATTTTTTTATGTCATGCATTTTAATTTAATAACTGCTGAAGTATTGTTAAAGTTGCATTTTTACTAAAAGGCTTTAGAGATCTACTTTCTGAAACAACTAACCATGCTTCTGCTACACTTCAAGTTCAATGCTTGATAGTATTTCATTACATGTTTCAGATTTGAAGAAAGAACAAAAGCACGATTCAACCTCCCTTCTTGTGCACTCTTTTACCTACAGGTGTCAAGAAAGATGCAATAGTCAGTGGTTAACATATTTTTAAGCTCGAAGAATCAAGGGAGAATGATCACAAAAGTGAAGTCCATGGAATAATATTCCCTTGACAATGAAGAATACGAAGAATAGTGGCATAATGAATCAAATGCAGAGTAAACATAAACTCACTAACCAAGTGAACAGTATTGGAAATGTCAGGCCACGTAACTGTCAGATAGATCAAGCTCCCAACTAACTACCTATATAGTATAGGAGTATCCAATACAATGTCATCCATATGAGTGAAGCACATATTAGGCTCAAGACGTGTCAATTCTATGTAACTATCTATGAAACCAGCTCTAGAGATAAGATCAAAAGCATACTTGGCTTGAGATAAATAGAGGGTATCATTAAAGGAAAGAAATTCAAGACCCAAGAAATAAGTGATAAGCCCAAGATCCTTCATCTCAAATTGATTGCTTAGGGAAGCCTTAAGATCTGTGATACTAGATGTGTCATCGCAAGTAATAATCATGTCATCAACATAAAATAACAATAACACGATGCCATTATCAGTCCGATGAATACAGAGAGTAGAGCTATGTGAACTGGATGAGAAACCAAGCTGATGGATGATGGAGCTAAACTTGTCAAACTATACCCAGGGAGACTGCCTAAGGCCATACAAAGCCTTATAAGGAGACAAACTTTGTTCGGTGGATAGGTGTAGCTAGGAGTGGTTGCATATAGACTTATTTGGACAAATCTCCATTGAGAAAGGCATTCTTCACATCCATCTAACTGAGAGTCCACTTTTGAGTGGCTGCAATAGCAAGTAGAGCACAAATAAAGATGATGTGGGAAATAGCAGAAAAAGTCTCTTCATAATCAATACCATACTCCTAAGTGAAACCCTTAGCAACCAAACAAGCCTTGTATTACTCAATAGACCTATCAAAATAAGTCTTGATCTTGTAGATCCACTTAAATCTCACCAATGCCTTATTAGAAGAATGATCAACTGGGTCCCAAGTGTGAGTATTCTCCAATGCCTGTAATTCTTCATGCATAGTGAGCTTCCAATGAGGGTTTGTGGAGGTTTCTTTATAAGACTATGGTTCACATAAGTAAAGCATGGAAGAAAAACAATGGTAATCACAAAGATAAGTAAGAGGTTGTGTTACCCTAACTAGATACTCAGGAGGAGGAAGGGCAGCGGGTGCATAATTTACATCTGGCACTAGATCATCAGGAATTGTCAAAGCATCAAAAAAAGCAATGATGTAACACCCTAAATCTTAACCCAAGACTACTAGTATGTTCTTAGGTTAATCTTTAGAATATTACCTCTTGGTCTCATCTTTTACTTAGAAAATACTTAGCGGAAATATGGGTAAAATTTTTCTTTTTGGAATTTAAAATCAAAGTGAGAGCCACGCACGAAACTTTAAGGGGAATCATAGCGAAACATATAAGCAAAGCATAAGAAACACATCATGTCATGGGAACATCAACTGAATCATAGATATATATATATAACGTGCCTACCCAAAGAGGCAGGACTATTTGATACATCATGAAGCAAAATACAACTGAAATGCAATACAAGGAAATCATAAAAAGCAAATACAAGAGAAACTACACCCATACCCATGTGCACCTAAAGGAGACAACCTCATATACAAAAGAAGGTTTGTCCTCTACTATGTGGCGTGTGTGCACTAACTACTACCCCTCCTATGACTACTCCTGGGTCCGAGTCTTCGTGGGGTCGAGTCGATCCACCGGCGAATCTCGGCGAGTGGTCGAGCGCATCATCGGGCATGTCCACCGCGCGAGGGCGCATAGATGGCCGTCGAGCCAACCTCGGCCGACCATCGCCTCCTCACTCCCAGCCCTCATCGGTGGAGGAGCGGATTGGAGCTCCAACCGTACATGTGGGATGGCGGGTCCTCGGATGGGTCCGCCTCCAGCATCGGGACGCGGCACGCATCAAGTACTCGCATCGCTGATGTCTCGGGCTCCATGCGGAGGATCTGCTCATCGCGTGGTCTCGCCGCTCAAAAATCCCGTTATGACGGTAAGGAGCGATCGGGGTGAAGCGGTAGCTCGGGACGGGTGCGCCGAAGGGTCGCCCCATGAACATGAATACTCGACAAAGGCAGCGACCCTCAAAATGGTATGACCCGAGTGCCGGGTCATGGTGCAGCTCCCATACCGGGGTGTCGATGAAGAGTACAAACGTCGCCATCTGAAGATATGACGGAAGAAAAGAGGGAGGGAATGAGAATCTTTCTAAAAGAATTCTCAGTAGGGTTATCCCTACCTAGGTGTCATCGTCACATCCTCAGGATCCTCGGGTTTATTTCTAAAAGGTGTGCATGCATATAATTTCCTTTTAAGTTGGTTTTCCAAAGAGGTGTTTTATCCAAGGTCCGTCATATTTTATAATGCGTCTTTATAACTTAAGCAGAAATATACTAATGATATGAATGCATCATAAGGTAACCCAAACAATAGAATGACTAGGAAACATTATAACATTGGCATAAGTATAGTTTATGTGACATTGTTAACTTTAACTTTCATCTCATGGGGCCGCCCTAAAACTTCTCTAGGTTATGAGCTCATACCTTAACTAGTCGTCACTAGCTCTTACTTATCCTATGATAAGCGTAACATAATCCCGACTTAAAGTACGGGCTAGGGGGCAAATTAAGGATCTTCTTTCTAGGATCATTTCCTCTTTGAAACGCTTTGCTAGCCACGTGGGCCTCGCAATTTGTCCGCTTTGGCAGGCTACATCTACACATACCCTCACGGATTTGTCTCCTCCTGGGGGTGCTCGGCCGAACCGGTGTCACCCAGGAGAAGCGCTGCCTCTGTTGTGTCACATTTATATTCTCATAAGTATTAAATCACAATTACCTCATCATTTATCATATTCATTTTTATCATGCATTCTTATGTAGCTTTTTCATGACATATATATTATCACATGAAACTTTATCATAACATTCGTCACATAAAACTTTCACACAAACATCATCACATAGTCATATTTAACAATCATCCCCATAAGCTCATAGACATGTTATGTTATAACTCATAGTGTTTTAAACTTTGATTCTTATGAGTCTTAAACTTGCAAATTAATTGTTCTAACATTATCCTTAACTTCTTTATACGCCTATAGTTTGACAATTAATGAGTTATACAAATTTTATGCTCAAGAACTAATCCAATTAGCACTAAGCAGAATTTGGACAGCTTTATGTTTATGTGATTACGGAGTTCTAGAAATTACGGTTTAGATCTTTATCTCACTTTCTAAGTTATTGATCATCAACACCTAGTCTCTTGGGAACCTATAAGGTTATAACTAAGTATTTCTCACCTCACCCTATGGTCAAGAACATCTCTAAACCTCAAGAGTGCAGAAATCAAAATACTAACTTTACGGGTACCTAGAAGTCACAATAATGACCCTTTCTAAGTTCGGTTTGCTCCTAAGGTTTCAAGATTAAGTCCTAAACCAATTATGAGTCATTCCTACACATATAAACTAATTTAAAACCATGATTATTGAATCTAAACCTTGCTGGACAGAATCCAGAAAAATAAATCTTTAAGGGATCTAGAACTCTCAAATTAATTCTTTTCTAGTTCTTAACTTATCCTATCTTTCACATATGAGTCTTAACATAATTATTACCCAAACATAAGCATATTAACATCATTAACACAGCTCATACAGTGGCCAAACATAGCAAGGCAGAACCGAAACAGAAACTCCATTTAAAGGCATCAAACACATTTTCTAAAGCACATAACATACTAGTTTCTCTTGGAACCTTATTAAAACCTTCAAAACTCTTTTATGAACACTTTTATCATCTAAACTCATGAACATACTTAATAGGGCAGTGGCTATATTATTTTCATCTCAAGAGGTCCTAAATTCATAACACTTAGTTCTACACATTCCTTATACTCACATAAGTTTAGAAAAATTATAAAACATAGTTTCCAATACTTGAAAACATTAAGGCCTCATAGGGCCGAAATATGAACCATAGGAAATAAATGTTTTAGACCTTTGTTTGAGATATCATTGGGCAAGTCTTTGAGCTCTAGAATCATTAAAGTGATGACATAAAAATAAACATGCTCATGCACTTATTTTAGTTATTGCTAGAAAGTAAAGTGAGAGCATAAAATAAATATGTGGTGCAATATATTATTATCTTTGATATTTAGGTGAGGACTTGGAATATAAATATGATAATGCAAAGCTTGAAACATAAACATGATAATGCAAGTTCATTCATTATCTTGGGATTTAGTGATAGCAAGGAAATAAACATGATATGCAAAGCTTAAAGTAAACATGATGCAAGTTTCATTTTTATGTTTAACTAGAGCTCATTTAAGACTTTAGCAAGATCGTAACCCCATACAATATCTCAAAGATCACAACACAAGAATCGAAAATCATTTAAAAGAGAAAGAAAGTGAAACTACATCAAGTTCTTTATTAAGTACCCAAAACCCCTATCTAGAGACAAATCTCTAGAACGTGCCGGCCAACTTTAAGGTTGACAAGGGTAGGCTTGGGCTTTTAGAAATCCTTAGATTAATTTTTCTTAAGTTGGAAAACCATGTGAGCTAGATAACATATAGATGAAGTTGTAAGAAAAGGAAAACTCAAGCTTTAGAGGTTTCTTTGAGATGAACACAATGTCATCATCTAGAAACTCTCATCATCAAGCTATCATGCTCAAATCAAGGCCTCATGGCCGAAAATGAAAGGAAAGGAAAGACAAGGAAAGTTCAAAAAGAATCCAAGAGAAAGCTAGAGAAAAACACTTTCTTGAGCAAAATAAAGTTTGAAAACAAATCCCTACCTAGTGATGGAGATAAAAGCTTAATCTTGAAGATGGAAATGAGATGAGCAACACCTCCTAGGATGGTGATGATGATTCGGCCTTGATGAGAGAAAAAGAAAGAAAACGTGTTTCAAGTGGAGTTGTGTTTGAGGTGTGGTGTTTGAGAGGTTTGATGATGGTTCAAGGTTTTGGGGTGGTGTTTGATGGTTGAGAGGTGATGATGAGATAAAGAGATGAAGAAGATAAAGATGAAAAGAAAGGAAGAACACTCTTGGAACTTTGAGAGAAAAAGGAAAGACTAGCAAGACAACTCTAAAACTCTAAACTTTGCAAATGCTTCAAAGTGCAACAAGGCTAACACAAGCATCCTATTTATAGAAAAACAAAACCATGGAGCTTGCAAATGGAGGGAGTGGCCGTGTGGTTTGGAGGGAAAAGGAAGAGAAAATATCTCTTACACAAGGTCATTCAAGCATGGTTTGAAGTATGGAAGCTATGCTACAAAGCATGGCTTGATGTGAGTTAATTTCCTATCACATTTTTATGAAATTAGTCTTCTAGAAACAATGCATGGCTGGAACTTTTCCAGCCACAATTAAATGGGAAAAATGGGTTGTTTTAATTATTTATTCATGTGGAAATTCAAGCTTGATTGAAAGTTATGACAAGGTATAGTGTATGTGACTTGAGGTATGGCCTTGGAGTGTTGAAAAATTGAACATGTGATGCATAATGGGGGAGAAGGTTCACGGCCAGCTTGGGACAGCAGAATGGGAGGATGATTTGACCATTTAATTGTGTGTTAATGGTAGGTTTAGATGTGTATTAGCTTAGGTACAAGGTTAGGAATGATTAAGCTTAAGTTTAGGTAACTAAGAATGTGATGTAGGGAGTTTATGACAAGTTTAGGAGTGCTCATACATCATTAAAGAATTTAAAACTCATTTATGAATAAACAATGTGTAACACAATTCCATGATTTAAGGAATTGGAAAGAGAAAACACTATTCAAGATTCTATGACTAGGTGTCATAAAATTAAAATATGATTTTAGGTTGTAATTAAGTACTTTTTGGTTCTAATAAACTTTAATAAATTATTTTGACTCTAGATTAATTAAGGAAATTAATTAACCTTCGATTAGAGCCTAATATTGCTTAGGTTTGCTTAATCGCGTGATTAAGCGTAAAAATACGAAACTAGGGGCAAAACCGTAATTTTGCACTAATTTTGCCCGGGACTTCAAAAATTAAAACTGAGGTCATAGAATACATAAAAATGCCTTTTAAAACCATCTGGAGAAGTTTCGGGTTCATCCGGCACTTGCAGACGGGAAAATCACCACACGGGCATTTTGGTCATTTTGACTAAAACTCAACGAGATTTTCGATCCCGGGAAGGTACATAAGTTTTCTAATCCCCTTCCAACATTGAGTTTGCCCTTTGAGTACTGCCGCACTGGCTTTCCTCAAATTCCGGGCTGAAAATGACCTCAGGGGCATTTTGGTCATTTTCACTCTAACAGAAAATCGGGGCGTTACAAATGACCTCACTAGAGGAACATGCATCAATGTCACTAGGAAACATATCAACATAGTTGTTAGTAAAGAAATGACTCAAGGTAGGAAGAATGGACTTAAAGGAAGACAGAGATGAAAACTTTTGATGTTTCTAAAAGACAACATGACATGAGACATGAATGTGCTGAGAAAAGATCCCAACAACGGTAACCTTTATGCTCGATCCCTTACCCAAGAAAACAAAAAAGGTGAACCTGGAGTTCTAGTTTAGTATATTCATAGGATTGAAGGAGCACAAAACAGGCACAACCAAAAACCTTTAGAGAGCCATAGTCTGGACTACTATGATAGAGAGGCTCAAAGGGAAAAACATTACCAAGGGCAAAGGCCGAAAGATGATTGCTAGTATAGATAACAATTAGGGCAGCTTTATCCCAAGCATGCTTAGGGCAAGAGAAAGAGACAAGCATAACACGGATAGAGTCAAGAATGTGACAATGCTTTCACTGGCCACAACAATTTTGTTGAGAGGTACCTCTACAAAAGAATTCAGATAGGGTTCCATGATTAGCAAGATAGTTGAAAGCTTTAAATCACAGTATTCCATGGCATTATCACAGTATTCAGATAGGGTTCCCTGATTAGCAAGATAGTTGAAAGCTTTGATTACCTTAGAAAATTATGTTTTAATCATTTGGGCAAAGTCAATATGAATTTGAGCAACTCCTCATGGTAATTTTTCATTAAATAAAACCAAGTATAACAAGAATAATCACCATTAAAAATGACAAAACACCATGATCTACCCATTATAGGAGGCAAAGTTGAACCCCAAACATCAAAATACAGAGGTCAAAGGGAGAATCCAAGATAGAGGTACTTGTAAGAAAGGACAACGGTAGTTATTTAGTAGTTTGACAAGAAACACAGTAAAAGGACTCATGAATGACTGATTTGATCGTTCTCTTAGAAATAAAGGGAAACATTTTCCCTAATAAGCTATGAGCGAGACACGGATGCTAGAGTTTGAGTGAGAATTCTAGGGAAATTGTACAAAGGTTTTTTAAATGAGGAATATGAAGTTCAGTGAGCCCAAACATTCTTCCAACCTTCCTTTCAGTCCCGATAATCTATCCCATTTGTGAATTCTGCACATGGAAACTAGAACAAAAGAAATTGCATCATAACCAAGATCACATAATTGACCTACAGAGATAAGGTTGAAATTTAATTTGGAAATATGGTATGTGTTAAGTACGATAACGTTAGATGAGGAGATGGTACCTTTATGGCTTACACACATAAGAGATTAATCAATAGTGTCTATAGGAGGTGTAGAATTAGTTGTAGGCACGGAAGAGAATGTGGTGGACATAGAGGTCATGTAATTAGGGTAAGCAAAGTCATAATAGCATTTGATGCTGCCTGGGGTGGAAGACAAAGTAGCAGAAGTATTATCAAAAGGGAAAGGACTTAAAGAAGTTGTCTGAGAAGTTGCCAAAACAATAAAACAACACACTAGATATGTGATCTTTTAACTATTTAGAGATCTCACAAGCTTTATCTTCTAAGCAGTAAAACAACACACTAGATATGTGATCTTTTAACTATTTAGAGATCTCACAACCTTTATCTTCTACGCAGTAAAACAACACACTAGATATGCATTTTTTTTAATTATTTAGAGATCTCACAGGCTATATTTTGTTACATTAGTATTTACAACTTAATAGTATTGGTGTCGCCCAAAGGATTGAACAAAAAAATGTAAAAAAAAAAACTAAATTTATATATACACGCATACACACACACTCACACACATACTAACATTATGGTATATTTCTATGACATTATATTGGAATAATAAGATATGATAACACCAAGACATGAAAAGGATAAAAAATCATAATTACACACGTGTTTACACAATTTGAAATTCATTTACTCTTTGAAATGGCTTCCTACATAGAGTAAAATTGTATGCTCATATAAAGGTAAAAGTAAAAGAAGTTAAAACCTAAAAGATAAATAAAACCCAAGGTTCTATCATGCTATTGCAACAATAAGCAAAAAGCTTGGCCCAATGTGAAAACAAGTTTGAGTAGCCTATTAGAATTTCATTTAGATCCTCTAAGTAATCTTAAATTGTACCATGGACTGAGTAAAGTTTTTGCAATTAAGATGTTAAAGCTAATGAAGTATGAGATAACTTGGTCTAGTAGTTTCACACATTTTCCTTTTTTTTTAAAAAAAAAATCCAAGAATTACTACACACTAAAAGAACTCTTTTGTTTTTGCTTAGAATACTTGGTTGTTTCCAAGAACATAATTGGATGATAGTAACTGTGGAAGTTATTTCAGCTTGATAGAATAGCTATAAAAATAAAGTTTGGCCATAGTCATTACTTACCAAACAAATGAGATCAAAGTCCTATCATGTATGCTTTAACAACAGTGTGGGAGAAGACATGAGACTAAGAGATTCTCTAAGTGCTGAAAGAGCAATAAAATATATATAAAAACACCAAGTTTATCATGAAGCAACAATCTTGTGTGGACCAACAGATCACACACCAGGAATAACTTGTAAAAGAAGAAGAAGAAGAAGAAGAAGAACTCAATTAACATATAAATTTCAATGGACCTCGCAGATAAGTTCATCATAAGTTAAAAGGCCAAGGAAAAAAACACCAAACATTAATTGTGGCTCATAATCAACAATTAACTTAGTAGCAATTGTCAACAGTAGACTAGCACATAATCAATACAACAATACTTGCTTTTAGTTATGCAAATAAACTCCTAATTCATATCTCTTATCAAAGTTTGACATTGTGTAATCTATGCCTGTGGGTTTATAATTCTTCAAAGTAGCAAAATCTTAAAAAAAAAATAGCAACAAATTGCTCATGTGAAAATTTTGCTTGGGTAAAAGCTTAACTAAAGCCACAACAATGAACAGATCCACACAACTCCCATCCACAAACTAATATATCAATGATCAATAGATTATAAACTGAGCTTTAGTGTTCAATATGCACTCATGCATAAAAATCCATAGCATAGAAGCTGAACTTCTCCTATCTACAAAGCCCAATTGTGAATCCAACTTCAGCACAAATAAGTAAAAGCAGAGTCATAACTCCATATAAAATTTTAACGCCTTAGAGAACCTAACTTTCCATGGTAAATTTTTGGACAACTACATTCCCTACATAAAACTAGATGCTCTAATAGAATAGCCACCAATAATAAAATGGGCCAATTAGCATGTCCAATCAAATCAAATATGTAACGCCCCAATTTTCTGCTAGAGTAAAAATGACCGAAATGCCCCTGGGGTCATTTTCAGCCCGGAACTCGAGGATAGGCGACCCGGCAGTCCTCGAGGGGCTAACTCAATGTTTGAAGGGGATTAGTTGACTTGTGTATCTTTCCGAGATCGAAAATCTCGTTTTCTGAGACTTCAGGTCAAAATGACCAAAATACCCCTATTATGTTTGACACGGGTACGAGCATCGGATGGACCCGAAACTTCTCCAAATGGTTTTAAAAGGTGTTTTTATGTATTCTGTGATCTCAGTTTTAGTCCCGGTAGTCCTGGGCAATTTTTATACAAAATTATGATTTTACCCCTAGTTTAGTGTTTTTGTGCTTAATCGCGTGATTAAAAAAACTTAAGCAATATTAGGCTCTAATCGAAGATTAATTAATTTTCATAATTAATCTAGAGTCAAAATAATTTATTAGAGTTGATTAGAACCTAAGATTGCTTAATTTAAACTCAAATCTCATCTTAAATTCAAGATTCCTAGTCATGGAATTTTAAATAGTATTTTCTCTCTCCAATTCCTTAAGTCATGGAATTTTGTCTACATTGTTTATTCATAAAATGAATTTAAAATCCTCTAAATGTGTATGAGCACTCCTTAATCATGTCATAAAATTCCTAATCACATTCTTAGTTACCTAAACACATATTTAGGAATTCTTAATCTTGCACCTAATCTAATACACACCTAAACACATCTCTAAACTATCATTAAACAAAAGAAACCTCTCCTCCTCTCTTCTAGAAGTGCATGGCCACTTCCTCCCCCATACCTCAAATTTTTGAAATTCAAATGCAATTTCAAGTCCATGAAAAGCCTTACTTAGCCCATGCTTTGCACCATGCTTACCATGCTTTCATCCATGCTTTGAATGACATTATGTAAGAGATATTTTCTCTCCTCCCATGCCATCCAAAGCTATGGCCAGCTCTCCCCCATTGCACTTCTCATTGTTTTGATTTTCTATAAATAGGTGCCTTAGATGAACTTGTGTCACTTTTGATCATTTGGTAAGTTTGAGCATTTTTAGTATTCTTTGCAAGTTCTTTCCTTTTCCTCTCAAGTTCTTCATTTCTTCTCAAAGTTCTTAAGAAATTTCTTTCATCCTCATCTTCTTCATCTTCTCCTTACATCATCACCTCACAACCTCAAACCACAACCTCAAATCATCTCCTAAACACTTAAACATCCAACCTCAAACACAAGCTCACCAATAACACATTTCCTCTCTTTTCCTCTCCACAAGGCTGAAGCTTCATCATCCTTTTAGGAGGAGTTTTCCTTCCATTCTCACCTCAAAGATCAAGCCTTTGACTTCACACTTGGTAGGGAGTTGCTTTAAAGTTTTGTTTTTACTCAAAAATATGATTTTCTTAAGGTTTCTCTTGGTTTCTTTTTAAGTTCTTCCTTACTCCTCCTCTTTCTTTTTATTTTGGCCACAAGACCTTGTTATTAGCATGATGGCTTGATGATGAGTACCTCTAGAGAATGACCTTGTGTTCATCTCTAAGAGACCTCTAGAGCTTGAGCTTTTCTTTTTCTCGAACTATATCTATGATACTTAGCTCACATGATTTTCAACTTAAGAAAAACTAATCTAAGGCCTTCAAAAAGCCCAAGCCTACCTTTGTCAACCTTAAAGTTGGCCGGCATGTTGTAGAGATTTTCTCTTAATAGGGGTTTTGGGTACTTAATAAAGAACATGACTTAGTTTCATTCTCTTTTCCTTTCCTTGTTTGATTTCGGTTCTTGTTTCCTTTCCTTTATGTTTTCGGTTGTTGTTTCCTTTTCTTTATGATTTTGTTATCTTTGAGTTTATTTCCTTGAAGCTTGATGATGATGTTCAAGAATCATATAGTTTTCTTTGAAAGCTTGGTTCACGAGCTCTAAAGCTTACTTTGTTTGTTAGAGATAAATATTGGGTTGACCTTATGTTCCTCTAAAGTCTTGTATGAGCTCTAATGATATATATAATGATGAACTAGCATTCATGTTTAAATTATGCCTTGCATAGCATATTTATTTTTCTATGTCATCACTAAACTTTCAAGAATAAATAATAGAACTTGCATTATCATATTTTAATTCAAGCTTTGCATTTCATGTTTACTTTTCAAGTCATCACTTAAACTTGAAGATAAAAATGAGTTGCATCACATATTCATTTTATGCCCCCACTTTATTTTCTAACAAAGATAAAATGAGATGCATAGCATGTTTTTTTCCTTGTCGTCACCTAATTAAATTAGAGCTCAAAGACTTGCCCATTGTTATCTCAAACAAAGTTGGAAATACCTATGTTTTGTTCTTTGATTTCGGCCTTGTAATGATGTGGGTCTTAGAATAAGATTCATCTAGTTACAAGTGCTAAAACTTATGTTTCATGATTTTCCTAAGCTTAGATGGTTTATAAAAAATGTTTTGAGCAAGGTTTTTTGATTTTAAATCCTCTTGAGATTCATTTGAAATAGCTACTGCCCTCTCATGTTTTATAATGGTTTTGATGAAATAAATTATTTCTAAGTGAGTTTTGAAAGCTTTAAAAAGGTTCCAAGAGAAACTAGCAATTTATGTGTATTAGAAATGAAGTTTTATGCATTGTTTAATGGAGATGATTTCGGTTCTGCCATGCTTGGATGCTCACTGTATAATGCTATTTTGATGATGATAATATGAGTGTGTTCATGTATAATAATGCTAAAATTCATTTGAGAAAGTTAAAACAAGTTAGTAACTAGAAAGAAATTAATTTGAGACTTTTAGATCCCTTAGAAATATAATTTTCTGGATTCTGTCCAGCAAGGTTTAGAATTAGAAATCATGGTTTATAATTAGTTTAAATGTGTAGGAACTAATCATAATTGGTTTAGGACTTGATCTTGATGCTTTAGGAGCAAACCGAACTTAGAAAGGGTCAAAGCTATGACTCCTAGGTACCCATAAAATGTAAATTATGGATTCTGCACTCTTGAGGTTTAGAATTCTTTATGATCATAGAATTGAGTGAGGAATACTTAGATATGAGCCTATAGGTACCCGAGAGCTTAAGTTGTGATGATAGACAACTTAGATATCAAGTTAAAGGACCTTAAGGGTCAAAGCATATGACATTAAGAGACTTTGATGTTTTAAGTTTGATAATGCAAGTATGATGTGTTGATGCATATGCTTTGATGATGTATGAGCTGTGGTGAAGTGTTTTAATAAAATGTTAAGTATATCATGAGTATGAAAGAAGAATGAGAAATGTGTATGTGTTATAAGGCTTGTGGCATAAAGTTGATTTGAAGGAAATTCGGTACAGCTGTTATGCTGCCGAATTTCCATCAAATCTAAAGGACTTGAGAATGTTTTCGAAGTACCATATGAGATTAAAATCCTGGATGACACCGGTTTGGCCGAGCACCCCCAAGAGATTTTTATGTGACAAAGCACTGAGATGCGCTTTCCTGGATGACACCAGTTTAGCCGAGCACCCCCAGGGAAGACAAATCTGTGAGGGTATGAGTAGATGTAGCCTACCAAAGCAGACAAATTGCTCTGGCTAGATGCCCGCAAAATGTTTCAAAGTGGGTATATCCTAAGAGAGGTGATCCCTAGCCCCCTAACCCGTACTCGAGGAGTCGGGATTATTTTATTATGTTTCTCTTATTCAGATAATAAGCAAGAGCTAGTGACGACTAGCTAAGGTATGAGCTCATAACCTAGATATTTTAGGGTGGCCCTATAATGCTATAGTATGATGATTCATGTCACAAAGTTGAGAAAAGTTCCACATGAAAGGTTTATGCCCCTTTATACTACTTGAATGCTTCTTGATGATTATGATTTGTTGAGTTATTTGTTTAAAGTATTGCCATGCAGTCATGCTTGATATGTTGCATTCATGACATTAAGATGCATTCTAAAAGGAATGAACCTTGGATAATTTAGTTTTATAAAACCTAATAATGAATCTGATATGCATGCACACCATTTATAAATAAACCCAAGGTTCCTAAGGATGTGAACGATGTAACCTTAGATAGGAGATCCTTACTGAGATTCTTTAGTAAGATTCTCACTCCTTTCTCTTCTTTCTCTTTCTTCCGTCACATATTCAGAGCTCGATGGCGACTTTTGTGCTATTCATCGACACCTCGACGTCGGAGGTGCATTTTGATCCGGACCACGGATCCTACCATTTTGAGGGACAGTGCACAGTTCGTGTTTTCATGTTTGTAGGACGTCCCTTCGCTCACCCTGTACAGAGTTATGACTTCTCCCTGATGTCTCCTTATGATGATGCTATGGTTTTTTAGCGTGCCCAGATGCGTGACTAGAGGATTCTTCGGACGTATACTGCAAGTTCGGCTGCCCGCAACTTCCAGGACTACGTGCCCCGATCTCTCGGTTTAGAGGACGACCCCTCAGAGGATCCACCGGCGCATATGTATAACGAGAGCTCCGCCCCTACTCCTCAGTTCATGAGAGGTGAGAGCGAGGAGACGGTTACGCAACCGAGATTGGCTAGGCGAGCCAAGATGCGCCCCCGCCGAGGAGCACATGATCAGCCACTACGCGTACCTACTCCCGCCGCCTTGTGTCTGTGGATCGGTTTCATCCCGTCATACCTCGGGTTCCAATAGTGTCTGTTTAGGGGAGGTCTAGTGCACGCACTCACTCATAGATAGGATAAACCTTCTTTTGTCTTGAGGTTATCCACCTTAGGTGCACTAGGGTAGGAGTTCTTTTATTCACGCCGTTCATGTGTTTCCGTTCATGTTGTATTTTTATTTCCTTGTACTTCAAGCCCAGCCCGATTCTATAAGGGTGTGACTCTATGTATTTCTAATTATGTTATTAATGGAATGTCCCTTTGTTGAATTTTTTATTGTTCTATGCCTTTATATATATATATGATCATGTTGAGATTTATCTTTTTGTATCTCAATGAACACGGCTCTCACTTTGTTTTATATTTCAAAAAAAATTTACCCGTATTTTTCGCTAAGTATTTTAATAAAAAGAATGAGACTAAGAAGTAATAACCTAACGATTAACCTAATGTGTTCTAGAGTATTGGGTTAAAAATTTGGGTGTTACAAAATACCCATCTCATACCTGTCATAATTCAATATTTTGAAGAGTAAGTCTTTTTCATCTAACAAGTGTTGTAGACAACTACTTTCTATGTACATCAAAATTTCTTGCTATGAAAAAAGATATTAACTAAGCTGATTTGAAGAGCTTTAGCAGTACCAAGAATTAGTGTTTTGTCTCTTCAAGAATTTGTTTCAACAAAAATAAAATAAAATAAAATTCCCTAATAAAAGTATGATTTCCAAAAGGAGTCATATACCATTGCACACCTCCTACAACACACATGTAACGCCCCGATTTTCTGTTAGAGTGAAAATGACCAAATTGCCCCTGAGGTCATTTTCAGCCCGGAATTCGAGGAAAGCCAGTGCGGCAGTACTCGAAGGGCAAACTCAATGTTGGAAGGGGATTAGAAAACTTATGTACCTTCCCGGGATCGAAAATCTCGTTTTTCGAGTTTTCGGGTCAAAATGACCAAAACGCCCCTGTGGTGTTTTACCCGTTTGCGAGTACCAGATGAACCCGAAACTTTTCCAGATGGTTTTAAAAGGCGTTTTTATGTATTCTATGACCTCAGTTTTAATTTTTGAAGTCCCGGGCAAAATTAGTACAAAATTACGGTTTTGCCCCTAGTTTCGTACTTTTACGCTTAATCACACAATTAAGCAAACCTAAGCAATATTATGCTCTAATCGAAGGTTAATTAATTTCCTTAATTAATCTAGAGTCAAAATAATTTATTAAAGTTGATTAGAACCAAAAAGTACTTAATTACAACCTAAAATCATATTTTAATTTTATGACACCTAGTCATAGAATCTTGAATAGTGTTTTCTCTTTCCAATTCCTTAAATCATGGAATTGTGTTACACATTGTTTATTCATAAATGAGTTTTAAATTCTTTAATGATGTATGAGCACTCCTAAACTTGTCATAAACTCCCTAAATCACATTCTTAGTTACCTAAACTTAAGCTTAATCATTCCTAACCTTGTACCTAAGCTAATACACATCTAAACCTACCATTAACACACAATTAAATGGTCAAATCATCCTCCCATTCTGCTGTCCCAAGCTGGCCGTGAACCTCCTCCCTCCATATGCATCACATGTTCAATTTTTCAACACTCTAAGGCCATACCTCAAGTCACATACACTATACCTTGTCATAACTTTCAATCAAGCTTGAATTTCCACATGAATAAATAATTAAAACAACCCATTTTCCCCATTTATTTGTGGCTGGAAAAGTTCCAGCCATGTTAAGGTTCTAGAAGCCTAATTTCATAAAAATTTGATAGGAAATTAACTCACATCAAGCCATACTTTGTAGCATAGCTTCCATACTTCAAACCATGCTTGAATGACCTTGTGTAAGAGATATTTTTCTCTCCTTTGCCCTTCAAAGCTACGGCCAGCACCCTCCCCATTCACTCCTCCATGGTTTTGTTTTTCTATAAATAGGATGCTTGTGATAGCTTTGTTACACCTTGAAGCATTTGCAAAGTTTAGAGTTTTAGAGTTGTCTTGCTAGCCTTTCCTTTTTCTCTCAAAGTTCCAAGAGTGTTCTTCCTTTCTTTTCATCTTTATCTTCTTCATCTCTTTATCTCATCATCATCTCTTAAATATCAAACACCACCCCAAAGCCTTGAACCATCATCAAACCTCTCAAACACCACACCTCAAACACAACTTCACTTGAAACACATTTTCTTTCTTTTTCTCTCATCAAGGCCGAAATCATCACCACCATCCTAGGAGGTGTTGCTCATCTCATTTCCATCTTCAAGTTCAAGCTTTTATCTTCATCAAAAGGTAGGGATTTGTTTTCAAACTTTATTTTGTTCAAGAAAGTGTTTTTCTCTAGTTTTCTCTTGGATTCTTTTTGAACTTTCCTTTGTCTTTCCTTTCCTTTTCATTTTCGGCCATGAGGCCTTGATTTGAGCATGATAGCTTGATGATGAAAGTTTCTAGATGATGACATTGTGTTCATCTCAAAGAAACCTCTAAAGCTTGAGTTTTCCTTTTCTTACAACTTCATCTATATGTTATCTAGCTCACATGGTTTTCCAACTTAAGAAAATTAATCTAAGGATTTCTAAAAGCCCAAGCCTACCCTTGTCAACCTTAAAGTTGGCGGCACGTTCTAGAGATTTGTCTCTAGATACGGGTTTTGGGTACTTAATAAAGAACTTGATGTAGTTTCACTTTCTTTCTCTTTTATATGATTTTCGATTCTTGTGTTGTGATCTTTGAGATATTGTATAGGGTTATTATCTTGTTAAAGTCTTAAATGAGCTCTAGTTAAACATAAAAATGAAACTTGCATCATGTTTACTTTAAGCTATGCATATCATGTTTATTTCTTTGCTATCACTAAATCCCAAGATAATGAATGAACTTGCATTATCATGTTTATGTTTCAAGCTTTGCATTATCATATTTATATTTCAAGTCCTCACCTAAATATCAAAGATAATAATATATTGCACCACATATTTATTTTATGCTCTCACTTTACTTTCTAGCAATAACTAAAATAAGTGCATGAGCATATGTTTATTTTTATGTCATCACTTTAATGATTCTAGAGCTCAAAGACTTGCCCAATGATATCTCAAACAAAGGTCTAAAACATTTATTTCCTATGGTCCATATTTCGGCCCTATGAGGCCTTAATGTTTTCAAGTATTGAAAACTATGTTTTATACTTTTTCTAAACTTATATGAGTATAAGGAATGTGTAGAACTAAGTGTTATGAATTTAGGACCTCTTGAGATGAAAATAATATAGCCACTGCCCTATTAAGTATTTTCATGAGTTTAGATGATAAAAGTGTTCATAAAAGAGTTTTGAAGGTTTTAATAAGGTTCCAAGAGAAACTAGTATTTTATGTGCTTTAGAAACTATGATTCAATGCCTTTAAATGGAGTTTCAGTTTCGGTTCTGCCTTGCTATGTTTGGCCACTGCATGAGCTGTGTTAATGATGTTAATATGCTTATGTTTGGGTAATAATTATGTTAAGACTCATATGTGAAAGATAGGATAAGTTAGGAACTAGAAAAGAATTAATTTGAGAGTTCTAGATCCCTTAAAGATTTATTTTTCTGGATTCTGTCCAGCAAGGTTTAGATTCAATAATCATGGTTTTAAATTAGTTTATATTTGTAGGAATGACTCATAATTGGTTTAGGACTTAATCTTGAAACCTTAGGAGCAAACCGAACTTAGAAAGGGTCATTATTGTGACTTCTAGGTACCCGTAAAGTTAGTATTTTGATTTCTGCACTCTTGAGGTTTAGAGATGTTCTTGACCATAGGGTGAGGTGAGAAATACTTAGTTATAACCTTATAGGTTCCCAAGAGACTAGGTGTTGATGATCAATAACTTAGAAAGTGAGATAAAGATCTAAACCGTAATTTCTAGAACTCCGTAATCACATAAACATAAAGCTGTCCAAATTCTGCTTAGTGCTATTTGGATTAGTTCTTGAGCATAAAATTTGTATAACTCATTAATTGTCAAACTATAGGCGTATAAAGAAGTTAAGGATAATGTTAGAACAATTAATTTGCAAGTTTAAGACTCATAAGAATCAAAGTTTAAAACACTATGAGTTATAACATAACATGTCTATGAGCTTATGGGGATGATTGTTAAATATGACTATGTGATGATGTTTGTGTGAAAGTTTTATGTGACGAATGTTATGAGAAAGTTTCATGTGATGATATATATGTTATGAGAAAAAGCTATATGAGAATGCATGATAAAAATGAATATGATAAATGATGAGGTAATTGTAATTTAATACTTATGATAATATAAATGTGACACGACACTGAGACGCGCTTCTCCTGGGTGACACCGGTTCGCCGAGCACCCCAGGAGGAGACAAATCCGTGAGGGTATGTGTAGATGCAGCCTGCCAAAGCGGACAAATTGCGAGGCCCACGTGGCTAGCAAAGCGTTTCAAAGAGGAAATGATCCTAGAAAGGAGATCCTTAATTTGCCCCCTAGCCCGCACTTTAAGTCGGGATTATGTTACGCTTATCATAGGATAAGTAAGAGCTAGTGACGACTAGTTAAGGTATGAGCTCATAACCTAGAGAAGTTTTAGGGCGGCCCCATGAGATGAAAGTTAAAGTTAACAATGTCACATAAACTATACTTATGCCAATGTTATAATGTTTCCTAGTTATTCTATTGTTGGGTTTATCTTATGATGCATTCATATCATTAGTATATTTCTGCTTAAGTTATAAAGACGCATTATAAAATATGACGGACCTTGGATAAAATACCTCCTTGGAAAATCAACTTAAAAGGAATTTATATGCATGCACACCTTTTAGAAATAAACCCAAGGTTCCTGAGGATGTGACGATGACACCTAGGTAGGGATAACCCTACTGAGAATTCTTTTAGAAAGATTCTCATTCCCTCTCTTTTCTTCCGTCATATCTTGAGATGGCGACGTTTGTACTCTTCGTCGACACCCGGTATGGGAGCTGCACCATGACCCAAGACTCGGGTCATACCATTTTGAGGGTCGCTGCCTTGCCGTGAGTATTCATGTTCATGGGACGACCCTTCGCGCACCCGTCCCGAGCTACCGCTTCACCCCGACTGCTCCTTACCGTCATAACGGGATTTTTGAGCGAGCGAGACCGCGCGATGAGCAGATCCTCCGCATGGAGCCTGAGACATCAGCGGTACGCGAGTACCCCGAGTATGTGCCGCGTCCCCAGTACTCGGAGACGGACCCATCCGAGGACCCGCCATCCCATATGTACAGTTGGAGCTCCAGTCCCGCTCCTCCACCGATGAGGGCCGGGAGTGAGGAGACGGTGGTCCAGCCGAGGTTGGCTCGACGGCCATCTATGCGCCCTCGCCGCGGTGGACATGCCCCGATGATGCGCTCGACCACTCCCGCCGAGATTCGTCAGTGGATCGACTCGACCCCACAGTATTCGGACCAGCAGGAGTAGTCATAGGAGGGGTAGTAGCTAGTGCACACACACGCCACATAGTAGAGGTCAAACCTTCTTTTGTATATGAGGTTGTCTCCTTTAGGTGCACATGGGTATGGGGGTAGTTTCCTTTGTATTTGCTTGTATTGCATTTCAGTTGTATTTTGCTTCATGATGTATCAAAGAGTCCTGCCTCTTTTGGGTAGGCACGTTATATATATATATATCTATGATTCAGTTGATGTTCCCATGACATGATGTGTTTCTTATGCTTTGCTTATATGTTTCGCTATGATTCTCCTTAAAGTTTCGTGCGTGGCTCTCACTTTGATTTTAAATTCCAAAAAGAAAAATTTTACCCATATTTCCGCTAAGTATTTTCTAAAAGATGAGACCAAGAGGTAATATTCTAAAGATTAACCTAAGGACATACTAGTAGTCTTGGGTTAAGATTTAGGGTGTTACAACACACGTCCCTAAGAGTCCTAATAGTCATAATCTAACATATCAACATTTATACTAAATTTAGAAAGCCTTAAAGGTTTCAAAAACATGGACTGCAACATTTTCCATCAACAACCAAAGAAAAGAAAGGAAAGATAGACAAAGAAAAAAAAAGTGTCACAACAAAATATGTAAAACCTAACACCAACATAACTGTCAAAACACATCCTAATCCAAAACAACAATTGAACCACTACAAAGGAGAACTTCAAATAATAAATAGAAGCAAATCATACAATTGATCCAAATGTGCAAGTTTCAAAGTTAGAGTTCAAAGAGTAAGAATCCAAAATTGATCTCATTTAGTTAAGAAATCCTCTTTTATTAATATAAAAAATAATAGGTATTTATACATATACAAGTTCATAATTAAGGAGTTCACATACTCTCCATCCATACTACTTTATACAAAATGTAAGATAAGTATAAACATGATCATAAACTTAATCACTACTAATCTAGTCCCTGCCTATGATCAAATGGAGCATCTAAGCATATATGATTTGTCATAAAAGTAAGAGAAATGAAATCATAAAATAATGGCCCATACACTATTGTTGGACTCACCAAAGGATAGTAACTCAATCCTACTGAGTGGGAGGAATGGAACTCGGAGCTACACTTAAATCTGTAATAGAGGAAACAACCACAGGGTGAGTTATGAAACTCAGTGAGGAATAATATATTTACAATTAACTTAAATGAGTTCCAAACAAATAGAATGGTCAAAAGAATGAATGCAGATTATAAGTCATTTGTCAAATTATGTGAGAATAAAATCAATATACAAATCCCTTATAAGGATAAAATAAAATTATGGCATTTATGCATAAAAAAAAGATAACAATGAGGTCTTTATGTCATAACAAAATCCAAATTTGATCCCACAACTGGGCGGCCCTCACACTAATCCCTAAAGCATCTGGATGGCCCTCACACCCATCCCTACTACCTAATAATATCAGTATGTTGGCCAAACATATCGGGCTAGCAACCCTCTACTAGCTGAGGTTTATCTCAAGGTACACCAAGCCCAATGCCACTACCATTAGCTGCGATTTCTGTCAATGATACCTCCTTTAAAATCAATTTTTCACATAAAAGAAAGCTCCAGTTTCATTCATCTATTTTCCTTTCAAGAACCTAATCACATCAGCAAAATAGAAAGAATGCAATTATTTTCAATTTCCTTCAGGTGCAAAAGGATAAATTAAAATCATGGTTAGTTCTCAATTAACCTTGCTTAAGAAAATAAAGTCAGAGCTTTTATCCAAAACCATAAGCATTCCAAAAATATACTTGTTTCATAATCTAATTCCAATATAACAATACATAACATTGTATGAAATCATGTAGAGTGCTTATCCCAATATCAATAGTGGTTATTAAATCTCATTCCATATTCTTAATATATAACAATTTTAAGGGTACTTGATCTAATAAATGTAAATTTCAAGACATGAATACAATAATAAAATCATTTTACTTGCTAATGTAAAATAGATAACCAATATGCAATATTGATATTTAAATACATGAAACTAAATACCAATTAACCATAAACACATTATTCACTCACAACATAATCCAAGAATGTGGTGCTCCAAGCCTACATCATTGTATAGTAGATAGGATGCCTCTTCAAAGTATCTAACACCACATACATCATCAAACAACCACTAATTAGCATTTAGAACTAGAATTTTCTGCACTATTAGTCTAAACACCATAAATCCCTAATTATATAACGTAGGTTTTAAACATTAGAGATCTAATCCTATACCCATAACATAACCTAGCTAACCCATGAAATTGGAAGTACAATTGAGCTCTATTATACCTTTAATAGCTAAAGGAAGGAAGAGGAAGGTGTGGGTGCTGTTGCCTCCTATAGAACTTGCATTGGAGCAACAACCCTTGAACTAACAAGGAGAGGGAAGAGACGCTGTTGTTTGCATGATAGCAGGCAAAGGCAGTGCTGGTAGCGGGACTGTAGTGGCCGACAGTGAAAAGCAGGAGGTGGCGATGGCAGCAGTTACTGGGAAAGAGAAAATCAAAAGAGAGAGAGAGAGAGGGGAATGAGAGAAAAGTCGCATTCTCTGTTTCTATTTTTATAAAACAGAGAGGAAAGAAAGAAAATGACAGGTGTGTGAGTCTGTGTTGGTATGTATTGGTTGGGTTATCTCAATGCTCACGTATTTGCATACTCTCCATTAATTTTGAAACATAAATATAAGTAAGAAAGTATCCCCCATTTGATTTCAAACAAAATATTATAAAAATTAAAATCCAACAAATCAGAATCTAAATTTTGGGTTTTAGTTTAAATTCGAGAGTTTTTAAGATTTTGTAAACTTGTAGGTTAAAAAACGAAAGGCTTAAAAAAATTCGTTAAAAATTATTCTTTTACTTATTTTCATCTTGGAAACAATTTCCAAGACCTTTCAATTCAATAAGGTGATTATATCATATAGCCCTTCAAGGACATATAAGGTCCAGACTTAGTGAAATTCAGGATCTAGAATGACAGATAAGGGTATCTGGCACCCTTATTAGTTTAGAAAAAAAATTCTAGCCTTTTTATTTAAAATTAGGGTATTATATATTAACACCTGTTACTATTATCAGCACACTATTGGTACATGCGCTGATGCTTCTTTTCGCACGTATGGGCGGGTGAATGGTCGGGTGCCAATGTGATTTGACCAACAAACTAGGCGAAGGATGGTGGTGATAGTGGTACAAGTGGTGTCGAAGGTGAAGCGTGAGAACACTGTAAAATGGTAGTGGCAATAAAGGGAATCTTCTAGGCACAAGGGTTCACGTGCAGGAGAGAGAGGTGGAGAATATGGACGCGTCAAATAGCGAGCGATGACGAGGTTTGGTTGATGGCATCGTGGAGGGCAATGAGAATGACAGTAGGGTCAGTATCACAAATGGAGCATCAAAAAGAGGTGTATCAAAGGTGGCAGCAGAGGGGCTGTTATTGCTGTCATGACCAAAAAAGGGCTTGGGAGACAAAAAAAAGAAATCAATGGAAAAGATGATTGGGAAGAAGACTATGAACCTAAGCTCTTGATACCATGTTAGAAACTAGACATGGAGAAGAAAAAGGCTGAGTGTGTTTATGTATATTTTCACTATGTATCTGTACAAATAGGTGGTGTCTATTTATAAGTTAAGAGTAATAAATATAAAGAATCAAATAAAATCAATCATGATCCTAGTGTTATGTTTAATTTAATACAAAATAACATGTTTGAATTTAAACAAAAAAAAATGGACCAAAATTTAAATATTTTTCAAGGATCAAAAACATATTTAAGCCATATTAATATATAAAACAAAATTGTACATTAAATTTAATTTATTATTTATTTTATTTTTAATAACTTTCTTTACCATAATGAAATATAAAAATATAAAATATATAACTTTATTTCTTTTAAATATTTCACTTTTTACTAGTTTTTTTCATCAAATATTGTATTTAAAAAACAAAATTTTATTAAAATAATATTTTTATTAGTTATTTAAATTCAATGGGGGTGGAGTGTAATTTTTGAGAAAGAATGGGGTGAAGCGCATTTTAGTCAAACATCAAGGGTGGTTTGTACTCTTTACTGAAATGAAAATGATTTGATTTGTAAATCAAATTTTATGTTTGGATTTTCTTTTAAATAAGAAATAGTTTCATTTGCCAAATGAATGAGATTGTTTCCTTTGTTTATGATCTTATCAAATTTGGTAGAAATTGAGTAAAATTAGTTTGATTTCTAAAATTTAAACACAAATAAGATCAATTCAATTTCTATTTTCATCATTGCAAACATAATCTTTTGTATTTTAAATATGTGAGTTGATTTATGATTTATAAATAAATGCAATCCCTATTTTATTTATGGCATGTTTGGTTTTCTATTTGGAAGGCTTGGAATTGATTTTGACCCCAAAAATTTATTATAAAATTTGTTTATCTTGTTTGGTAAAAAAATTTTAGAATCAATTCTTACTTCTAGAAGTGATTTTGGGAGAAGTGTAAATTTCGTACTTTCAGTCATAATCACTTTCAGAGGAATTACCAAATATAAATTAATTTACTTTAAAATTAATGCTAAAAAAATCAATTATAACAAAATCAATTCTCCCTATAATCAATTCTGCAAATGCAGAACCAAACACACAATCAACCCAAACATAAGATTTAACTTACAAATCAAATCATTTCAAATCAAATTAATTCATTTACTAATTTAATCATTCCAAGCACTACCAATAAGAATTTTGAAAATGGAAAAAAAGGAAAAAAGGGGAAAAACTATTCAGGCATGTAAAGGTGTTTATGACTTGAATGAGTTGGTCATCGGGCACTATAATTCATCGCAGCCTAAAATTTATCTTTGGATTGTAAATTTTGACCTTGTACATTTTCTAAGCTAAATTTGGTTCATGTCATTCATGTAATATATAGAGTATAAATATCCCAAAGGGATCTTCAATAACCTTCAGTGTTGCTCTTAGGACCATATTCTAGTACCCAGATATGCTAGATGAGAATTGAAACATAAGTTTTAAGGTATAGCTTTGTTCTCATGTTATCAAGCATGGCTTTTATCAAGTGTTTTACAAATATCTCAAGCTATTGATGTCGAATTCATCTAGTTTTTTCACCGTTAAAAAGCTAATTCAACTATCTATTAGTGATATTTCGAGTCCCGTGGTCAAATTTCAATCGTATTGAGAGTTATGGATAAATTACGTTGCAGCACATGTGCTGTCACGTGCACACTTGCTGTAGCAAGAATAACTCATTGTAGCGAGTCGATCTAAGCATATAGACCCATATTTGGGTGGACGCTCATTGCAGTGACCATTTAGCAATGACACAACACTAGTAACAAATGGTGAGTATGTTTAAGCTCATGGTCATATTTTTTGTCATTATTCATATATTCCTAACATTGTACAAACTTTTTATGAAATTTGAAAGTAATTTATGCCACGTACAGGCTTATATAATACCAACTTAGAAAATTATTATTTTTACAGTTATATTTTGGAAAACTATAAGACAATCATTCATATGTTTGTATTCCATAAAATAAATGTTTTATCTTTCTAGGAAAGATTTATTTGAAAATATTGAAATATGCTTGATTTGCTAAAATTGTCATATATGCTTTAAGAATTTGATGAAATTATCATGTTTTTAGATTATGTATTTTCTAATAAAAATTTTAGAATCTCAGTTAAGTATTATGAAAGTATTGAGCAGAGTATGATTCGTAACAACGACCAAATGCATACTTTGTGATTTTTGAAATCACTATGTCTATAAGCTAGTGTTCTCTTAAGCATGATTTTAGAACCTCAATTATGTTTAACAAAACTTTTAGATTGTTAGAATTATTTAAATTCGAATCTTTTAGATTTACTCGGTTTAATTGCAAGTTAGTTTTGAGATAAGATTTATAGAGAACGAAGTTATGAGTTAACGGTAGTGATCTCATTAACCTTGGTATGTCATGTTGCCCATGAGGGGTAAACACCTTTTTACTCAAGTTACAGATAACGGAACCTAGTTAGATACTCATAGGTTGTTCATGTGGTACGCGGTTTGAGAGGGGCCTTTGTTATCTGTTAGATGCTCATGTTCACGAGGGACTGAGTATTATCCTTTTATAATCTACTTAGAATTTTGTTTCCTCTCTAATTTCCTTGAGTAAATTATATATGCTTTTGTTTAGGATTACATGATTTGCTAATTATGAAATTTTAAATTCTTTTCCCATTATACTAATGTATTTAAATATAAAAATATTTTATGCCAATTTCATATATATATATATATATATATATATATATATATATATATATATATTATGTACTCCATTGTTGTCCCATGTGGGCTGGGAATAGAGACCCGCTTACTAAGTTTGATGAACTCGCCCTTCTTTTTTCCTACCCTTTATAATTGGAGTTGCATATTCAATTATCGCTTAAACTCAACTTTAGTCCAAAGGTGAGCTTTACTTTATAGTTGTGTCAATAGGATTCTAGACCCTGCAGTATATATGATTATTTTAATTCAATTTCCAATTGTTTTATTGATTATGTTTGGCTATGGCCTAAACTAGGATTATTTAGTTCTACATTCATATTACATGTTTTGTAACAATTCAGGTTTACAAACTATTTTTTAAATTGATTTGTTAGAACCGAAAATTTGTATTTAAATAATTTTTTTGAAATGATAAAATCATATTATGCAAGTTAGCTAAGTCATGTTACCCAGAGGCTTCTGTGGGAACCCAGTCTCCCACATGGCGATCATGTTTTTTTATGCTTCAATATATATGTTTTACATTACATAATGTTATTTTTTTTATTAATGCAATTTATTTTGAATATGTACCATTAAATTTTTCTTGAATTTAGTGTTTTACTTGTAAAATATGTGTAAGTATAATGTACATTGTACATACATACATATATATATATATACACATACATATCATAAAAATTTCAGGTTGACCAGCCGCTCACACATTGTGCCCATTTAGAAATTTGCCCTTTGTCCTTACACTCGTATGGGTTTCCACTTCTTATTCCCACAGGGATTCAAATGCTCGTGGATATTTGCTAGCATATACAAAAGAAATAGTAAAGAAAAAAGAATAAATGTCCATTTTACTCATAGATATTGTACGCGACTCACTTTAATATTTGAAATTCAAAAATAATTTTGCGCTATTTAAAATTGTAAAATGTGAGTCAAATTAGTCCTTGACTCCATTTCTATTGTTTTTCTTTCATGTTTTTGCTGATATGATCTGCTAAGTGACATATTGATGATATGCTAATATGATAATATCCTACTTGGATTCAAAAGTGATGTGGTTGAATAATTGGTTCAAATTAATAGCATATACCAAATATATTAAAAATGCTACTTTTATGTTAAATTCATAGTATAGCATTCAATTATGCTTATTTGCATGTAGTTTAATTACTAAAGGTTAAGTAGAATATCAGTCTATTAGTGACATGTTAATTTACATGATACATTAGCAAGACAAAAAGTGACGACATAGTAATAGAAATAGGGGCAGAGACAAATGTTACTCACATTTTGCAATTTTAGCTATTAAAAAATTAATATCTGAATCTCATGGACAAAAATGACTAATGTATATTATTGTAGGGACTAACTTGCTTGAACATTTAATCTTAAAAAAATGAAAAGAATTCTCTTGAATAAAGTATACATAAAGATCAGTAATACATTATAACATTACCAAAGCAACACAATCCAAAATAAAAAGGAAAATATGTGATACAAATTCAATAAAAGAAAATTAGAAAATATCCAAATCATGAATTTCTAAGTTTTACGAGGTGTGTTAATGCTACATTGCAATACTTCATATACACGTGTCCCTAGACAAGTCCAGTATGGGCTTAGGGTCTCCCAGGACCCAGCTGTATTGAGGGGGAGGGCCCAGATGCAGGAAAGACCTAAGAATGCAGAACTAGTATTGCTGACACCACCATAGTAGTCTAGGACTGCTATAGTGGTCAAGAGGGTGGAATGTCAGAGTTTGGGAACTCTGTCAACCGCTATAACGGTCATGTTTTTCTACAGAAGGGTGTTGAAGGTGCCTTGACTACTATAAGGGTCATAGACCGCTATAGCAATACCCTCGAAGTGTGAACAATGCTGAAACGACATAGTTTCATTAAATGGCCCCACAACCCCTTTATAACCCCTAAACTTGAGCTCCCCACTTCAAAAATCAAATCCCTTGCCTTCCAAACTCCTTTCCTCCCTTTCTTACTCAATCCCACTTCAATCCACTTCCTCCAAGCTTGAAGATGAGTTTAGTTGTTGATTTATGCATCCTTTCCCTCCAATCTTTCATGTTCTTAGGTTGGGTATTGTTATGTTCTTTACTGTTGTCAAGTGGGGGATGCTTTCCCAATGTTGTTAGAATTGATTTAAAGTCATCTAGAGATACCCATTGATAATTTATAAGTTTGATGGTTGTTATGGTCGATGTTGGTGTCATCCTTGCTCCTCAGAGCTCTCTTAGAGCTGGCCTTTCATGTTCCACTCATCCATGTGAGTGGGTTTGATCCTATAGCCTTATTTTGGTCATTATATTAATATTTTCTAGTATTAAGAAACTTTTAGATATTAGAAACTATGTTTTCGCATGATATGGAATTTTACACGAAAATGTGCAAGGACTAGAAAGTGTATTTTTGAAAGGTTCATGAAAATCTATGTTTATCAAAATGCACAGGACCATATTTGAAATGTAATTGCAATTATATGATTTATTCCATGATTTTTTTAGTCGATTTATTATGATGAGAATTGGTTATGGATGATGAAAAGAAATGTGAAATATTATGTCTATTCATATGAAAAAAGGGTTGTTGAACTTAGAAGTTATAGTACCCCTTTGATGAATCTAGCATGATTTTAGAATAAGGAATTACCGAGAAGAACATAGCTATGAGTCGACGACAGTTAATCGTTAATTTGGGTATACCAAGTGCCTATGAGGGGAAAAGTATATCCTTACTTAGATTAATCTGCGAGGGACGTGGTTCGTGAAGGACCATTAAGATCACATATAGGTGCTATTATTCTTAAGGAACTGAGAATCACCTTATAGTTCTTAGATAATCTGTCCTTTCGTAATTCCTTGAGAAATAACATAATTTTTATATTTCTAGAAAATTTGTGATTTCATAGCTATTATGTATTATAAACAGAAATGATTTATGAATATTGCATTATTATTTTTGTATCCTTCTTTTTGTTCCATGTTTTGTTGTGGGTAAGGATTCACTCATTGAGTTTTGAGATAAAACTCACCCCTCTTCTCCTTTCTTTTCCTCATAGATATAACTGTAGCATTGGATCCTCTACCTCCTCCCCCTCAATAGTAGTGTACCATTATTTTTGGCGAGCTTCACTTGGTGTGAAATATTTATTAATTTGTAGAGTACTCCTGTGGTAGTGTGAGCAAGGTCCCAGACCATGCATGATTTAGCTTTTTGTTAATCATGATAATATTAATTTTGTTTTTAAAAGTTTATAGCTTCATAGTTCTTTTCTAATAGAGAACTCATTATATTTGTATTACAGTTGCAACCTCAGCTTGATTTATGAAAAAAGGGTATTTATGATTTGAATATGCAAATTGATTTATGAATTGAAATGGATTTATGATTAAAATATGCATATAGTACGACACAGTGATCACGAGGCTTACGTGGGGATGAGATTCCTCATGTGCCGGTCACGTTCCCAAATCAGGTTGTGGCATACCTATATTCTTATTAATACTTTTTAGAATGGATTAGGATCAAGTTACATCATTATAACTTTAAGCATAGTTCAATCATCTAATAAGTTTTTTGGTCGATCTATCCATTGAATTATAGTTACTTGTCATAAAGATTGTTTATGCCAAATTTTATAAAAATTGCACATCAATGTGTATGTAATCAAGTGGTTATTATTCTTGTTTATTTTAAACAAATATATTAAGCTGATTTTCATGCACATATAAAACATAAAATGATTTTGAATTAGTGCGAATTGTAACCCCCCGATTTTTTTGTCTGAGCGAAAATGATCAAAATGCCCCTGAGGCCATTTTTCCACCCAAAATTCGAGGATAGCCGACCTGACAGTTCTTGAAGGGCCAACTCAATGCTTGAAGGGATTAAATGGCTTTTGGATGGTTTTGGTAATGAAAATCTCATTTTTTGAGATTTTGGGTCAAAATGACCAAAATGCCCCTATAACGTTTTTACATGGGTATAAGTGCCGTTTGAGCCCGAAACTTCTCCAAAAGGTTTTAAATGATGTTTTTATGTATTCAGAGACATTTGTTTAAGTCTAGGTGGGCCCAGACAGTTTTTGTGTAAAATTACGATTTTGACCCTAGTATTGTGCTTGTGAACTTAATGATGTAATTAAGTAAACCTAAGCAATATTAGACTCTAATCGAAGATTAATTAATTTCCATAATTAAACTAGAGTCAAAATAATTTATTAAAGTTAATTAGAACCTAACATTACTTGAGGAAGCTCAAATCCTTTTTCTAGTCTTAATTCTTTAAGAAAGGAATCTATAAATAGTATTTTCTCTTACATATTCCCCTAAATCAAGGAAGCATGTTGGCATTGAATTCTAAGTTAATAAAGATTGACTTCATTAATCTAGCAAGACCATCTCCTAATCTAGTCTTACATGGCCCTAACTACCTACTTAATTACTTAAACACTCAGTCATAAATCCTTAATCTTGAGCCTAATCAAAGATACACCTAAACACACCCCTAAACCACATTTAAATGAGACAAATCTCTCCCCCATGACATGATAAGCAACCAGCCACCACTCCTCCATATTCTTCACATGTTGAAATTGTTGCACACAAAGGCTATACTTTGAGCCATACGTTGCACCATACTTGGACCATACCTCACCATGCCTTAAACCATACCTTGGAATAACCACCAAATGAGATATTTCTTCCCTCCAAGGCCTAGAAACTCACGGCCAACCACTCCTCCCTTCACTCCTTCATGTTTCAAATTCTATAAATACCCATCATGAGAAGCCTTGGTTCCATTTGATCACTTGCAAGCTTATGTCTTAAGATTTTCTCTAAGTTTCCTTTCTTTTCTCTTAAAGAACTCTTAAGCTATTTTCTCCTCTTCATCTTCATCTTCTTCATCCTCCTCATTGAGCCACCCTATTGCAACCTCAAACCACTGTACAACCACCATAAACCACCATCCAAACACCAAAGCTTTCTTGCTCACATACAAAACTCACACAAAACACATTCCTCTCCTTTTCTCCCTGCTTGGCCGAATCATCATCATCATTTTGCAGAAGAGTTTTCTTCTCATCCTCACTTCAAAGAATCAAGCTTTCATCTTCACACTTGGTAGGAGTTTTGTTTTCAAAAGCTTTTCTTTTTATGATGTTGTTTATGATATGAAAGTGCTAGTTTGCTCTTGGTTCAAACTCTTTTTCTCTCTTTTTGTTTTTAGTCATGAGACTTGATTTTTGAAAGAAAAACTCGAGCTTGATGATGAGGTTTCAAGATAATGATATTGAGATTTGCAGTTGAGAAGCCTCTAAAGCTTGAAACTTGTTCTTGTGAAGTTTTGGTTTTTCTTTCCTTTTCTTTTCCTTGATGGCTTAAGCCTCCTTTCCTTCCTTTTTAAAAAGTTTGTCAAAAATGTAAAGTACCTCTCTATGTATTATGTTTCAAGAAATAATGTTGTTTTGATTCTTTTTGTTCATTTTCCTTGAGCTTAATGATGATGTTCAAACCATGAGGTTTCTTTGAAACCTTAGGACAAAAAGAACTCTAAAGCTCACTTCACCTTGTTATGATATATGTTGGGTTGACGTTTATATTCCTTTAAAGTCTTGTGTGAGCTCTACCAAATAATAAAATGAACTTGCATCCATGTTTAAATTTATGCTTTGCATATCATGTTTACTTTCCTTATCATCACTAAATATCAAGAATAAAGAAATGAACTTGCATTAGCATGTTTAAATTTCAAGCTTTGCATCTCATATTTATATTTCAAGCCATCACTTAACTTTAAAGATAATAACAAGTTGCATTTCATATTTATTTTTATGCTCTCATTTTACTTTATAATGAAGAATAAAACAAAGTGCATAGCATGTTTAAGTTTATGTCCTCACCTAAAGATCCTAGAGCTCAAAGACTTGCCCATTTATCTTAAGAGAAGTTTGGAAAATGAAAATGTTTTCATGAGTGTGATTTCGGTCATGTGATGGGGATGGACTTAACATAAGTCTCTTCTAGTCACAAGAACCAACAAACTATGTTTTAAGAATTTTCTCAAGTATAGGTGAGCTTATAAAGTGTTATAAATGTGTTTTTATGATTTAAATCCCTCTTGAGATTAATTTGAAATAGCTCCTACCCTTATTTGTTTTATAATTATTTTAATGAAATAAATTGGTTTTAAATGAGTTTTATAAGTTCTAAAAAGGTTCCAAGAGAAACTAGCAATCTATGTGTGTTAGAAATGAAATTCTATGCATGATATGATGATGATGTTCACGGTTTTGCCTTGCTTTTTTTGCTCACTGTATGATGATGATTTTATTATGTTAGAATGAGTGTTTTCATGTATATTTGATGTTAGAATTGATTTGTGAAAGCTAAGAAAAGATAGTAATTAGAAAAGATTTAAAATAAGAATTCTAGAACACTTAGAATACAAAGAATATTGTTTCTGTCCAGCAACCTTTAGATGTAGTAATCATGTTTAATATTTAGTATATATGTGTAGGAATCCCTCATAATTGGTTTAGGAATTGATCTTAGTACTTTAGGAGAAGACTGAACTTAGAAAGGGTCAAAGTTGTGACTCCTAGGTACCCGTAATTTGTAAAACATAGATTCTGCACTTTTGATGTTTAGAATTGGTTATAATCATGACAATTAGTGAGAATAATTAGTTGTGAACCTATAGGTGCATAAGAGGTTAAGATCGGATGTTAGACAACTTAGATTTCAAGTTTAAGACCCTAAGGGTCAAAGCATAAGACACCATAGAATATGTGATGCAATGAGTTTATTTATCTTAGTATGATGTGATGATACATGTGCTATGATGAGTATGATTATGTGGTTTCATGTTTATCATGATTATAGAAGTTGAATGAGAAATGTGCATGCATTATGCTTTATTGTGGCATAAAGTAAATTTGAAAGAAATTCGGTATACAACAGTTATGCTGCCGAATTTTCGTCAAATTTAAAGGACTTGAGAATATTTTTGAAAACTATATGATATAAGTCCTGAGTGACACCGGTTTGGCCGAGCACCCCTAAGAAATGTGAGGTAGCACTGAGACGTACTTCTCCCGCTCCGGTGGGGAGGAGGCAAATCCGTGAGGGTATGGTAGATGCAACCTACCAAAGCAGACAATTCGCTATGCACTAGATGCCAGTGGAGCGTTTCAAAGAAGGAAATATTCCTATGGACTCCCCAAATTAAAGGTTATGATAGGTGATCCTTAAGCCCCCTAGCCCGTACTCTAGTAGTTGGGATTATTATGTTTATGCTTATCATAGGATAAGTAAGAGCTAGTGACGACTAGTTGAGTTATGAGCTCATAACCTAGATGATGTTTTAGGGTGGCCCTATGATGCTAAGATATGAAGTTCTTAAGTCACAAGTTGAGAAAAAAGAAAGGTTTCACTTGAAAGATTATATGTCACTTTATGCCACCTATATGTTTCTTGATGTTATGTTTGATTAACTTCTTGTATAAAGTATTTCCATGCATTTATGACATTAAGATTCATTCTAAAAGGAACGAACCTTGGATAACTATGATTATGAACTTAATAATGAAACTTTATATGCATGCTTACCTTTTTATAACAAACCCAAGGTTCTTGAGGATGTTGACGATGTCACCTTAGATAGGAGATACTCTACTGAGATTTTTTAGTAAGATTCTCACTCCCTTTTTCTTCCTCTCTTTCTTTTCCTGTCACATCTTCATATCACGATGGCAACGTTCATCTTGTTCACCGATAACCTCACGTGGCAGGTCCACTATGACCCAGAGCACCGGTCGTATCATTTTGAGGGGCGCTGCACGTTGAGAGTCTTCATGTTTATGGGACGCCCCTTTACACACCCTGTACATAGCTATTGCTTCTCCCTAACATTTCCCTACGGCGACGATATGGTTTTCGAGTGTGTCCGGACACGCAACGAGAGGATTCTTCGGATGTACATGGCAGCTTCAGCCATCTGCGACCACCTGGATTATGTGCCCTGCTCTTAGCATTTGGAGGATGATCCTTCGGAGGATCCACCGACCCACATGTACAGTGAAAGTTCTGCCCCCACTCCCCGGTTCGTGAGAGAGGGGAGCGAGGAGACTGTGATGCAGCCGAGGCTAGCTAGGAGAGCCGAGATGCACCCTTATCGTGGAGCATAGTTTAGTCGCAGCGAGTGCCCGCTCTGACTAAGCTTCGTCAGTGGATTGGTTTCATCCCTCCTTATCCCGGGTCGCAACAATAGAGGTCTTTGGGGAGGACTAGTGCACACACACCACACTTAGATTAGTATAAACTTTCTTTTGTTATGAGGTGATCCACTTTAGGTGCATTAGGGTTTGGGTATTATTTCTCATGCTTTCCTTGTACTTTTCTATTTTGGATGTATATGCTTTCTTTATGTATTTACCTTCTATTGTACTAAACTAAGCCCCAGCTTGAGGTGGGTATGTTATGATATTAATGAAGTATTTCCCTCGATGTGTATATGATTGACTACTGTTGTGAAGTTACTTGATGTTCATGTTTGCGCTTTCTTTTATATTTGTGTTATGCTTAAGTCATACGCGGCTCTCACTGTGCTTTTATATTTCAAAAAAAAATGTTACCCATATTTTTCGCTAAGTATTTTAAAGAAAGAATGAGATTAAGAAGTAATAACTAATTATTAACCTAAATACATTCTAGGAGTATTGGATTAAAAATTAGGATGTTACATGAATTTTTTTAGACATGATCTATATGACATGAGTTTCTAATCCAACAGTGAGTTTTGTAAAAACAAAAAAAAAATGAAGCAACAAAAAATTATATTATTCATTGATGTAACAAGATAGACTAATAAAAACTAGAATCTAAGACCTTCCTAGATTTGCACTAACAAAAGTTAAAAATAGACTCATAATCATAGTCAAACACATATCTCCTAAATACCTAGTCACTACAAAACTACCACAAATAGGTGAAAAGGTGCATTTATGTCACTTATCTTGCTTCTAAACCTTAGTTTTTTTACATCACTTTGATTGTGCTATTGATGCTAATGAGTACGATTTTGACTTGGTCTTCATTGGTTTTTTTTTTTTTTATAGAATTATTGACTATTGTACTAATTTTAGAATAATTATTGGATTAAAGCTTATTGTGTTTAACATGTCACTTTGAGTGTGGTTTTGTATGCAAGAATTTGGGATTAAGTGTAAATGTTAAGAACAAGGTTGAGAACTCTTGGGAAAGAGCTTGAAGTTGAAAAGAAGCAAAACTGTGAAAGTTCACTCTCAGTCTTGTATTTGTATCGCTCATTTAGTCTTTGCATCGATTGGAAGAACTAAGAAGAATGCTCGAGTTCACCGCTCTAATTAGCCCTGCAGCGCTAATTTTAATGCAGCAATGCTCATGCGATGATGGGATTATAGATAATTAATCTGCTTTTGGGAATGACATGGACTTTTACCTAGTTTTTTACTTAGACTTTTGGCAGCTAAGATTCTCTCTCTATATATTTCTACATTTTCTCTATTTTTCTCTCTCTCTAGGGATTCCATTTGTGAATTTGCTTTGTCTCCAGGTACTTTTTTATTTTCATTATTGTAATCATCTAGAGATGGAGGAGTAGATTTCCTTATTAATGTAAAAGTTTTCGGATAGATTAGGATAATGTTTGAGACCCCCTTTATATTGAATGTATTAGTTTTCACAATATTCTTTAGTTTCTATTCTTATAACTATTGTTACGATTATTACAATTTTTATAAGAATAACTAAATTAGTGATCATCATTTAGGAAAACCCTTTAGGCATAAATTGATTGATCAATTAGTTTATGTTTAAAGGAAAGCAATGAATTAACTTTCCGATTAATAGTTAGGCTATAGCAATTGATACTTTAAATCAATGTAATTTCTAATTAAATTGGGGTACCTTTTATTAGTTATTGCATTAGTCAAACTCTAAAGGTTAATCGATCACTAGTGTAGTTGCTAATAATTTATTACAAATAGCTGCTAACATGTTCAATATTTGGTCCGTGAAAACTAGTTCTAATCCTAGGAATACCCTGCATTAATACCTTTAATTCAAAGTTAATTCTCATTCAATTTTAATTTTCTCAATTTTAATTCTTAAACCCCCCTCCAAATTTCCAACTAAGTAATATAGCCTCCTTGAGAGATGACCTAGGTTATGCCATTTACTATTTTTTTGTGCAACTTAACATAAAATTAATTCTAATTTGAGCAGTTAGTGAAAACCTCTGTCAAATTTTGGCGTCATTGCCGGAGAGGCATTGGAACTTAGTTATTTATTTTACTATTTTTTAGCTTTTAATTGCTTGTGTTTTTTTTTCTTATTTTTGATTGTTTTCTTGTATGAGGTATTCTATGTCTACCAGCAATTTACTACCTCTTGATTATGAAGTTGAGACAACTCTAGGGCGGATTAGACAGGTAAGGCGTTAACAAGAGGAACAATCTGAGCGGTCTGATCCTTTGTTTAATGTTTCAGTTGATATAGGAGATATGAGAGATCACAACATAACACTTAGGGAGCTCATTGCTCTTGATTTTATCCAATAGCCTTTGACAATCATATACCCCAAGCTTGACAATGATTTTGAGCTCAAGCGGTATATGGTCCCTATTTTGCCCAAGTTCCATAGGCTATCTGGGGAGGACTCACACTAACACTTGACGAAACTACATATGGTGTGCTCTAGTATGAGACCCAATGAGGTGGAAATGGATCATGTTAAGCTTAGAGCATTCCCCTACTCCCTAAAAGGTGATGCAAAACTGGTTCTTCAATCTGCCAAATAGAATTGTGAATAGCTAGACAGGGATGAAGAGACCTTTCCTAGAGAGGAATTTTCCTTCTTCTCGAGTAGCTTCCATTAGAAAGGAAATCTCCGTAATCCGTCAATCCGATGAAACTCTATATAAGTATTGGGAATGCTTCAAGCTCCTTTGTGCAACTTGCCCCAACCATCAGATCCCGGAGCAACTTCTCCTCTAGTATTTCTATGAGGATTTTGTACCTACTGATAGGTGCATGATTGATGCTACCAGTGGGGGGCACTCCTGGATAAGACATTAGCAGAGGCCTGTACCTTGATCGAGAATATGACTACAAAATTTCAATAGTTTGGCTCCAAGATGGTCACTAGTATTAAGGGCCTTCATGAGGTTAGCGAACCAAAGAATCCAATGTTGTCCTCGACCTTACAGGCACTTTCTATGCTCATGAAGTAGTTGATGGTTAACCAAGTAGCAACATCAATAGTTCCTAAAATCTGTGGTATCTTTACTTCAAATGACCATTACATAGATATTTTCCCAGCATTGCAAGATGACTAAAGTACTAGGGTAGTAGCAACAAATCCTGTCTAGAGTTAACATTAGAGCCAACCAAGCTAGATTTAGGAACATGTATAACCCAAAATAGAATAATCACTCAAATTGAAGTAGGGAAACAATTCTCAGTAGAAGGGCCAACCTTCACAGTAGAAGTACCGCACACCTCATCAAAGGCAACAAGTCCCTCTTGTATCTTCTTCCTTAGATCCCACTATGACTGAGATGATAAAAATGATGATGAAATAGATGCATGAAATAAAAAAGGAGAATGCCCAGCTAAGAGAGAATGTGACTCAAATGAAGAACAATAAAAGTCAGCGAGCCTTGTCTTCCCATCTTCCCTCTCAAATTGTGCTATAGTAATGTTCTTGTAATTACATTGAGGTCCAGTATGAAAATTCCAAAGGTGATAAGGCCCAAAGAGGAAGACAAGGAAGTGGAAAATGAATCTAGAGAGGTTTTTGTTGAGCGCCGTAGTGCTAAAGGAGCTCCACAGCGCTCTACAGAAGGTCAAGAAGAAGATTTAGCATCAGAGGACCTCCTCGGTGAGTGTTGTAGTGCTTAGTAGAAGAAGAACAGGGACTAGGAAAGCATTCTGTTGAGTACCGCAGCGCTCCATAGAGATAGTGGATGATCTAAACCCCACTGTTCCACTTCCATACTCTTGGATGATGAAACCCAGTAGAGCATCTGCAATAGAATCGGATCTAAAAGCTCTAGAAACCTTCCGAATATACCTCTATTGAATGCAATCAAACATATCCCAAAGTATCCAAAATTTTTAAAAGATTTCGGCACCAATAGGAGGGGAATAAGGAGCATTGAGAAGGAAAAATTAACTATGGGGTTGTAACATCCTAATTTTTAACCCAATACTCTAGAACACATTAGGTTATTACTTCTTAGTTTCATTCTTTTATGAAAATACTTAGCGGAAATACGGGTACATTTTTTTTTGAAATATAAAATCAAAGTGAGAGCCGCGTATGACGTAACAAAGACTAACATATAGAAAAAAGATCTCATATCATTCATGGTCACAAAACACGAAGGTTGTTCATTACATCACAACAGAATCATGTTATCATAGGTACATAATTTACGACTATCATAGCCCTATTATCACATCAAAAGAAATACACATCCATATGCATATAAATCTAAGGCGGCATCTTTGCGCTTCTGTGGTGTCCCACTGATCGACTCGTAACACATGCCCTTCACCCATGCCTTAGTAAAGGTCACGAGATACACCATCATCTTCATCTGGAGACGACACGGGAGAAAAGAGAGAGATGGATGAGAAACTTATTCAAGATTCTTAGTAGGGATTTTCGACTCTAACACACATGTCATCGTCATCGTCCCCAGCCACTTCAGTTTTAATTATAAAAAGGTGGTCATGCATAAGGTTTAATTTTAAACTTCTCAAATCTATTTAGCCGAAGTGGGTGTCTTTTAGTATGGATCTTAATGTTATGAATGCAACAGATATTGGATGAATGCATGATAATACACTATGCAAACAGTCGATAGAACACAACATTAAGGAAAATATTGACATATAAGTGGCATATAACTTCTCACATACAACTCTTTCTTTTCTCATAACTGTATGCCTTTAAAAACATCATATCTCATTCTCGTGCTTGAACTCTTAAGTTCTCTTTCTTAAAGACCACCCTCTTAAGCCTATCCTCCTAAATCCAACTGACATACCGCCCCGGCGATTTTTATCATGACCCCCAAACTCCGTCTCACCTAATCGCCTAGGAATGAGCTCAATCCTAACTAGTCGTCACTAGATTTAACATGGGGAATAATAGAGTGGGTAACACATCACTAGTTTCCAACTCATTATCTAAATAAACGAACCATGAGATAGAATCCCAACTACTAGAGTACAGGTTAAGGGCGTAAGGGTCACCTAATACACCAACTCCTTGAGTGTGGGTTAGGGACTTAAGGATCACCTAATACATCGACTCCCAGAGTGCGGGTTTGGGTTATTTCCTTCTTTGAAACGCATCTACGGCATCTAGTGCACAATAAATTTGTCCGCTTTGGCAGGCTGCATCTGCCATACCCTCACGATTTTATTATCTCCTTATCGAGGTAGGAGAAATGCGTCTCGGTGGGTTATGCAAGAATGCATCATAAACACATGCCCTCAACTATCATCATGGAACCTCATGCAATATGTATATTATGCTCATTTATGCACTTCATCATAGTATGCCACATCAACTTATAATGCATGTACTTACACATTCAATTTCACATTTCATAATTAGTTTCTAAAGTCATATAAACGGTTTCATCCTAGCACATGCATTCACACATCATCATAGCATCAACATAAAAAGATTACATCATCATAACTCATATATCATCACATCATGCATATCAACATGTCATACTTGCATCATCAAACACAAAGCAATAAAAGATCTCTTAATGTCTTATGCTTTGACCCTTATGGTCCTTTATCTTGAAATCTAAGTTGTATCAGATCAAAACTTAAGCTTTCGGGTACCTATAGGCTCATATCTAAGTATTCCTCACTCAATTCTATGATCATAAATATTTCTAAACCTTAAGAATGCAGAACCTAAAATTCTAACTTTACTGGTACCTAGGAGTCACAACATTGACCCTTTCTAAGTTCGGTTTGCTTCTAAGGCATCAAGATCAAGTCCTAAACCAATTATGAGTCATTCCTACACCTTTAGACTAAATATAAACCATGATCATCAACTCTAAACCATGCTGGACAGAATCCAGAAAAATCAATTACTAAGGGATCTAGAAATCTCAAATTAAATCTTCTCTAGTTACTAACTTCTCTTATTTTTCACATATGAATCTTTAACATTAATTATACCTAAACATAATCATATTATCATCATTAAAATAGCCCAAATAGTGAGCATATCATGGCAAGGTAGAACCGAAATTCAACTCCATCAAAAGACATAGAACTTGATTTCTAAAGCACATAAAATACTAGTCTCTCTTGGTACCTTTCTAAAACTTTTCAAAACTCATTAGTAACCATTTTTATCAACTAATCATCAAAAATATTTTTGAAGGAAGTGGCTAATTTAAATTAGTCTCAAGAGGTTTTAAAATCATAAAACTTTGTTCTAGATGTTTCTTAAACTCATATAAGCTTAGAAAAATTATAGAACATAAATTTTAGTATTTGAAACATATCAAACCTCATAGGGCCGAATTTAAGAAGCTAAAGAACATATATTTTTCAAGCCTTTATTTGAGATAATAATGGGCAAATCTTTGAGCTCTAGGTTCTCTTAAGTGATGACATAAACTTAAACATGCTAATGCACATATTTTAGCTTTCATTAGAAAATAAAGTGAGAGCATAAAGTAAACATGAGATGCAACTTGTTATTATCTTTGATATTTAGGTGAGGACTTGAAAATATAAACATGAGAATGCAAAACTTGAAATATAAATATGATAATGCAAGTTCATTTATTATTCTTGATATTTAGTGATAGCAAGGAAAATAAACATGATATGCAAGGCATAAACATAAACATGAATGCAATGTTCATTTTAATCTTAGCTAGAGCTCTTACAAGACTTTAGAGATACAACCCAACACTTATCTCATCACAAAGAGAGCTTTAGAGTTTTTGAACCAAGTTCTCAAAGGAACTATGTGGTTCTTGAATATCATCATCAAGCTCAAAGAAACAAGCTTTTAAAGGAAAGTAAAACTTTAAGAGAGTAAGAACCAAAACAACATTATTTCTAGAGATGAAATAAATATAAGAACACTTTAAAACCTTTGAAAGAAAGCACATGGAGGCCAAACCATGTAGGAAAAGGAAAGGAAAGAAAAACCAAAACTTTACTAGATCAAGAACAAAACTCAAGCTTTAGAGGTTTCTTTGAGATGAACACAAGGTCATCATCTAGAAACTCCCATCATCAAGCTATCATGCTCAAAATCAAGGTCTTGAGGCCGAAATGAAAAGAAAAGGAAACACAAAGAAAAGCTTAAAAAAGAAACCAAGAGAAACCTTGAGAAAATTATATTTTGAGTAAAAACAAAGTTTGAAAGCAACTCCCTACCAAGTGTGAAGACAAAGGCTTGATCTTTGAGGTGAGAATGGAAGGAAAAACTCCTCCTAAAGTGATGATGATGCTTCGGCCTTGATGAAAGAAAAACGAAGGAAATGTGTTCTTGGTGAGTTTGTGTTTGAGGTTGAGTGTTTAGGTGTTGATCTATGGTGGTGGTGTGGTGTTTTGAGGTGGTTTGTGGTGGTGGAAAAAGTTTGTAAGTGGTGGAGAAGAACTTGAGGTTGAGAGAAAGTAAGAAAGCTTTTTTGGTCACAAACTCAAACAAAAAAGCAAATGATAAAAGTGTGGGATTTCTTTACACTTTTCTATATATATATATTATGGGTTAAATTTTGAAATGTGGAGGTGAAATATGGGGGGAGATATGTACAAAATTTTGGAGCTTTGAGGGAGGAAAATATCTCCTCAAAGTGGTCATTCAAGGCATGGAAGAAAGCATGGTAAGCATGGTCAAAAGTATGGGCTAAGTAAGGCTTGTCATGGACTTGAAATTGCATTTGAATTTCACATATAGGAGGCATAGGAGAAGGAGTGGCCATGAGCTTCTAGAAGAGAGGAGGTGAGGTTTCTTTTGTTTAATGATGGTTTAGAGGTGTGTTTAGATGTGTATTAGTTTAGGTGCAAGATTAGGAATTGCTAAATATGTATTTAGGTAACAAAGGATGTGATTAGGAATTTTATGACATGATTAAGGAGTGCTCATACACTTTTAGAGAATTTAAAATTCATTTTTATGAATAAACAATGTAGACACAATTCCATGATTTAAGGAATTGGAGAGAGAAAATACTATTCAAGATTCCATAACTACGAATCTTGAATTTAAAATGAGATTTAAGTTTAAATTAAGCAATCTTAGGTTCTAATTAGCTCTAATAAATTATTTTGACTCTAGATTAATTATGGAAATTAATTGATCTTCGATTAGAGCCTAATACTGCTTAGATTTGTTTAATTACACGATTAAGCTTTAAAAACACAAAGCTAGGGGCAAAATTGTAATTTTGCACAAATTTTGCCCGGGACCACCGGGACTGAAACTGAGGTCACAAAATGCATAAAAACGCCTTTTAAAACCATCTGGAGAAGTTTCAGGTTCATCCGACACTTGCAACCAGGTCAAACACCACAGGGGTATTTTAGTCATTTTGACCCGAAAACTCGAAAAACGAGATTTTCGATCCCGAAAAGATACACAAGTCAACTAATCCCCTTCAAACATTGAGTTGGCCCCTTGAGGATTGCCAGGTCAGCTATCCTCGAGTTCTGGGCCGAAAATGACCTTAGGGGCATTTTGGTCATTTTCACTCTATCAAAAAAATTAGGGCGTTACAGGGGTAAATACTTCCTCCATTATCAAGTCAAGTAATCTACTAACCAAGTGTAAGGATCCAGGCATTGGGTGGCAAATCTAACTTGCTAATCACAACATCACTAGGCTAGAAAAAGTATTAGAAGATGTCCTAGTACAGGTAAATGATTTAATATTTATTGTAAATTTTTATGTGCTTGAGATGGAGAATAACACTAATGCTAACTAGCATACATTAATCTTGGGAAAACCTGTTTTGAAAACTGCTAGAATCATTATTGATGTTTATACTATCACATTGTCCACGGAGTGTAAGGACCTAAAAGTTTAATTCTGCTTATTTGATGAAATGGAATTTCCCTTTGAGGAACAGTGTGTTTGGCATTAATGTATTGACTCCCTAGTGGAAGATGCATATGGTAGTTTTCTTAACAAGGATGCATATCCCCAATTCCTACTTTTTGGTTCTTCCATAGGATATGATGAGCTTGTTATGTTAGAATACTTTGAGCTTGCAGATATAGGTACACCACCCAAGCAGCAATCATCAGTTTCAAGAATGCTTCATGATCAACCTATATTGGGAAAAAAGCCCTGTAAGGGAAGAAAGGGTCTTGCTACATAAGCCTTGGGTGAAATTGATGACTAGGAGGTAAAAGTCTAGATGGAAGGGACCATTTTTGGTCACTCGTGTGCACCCCAGTAGTGTAATTGAGTTAGAGAACCCAAGGCCCATGATTCATTGTGCAAATTGATTGGCACCAATTGAAGCACCTCCATGAAGCCCCTATAGATCTAAGGGCTCAGATAGAATTTCTATGGTCCTGACTGTCCAACTTGGGGATGTTAAAGTAAAGTGTTGGGTGGGAGACAACCCACTATGAAGGAGTTTTTTAATTTTCTCTTTTATATTTATACATTTTATTTCTTGTTATTTTTAGTTTTGATTTTTGCATCATGTTTACTTTATTCATGTCTTATACCATTCTTTTGACACCTTAGAGGTTACATGCATAAGCAGTCACCACATGCACTATTTTGACTTTTTTTGGCATTGACTTTGTGTTGTATTACATGCTTGGTGATCCACTATGTTGTTTCAATTGCATACATGCGATTTACCTATGAGATTTTGAGCCTCTGTGATTGGACTATAATGTGCCGCCCTTGTTTGTTCATGTATGTTTCCCTCTTTGGAATTGCAATCTAGAACTTGCTTAGGATCTTGTTTGAAAATATGTTTCCATATGCATGCTTGAATGTGATTGAGGCATTTTTTTCTCCTTGTTTTTAGCCATTTGTCCATATAGCTAACCTTTGCATGTTACCATTGCCTATCCCCTTTGAGCCTTATTGTCCATTCTTTTGTTTTAGCACATCCTTAGCAAAAAGTGAAAAACCATGAAAATTCCTAACTTTTTAAGCTTAGGAGAGCAGTTATGCATTTCTTTTAAGTGCTTGAGCATAAGTGTGGGGAAAGGACAATGTATATCCATGAGTGGCCAAAAAAAAAAAATTAAGCAAGTGGCACACTAAGAAAATTAAAGGAAAAAAAAATAAAGAAGCAAAGTTGATTGAAAATTTTTTTCGGAAAAGTTTGTTTGAAGGTGTGCCACATCGCAAATTAAAGGCCTATATTTGTGTTAAGTTAGACAAAGTGTACCCTTAAACATTTATGCTTTTAGTGTATGCATTTGCTCTCCTTTGACTAGAGGTTTAACTTTATTTGCCTATATATATACCCACCTTCGCCTAACCTAATCACAATCCAATACAAGTCCTCTTGATTCAGTGTGCATGTGTGTATGATGAATGGAGAATGAGACTCATGGCAAGCCTGTGGTAATACATTTTCATTTGAGGTGATTGAGTGTGCATCATAAACCAAAACACTTGAGTGAATGAGTGGCAAACATTGACCTAGGGAGGATATTTGTACTTGGTCTATGCATCATGTATGTGGATTCTAGCTTGTGTGCTATGTTCTTATTCATACCTTGCTTGTTGAGATTCTCTTGATTGTTGGTGTGAAAGCTTATTGTTGTGCCTCTAGGTTCATTGTATATTGGTGTATTGTCATTTCTTTTCATGCATCATGCATTTTTAGAGTTAGTAGAGTTAGGAATCTAGTCTTTAGGCCATTGCATCCTGATTCCTTGTATACTGCTTCACATCCATGCCTTGGTATGATTTTATTTTCACATGAAGATATGTGAAAGCTTGAGTGTTGGGGTGCTTGATAAGGGATACTTATGTCACTTATCTTGCTTCTAAACCTTAGATTTTAACATAATTTTGATTGTGTTATTGATGTTAATGACTAGGATATTGACTTAGTTCTCATTGTGTATTTTTCATAGAATTATTGAGTGTTGTACTAATTTTGGAATAACTATTGGATCATAGCCTGTGCATTTAACCCGTCTCTTTGAGTATGGTTTTTTAAGCAGGAATTTGGGATTAAGTGCAAAATGTCAACAGCAAAGCTGGGTGTTCTCTTGGGAAGGAGCTTGAAGTGCTAAAAAAGGAGTAAAATTGTGAAAGTACACTCTCAGGTAAGCACTGTAGCACTAAATCAACTAAAGCACCAAGAAGAATGCTTGAGCTCACCATTTTGGTTAGTGTTGCAGTGCTCATTCATGCGAAGACAAGATTACAGATAATTAATATGTTTTTGGGCCCCACTTTAGGCCATTTTAGATAAAAGTATTTAAGGGAATGACACAGACTTTTATCCTAGTATTTGTGTAACACCCTTCCTACCATAAAGCTATGCTTAAGTCATAACTTTACAACAAACACCTGTTACTTGTTAAATCTACTAGATCTTGGAATATAAGGTGTATATAGGATATTAAATATGAGCTTGCTTTTGAAAAAAAGCATGAATCACTATTTCCTTCGAGTTGCAAAGTTTGAACATAAATAACATGTCGTAATAAAATAGCGAAACAATATAATTGTATTATGATTTAACAAATAAATAGTTTAATGACGATATCAAACCCTTGCACTACTAAAAATCATTCAAAGAAAATAAAAAGAACGACTAAATTATCTATCATTGGTTCATCAAAAGGTATGGACCATAGTGCCAATACCAACTAAGGATCTCCATAAAAATCATCATCATCATACTGTATATAAAAGTATGAGAATAGCATGAAGGAGAATCAAAGATTCCCAATAGGAAAAACATTAGTCGACTACACGGTGACATCTGACTTAGTGTCAAAATAATTAATATATACTCGATTCCTTTTAAAATAATTAGTTTGCTTATTCATTTTCTTATTTAACATAGTATTATGAGTGCACTTATGCTTGGGAATAAAATCATAGGATTCGTTAAATAATTAATTGGTTTCCTAGTTGTCTGCATAATAATTAGTTTGTTTGTTTTATTACTTCTTTATCATAGTATTATTAGTAAATTTATGCTGGAGAATATAACTCACAGGATTCCTGATATACTTCTTATTTGATATATTGCCAACAATGTAACACCTCGTGTTACAATCTGATATAGTTCAATCGATGGAATATGTCATAATACAACATGACATAGATCACAATAGCTTGCTATTCTCAATAAATCACTTTCATCACAACAATGTAACACCTTGTGTTACAACCTAGTACAATTCAATTGACGTAGTACCTCGTACTACAACTTGATATAGATCACAATTTAAATCCATGAGCTTACGATCAAGCAATTAATATTACATAAAGATTATTTATGCATTATTTACTTAAGTTTTCCTTCTTCATATGAAACTTTATAATTTGTTTAGGAAATCTTTCGTTAATAGAGTTTCTTTCTAATAATTCTATTTCTCATACTTTTGCTTTGAGATTTCCTTGAAATCTCCTCAACTCTTATGAGATTTTATCTGTAAAATCTCTTGAATTTCTTATGAGATATTATCTTCAAAATATTTTGAATTCTTATGATATTTTTTGTTTAAAATCTCCTAACTTCTTATGAAACTTCTCTATAAAAATCTACTGAACTTTTACGAAATTTTTCTGTAAAATTTGCTAAACTTTTATGAGATTTTTCACTTCAGAAAACTTGTAAGACTCCTCGTGTAATAATTCTTATAACTTTCAAGGAAAATAAACCAAATTTCTTATGTGGACTTTAGGCTTTTTCTTCTATGAATCAAAATCTCATCCTTGTTTTATGAAACTTTATATCATATTTCAAAAATACCAATTTTTAAGAATTTACAAAACTATTTCTAATTGTATTTTGGTAAAATTGCCAAGTTTCTCATTCTTTTTAAAGAAGCAAAAATCTCTTTGTTTACTTAGTAAAATCTCCTACAACAAGTCAATCAATCCACAATAATTTTATATATGGTATCTTGTATCTCTATCAAACTCACACACACACATCTTGAAATAAATTTCAGATTTCACAAACATAAATTTCAAACATATTTCAAGAATTTATTTAGCAAAATAGCCAAACAATCACAAAGTAATAGACATATGATCTTTCATACTTTTCTTCCAATCCTTTCGTTAAATCTTTCTCTAGCTTTTCCTCCTCTAACTAAAGTTTCAAACCCATTTTCCAGTCCTTATATATGCTGTTGTTTGGATAGATTTGAAGAGAAAAAAGAAGATTTTTGGCTTGAGTTTGATGTAGAGGAAGTGACGTGGAGCTAGTCTAAGTGTTTGTCTTAGAGTAGTCTTCAAAGTTGTGATAGTTTCATGGAGTTTCAAGAAAGAGAAATTGAAGAAGATGAAAGAAGAAGAGAACGAGAAGGCTATATAGGAAGAGAAGAAAATGCCATTTGTTTTTCTTTTTCATTTATATAATAAAACTTGCTTGGAGACTAAGTAATCCGTATAACTATTTTTGGATCAATTTTACCTTGTATATGTATCAGAAATGTCTATATTTATTAATTGCCTTCAGTAAAATTTATCTAAGACCTGATAATATTCATGACTTGGACCAGATTCAGTGTTTCTGTGTACCAATTATTACTATTTCGGTACCCAATCGACACCTAAATAACTTTATCAGGTTAAAAATATTTATCTACCCTTATTCTTATTTTTTATCTATGTCCTTATACCATTTATAGGACCTAATTTTATATCCCTGATCAAGATATTATTTTGAATTTTTAATAATGTTTAATTAATTTTTTTTATAGAATCCTCATATAATTTTCATCATAACTGTGTCTGTCAAAATTTTCAAAATCCCTATAGTTCATTCACAATTAATTATTTTATTATAAAAAATAGTATCAAAAAACGAATCATTACATTTTGACTCAAACTTTTGGCAGCTAATTAAGATTCTTTCTACATCTCTCTATATCTTCTTCTCTATTCTTCTCTCTATGGGGGTTCCATTAGTGAATTTGCTTTGTTCTTGAAGATTGTGATAAGGATTCTTGTTATTATCTTCAGGTACTCTTTTATGTTCATTATTTTAATCCTCTAGAGATAAAGGAGTAGATGCCTTTACTAGTGTAAAGGTTTTGGATAGATTTGGATGATGTTTGAATGTATTAGTTTCTCAATGTTCTTTTAGTTTCTACTCTTATAACTATTATTTCTATTGTTACAACTTTTATTGGAGTAACTAAATTAGGGATCATTGTTTAGGAAAACTCTTTAGCATAAATTGATTAATCATTTAGTTTATGTTTAAAAAAGAACATTAGAATCAACTTTTCGATTAGCCATTAGACTATTACAATAGTACTTCAAATCAATGTAATTTCTAATTAAATTTGGATTATGTTTTTTAGTTATTTGCATTGGTCAAATTCTAGAGGTCGATTTGACCACTAGTATAATTGCTAGTAATTTATTACTAATAACAACTAATGTGTTCAATATTTAGTCTATGATAACTAGTTCCAATCCTAGGAATACCTTGCACTAGGACTTTTAGTTCTAAATTCATTCGCCTTCAATTTTAATTTTTAAAAACCCCCTAAATTTTTAACTAAGTGATATAGCCTCCTTGAAAGATGACTTAGGTTGTGCCATTTAATATATTTTTTGTGCAATTTAGTATAAAATTAATTCTTATTTGAGGAGGTAGCGATAACATCTATCAATAGGGGTCTTCTCACACATAATATTGAGACTTACTTTTTAGCTTGTCCCTTTGTGCCTTGTGACTTAGAAAAGTGTGCATGCATAACTCCAACAACCAAGTAATTATTTAATTGAAATGGCATCCACCTGTAGGCATAGGTATTAAAGGGGCATGTAAATAAACTATTCTTCTACTCCTTTGGTGCAATGTATATAGAGACGAATACATTCACAAAATTAGTGGGGTCATATTCCCCCACCCTAATTTGAAAAAAGATTAGTAATAGTATATGTGTGTATATATATACTGCCTTCATTATTTCATTAAATTTGACACCCATACTAAGATAAATATCATGTAAAACTCATTGTTATACATATGTATTATACTTATCATTTCTACTTAAATTTTCTAGATTCATCAATAACAATATGGATATGAAAATATCCCTTATATCCATCATGAAATTAGAAATGAGACTTCCTTGCCCATCTTTTTAACATTTGAACAATGAATGATAGGGACAATGGTTCTTCCAGGTGTCAATCGCCTATAGTCAATAGCAAGGAAGAGAAAACCGGACCGGGCATCGAACCAGTCAAGGTACTGGTTAAAAGATTTAGAAGTCCAACCAGTTCAACCGGAATATATATATATACACACACTCACACATGATTAATTAGAATATAAAAAATATATTAAATCATTAACATTAATATAATCAATAAAAAAATATATATTCATAGGTTTATAAAAATAAACATAATTCATATAAAATTTCTCTAATCTCAGTCTCACAACATAGTCATAAAAGTATTTGAAAACAATATTTGTTGGTGAGCAGCCTGCAAATGACAGAGAGCAAAAGGATAATCCAACAATCTTTGCTTGTGCCATTCTTTGGTTCCATTTTTTTTTTTTTCATTTTTGCTCTATGACTGGCATAAAATATCAGTATTTAAGCTTTGAAAAAAAAAAAAAATCAAAAGCTCTAGACCAGTCCAACTGGTCTGGTTCACCGATTTTTCCGGTTTACCCTGGTTTTGACTAATTCTTGACCGGTTTTGACTTTTCCCAATTTTTTGAGGTTAACCGGACTGGACAGGTGACTAGTTCCCGGTCGAACCGGTTAATCCGGTCCAGTGTTCTCTTCATTGGTCAATAGAGATGTGCCAATTATTAGCCACACAATGTGTCCCTTATGCAGATTGGATAGTTCGTGTGCAATAATTGAAATGGTGGAACTCGAGAAAAAAAAATATAAAAGAAAAATAAAGAAGAAAGTAGCGCAAAAATAATGGTACTAGCAATATGAAATGCTTTTTCTTGAAGTAAATAGACCTAGCACACGAACCAATTCTACGGAAGAGATGATAAAAATAGTAACTGGTAGACTGGAAAGAGTAGTTGGTGTTAGGCAATTTGAAGCTCAAGAGATCAGGTCAATATGATGTGTAAATTGGCAGAGTGGAATTAGCAGTAGGTGTTGGGCAATTGTTTTTCAAACCGTGTTTGAAAATAAATGATAATTAAACGAACAGTGCTATATGTCCTCACATAAGGGGCATTTCATCTTTGATGCTAGGCCAGGATGAAACTTATTATGCACTGGCAAAATAAGTGACTGACCGAGCCACTAGTTCTTGGCCTTTGTACCATTTACTTCCACTAGAAGCCTTCAAGTGAAATATTCTTTTGGATAAAAGAATAGAAATGAATACTCATATATATGGCTACCATTGCCTATAATAATTGGAATTGCTTTAGGAAAAAAAGGGTTGATTCTCATCTTGTGGACTGTGTTCAGGGGCATTGCCTTCTGCATCTTAATAATTTTGGCCATGGTAGCCTGTTTTGGAATCCTGCATTTCATGATTAAGTTAAAAAGGGAGAGAGTGAGGGAATACAAATGCAAATCTACCTTAAATATGTAACCATGGAAAGGGGATTCCTTTATAGACACCTCTGCTAATAATCAACAGGATCATAAGTAGGATTGTTTGTTGGGTTTCCCTGTTAAAAAAAAAAAGGGGCTATCGTCTTAATATCCTTGCAGATCTTTGGCTGCTAAGCGAAGGGAATAAGTTGTGTTATCATGAGAATAAAAATGAATTAAAAAGTGAAACCTTACTTTGATTAGTGGTGTTATCATCGATTTTAAGAAAAATTTTAATGGCTATCTAAGCAAGAATATCTTCTCTCAACTATTTATTTATTGCCACATTCATTTTATAGATTGCTCTTATTTTGTTAATCATTCACTGTCTTTTTCACAAAACTAACGTGACAACTAACGAAAAAATCGGAGCACGAAAAATATTTTGCCCCAAAAACATCAAGAACATTTTCTCCAATTTTACTCTTGTACCGAAAGTAAAATGAAGGGTAGGGCAATGTATTAGAGCCTGAGAGGTTGTCTTAGCAACTTCATAATTACTTTTCAAAGCAATATAACTTAAAAAAAAAAAATCACCTTTGAGCGTTTTTCGGAAAGGAATAATAATAATAATAATAAGGGGTGCACTTGAAAAAAAAATATAACTAAGGGGTGCACTCGCAAAAAAAAAAAACAAAAAACATTAATGGGAGAAATCTGTTATTATCTAGCCGTATGATTTGTTTTCATTTTATTTTGTTTAATTTTTATGGTAGAATATGTGCTGCGATTTTGAATCACATTTGTAAACTAATCCATGATGATGGAGGAGTAAAATCCAGAAGCTTGGTGTAAAAGACGAGAAAACTCAGTGATTAGTCTCTAAATTACATATATAATACTATGGCTGATACTTGTTATTGTGAATTAAACTATTAATTGTGTACCAAAATAACTATTAAACATGCTTCCATGGACATTTTTTTTTTCTTTCATTTTGACCCAGATGCTTACAAAGCAATTCTAATGATTTGCAAAAACGCTAGGGGGAATCTGCTTTGAATGAAACTTTGAAAACAAGGAGCAAAATGCCAGAAAGTAATGCAACTGCTCTTTCAAATTAAAGAAGCAGCTCGGTTATCCACACAAATATATAAATGGTGCAGTCCATGTTGGTGACTATGTTGAGGAAAACAATGCAACAACACATGGGGTATGAGCTAGTTTAGTGTCAAACAAGGCATGCATAACTCAATGCGGCAGAAAAATATAAATATATACGGGCAAAGAACAGAACCCCGAGGCCGAGGAGGTGGTGCTGGTTCTCACTCCAAAAATCTTATAAAAAATCTATTGTCTCTTTCTCTTGCTTCACCACAAAGCAAGTATAATAGCAAGCCTAGCTACTATGGTGACACCCCCAGCAAGTTCAAGAAAAAATAGTTAGTTTGAGAGAGAAAAAAAAGAAAGAGAGGCCCAATGCAAAACCAAGAGTTGCTGTGCCTGTGGCTGGGTTTTTGAGGCAATTGCCAATGTCAATGCCGAGGCAGGCCTTGAGCAACCACAACCAAATGCCAAGGCAAGTTTTCATCACAAACCATCACCATGTTCTCCACGTTCTCCTGGTTACCCTTCTTGCTCCTTTTTCTTTCGCTGCAAACAATGAAGCCAGTGCTTTGCTTTCGTGGGTGTATAGCTCCTCCAGTGTTCCTTCAACTTTTTCTAACTGGAACCCTTTGGACTCTAGTCCTTGCAAATGGTCTTACATCAAATGCTCCTCAGAAAGCCATGTCATTGAGATAAACATCCAATCAGTGGAGTTATCTCTTCCTTTTCCTTCCAAAATTCCATCCCTTCCTTTCCTTCAAAAGCTTGTCATTTCAGGTGCTAACCTCACTGGGACTATCTCACCTGACATTGGGAACTGCCTTCAGCTTACAGTCATTGACCTCAGCTCAAATAGTCTTGTGGGAAGCATTCCTTCAAGCATTGGAATGCTCAAAAATCTCCAAGACTTGAGCTTGAACTCTAACCAGCTCAGTGGTCCAATCCCAAGGGAACTTGGTGATTGTGTTAGTCTTAAGAACCTTGACATATTTGATAACAACCTTAGTGGAGAACTTCCAACTGAGCTGGGAAAGCTTTCAAGTTTGGAGGTTATACGAGCTGGAGGAAACAAAGACATTGTTGGGAAGATTCCAGAGGAGCTCGGTGATTGCAGTAATTTGACTGTATTAGGACTTGCTGACACTAAAATTTCTGGTTCAATGCCTGCTTCATTGGGTAAGCTAATCAGGCTTCAAACCTTGTCAATTTACAGTACTATGCTCTCTGGTGAGATTCCTCATGAAATAGGCAACTTCTCAGAGCTAGTGAACTTGTTTTTGTATGAGAATGATCTCTCTGGTTCACTGCCAAAAGAGCTAGGCAAGCTTCAGAAGCTGGAAAAGATGTTGCTGTGGCAGAACAATTTTGCTGGTAGCATACCTGAGGAAATTGGCAGCTGCAGAAGCTTGAAGATTCTTGATGTATCCTTGAACTCTTTATCTGGTAGCATACCTCAGAGGTTGGGAGAACTCTCAAACCTTGAAGAGCTTATGCTGAGTGACAACAACATCTCTGGTTCAATACCACCTACCCTTTCCAATCTTACAAACCTCATACAGTTGCAGTTAGATACTAATCAGCTATCAGGCCCAGTTCCACCTGAGCTTGGAAGGTTGACAAAGCTAACAGTCTTTTTTGCTTGGCAGAATAAGCTTGAAGGTAGCATTCCATCAGCATTGGGTGGGTGTACAAGCCTTGAAGCCTTGGATTTGTCATACAATGCACTCAGTGATAGCTTACCCCCAGGCCTGTTTAAGCTTCAAAATTTAACAAAGCTTCTACTAATCTCAAATGATATTTATGGCTCCATCCCCCCTGAGATTGGTAACTGCAGCTCTCTCATTCGCCTGCGGCTTGTAAACAACAGAATCAGTGGAGAGATACCAAGAGAAATTGGCTACCTCAGTAACCTTAGTTTCCTTGATTTGTCTGAAAATCATCTTACTGGGTCAGTGCCGCATGAGGTTGGAAACTGCAAGGATTTGCAAATGCTGAATCTAAGCAATAACTCACTTTCTGGTGCTTTGCCTAGTTACTTGTCCACTCTCACAAGGCTTGAGGTCGTGGATGTTTCTCTGAATAACTTTTCTGGTGAGCTTCCAATGAGTATTGGCCAACTCACTTCACTCCTTAGACTCATCCTAAGCGAAAATTCTTTTTCTGGCTCAATTCCCTCCTCACTTGGGCAATGCTCAGGTCTTCAACTGCTAGACCTTAGCAGTAACATGTTCTCGGGTAGCATCCCACCAGAACTGTTTCAAATTGAAGCACTTGATATTTCCCTAAATTTAAGCCAAAATGCATTATCAGGAGCAATCCCACCAGAGATTTCTGCTTTGACCAAGCTGTCTGTTCTGGACCTTTCACACAACAAGCTCGAAGGTGACTTGATGGTATTTTCAGGCCTTGAAAACCTTGTTTCTCTGAATATTTCCTACAACAAATTCACAGGTTATCTACCAGACAGCAAGTTATTCCACCAGCTATCAGCAACAGATTTAGCAGGAAATCAAGGTTTGTGTCCTAGTGGTCATGACTCTTGTTTTGTTAGCAATGCTGCAATGACAAAAATGCTAAATGGCACTAATTCTAAGAGGACAGAGATAATCAAAATGGCCATTGGATTGCTCAGTGCCTTGACCGTTGCAATGGCAATCTGTGGAGTTGTTACAGTCTTTCGAGCGAGGAACATTGTCCGAGATGACAATGACTCCGAGATCGGAGGAGACTCATGGCCTTGGCAGTTCACTCCATTCCAAAAGGTAAATTTCTCGGTGGAGCAAGTTTTAAAATGTTTGGTGGAGTCCAATGTAATTGGAAAGGGGTTTTCAGGGATTGTGTACCGTGCAGAACTGGAAAATGGGGATGTCATTGCTGTGAAAAAACTCTGGCCAACAACAATGGCTGCCAAATATGACTGTCAAAATGACAAGTTAGCAGTTAATGGAGCAGTTCGTGATTCCTTTTCCGCTGAGGTGAAAACTCTTGGCTCGATTCGCCACAAGAACATTGTGAGATTCTTGGGTTGCTGTTGGAACAGAAACACAAGATTGCTTATGTATGACTATATGCCAAATGGGAGTCTAGGAAGCCTACTCCATGAAAGAAGTGGCAACTGCTTGGAGTGGGACATCAGATTTCGGATAATACTAGGAGCAGCTGAAGGCTTGGCTTATTTACACCATGATTGTGCTCCTCCCATTGTTCACAGGGACATTAAGGCCAACAACATCCTCATAGGCCCTGAATTTGAACCACACATTGCTGATTTCGGGCTTGCCAAACTTGTTGATGACGTAGATTTTGCAAGATCTTCCAGCACACTAGCCGGTTCTTATGGATACATAGCTCCTGGTAAGTACTAAGATAACATAAAATTGATGATTCACAAACTAATGTGTTGAAAATAGATGATTCAGGGACTCGTTTGCATATAATGCTACTGTTAAAGGGTTAATATCTTTGACATGAAATCTTTTAAAGATTAAATTGTATGCATTTAATCTTGTGAAAGTTAAAATGTTAAAACAAGAGTATTTCAAAGACTAACGGAGAGTTTGTTTCAGGATATATTTAATTATTTTTAGGAATAGGTAGTTAGAAATGATGGGTTCCTACGTTTGTTATAAGTTTTATAAAATTATTCTCGATTATTAATTATTCTATAGAAAAAGATTTTCCTATGATTTAGTGAAATCTCATTCCCAAGTTGAAGGGTGGGTAAAAAAAATTCCCATGACTTGGGAATCACAATTATTAAGCATAATTACTGAACAATTCCTCAATTGTTTGATTTTTTTTCTCTTTTTATGATTGTATTAAGGGTATTTAGCAATTATGACATATATTTTCGGGAATATAGATTATAAAACAAACAAGTTTTAAATTTATTTTCGGAAATCTTGACAATTAATCCCAGGAATGTTTAATGCTAAATAAACAATTTTTAAAAAATATTCCTAGTAATATCATTTCCAGGAATCACATTCTTGGAAACTTAATTTCAAACTTTGAAACAAATGTCCCCTAAAATTTAGATTTACTCAATATAATGTGTGTTTTTATTTTTTTAATAAATGTTTCAAATGCTTGTATTTTGTACAACTTTTTCCTTCTAAATGTGGTTTCACCCATGGCAACATACTAACATCTATTCTTTTCCACCTTTTTCTTGTTGGTATTTTTAGAGTATGGATATATGATGAAGATAACAGAGAAAAGTGATGTTTACAGCTATGGTATTGTTGTATTAGAAGTGCTAACAGGGAAGCAACCAATTGATCCAACAATACCAGATGGACTCCACATTGTTGACTGGGTGAGACAGAAAAGAGGGGGAGTTGAGGTGCTAGATGAAAGCCTGCGTGCAAGGCCAGAATCCGAAATTGAGGAAATTTTGCAGACCTTAGGTGTGGCTTTGTTGTGTGTGAACTCAAGCCCAGATGACAGGCCAACCATGAAAGATGTGGCAGCAATGATAAAAGAAATTAGGCTGGAAAGAGAGGAAAATATGAAGGTTAGCATGCTCCTTGATGGATCTTCTTCAAATGACCAACAAGGAATTGATCATTCCAATGAAGAACCGACGGCAAAGATGAAGCATGCGTGCTCAATAAGCAGCAGCAACAAAAATCTGCATCTACACCACTCTCTCCATAGTCCTCCTATACTGAAGTGACTTTTCAATTCTCAATAACAGCAATGGGGCTAGGCAGCTAAGATTTCCTTAGCAAGAGTGGTTTTTATCTTATTGTCATTAATTACTTCAGCTTCACAATTATGGTTTCTTCGTGTATAAGGACAATATCTTTGTAATTGTGAGCAGTGAAGTAAGCTTTGTTCATTATATACTAGCTTTATCTTTTTCTTCTGTATCCAATTAAAAGGACATGTAAACCCTTACATCTAGATGCTTGACACTTAATTAATGAGGTATTTCGTTTGCAAGAGTGTGATTAGCATGTAAGGGTCTTGAAGTATTTAAACCAAACTTAGCATTGTAAGGGTTTTGAAGTATTTTAAGCGGAACACCTTCATAAATCCTTTCGTTTTATGAGAGATACTGGTATACTTCTAGAATATCAGCTGAATGTGGTTCATATCTTATAATAATTGTCGCAACCGGGATCGCGACGGGACGGCGAAAAATGATTTTTTTGTTAAAAAAAATGGAGTCGCCACCAAATTTTTATTTAATTGGGAAAATTATGGAAAAACCCATTTAATTTAAAGAAAATGATATTTGAAACCAGATATGAGCTCGGGAGTCAGTTATGTTTAGGGAAGGGTAGGAACTTAATCCTACAAAGACTCTAATACACTGCCTTTAGACGGTACCTTAATTAATTGTGCAAATTATTAATAACCTTTCAAAATATTTATTTACACTTTTATTTTAAGAAAATTATAAAAAAAAATTTTTAGAATAAGAAAATTCCGGAGTACCAAACTGTCACAGCTCAAGTATCCGTAATTTTGAGTTAATAAACCGTCACGGCTAAATTAACATCTTTATTTGAAATAAAGTATATACATTTCAATGATCAACTTAAATTAAAATAATAAAGAAAGAGGAGGATAATAATAATAATAAATAAATAAATAAATAAATATTTACAACAATAATAATAATAATGAACAAAAATATTTACATGCAAAATAGAATAAAATAATATCATAAAATTTAATTTTAGCTTGAAAATTTTGAAACATCAAGCTGTCACAACTTATATGTCCAAAATATTCAGTTAACAAGCCGTCTCGGCTAAATTAACATTTTATTCAAAATAAAATATTTAACAAATAATTGATTAATTTAAAATTTAAAGAATAAAAAGATATTAAAGAAAATATTTACAAGTAATACAAATTATAAAAATCTAATTTTTGTTTGAAAATTTAAAACATCAAGTTGTCACAGCTCAGATGTTTAACTGAGTTAATAAGCCGCCACGGCTAAATTAACATCCTCATTTAAAATAATTTAGTTATTAGTTGAAATTGAAATAACACATAATAATAAAAGACAATAAATATTTATAAATAAACAGAAATAATAATAAATATTTACAAATCAAAAATGAAATAACATAAAATAACATAATAAAATATAATTTTGACTTGACAGGAATCACCTGCTCCTACGTATGCACTGGTGCGATGAGGAATTTAAAGTCACGTAGTTCTTTAAAAATATTTGTGTATTGATTGATTTTAATTGAGTTGATTAAAGCATATCCTTTTGGTAAAGCATATTCTCTTTTAAAAAACAAAACCCGTTCTTGAAAAGGATTCAAGTTAACACTCAATGAACCCTCATGATTCAACAATAATGAAGGTAACATTTGCTACTCGATCACTTTCATTGATCATTGCACGAATTGAAGGGTTTTCAAAAAGATTCTTTTATCATTTTTTTTTGAAAAAGAAAATCTTTTTTTATTTTTACTGATAAACATTAATTTTGACATGAATTGACAACATAGTTCATAAGCAATAACAAATATACAATTAATTTAAACCAAACATAAAGATAAATAGAATAATCAAACAAGGAAGTACAAGAGTGCTAACTACTATTTTTTTTTTTTCAACCCTTTTTAAATTTTTATTTTTCACAAACTTTTAACACACAATCCATTCCAAATCAAAATAAACAATTAAGTCACTCATTGAAGTAATTTATTTGATTTCAATCAAATGATTTAAAATGATTACTAAAAAGACTTTTTTTTTTTTTTAAAGAAACATATAAAAGAACAATGCAATCAGAGACTTTTTTTTTTTTTTTTTTTGAACATACAAACATGTTTGAGAATATGTATAAAAGTGAACCATGAAAAATATAAAAACATAACACGTTTTGAAAACTGAATGAAAATGTTCGGATTTGAAATTTAAATGAAGACGTTGGGAGAGACTTCCTTTTGGATTTAGAGTAAACAATCCAACAAGAATTTTTCTTTTGGTTAAAAAAATGCCACTAAAACCATCAGGCCGAAGAATAAATGGTTCACATGTAATATGCAATCCCACACAATCCACATAAACTATTACAAAATGAAATAGAGACCCACCCCCACAAAAAATGAATTCCCACCTCACATAACTAATGCATACGTAGTCCAACTCCACAAAAAAAACAAACTTGACCCACCCCACATAAAATAATGAATTCCCACCACACATTTACACGACACAAGACACATTCCACACAAGACACATTACACACATAAAATAATAAAAGATGGTAGTAAGTAAAGAAAAAGGGAAGTCTGATACTTTTGGGAACTTGGATTTTGTTTTTCTTTTGGTTCAAACGCACACACACCACACATGCTCAGACACGCGTAACACACCCACATACAAAAAGAAATCTCTCTCTTTCACACACACTAACACAATCATACTCTCATATTCACTTCACACCACGGAGAGAGAGAATAAGAATCAGAGAGTGAGAGAGTAAGGGAATGGGTTTGCATGCATATGAAGGAGGAAAAGAGGAAAACCAATTCAGCTGGGCCAGGAAGGAAGAGGAAGGCGCGATTCGGTGCAAAGCAGGAGGGAGGTCGCACAAAATGCGATCTTCTTTGGAAGTGCAGAGGAACTCACAATGACGCTGCCAGATGCAACAGAAGAGGGAGATCGCCATCACGATGTTCGTCAGCAAGCAGATCGCGAAGTGCTGTTTGGTTGTTGGACAAGGATGGGTTCCGATCTGACGGGTAGGAGGAGCCGCAACTACAATGGCTAAGGAGAAGAGCAGGTCACACAAAGAACATGTAGGGAGGACGATGTTGGTTGTGCATGGTGGCTATGCGTGGAACAAGAGGAAAGGAAGGAGAATTTCTAGATGTTCATACAGTATGAGAGTGAGCAGATGAGAGGAGTCCGCTGCATGGGGGCTGGCTAGGGGTGTGCGACGGTGATGGGCTCGTTTTGCAGGTTGATGGTTAGGAAGAAATAAAGGTTAAGGGATGGCGAAGGTGATGTTGGTGCCTTAGTCACGGGGCTTGGTACACTTGATGATAAGTGGTGATGATGGGGCTTTAGTGAAAATGAAACAAAAAAAAATGATCTCTTCCTTTTGTTACCAAGTTGCTGTCGTCTCCCATCTATGTATGTTCTCCTTTCTTTTTGTAAGTGATCACCGAAGGAAAAATTGTCTTCCTTCACAAAGTGGAGACACCATCATATTGTTCATCATTTCCTTTTGTTGTCTTGTTTCACGGGCATTTGGCAAAGAGCCCGTTTGTCTCACTTTTTTTTATTATAAATCTAACACTAAAAGAAACCATGCACGTGCCCGTCCTATTTTCAATTTTTTTTTATTTTGCTTTGATTTATTTTGGATAGAAGCCAAAATAGACTACTAAATGGGCTGAATAATAATGATAATAATAAAAATAAATAAATAAACAAATAAATAAATAAATAATACAAAGATTATTTAAACTGCAAAATTTTTGGATTTTCTATTTATAGGCCGGACAAAATCGGGTGTTCACAGTTGCCCCTCTTTACTCATTTCTTATAAGAGAATACGAGAAACCTAAGTTTTACATATTGTCTTGATAAGGAATGAGTAAAGACATGAACATCGATTTTGTTCGGCAATGCATGCAATGCAATGAAATCTAAGTTCGAAGCAAAAATGACATAAATTTTCAAGTAAGGTTACATGAGATGATGCGGTTCAAAAATTAACTATGCGTGAATCACTCAAAGAGCAATAGCTAACCAATTTGATCCAAATTTACAACTTACAAGAAATGTTAAAAGAAAAAAAAAATGACACTTTGAAACAAACTGTACATGTAAAGAACAATCTGAGGATGATGGAAATGTAAAATGGCAATTTGAGACTAACTGGAAAAGTAAATGGAAATCTGAGGTTGACATGAAAGTAAATTGGCAATCTGAGGCCGATATGAAAATAAAAAGCGGCAATCTGAGGCCGACTGGAAAGTTAATTTGACAATCTGAGGCCGACAGGAAAGTAAATTGGCAATCTGAGGCCAACATGAAATGTAAATTGGCAATCTGAGGCCGACTGGAAAGTAAATTGGCAATCTGAGGCCGTCTGAAAGTAAATTGGCAATCTGAGGCCGACAAGAAAGTAAATTGGCAATCTGAGGCCAACTGGAAGGTAAATTGGCAATCTGAGGCCGACTGGAATTGTAAATTGGCAATCTGAGGCCAACTGGAAAGTAAATTGGCAATCTGAGGCCGACTGGAATTGTAAATTGGCAATCTGAGGCCGACTGGAAAGTAAATTGGCAATCTGAGGCCGACATGAAAGTGAATTGGAAATCTGAGGCCAACTGGAAGGTAAATTGGCAATCTGAGGCCGACTGGAATTGTAAATTGGCAATCTGAGGCCGACTGGAAAGTAAATTAGTAATCTGAGGCCGACTGGAAAGTAAATTGGCAATCTGAGGCCGACTGGAATTATAAATTGGCAATCTGAGGCCGACTGGAAAGTAAATTGGCAATCTGAAGCCGACATGAAAATAAAAAGCGGCAATCTGAGGCCGACTGGAAAGTTAATTTGACAATCTGAGGCCGACAGGAAAGTAAATTGGCAATCTGAGGCCAACATGAAATGTAAATTGGCAATCTGAGGCCGACTGGAAAGTAAATTGGCAATCTGAGGCCGACTGGAAAGTAAATTGGCAATCTGAGGCCGACTGGAAAGTAAATTGGCAAGATGAGGCCAACATGAAATGTAAATTGGCAATATGAGGCCCACAGGAAAGTAAATTGGCAATCTGAGGCCGACAGGAAAGTAAATTGGCAATCTGAGGCCAGCTGAAAAGTAAAATGGCAATCTGAGGCCGACAGGAAAGGTAAAATGGCAATCTGAGGCCAGCTGAAAAGTAAAATGGCAATCTGAGGCCGACAGGAAAGGTAAAATGGCAATCTGAGGCCGACAGGAAAGTAAATTGGCAATCTGAGGCCGACATGAAATGTAAATTGGCAATCTGAGGCCGACTGGAAAGTAAATTGGCAATCTGAGGCCGACAGGAAAGTAAATTGGCAAGGAAAACAACGATGTCCACATTATCTCTTCTTTTTTTTTTTTTTAAGGTGATATGCACAAGTCATCAATTTTCAATTTATTTCAGAAAAACTAACTGTAACCCAATCAAGCAAACCTCAAGGAAGACTATAACCGATCAAACTCGTAATTCACGTGCTGGATCTTCTGACATAAACTTTCTTTACTTCTGGACCTTTTATTACTTCTTTCCCCTTTTCCCTTTTTAAGATGATGATTGCTTTTCTGCCAAGTTTGACTGAAACTTCTGAATTTCCTTGGTGTGATGCTAGCCATGGATGTATTGTTGTAAGAATTATTAGGTTGTATAACTTTAAACTTAAATTTATGCTTACTCGAGACATCATAAATAAATATGCATTTGAAAAGGAAATGAAAAGGTTAGTTGAACAGGCATCTTTATTGCTTGGTGTATGAGATGACAAATATTTGAAAGGTGGGAACAACACAAAACTGAAAGACAAGATTGTGAGAGACATGAAATTTTGCCCCAGTCCCGGTTCTTTGTGGCTCATTCAATCGATTTCTTACAGCAAGTTGAACACCATAGCCATGATCTTCGATGATGTCTTCAGACCCTTCTTTTTCGAATAATTGCCCCAGTTTTAGTCTTGGGTTATTTGATTCACTGGACAAATTCAACACTAAAATTTTGCCCCAGTATAGGTTGCTTGAGATGATGCTTATCTTTTTGCTCTAATTTTTGCTTAGGTTACTCTTTCGAGTTTTCAACCTAACAAGCTTTTTTCTTTTATTTTTTTTTCTTTTCGTATTACCCTAACTTTTGCTTAGGTCGCTCTTTTGAGTTTTCAACCTAACGGGCTTTTTCAACATCTTTTCAAGCATAAAACTTTTTGACTGCATCAGTATTGATCGGTTTGGGCAATTCTTGTCCATCCATGTTTTGCAAAATCAACGCCCCACCTGAGAATGCTTGCTTGATAATGTAAGGACCTTCATAGCTTGGGGCCTATTTTCCTCGTGCATTTTCTTGATTAGGGAGAATTTTCTTCAGAACCAAATCTCCTGGATAAAAATCCCTAGGACGGACTTTCTTGTTAAAAGCCTTAGCCATTCTACCTTGGTACAACTGACCATGACAAATAGCTGCCAACCTTTTCTTTTCTATCATGTTCAGCTGTTCATATCGAGCCTTCACCCATTCAGAATCTCCCAACTCAGCCTCCATCAGAACCCTTAATGACGGGATTTCCACTTCAATAGGAGATACAGCCTCCATTCCATACACCAATGAGAAGGGAGTTGTCCCTGTACTTGATCGTATGTTGGTACGATATGCATGCAAAGCATAAGGCAACATTTCATGCCAGTCTTTGTAATTCACCACCATCTTGGCGATGATTTTCTTGATATTCTTATTTGCAGCTTCAACCGCACCATTCATTTGAGATCTATAAGGAGCTGAGTTGTGATGCTTGATCTTGAAAGTCTCAAAGAACTTTTGAACTTCGGCACCATTGAGGTTAGGAGCATTATCTGTGATAATTCTTTCTGGAATCCCATATCTGCAGATGATATCTCTTTTGATGAATCTGAGAAACACTTTCTGTGTGATGTTAGCATATGAAGTAGCTTCCACCCACTTTGTGAAATAGTCTATCGCCACCAAGATGAAACGATGACCATTTGAGGCTTTGGGATTGATTGGGCCGATGACATCCATGCCCCATATTGAGAAAGGCCAAGGAGATACCATATTGTGTAATGGAAATGGAGGAGCATTGACTCGGTCTGCATTTATTTGACATTTATGACACTTTCGAACATAACTGATGCAGTCATTCTCCATGGTAGACCAATAATATCCACTTCTTAGGATCTTGCATGCCATCATATGCCCATTAGCGTGGGTTCCACAGATTCCTTCGTGGATTTCAGTCATAATCATTCGAGCTTCATGAGCATCTACACATCTGAGGAGAGTAGTGTCATGACTCCGCTTGTAAAGGACTTCACCATTTAGGAAAAAGGCCATGGCCAATCGTCGAATTGTTTTTCTTTGCACTTCATTCGCTCCAGTCGGATATTCTTCTTTTTGAATGTACTGCTTGATGTCATAATACCATGGTTGGCCATCTGGCTCAATCTCCACATTGTCACAGTATATCGGTTCACTTTGTACCTCTACGTGGATGGGTTGGACATTAGTATGGACTTCCAATTTTGTCATTGCAGCCAGGGTTGCCAATGCATCCGCAAATTGGTTATGGTCTCGAGTTAAGTGAGAAAATGACACATCATCAAATTGTTCAATTAATCGAGACAAGTATTTCTGATAAGGCACCAGTTTCGGATCCTTCGTACGCCATTCTCCATTAACTTGGTAGATTATGAGCGCAGAATCTCCAAACACCTTTAACTCTTTGATCCCTAGGTCAATTGCAGCTTGCAAACCATTCGCGCATGCTTCATATTCTGCGATGTTGTTGGTGCATTCAAAATCTAACTTGATGGAAACTGGGTACTGTTTTCCAGCTGGTGACACTACTACAGCTCCTATTCCACATCCATTCATATTGGCAGCCCCATCAAAGTACATTTTCCATACATTCTCCTCTTTTATCCCATCTTTTTCCACTGTTAACACCTCATCATCGGGGAATTCAAGCATGATAGGCTGTTTATCCTCAAGAGGATTTTCAGCTAGATGATCGGCGATTGCACTTCCCTTGATAGACTTCTGAGTCACATATTTGATATCAAATTCAGACAGCATCATTTGCCATTTTGACATTCTCAATGAAACATGAGGACTATCAAATATGTATTTCAATGGATCCATTCGAGAGATTAACCAGGTAGTATAATATAACATGTACTGCCTCAACCTCTTGGATGCCCATACTAACGCACAACAAGTCTTTTCAATGGCCAGATAACGGGATTCACAGTCATTAAACTTCTTGCTCAGATAATAAATTGCCTGTTCTTTATTACCAGACTCATCATATTGACCTAACATTGCCCCAAGTGACGTGGGCAACACTGTGAGGTATAATATTAAAGGACGATCTGGTACAGGTGGGGCTAGAATTGGAGGCTTCATCAAATAAGCTTTTATTTTATCAAAAGCTTCTTGGCATTCTTCATTCCACTCCCCAGGTTGATGTTTCCGCAGCAACTTGAATATAGGCTCACAAGTGCTAGTCAAATTAGCAATAAATCTAGCAATGTAATTGAGCCTTCCAAGAAAACTTCTCACTTCTTGTTCAGTTCGAGGAGCAGACATTTCTTGTATTGCCTTCACCTTGTCAGGATCCACTTTTATCCCTTCTCTGCTGACAATGAACCCGAGTAACTTCCCTGTAGAAGCTCCAAAAATGCATTTATTCGGATTCAACCGCAACTTGTATTTTCTAAGCCTTTCAAACAGCTTTTGCAGAATTGTCACATGACTTTCTCCCTCTTTAGATTTGGCGACCATATCATCTACATACACCTCAATCTCTTTATGCATCATGTCATGGAATAATGCGACCATGGCACGTTGGTAGGTGGCACCGGCATTCTTCAATCCAAACGGCATGATTGTATAGCAAAATGTTCCCCACGGAGTTATGAAAGTAGTTTTTCCTTTGTCATGAATATCCATGGGAATTTGGTTGTACCCAGAATATCCGTCCATAAAGGAAAATCGGTGATTTCCAGCAGTATAACAAGGACATCAATGTGGGGTAGCGGAAAATCATCTTTCGGGCTAGCCTTATTCAAATCCCGATAATCTACACACATCCTGATCTTCCCATCCTTTTTAGGCACGGGTACAATGTTGGCCACCCAATCAGTGTGTCTTGATACCTCCAAAAATTCAGCCTCCAGCTGTTTAGTCACTTCCTCTTTAATCTTTAATGACATGTCTGGTCGCATTCTTCTCAACTTTTGCTTCTTCGGCTCAGCTTCGACATACAAAGGGATCTTGTGTGAAGCAATCTCTGGATCTAATCCTGGCATATCATGATAGGACGATGCAAACACATCCAGGAATTCTTTAAACAATGTAATCATTTCTGAGCGTTCAGGATTTTCCACTATTTTCAGCTCCTTTTTGTCTTCTTCGGTGCCCATGTTAATCACCTCGACCACCTCATTGTCTAAGTCAAATCCTTTTTCTGAATAATCTAGGAGGTTTGAAAACTATTCAATAGCTTCTTCATCATCCTCGAACTCATGGTTATCGCAGTCAAGTGCAGCAAGAGAATCAATTGATAAGTTCCCAAATTCATTTTCATGTGGCAAAATTTCTATGACATTCAAGTTCCTGGAAAGTAATTGTGGTGGATTGGAATGCTAAACCAAATGGTGGATTATAAAATAGCATGGAAAATGCAAATTAACGAATTGAGAATGGTAAGGGAAAAACATAACAGAAAAGGGAAAAAGCAAAAGGAATAGAAATAGAAACGAGGCAAATGGAAAACATATAGAAAGGTGATTGAAAATCATGCAAATTCATTCAAATGATGTCTCTGAGTAGCATAAATAAAAGCATAAATAATTCTTGAATAATACAACTCAACAAATTACTTTTCAGCAATAATATCAAGCACTGGTTCAGATGTCCAATTTGTCAGCATCTCATCATTACTAGCAGCATGGACTTTGTTGATTTCCTCAATTTTCTCAGCATCCAAGGTGTTGATGGTGGAGAAATAACAAGTGGAGAGAACTTCATCGGCCATAATCACTTCAGCTGGGTCAGGGAATGTCTCCTTCAAGTGAGGAATCAGCTTCATTTTCCCTTTTTGTTTATTCTGTTCCAAAGCCAAGGCACTCATCTTGTCATCTAGAGAGGTCTCATATCCTAGACCGAATCGGTTAAATTTCTCTGGCACCGATACGAGAGTTTGGGTGCTTTGCAGCTGTGATCCTAGTCCTTTTCCTTCCAGATATCCACTCTTGGCCATGATATGAGCTACTATCTGATTTTGCATTAGGGCTTTATCTTGCTCTTGTCTCAGCCCTACTACCTCCAGGTTGTGCCATGAACTGTTCTCCACTAGCTCCACATTTTCAACATATGGCAATATCACTGGTTTGGATACCAGGATCTCTTTTTCTCCGTGGATTGTGATGACTGAACCATTCTCAATGTATTTGACCTTCTGATGCAAGGTTGAAGGGACAGCACCAACACCATTTATCCATGGTCTTCCGAGCAGCATATTGTAGTCTGACTCAATCTCCATCACTTGGAACAATACCTCGAATTTGCTCGGGCCGATCTCCAGTAACAACACCATCTCCCCTAGGATGCTTTTCTTTGCTCCATCAAAAGCTTTCACTACCATCATTTGTGGTAGTATATCATCCTTACTCATCGACAAATAGCTTAAAGTCGACACAGGCAAGACATTCAATCCCGACCCTCCATCAATGAGAATTCTGGGCACTATGTATCCTTTACATTTGAGGGTTATGTATAGTGCTCGTGGATTGACCTGTGAAACAACTTCTTCATTTGAAAATGTGATCATGTTAACACGTTTCACTGGATCCACCATATTCACCACATTTTCTGATGAGACATCAGGCTTAACATAAGCTTCCTTCAAGACTTTCAATACTGCCTTTCAATGAGGTTCAGACGACATGATTAATGATAAAAGAGATATTCTAGCTGGGGTTTTCTTTAATTGCTCAAGAATATCATACTCGCTTTGCTTCATTATCTTTAGGAACTCTTCTTCCTCATCTTCTTTTTCCTTTCTTTCTGAATCTGAACTCTTTCCAGCATACCCTTCATTGACAAACTTCCCTTTTTCCAGCTCTCCGGGTCCATAAACTCTTCCACTTCTTATTATTCCTTTCACCTCCATGACACCGGTCACTTCTTCATTTTCTCGGGCCTTCGAGGTTTCCCCTATGTCTCCACTCGTCTTGACCTGAGTCTCATAATTCCAAGGCACAGCATGTGTACTCTTGTACTCAAATGGTGTAGGTTTCTTGACAGTAATGACCACTTTTTCTGGCTTGGGAGCTACATTAAGTGGTGGCACTCGAACAACAAAAGGTTCAATTACATTCACCTCATCAGGTATATTTAGCCCCTTCTTTGCTTGTATTACTCCTAAGTTGAGTAATCCCAGTACCCGAGCCTTGAAATCCCAGCAATTTTCGATGTCATGGCCAAGGGCCCCACAGTGATACAGGCAGCTTGAATTCATGTCATATTTCTCATTCTCCTTTATTGTCGGATCAGATGCCGTGATGTTGTAACCAGACTCCTTCAGGCCAACAAAAATTCTCTCCATGGGTGTTTTGAGATTTAAAACCTTCTTTATCAGGGGTTCTTCTTTCTCTACAACATTTACCCGACCTCCTCTTTCATGATTTGGCATTGGATTATGGACAATATCTGGTTTTGACTCCTCTTGAAAGTCTAGTCTACCACAACCAATCAGTCTTTTTACTGTCGTCTTGAAGCCTTCGCAATCTTCAATTAAATGCCCTGCTATGTCCATATGGTATTTGCAAGTAAGGTTCGGGTTGTACCAAGCTGGATATGGTGGTTCTAATGGGCGTACAGGATAAGCCGAGATCAAGTGGGCATCAACTAATCGTTGAAAGAGATCAGCGTTTGAAATGGATAGTTTAGGGAAAGGTGGCAAATTCTGGAATCGGGAACGGCTTTGATTTTGAGCATTTGGTCGTGGTGGTGTGGTGTTTGAGAAGTTCTGAGGATGCATGGTTGAGTTATAGGCGTATGTTGGTCGAGCTGGTTGGTATGGTCGTATGTGAATGTTATTGACTTGAGGTGGGGAATATGGGATGGTATTTGTGGTTTGTGTGGTTTGGTAAAATGGGTAAGGAGTGGTTGAGGCTTGGTATGGTGGTGTTTGGGGTCTTGGGTGCATTGGTGCGTGTCTTGAGTTAAAGGGTTGCTGACTCTGCACATAGTTTACATCAGTCTCCTTCTTCCTAGGTGGGAAACTTTTTCTTGTGTCTTCATTGCCCATGGGAAGTTTACCTGTTTTGGCTAGATTCTCAATTCTTTCTCCAGCAGTGATCAACTAAGAGAAATCTTTGTATGCTGCTCCTGCCATCGCTCCGATATAAGGAGATCCCAAGGTTCCTAAAAAGTACGAGCACATTTCAGATAGGATAAGTGGCGGTTGCACTTGAGCAGCCAGAGCTCTCCATCTTTGAGCATATTGCTTAAAAGATTCATCCTTCTTTTTCTGCATCGTGCTTAACTGTTCTCTAGTTGGTGCTATTTCCATGTTAAACTTGTATTGATTCATGAATTGGTCGACCAGTTCTCTCCAGTTAGAAATCTTTGAATGGTCTAATTGAATATACCATTCTAGAGCAGGTCTGGTTAAACTTTCATGGAAAAAGCTAATGAGAAACTTTTCATCTTTAGACTAGATTGACATCTTGGTACAATAACTCTTCAAATGGAATAAAGGGTTACCCGTTCCATCATACTTTGAGAAGTCAGGAATCTTGAAGTCTTTTGGAACCACTGCATCGATAGGAGGGCAGAGCTGCTCAATTTCCATATAGCCATAAGTGTTAGGCCCTTGGATGGCTTTAATTTGATCCTGAATCTTCTTCATCCATTCTTCTTTGAACTTGTCCTTTTACGCCTGCACGGCTATTTTCCGAGGAAAATGGTTGCTTTTGGATGACAACACGAGGTGGCTCCCAAATAGGGGTAGCATGCCCGTGCCCATCAGTATGAACATTCTCTAAGGGACGATAGCTTTCTCCAATAGGGATTACTAATGGCATTGTAGGTGGTGGTTGCCCATGAGAGTTATTCGGAATCACATCCCCGTCATTCATCCCTTGACATTTATAGCTGCATTTGATGCCCCTGGTACAGTTATTATTGCAGCATCTGGTTGTACATCGACTGATGCATTCACCATGTCTCGGTTTTGATTAGCTCCCAATAAGTCAATTGACTCCTTCATGGCTCTTATCATCTCTTCCAATTTTAATTGGTTAATTGACATTTCATTCAGTTTTCCCCTTACTGCATCAACTTCTAGGCCTAAATTTCTTCCTGATTCGGAAGTATTTACAGCTGGGATGATCGCTCCTGATTCACCATTACCACCCGCCATCTTGGTCCGAGCTCTGGTGTTATGAACTCGAGTTAGATCGGTATCTTCTTTCCTCGGGCGCCCAATGGTTGCAATGTTTCACCTATATTAAAAAAAAAGTTTAAGTAAAAAGATAAACATATTGCAATTTGTTAGAGATTGTCAATCGTGCTGAGTCTTGATGTGAGTATCTTCGGTTTCAATTTTTCCCCAGAACGTCTCGTTCAAAGGTACTAAGTTATCTTTAATGGATTTTGCCATAAGACCAAAACAATGAAACAACCATTCATTCATCAGAGGAGTGGATTACAATCATCATTGTTTTTTTTTTACATCCATTCTCAGAAATGACAAAAGAAGTGCATCATAAAGCCAGATATCGATCCTAAAAACATCATCACTAAAAAGTAATGCCTCTTCAACTTCTTTCGGCAATTATTTGTTTCATCCTTCCAACCAAATCCTTGCAGTAGCTGACAAAGTTGTGAATTCCAGTTGGGGTCTTAAAAGGGATAATTGCTTGCTCAGCTATTTCCAGGTATCTTGGAACATCTTCTATTCTTTGTGTTAGCTAGTCCTGCCAAATTTGAAAAACGAATTTTCAACTCATGAATGATATGACTTTGGTGTTGCACCTCAAACTCCAAATCTATAACTCTTTTCTTTTCTTCTTCTAAGGCAGTTTGAAACTTCATGGTCTCATCTTTCATGTGTTGTTTTAATTCCCTAATCTTCCTCTGGTATTCCTTGCTTATCTCTCTCATTTCTTGTTTCCTTTGTTCCTCTCTTGCTAGCGCGGCTTCCTCAGCAATTTTGGCATCTTGAAGTAGCTTCCTTAACTATTGATTTTCGGCTACTGCTTGGTCACGTTCTTGCCTTCGAAGCCCTAGCTCTTTATTAGCAGCTTGGAGGCATTCCTTGGTCTTCATCATGTGGTCATACCCCATTTTTAACTTCTTAGTGGTGCCCTCTAGAAGTTGGTTTCTCTCAGTGCTTTCTCGCTTCAAATTTGCATAATTATGGTGAGCACTTTCCAACTCAGCCTCAACTTGCATCTTTTCCTGCTTAACTCTGTCCAACTTCTCTTTTATTTCTTTGATCCCCTCATCATCATCAAGATGTGAGGATGATGTCTTGTTAAGAGGAGTTGTTGTCCAGGTTCTGAATTGCAATTTAATCTCTTGAGCCCTATTCTTCACCCATTGACGGTAGCTTTCTTTCATCACAACTTCTAACTCCCAGTTCTTTTCCTTTCCTGACAACCTTGTTCCAAGCAAATCGGACTTTCTGTAGCATGCCAAGATCCTCAAAGTCCTGGTAATACAAGACAAATGGAGTGAGTGCAGCTTCGGGAGGTGGTCCCATCATGGGGTAACCAAGTTGACGCAGTACCAATACTGGATTGTAATTTATGCATCCTCGGGTACCCATGAGGGGAACATTTGAGAAGCTTCCACACTGATAGATCAAAGTCTGCCCGTCTTCCCACCAAGGGTACCATCGGATCATCTTTTCATTCAATTTGGCTAGGTCTTGAGCCCATTCTTGTCCATTCTTCTTCTTGATGTGATGCATTTTTAGGTCTTCAATCGGACATGGTGTTTTGTAATTTCTTTGGAATACGTGTGCAGTGACCCACACGTAAAGCATCGGTAGACAGCATAAAATTCTTTTGCCATTCCTCTCATAGCAAAAATTTAGGGTACAATAAACATCTGCCAAGAGGGCTGGAATAGGATTGTGACCATGAAATTTGCGTGCAAGGAATACATCGATAGCCGCGAAGTCTACAAAACCTTCAATATTTGGAAACAGAACAGTGCCATAAACAGTGAGAGCCAATACATCTACCAAGGTGTCCCAATCTTTAGCTTCAGCTAAGCCATGCATATGCTTCTCCAAATAATCCCTTGGGAATCCATTGGTTCCATTTCTACACTTCTGTGCTTCATGCAAATCCCTTACATTGGCCTTTAAAACAGCTGCTACGGTATGTAAGGAAGGATAATGACCTTGGTAGTGATAAGGTTTTTCTCCTTCTAGTGGTAACCCTAGGATTCGCTCAAATTCTTCAAGAGTCGGTGCCAACTGGAAGTCTTGAAAGGTAAAGCATCGGAGAGGAGGATCATAGTACTGTGCTAATGCTGTGATTGCTTCTACCTGTTCTTCCACCTCTAACAGATTCAAAATTTTTCCATACTTCCTTGCAAGAGAAAGACGTTGTGGCATACTCAATAGTTGACCTAGGGATCTTAGACTTTCTGTGTCATGCTTCTTAGCTTTAAGATGTAAAGTCTTCTTTAATTTTTCCCCCTCATGATTGTTTGATCTCATGTTTATTTCCATTTTCCAAAGATACTCACAACAAGACTCTGATATGATTCTCTAACAAACCTGGAAAACAAAGAAAAATGTGATGATTTTCATTTAAATGAAAATGGAAATAATAAATAATTTGAACATGTTAAAGAATTTATGTACAAAGAAATGAATGAAGGAAAGAGTATGCTCTCTTTGTGTACTATTTAAGGTGAGCTCTGGAGGTCAATCTATAGTTCTATGGTTATTCCACTTTGTGAACACTTGCAACAGGTGGTTTTATATTCTCAGGATTCTACGGCCTCTAGAGTTAAGACTCGTTTCGGAATACTATCCACAACAGCAGGTAAACCGCTAGGTGTAGAATATTCACAAAAGAGTCACACTCTAGACGAGATTTTCGCGATAACCAAACAGGATGAACATCCAAAATGGCTACCACTACACAATCTCTTACCTATCTCAAGTTACACTCAGACCCGGGTATAGGGCCCCACTCGTGTGTGATTAAGGTGTGAGTGTTGTGTGTGGAGAGAGCATACAAACCTGGAATCCTAAAACTACCCATGACAATACCTGCAAAATAGACAATATAGAACAAAAGTCTTCTATCCTAGAGTGCAAAGAAACAAAAAATAAATATATACAGACAGAACAAAGTCTTCTATCCTAGAGTGCAAAGAAGCCAAAATATATACAGACAGAGCAAAGTCTTCTATCCTAGAGTGCAAAGAAACCAAAATAAATATATACAGATAGAGCAAAGTCTTCTATCCTAGGATAGTTACAAAGGATTAAATATAAATAAATATATATAGACAGAACAAAATCTTCTATCCTAGGATGGTCATAAAGAATTAAATATAAATAAATATACGCAAACAGAGCAAAATCTTCTATTCTATGATAGTCACAAAGAATTAAATATGAAAATATATACAAATACGATGGTAACAAAATTTAAAAGAAAGGGAATAATAGAAGACTAACAATAAAATAAAAATGAAAAAAATAAAAAATGAGGTTATAATAATATGCACAATCAATTATTATAGGCCTGACTCTCACTGTCCCCAGTGGAGTCGCCATCTGTCGCAACCGCGATCGCGACGGGACGGCGAAAAATGATTTTTTTTGTTAAAAAAAAATGGAGTCGCCACCAAATTTTTATTTAATTGGGAAAATTATGGAAAAACCCATTTAATTTAAAGAAAATGATCTTTGAAACCAGATCTGAGCTCGGGAGTCGGTTATGCTTAGGGAAGGGTAGGAACTTAATCCTACAGCACCCCTAATACACCCGTCTTTAGACGGTACCTTAATTAATTGTGCAAATTATTAATAACCTTTCAAAATATTTATTTACACTTTTATTTTAAGAAAATTATAAAAAAAAAATTTTTAGAATAAGAAAATTCCGGAGTACCAAACTGTCACAGCTCAAGTATCCGTAATTTTGAGTTAATAAACCGTCACGGCTAAATTAACATCTTTATTTGAAATAAAGTATATACATTTCAATGATCAACTTAAATTAAAATAATAAAGAAAGAGGAGGATAATAATAATAATAAATAAATGAATATTTACAACAATAATAATAATAATGAACAAAAATATTTACATGCAAAACAGAATAAAATAATATCATAAAATTTAATTTTAGCTTGAAAATTTTGAAACATCAAGCTGTCACAACTTAGATGTCCAAAATATTCAGTTAACAAGCCGTCTCGGCTAAATTAACATTTTATTCAAAATAAAATATTTAACAAATAATTGATTAATTTAAAATTTAAAGAATAAAAAGATATTAAAGAAAATATTTACAAGTAATACAAATTATAAAAATCTAATTTTTGTTTGAAAATTTAAAACATCAAGCTGTCACAGCTCAGATGTTTAACTGAGTTAATAAGCCGTCACGGCTAAATTAACATCCTCATTTAAAATAATTTAGTTATTAGTTGAAATTGAAATAACACATAATAATAAAAGACAATAAATATTTATAAATAAACAGAAATAATAATAAATATTTACAAATCAAAAATGAAATAACATAAAATAACATAATAAAATATAATTTTGACTTGACAGGAATCACCTGCTCCTACGTATCCTCTGGTGCGATGAGGAATTCAAAGTCACGTAGTTCTTTAGAAATATTTGTGTATTGATTGATTTTAATTGAGTTGATTAAAGCATATCCTTTTGGTAAAGCATATTCTCTTTTAAAAAACAAAACCCGTTCTTGAAAAGGATTCAAGTTAACACTCAATGAACCCTCATGATTCAACAATAGTGAAGGTAACATTTGCTACTCGATCACTTTCATTGATCATTGCACGAATTGAAGGGTTTTCAAAAAGATTCTTTTATCATTTTTTTTTGAAAAAGAAAATCTTTTTTTATTTTTACTGATAAACATTAATTTTGACATGAATTGACAACATAGTTCATAAGCAATAACAAATATACAATTAATTTAAACCAAACATAAAGATAAATAGAATAATCAAACAAGGAAGTACAAGAGTGCTAACTACTATTTTTTTTTTTTCAACCCTTTTTAAATTTTTATTTTTCACAAACTTTTAACACACAATCCATTCCAAATCAAAATAAACAATTAAGTCACTCATTGAAGTAATTTATTTGATTTCAATCAAATGATTTAAAATGATTACTAAAAAGACTTTTTTTTTAAAGAAACATATAAAAGAACAATGCAATCAGAGACTCTTTTTTTTTTTTTTGAACATATAAACATGTTTGAGAATATGTATAAAAGTGAACCATGAAAAATATAAAAACATAACACGTTTTGAAAACTGAATGAAAATGTTCGGATTTGAAATTTAAATGAAGACGTTGGGAGAGACTTCCTTTTGGATTTAGAGTAAACAATCCAACAAGAATTTTTCTTTTGGTTAAAAAAAATGCCACTAAAACCATCAGGCTGAAGAATAAATGGTTCACATGTAATATGCAATCCCACACAATCCACATAAACTATTACAAAATGAAATAGAGACCCACCCCCACAAAAAATGAATTCCCACCTCACATAACTAATGCATACGTAGTCCCACTCCACAAAAAAAACAAACTTGTCCCACCCCACATAAAATAATGAATTCCCACCCCACATTTACACGACACAAGACACATTCCACACAAGACACATTACACACATAAAATAATAAAAGATGGTAGTAAGTAAAGAAAAAGGGAAGTCTGATACTTTTGGGAACTTGGATTTTGTTTTTCTTTTGGTTCAAACGCACACACACCACACATGCTCAGACACGCGTAACACACCCACATACAAAAAGAAATCTCTCTCTTTCACACACACTAACACAATCATACTCTCATATTCACTTCACACCACGGAGAGAGAGAATAAGAATCAGAGAGTGAGAGAGTAAGGGAATGGGTTTGCATGCATATGAAGGAGGAAAAGAGGAAAACCAATTCAGCTGGGCCAGGAAGGAAGAGGAAGGCGCGATTCGGTGCAAAGCAGGAGGGAGGTCGCACAAAATACGATGCTGCTGGAAGTGCAGAGGGAACTCACAGCGACGCGCAGATGCAGCAGAAGAGGGAGATCGCCATCACGATGTTCGTCAGCAAGCAGATCGCGAAGTGCTGTTTGGTTGTTGGACAAGGATGGGTTCCGATCTGACGGGTAGGAGGAGCCGCAACTACAATGGCTAAGGAGAAGAGCAGGTCACACAAAGAACATGTAGGGAGGACGATGTTGGCTGTGCATGGTGGCTATGCATGGAACAAGAGGAAAGGAAGGAGAATTTCTAGATGTTCATACAGTATGAGAGTGAGCAGATGAGAGGAGTCCGCTGCATGGGGGCTGGCTAGGGGTGTGCGACGGTGATGGGCTCGTTTTGCAGGTTGATGGTTAGGAAGAAATAAAGGTAAAGGGATGGCGAAGGTGATGTTGGTGCCTTAGTCACGGGGCTTGGTACACTTGATGATAAGTGGTGATGATGGGGCTTTAGTGAAAATGAAACAAAAAAAAATGATCTCTTCCTTTTGTTACCAAGTTGCTGTCGTCTCCCATCTATGTATGTTCTCCTTTCTTTTTGCAGGTGATCACCGAAGGAAAAATTGTCTTCCTTCACAAAGTGGAGACACCATCATATTGTTCATCATTTCCTTTTGTTGTCTTGTTTCACGGGCATTTGGCAAAGAGCCCGTTTGTCTCACTTTTTTTTATTATAAATCTAACACTAAAAGAAACCATGCACGTGCCCGTCCTATTTTCAATTTTTTTTTATTTTGCTTTGATTTATTTTGGATAGAAGTCAAAATAGACTACTAAATGGGCTGAATAATAATGATAATAATAAAAATAAATAAATAAACAAATAAATAAATAAATAAATAATACAAAGATTATTTAAACTGCAAAATTTTTGGATTTTCTATTTATAGGCCGGACAAAATCGGGTGTTCACAATAATAAAGTGACATTTTAGTTGGTGTTCGTAGGGCAGGCAAATATTTCTCTTGTTTGACAACCCTTGTCTGTGTTATTTACTTTTTCTAGTTTTAATTCTCTGACATGTACCTCTGTATACTGGTTATTCTTACACATCTGCATCATTCATGCATTTGCCTCAAGAAACATTTGGAAGTTACCTCATTTATCTACCTTATCATTTGGAAGGCTTTGTCTAGTGGTCATTGAAGAATCATCCAGTCCTCTTGTAGTTATTGCGTGCAATTTCTATCCTTAATAAGATGGATAGTTACGTAATTTGGCTATTAAATCTTGAAAATAGGTAAATAGTCCAGAGGACTAAATTGGCTTGGTAGATTTATAAATTTGGATTTGGATCCACTAAAGTGATGATCGCACTTTAGAGAGTAACATAAAGAGGTTCACCCTTAGATTAATAGAGTGAAAGGGGTCCACATCTAATTTTATTAATCGACAGGTAAAATTCCTCGCTTTATTCTCTAAGAAAATCCAAATCCTTATACTTTAAGCAAGCCATCAATTTTTTTTTCTTCTTTTATTGTTATTTTCTGCTTTATGGCTTTCTTCATAATTGGCCTCATGCAATCTCAAAATTTCTTCCGTACTCTCCATACATGTTTGGATGTTTGGATTTGATGACTGGCTTTTTATAATAGCCTTTTTATACAAGTTATATATTATTTTCTTTATAGTCTGATTTGTTGCTATATTAGTGTAATAACTTTTTATGATCATTGGATTTTTTTTTTCGTTAACATTTTATTTTATGAGTAAATAACTAGTACCTTGTATCTAATGACACATTTGGTGATATTGGGTGAAATAGAGAGACACACTTGGTGGGATGGCACTCTGATGTGCTGTGTGTCACTTGTATAATAACTAGTCGAAAACCTGTGCACAAATAGTGTTAAGAAAAAAATTGGCATAAGTATTGCACAAATAATTAGAGTTTAACATTTATATGTTGTCAAAATAACTGATGTACATTGCATTGAAGCATATATTTGCTTTGTTTAAATAAGAGTGTAAGCAGATCAACCCAACTCGATCAACCCAAACTGAACCAATTACACCGATTCAAGTTGATTCGAGTCATCCGATAAAAACAAATTAAACCTGATAATAATCTATTTGAATATCGAATTTCATAAATTTCAACCCTGTCACGACCTAACATATGTCATGACTGGTGCATAGAGAACACCTTCCCTAGCAAGTCTTAAAACACCAAATTTTCTAGAAAAACGAATAGAGTTTCCTTTGTTTTTCGAACATTCCCCAAATGAAAATACAACCTGCAACATTTACAATTTAAATTTCAGCAAATGGGTATTAAGCATTCTCAAAATGCGCCTTTCCAGCATATAATAATATTTCAACATAGTCCAGCCATAATACCAAGTTAGTTTTCAAACTCTAGTAAGCATAATACAACATATAGTTTAAACATAAAACCATATTAAATTTACAGATCTTTTCCATAACTTAAATTACATAGCTAAGTAATAAGATTTTAACATAGACATAACATAGATCCAAGGACCTTGCCTATGACATATGAAGCAATTTACAACTACAGGTTAAACAAAATATGAGAGACAACAAAAATGGCCTTTACAAAAAGGCTCACCAACTTAGGATTCATTAAAGTTGTGCTGGAGGAACATTAGAACTAGCACTATTACCTGTATCTGAAAAAAAAAATGGAAAGACAACGAGGTGAGTTTTATAACTCAGTGAGAAATAGAATATCCATAGTTTACTAAATGCAGTCATAAAACAATATAAACAGAATAATGTGTATGTACTCATAAAAATATGGATCTAGCCATAACATGAGAATTCTTGATAATATAGATTTACATAATCACATAAATCCAAATATAATAGGGAGTTATCCGAAGCAGGACAATAACAAGTCCAAACATGACCCGAAGTCATGTGCGGGTTAACACCACACCTGCTAACTTGTGATATCCCAAATAAAGAAATTATAATTATTTTGAATTATTATTATTATTATTATTTATTATTATTATCAAGTGCACCTAACACTAATATTATTTAACATTATAATTACTAAGTGTGGTTAGCATTAAAATTAGTTATTACTATTATTAAGTCTAGATATATGCCACTAATATTAATAATAATTATTATTACTAAGTGTAGCTAGCATTATCATTATTATTATTATTAAGTGTACTTAGCATTATTATTATTTAACATTATTATTACTAAGTGTAGCTAGCATTATCATTATTATTATTAAGTGTACCTAGCATTATTATTACTAAGTGTAGCTAGCATTATCATTATTATTATTAAGTGTACCTAGCATTATTATTATTTAACATTATAATTACTAAGTGTAGCTAGCATTAGCATTATTGTTATTTAACATTATTATTACTAAGTGTAGTTAGCATTATTATTATTTAACATTATAATTACTAAGTGTAGTTAGCATTATTAATATTTATTATTATTATTAAGTGTAGACAAATAGCACTAATATTATTCATGATTATTATATTTGTGTATAAATATATTAGTGTAGGAGTGTGTACGTGTAAGAAATGTTTAGTTTCATTTTGCTAAGTTTTGCTTACACCTCCTCTAAGTCACACCTCCTCTAAACCAAACTTCTTCTTGGCCGAACTCATCTCTTGTCAAGCTCATGATCTTCATGGCCGAGCTTCAGTGAGCCTAGCTAATCCTCTCTTGGGATGTTGTGATGCTCCTTTCTTTTAATCTGTGAGATTGGTTATTTGTACCATTCCAATACTTCAGAGTAAAGTTATTAGTAGAAGCACACTCACGACTACCAACGGTGAGTGGGTTTAAACTCATAATCATACCTTTGGTCATTATTAATATTTTTTCATATTATATAAATTATTTGTGAAATTTTAGAATGATTTATGTCAAGAGAATATAATGCTATAATTATGCCTGTTTTAGAAATATTATTACTTTTACAGTTATCATGAAAATTAATCATTTTAGAAAAAACTCATGGGACCATAATTGATACCTTGCGTGTTATAGAATATCTTTTTCCTAGCTTATGAAATTGTGAGACCTCAGTTTAATGTTTACAGTAGAAATATTGATTATCATATTTTCAGACTATGTATTTCCTATGAAGATTTTAGAATATTAGATATGATTTATTGAAAGTGTTGAATAAAGTATAATTCATAACAATTGTCAGATACATATTCTATTGATTACTGAAATCATTATGTTTACAAGCTGGTGATCCCTTGGGCATGATTTTAGAATCTCAGTTATGCTACAGTCAAATTGTTAGAATTATATGAATTTAGAGCTTTTATATTTATTTCATTTATGAACAAATTATTTTATATTAATTAGTGAGAAACAGATCAGCGAGTTAACGGCTGCAGGATTGATCGTTAACCTTGGTACCAAGTGGTCCGCTAGAAGACTAGCTCACCCACAATAAGGAACCTAGTGAGGTGTCCATTTATGGGACCTAGTTAGGTGCCCATCAGATTAGCCATTGGCTCAGATTTAGCTATTCAGCTCAGATAATTATGTATAGAATAATTCATGTTTCTCTACTAGTTATTGCCATAGATTCAATTAATTTATATGTAATTATATATATAATATATTTCACATCAGTTGCATGTATATGTTATGTATTTTGTTATTGTCCCGTGTGGGTTGTGAGTGGAGGCTCGCTCATTGAGTTTTGATGAACTCACCCCTCTTTTTTCCTTTCCCTACAGATACAGCTACAATTTCAGTTGTACCACAGGATCCTCAGTAGTTGTGCTACAGCTTCCTTGGTGAGCTTCGCTTTGGAGTGGAGCTTATTGTCAATTATGTCAGTCTAGTAGTGCTCCAATAAATTGTGTAGGCAGGATCCCCGGACATGCATGATATATTTTGAGAATTTACATTAATTGTTTTGTTATGTTTGGCTTTGGCCTAGAATATGGATTTTATGCAAATTTATGTTCAGAATTTATGTTTTGAGAACAATTTCATATTATTGAAGTTTTAGTTGAACTTGAAATATTTTGAATAAATTTGGATTATTTATGCATATTAGTTAGTTACGTTACCAGAGGCTTCCGTGGGGACCCAAATCCTCACGTGCCGGTCACATTCGGTAGGTGGGTCGTGACATAACTGGAGTTGACCCGTAGCCATACAACTCCAAACATGACAAAAGTCATGTGCGAGTTAGCACCTCACCTGCTAACCGGAGTTGGCCTATAGCCAAATACAAGTCCAAACATAGCTGCAACTATGTGCGGGTTAGCACCTCACCTGCTAACTGGAGTTCCATGGTGCACCAAACCTAACGTCCCTGCCGTTAGCTACAGCTTCTATTTTCGTTCACTCCCGAAAACATTTTCAATCAATTTCAATCTTATAGTTTCATAATCTCTGTTCAATATCATAATTATGAGCTTAACAGTTCTAAACAATATAGTCATTGATGTTTCTATCACAATTCCAATTCCAAGATACTTTTACAACACCAAAAATCCATCATGTTATATAAGATACCATGGACATAAAATAAACTCAAACTTAATAATTTATATAAAATAATCTAAAAAGTTAATATTCATTACAATTTGGCTAAAATTATTTAAATATGCATAATAATTCTATTCTGGTATCTAAATATAAATTTTTCATTTCAAACATAAACCTCCTTTTCGATAAATAATTTATTTTATTATATATCAACATATTTTCAGCTCTTAATATAATTTTATGTTGTCCAAATTTATCACGCATAAAGTAAGCTATAGATATAGTATCTACTCACAAACTATTGGTTCAAAGAATCGAAGAACACTCCATTGATGTCACCAATTCAAATGTTGAAGCCCGATTGCTCTACCGTTCTAGGAACAAGATAATATTAATATTTGTGAGCTAACTACACCATCAATTAACATCAATTAGCCCCAGATCACCAAAAAACCCCAAATTCAAGGGTTCAAGAACCCTAACAATATCTCTAAAATAATTAGAAACTTTAATAATTTAAATAGAGTAGTTTAGAAATATATTTACCACTTGGAGAGTAAAATTGATAAAGAAAATCACTCTAACACCTTCCAAGCCTCGGACTCTCTCTAATGGAGTTAGAGAGAGAAAGTGGAGTAGAGGAGAGGGGGAGAGAGAGAGGGCACAATTATGGTGTTGGAAAGGAAGAAAAGATGTTGATGATGGAGGAGGTGGTGGTATTTCTTGATAATAGAAGCAAGGAAGATGAAAAATGAATGGAAGTGATGAGAAAGGGGAGAACTACAGGAAGAAGGGGAAAGGAAATGAGAGAAGAAGGAAATAACGCTTCTGCTAAGGAGAAGAGAAGATAAAAAGATGGAGTGGGAACTATAGTGGTATATACCACTTAAGGTGCATGATGCACCTCATCCTTTTTTTTTTCTTTTCTCGGTTACGACAAACCCATTGATCCAATAACCCAGCCCAAACATATATTGTATATAATATTTTTTTATGTTTTCTATATTTAATGTATTTTGTTAATAAATTATATTTTAGTTATCTTTATTAATTTCATATATATATATATATATATATATATATATAGACACACACACACACACACACACACACATATTAGAAATTAATAAGCTCAAACCCTTGTATTCAATGCAAAATCTTTGTAGATAAGTTGTCATATTCAACACTTATACCTGGACTCAATCTTCGTCCCTAAAATAGTCAGATTCATCAGTCATAAATAAGATAGGGTAATCCATCTTTAACTTGATCACAATAAACCTCATTTTCTTAGAAACAACTAATTACTCTCTGCATTGTGCTTTAAAATGAATGATACAATACCCCTACAGTTGCCCATTTTCCAATAATGCCAACACATGCCCTTGCATTTTGAAATGGAAAACCCCATGGCTTCATCTTCAAAATCTATCTCAGAATCCCAAAGGAATCACCAATCTGAAATAGTTGTATAGCATTGCAAATTTATAGCTAACATTATTCCAAAATATAAAAGATGGAAAACATCAATATCAGGAGGCATGTTCCAAAACACTACATCTGAATTCTTTGATGTAGTCTCAAACATTAAGATACCAATGATCAATTCGAAAAAAAAAATCACAGGAACTCAAAATTAAACCTCTCGTAATAACAGTAACATTTGTTTTGCTGTTACCTTGTGAGTTTCGCAACATGAATTTGTTGGAAAATTTGATCCCTACTCCTGCAAAATATGAAAAGAGAAAAAGAAGTTTGTTAAGCTTGAGGCGTGCTATGCACTGGCCTAAGGATTATTCTGTCACAGTGCGAAAATCCTTCAAGATATAGCAGGCTCTTCTAGAATTAACCAAGAACTCAAGAACTACAGTTGCTGATATATTTTGATTGATAATCTAGGAATTATAGAATACCAATATAAGAATATTATCTCAAGAAGAAAATATGTATGTGCCTCTATAAAACAAGATCACAATTTTCTTTTTAATAGAAAGGAAACAAACGCTCATATATATCACTTTTATGGTTATTAAATGGTATTAGTTAATAGTAATACATCAAAAACAAATCAACGGCTTTTGTCTTAAAACATTTAGAATATTTTATTTAAAACAGAATTAAGGATAGAGTAAAAACATGATCAGTTAAAATTGGTACTAGTGACACATAAATTTAGGAAACCAATCCCATTAATAATAATATAATATTGATTTTATTTAATCACACGATTCACTTTGAAATAGATTTGTAATCTTTAGTTTTGAATAATTAGTCATTTCAATTCTGATTATTAAAAAATAATTAGTAGATAAATAATAAACCTTTTGAAATATATAATTTAAATTTTAAAAAATCCAACAGAATTCAAAAGACAAAACAAAATTATTGAACATGTTGTGTTACAGAACAAACTCAAATCATTCAACCCTTATCTAATCATCTAGAAGTACAATTGCATATTGTTAATATAACTTTGTTTACATTATCACTTAATACGCAATGTCACACTCTCTCGTCAAATTTAACTTTTATAATGAGTATTTTATTAATTTAAAAATAACAAAATAAGTAATATATAATCGAGGGGAAAAAATTATATTAAGGGTATATTTGGTTGAGAGGTAATACGTTCTGAGAGTAAATTTTCTATAATTTAACTTCATGTATAATTTTATTTATAGAACTCAATAAAGGAAAATATACTCATAATAATAGAAAGAAAAAAAAAGGGACACTTGTTCTACTATCTGGTGGAAGCTCAATTTTCATACTTGGAAAGGTTGTTTGCCATGTAGACTGCTTAGCACCTCAACATTAGATTATCAGCAAGGGTTGGTATGAGTTGCACCTCATTTAATAGCAAACATATCATTTGATCCTGATTTTTAAATAATAGATCTAGTTATCGTTGACAGCCAATATGAAACAGTAACTACACATCCTAAGTCAGTTAATTGCAAAACTACAATCACAAAATACCAAGACCCATTACATTTCAATATATTAATGAAAACAAAATTGGCATAACTAACTTTTGATGCGTGATATGCTTATGTTCCCTTCACATTCTCGTTCACTTTGTTAATCTTGATGGTGGGTTTGCTCAGCACCCTTTATTGTTTGGTTCTATGCCCATCACTTGCAACGATATGTCCAGCAATTTTGGTAATAAAAGATAAATGATCAGTGAACCACGGTTCACAATTTCATACGCAATGAGAGGATTAAAGTTATTGAAAGCCATATAATAAAAATGAACAATATTATAACATCTCTAAATCTAGAACGCGTCTCTTTGCTTACTCAAACTTATCAAGATGCTCTTCTATGTTTTTTTTTCTTCTTTGGTTTAAATCTCGAAGGTTGATTGCATGTGAGGCAAAGGTTTTCCTTTTGGCTTCAGAGACAGAGAAGTAAAGTTTTCAGGAGAACTTGAGTGAGTACGTGCTCATCTTTGCTAGCATTACATAATATTTGTTTAAATCTATTTTCCAACTTTACAAATAATCGATTAAAGATCTTAGTCAAGCATATATGCCAAATAATATACAGTAATATAGGCAGCTTTTTAAAGAAGCCCAAGTCTTACTTAGACTTCTTTAATCCAAAAGTTTTCTAATGGCTCAGTTGAAATTGAGGGTTTTATATGGTAGATGAAAAAAAGAGAAAAAATAGAAACTCAATAATATGAAAGTATACTTGATGTATTGTGCTTTGATAATATAATGAGATAATCCTATTTATAAACTAAAGATAAAATCTAATCATTATCATAAAATCAACCTAAATAAATATAAATCAATCTAAGATATGATATAAAATATTCTAAGATATAATGAAGATATTAATAAATATTTCCTTATTTATGACTCTCCCCCTCAAGCTAAAGCTTACTAAGCTTTAAGCTTGTTAAAATTAAACTCTTAAAATATAAACATGATCTCCATTGAAGACTAACAAGGCAACTCAGGGATGCTAGATAGGCTCGAAATAGATAGCACAACAAGACAGCTGGAATGAACATTGGCTTGAATAGCTTGTTGGATAATTGCATGACTAGAAAAAAAGAGACACACACACCTATCAGTGCTGGAAGAGATGCAATGAAGATGGTGGAAGTTTCCCATACATGCAACAATAGATCGCAAGAACAACATATGGAAGCCTTGAACAGTTGAAAGATTGGAGATCCAAAGCCAAAAGAGCATATCACCATCATGACTGAGTGAAGACAAAATATCACCATTGATATGATTAACAATGGGAGGATGGTAAGAAGCACAATCAAATATTCATTACTCATAGCCATGGGTCACAAAAGGACAAGAGTAGAAGTGAATTTTCAAAACACGACATCTGCAAAGTTCACGGTTGGTGAAATGGCAAGTAGGTTTGGAAAGGGCAAGGCATCATGAGTATGGTGGTGGTGGAGCCGGCTAGTATGGTTGCTGGATGCGCCTCTAAGCGTGGCAAAAGCAAAGGTGGGTGAATAGTACCGTGAAAGCAGCAGTGGCGTGTGGCAGCGCGTCGAACGTCAGATTAGGACTGGACCACCTTGGGTTGGTCACTTAAGGAGAGGTGATACCGGGAGTGGAGTCGGATGCCGGAATCGTCGCCGGAAAACTCATCAACAGTGAAGAAGAGTGGCAGAGAATGACGAACAATGGCTTTTGACTGTTTTCGTGCGCGGATTTTAGCAATAGGTTGCGCAGGAGGAGGCGAGCACGGTGGTGGGCTCTTTGGCTAAGATTGGCATTGAAAAAAGGTTGTCGGAGGCAGTGGCATGTGGTGGACGATGGTTTTCTATTTCCTATAGACACACAGCAGAAGGAATTGACACACTGCCGGCAGGTTGACATAATGGGAAGGAGAATGAAAAGGTCACCGAAAAAGTAGTCAGAAGCAGAAGCAGTAGTGGCTTTAATTTTGAAATTTTCTAGAAAGCAAGAACATTGTCAAACTTGAAAAAGAATTGAAGGTCTTGACACACAGAGTAACAGTGGGATAGAAAGAAAAGTAAAGATTGTTAGGGACACAAGACAAGTGAGTTCCAAATTAGTGGAATCTCTGCAGCGGAACAATGGACATAGGTCATGGTGGATGGTACGACTCTGATATCATGTTGAAATTGAGGGTTTTAGATGGTGGAGGAAGAAAAGAGATCTATAGAATAGAGACTCCATAATATGAAAGTATATTTGATATATTGTACTGTGATAATACAATGAGATAATCCTATTTATAAGCTAAAGATATAAAATCTAATCATTATGATAAAATCAACCTAAATAAATATAAATTAATCTAAGATGTGATATGAAATATTCTAAAATATAATGAAGATATTAATAAATATTTCCTTATTTCTGACACTCAAACTACCTCCCCAAATCAAAGGGATGCATGGAAAATATGCAAGTCTTATCCAGACTTCTTATTTAGACATCTTTCATTGTTTAGGATTAATGTAGTAGTTTTATCATAGCTGAACCTTAAACTGCTTGCAAGACAATGATAGAGGATAAATCAAAAAGCGGCATTGACATGCAATAAACTACTACATTTGATTTAACCAATTTTTTAAAAAACTATCCACACAGTGTAAATCTAGAATAAATAATATTTTTTTATGAGTATTGATTCACCTTGCCCTGCAATTTGGATTGTTCTAGTAAGCACCTGAGATTACATTCTCTAGCTCTTGCCTTTTACAGCCCCTTCTTCCTGCATCAACATTAGAATGCAAAAAATAAATATAATCTAAGAGTCAATATCCAAAACAATAATGAATGCAGATTAAAATATCTAATTACCATAATATATGAGCAAAGTATCATAAATAAAAATGGATATAATCTTAAGAAGTATATGCTTATGTTGGTCATTGATTGGGGACTTGGTCCCTACTACACATAAAGTTTATGTACAAATATATTAATACCCATTATAATCCATCACGAATTCAAACTAAAAAAGCCCAAAATCCATTGAATAATTGAAGTCACGTTGGTAATGATGTCAATTTATTTCTACACCACACAATAACAAAAGTAATTGAAAGTAAATATTGATAAAAAAAAGTCCACCTAAGAAAAAATTAGAGATCAAACACTTAAATGAAATGAAGTTCAGTTTGAGAATGTAATGAAGGAGAAAATAGAGAATCAATAAAGTGGAGAAATTTTGGGAGATTTAAACTTTAAAGTGAAGCAGTACAACACGTTGTTTCACAAAAGGTTTCAACCTAATATGCCTCAATAAAATTCATTTAGTTAACGAATTCAGTATCTATTATTGTCAAAACCATTTATTCACATAATAGATCACAACATATCTACAGATCAGCAAAGTAAATGGTATCTTATATTAACAATAGCTATATCAACATGCAAATAGGGAATAAAAAAAATTATGGAATACCAAAGGATGATGCTGTTAAATATGACCCAAGAAATGAATGCTTGGTAAGCCAAAACCTGCATTGGTATAGACAAAATGTTTGTTTCATGATTTGTATCATCGATATATATGAAGTAAGAAGCATTGTTCATCATGACACCGACAAACTAATTCTACCTAGTAGCCGTTAACATTAAATTCTTTCTCTAATTTGATTTAACAGTGCAAAAATAGAATTTTTTTTGTATTCTATCCTTAGATATTTTTGTCTTGGTCTCACCAAATATCTATAGTCGTCTAACATCATAAATGAGGACTGCCTATGCAAAACAATACCAAAAAAATAAGGGGATTCAAAAAAAGGTTGAAGCATTTTGTAGTTGCTGACAGTGAAATAGTCTAATTTTTAACAATAAGATGAATAACTCATGTAGACTTCATCTAGACCCTTTAGTGATTCTCCAGGCTTCTTCATAATCTAGAAAGCTTATAAATTAGTGTTTGAAATAGTAATGACAGAAAGCAAGTCACAAGGAAATGAAAACATGAAAGATATACAGCTAATAACTTTGACACAATCCTTTGAGACATACAAGAACAAATACAATAAGAACAATCCATCTAATGTGTCTAATAGTTATTGGACAACTGCTCCAAAGATGGCAAAACCAACATAGAATGTACTAAAACATCATAAATTAAGTAAAATAGCAGGGCATGCATCACATTATCTCTAAGTTTCCATCAATCCAAATGTGGATTGATCAAAGATTATAAGTGATGGTTTAATAAACATTCAGACCCCTTTGGCCTTCGCAAATTCCTCTCAAGTTTGCACTTTTACATGCAAGGAATTATGCACATATTCAAGTACAAAAACAATTTTTATTTTAACAAAATGATAAAAATATTTCAAGCCAGTATTTATTCTGAGCTTATGGAAAAAGCTTCTTCAATACTATGAGATGAATGAATAGCGCATGAAGGAGACATTTTGGGAATCTTCTTAGACAGAACTCCTGGTTATTCCAAAAACGTCAAAATTTCACAATTTCAACCATAAAGTAATGGATTGCAAACTAAAAAACAAAGGAATTGAAGAAAAAAAAAAATCAAAATTTAAAGTTCCATGCACAACCCAAAAATGGAATTTCTTATAATGGATGACCTTCATACAAACTTTTCAGACCCAAAATATCACAATTATAAAATGCAATTATTATGAATAAAAATGAGTTTATACATACAAAGAACAAAGGAATTATCCTTATAATTAAGAAACCAAATTAAATTTAAGGTTGCAGACCAATGTCACAAATAAGGCCTTATTAGGTAATAAATCATTATTTCAAATTCATGAAGCATGCATAGCATAGTTGCAGTGTAGAAAAGGTGAAACATAAGTAATTCAAAGATAGACTACAAAGTTTAGATCACATACTAAAAAGGCAACTCAATGCAATAAAAAGAAGAAGAAGAAGAGATTGAATGCCAATGTAGAAAAATCAAATTTTTGGGAAAAGAAATAGAAAAGAATGGGATAAATGCTTACTTTCGTGGGTGGTTTCTCAAAAATAGATAAAGAAGAAAAATAGATATAGCCATAGCTCAAAGAATTAGAAAGGGCTTTTGAAACAAAATGCTTCACACAAAAAGCATTGCACAATATATCGGAATCATATAAATTGAAATCAAAGTATACATAATGTCCACTATATCAAAACTAAAATGTATAATGAAGAAATTAAAATAAAAGGAAATAAGAATAAATAAGTTCTACTAAATAGAGCTACTCAAAACACATCATGAACCATAATTCAAATATCACACACATGTAAATAAGAATCCAAAGTTATTCATTAATAAAGATGCAACAGGAAAACAATGAAAACAATATTGGTACCAACATCCAAACCAAACTAAAAGGCTATCTATTGTACTAACACAAATCAACAAAGATAAGTACTTGATGGAGAAATTAGTTCACACAGCTTATGAAATAAGTTTAGAATTGTAAAAAATATAGAAATAAAATGAAATTAGTAAGAAGGAGCTTAAGACCAAATAAAATTCAATTTCAAGTCAATCCCCATGACAATGTGATAAGTAAATGAGTCAAGCAAGAGAGTGAACATGCTTACCACAGGATTGGGGCATCATTTTCCTTACACATCACCCAGGGGACATGGAAAGTTCTAAAACCATGCTCCGTTCAACTCATTTATGTAAGGTCCAAAATCCTTCAAAAAGCATTAAGGAAATATGTTTTGAATGACAATATAACCAAATTAAAGAAAATATTTTGAAGAATGACTAATATCTACCTTGAGTTCTTTACATAGCATACAGGTACTTTTGGATTGCATAACACGAACTTAAAGTGAGAATAATTTCACTTTACATGTGCAATGATTTATCTCATATAAAGAAATTGAACCTAGTAGAGGTGAAGATTATATTGTGCAAAGTACATATACATGCCTTATGGATTGCAAAAAATCAAATCAAGAACAAGAAATCAAGGCTTCAGAAAGTAACATTAGACAAAAAAAAGTACGCTCAGAATGAAGATATCAAGCAAACTCTGAAAACAATATATTACACAACCTTCAATCATCGTGGTCACAATATTTTTATCATCAATAAAGCTTTGATTGAAGACTATAAGACCGAAGAATTATCAAGGAATTGATACCGCACATCAGAAAGCTCACTTTATTGTGGACCATTGAACTTTACTGGAAAAGGATGGAAATTTGAATTTTTGAAATTCAAATTTCAAGTCAAACCCGGTTTCAAACTTGTGTGTCATCTCTTTTGCCAACTCGATCATTCACCCCAGCTTCTAAAAGGAAGAGTTCAGAAATCATAATTCAGAAAATAGAAGTATTTTTTGAAAAGTCATCAAAAAGTTCAACTTCACAACGGCTTTACTGACATCAGATGAGCTACTACTCTAGATTACTTTTCCAAGACAAACAGATGATCAACACGTGTCACTTAGAAAAATAATCAAGGGCAACGGTCATAAAGGAAGACCTCTATAAATAGAGTTGTTGTGCTCAAAGGAAAGATAGGATTGATGTTACACAAGAGTGGAAACTCTGTGCAAATCTCTCCTCACATCTTGCAATGTTTATTAATTTTAGTAATCAATTTCCTTTATTGTAAAAATCTTCTTTCTACATTCTTAAATAGTTTTTATGTTCTTCCAAGGAAGAATCATTCGAAAGAAGTCATTCAAATTATCCCAAGTTATTTATTGCATATTTTAAGGAAACTTGAGTGTAGGTTAGTTTGAATGGCAACGCAAACACAAAACCTTTGCATCCTTGATGCAGTAGTTATCGATGTGAGATAGCTTAGAGACGCTAAGGTAAAACTATTTGTAAGATGACAATAAGGTGTTCTTACTGATCATGGTTTAGCTTGGAAAGGCTTGTCAAAGACTACTCAATTTTAGCTTAGAGAGGCTAGTACAATACTACTTGCAACATGATAGTAAGGTGTTCTTGCTAGCCACGATTTAGCTTGGAGAGGCTGATCAAAGACTACTCGATTTTAGCTTGGAGAAGCTAGTACAATACTAATTGCAATGGGACAGTAAGGTATTCTTGCTAGTCACGGTTTAGCTTGGAGAATATAGTACAATACTACTTGCAACGGGACATTAAGGTGTTCTTGCTGGTCACAGTTTAGCTTGGAAAAGCTGGTCAAAGACTACTCGGTTTAGTTTGAAAAGGCTGGTGAATAACTACTTAGTTTGTGGTAGTAGGGGTTATCCATTGGTCACAGGTTAAAGCTTGGAAAGGCTACTGTAAAGAATATTCGGTTTTTCTTTCTCGAGTTGATAAAGATTTTAGTGAATCTTAATGGAAGTTGAGTACTGGATGTGTAGGCAAGATTGGCCGAACTAATATAAAATTATCTGTGTCATATCTTCTTCTCCTTATCTCTTTTATTTTCACTACTCTGTATTATCATTCAATATCTGCCGAAAGTTCTCTATTTAGATGTTTTATTACTAACATTATGCTTCAGGAAGTTACTTTTTAAAATATTTAACTTGTTTCTGCTACACTTCAAGCTTAATGCTTGATAGTATATTGTCTAACATTTCAATTTCATAAAGAGATAAGAAGAGAAGCAAAGCATGATTCAACCTTCCTTCTTATGCACTTTTCAACCTACAATTTACACTTGGTAACATGGTGCTTGGAATCTGAATGCAAGCTGCAACACAATTTCAAAGAATCACATTTGAAAAATAGTATCATGCACATTGACATTTAGAAACCATTGACATTAGTGGTGCTCCATCCTAATCAGACTTCAAATTAGCTTAAGTTAATGCTCCTCCATAACAATATTTGTAGTACAATAATTCTCCTTATAAGAGTGGATGCTAAATCAACCTAAGCTTATCAAAATCATGCAAGATTCTGACATCCAAATATAGACAACATATTGACATTTTGAACCTATTTGGAATGCCATCACAATCAAGCATATATTCATTCACAATATTTTACTTGTCATGGCTTCAAGATTAAAGGCATGTTTAGTTTTGACTATTATAGGTTAATAATCCTTTTTTCCCCTCAAAAGTTTTCATACAATGCTTTTGATTATAAGTTGATATTGAACCCAAAATCACTACAAAAAATCAAGTTAATTGCACCAATTAAATTAGGGTGGTTCTTTGAAACCGCCTTAATATGTAGTGAATTAAGGCGGTTTTGTTGAGTGCCACAATTTTCAAGAAAAAAAGGCGGTTGGATATATAACTAACCGCACTATTATTCTTATAATTTTTAAAGGATACCGTTTTCAGTTTTTCTAAACTTTTGGGTTTAAAGAAATAAAAAAAGAAGAGTAGGGTTGTTCAATTGTTTTCTCTCAAGCCTCACCTTATCTTCTTCTCTTCCAAGGGCGGCTGCTTCACGCTTCCTTCTCTTTACGAAGCTTCCTTTAGTTAGTGCAATGCCATTGCCTTCCCCTCTACTCTGCGATGCCACCGCTCCATGAAGCTTCCTCTACCCTACCTTCACTGCTACCGCCTTGATGCTACTGTTACGTCACTGCCGCCTCAATGTTGCCGCTACGTTGCTGTCTTCCCCTCTACTCCATGAAGCTTCCTTTGCTCCCCCATCGCCGCTGCCCTCTCGACAGTGCTGCCTCACCTGAGTTCAGGCGAATGGTTCTCACTTCTCAGTCTCTGTAAGCCCTCCTCTCTCTCTCTCTCTCTCTATCTCTCTCTCTCTTGTTCATTAGCTTCGTTTCTATGGACACGCAAATGTTCAATTCATTTCATTTCAACTATTCATGAAAAACTCTTATCACGGCTTATTTCTTTTCAATTATCAACTACAAATATCTGATTATTTTTATTGAACCAAACAGCTTCTTAATATGTTCCTCAGATCCTGTAAGAACTTATTTATTTGAAAAAAAAAGAAGTTTTCTTTGTGCTATCGTAATATGTTTCATAAGGTTTCTCGATTGAGATGGGCGCGTGCGCACTACAAGAAAATTGTCCATTTCGGTCACTAAATATAAGAAATCGGTCGCTAAATTCTTTAGTGACCGATTTTGTGACCGATTTATGTTGTAGCTAGATTCAAGGTTGCTAAATTATTAGTGACCGATTTTTCGGTCACTAATTTTTGTGACCGATTTTGTGACCGAAACTCTCCCCTGCTTAACTGGAAGAGGTTGACTCAATAGTGAACGATTTTTCCATCACTAAATTTAGTGACCGATTTTTCCGTCACTAAACTTTGTGACCGATTTTTCGGTCACTAAAAGTTAGTGACCAATTTTTGGGTCACTAAAGTTTAGTGATCGATTTTGTGACCGAAATTTGTTCACAACCCGTTGAATCAATAGTGACCAATTTTTCGGTTACTAATTTTTGTGACCGCTTTTGTGACAAAAAAATCGGTCACTAAAAATTGGTAAAGGTACCAGCCACATTTCTTTTTTCTTGGATTCCCATTTTCAGATATCTAATTTATATATCCATATCACCAACAAACAAATATAAAATTACACATAAAACCTACTAAATAACAACTAACTAGTGCCAAATATTAATACTAAATAACATACAAAATAACAAATGTCAATCCAAAATACAAATAAATAATTATAACTTGTTCTCCTAATCTTACCTTTCTCCCTCTTAGTTCCTACTAAATATCAACCTACTAGTGTCAAACATCTATCAATACTAAATAACATACAAAATAACATATAAAGTAATTATAACTAGTCCTCATCCTCCTCCTCCTCCTCATTATCACCTTGCTCCTCCTCACCCTGCTCCTCCTCACCTAAGTCTGCAGTAGGTGATTGGATAAGAATTAAAAAAATACACAAGATTGATAATTATTAACTTAAACACGATATGCACAAGATTGATACTGTAATGCCCCGATTTTTCTGTTAAAGTGAAAATGACTAAAATGCCCCTGAGGTCATTTTCAGTCCGGAATTCGAGGAAAGCCGGTTCGGCAGTACTCGAAGGGCAAACTCAATGTTGGAAGGGGATTAGATAACTTGTGTACCTTCCGGGGATCGAAAATCTCATTTTTCGAGTTTTCGGGTCAAAATGACCAAAACGCCCCTGCGGTATTTTACCCATTTGCAAGTGCCGGATGAACCTGAAACTTCTCCATATGATTTTAAAAGGCGTTTTTATGTAGACTGTGACTTTAGTTTTGGTCCCAGAGGTGCCGGGCGAAATTAGTGCAAAATTACGGTTTTGCCCCTAGTTTCGTGTTTTTACGCTTAATCGCGTGATTAAGCAAACCTAAGCAATATTAGGCTCTAATCGAAGGTTAATTAATTTCCTTAATTAATCTAGGGTCAAAATAATTTATTAAAGTTGATTAGAACCTAAAAGTGCTTAATTACAACCTAAAATCATATTTTAATTTCAAGACTCCTAGTCATGGAATCTTGAATAGTGTTTCCTCTCTCCAATTCCTTAAATCATGGAATTGTGTTACACATTGTTTATTCATAAATGAGTTTAAAATTCTCTAATGATGTATGAGCACTCCTAACCTTGTCATAAAATCCTAATTACTCATTCTTAATTACCTAAACTTAAGCTTAATTACTCCTAACCTTGTACCTAAGCTAACCTACACTTAAACCCACCATTAACACCCAATTACATGATCAAATCATCCTCCCCACTCTGCTGCCAGTGTCCGGCGAAGCCTCACCCCCTCCATATGCATCACATGTTCAATTTTCTAACACTCCAAAGTCATACCTCAAGTCACATACACCATACCATGTCATATTTTCCATCACACTTGATTTTCCAATGAAATAACCAAGCAAAATAAATTATTTCCTCCATTTATTTGTGGCTGAAAATGTTCCAGCCATGTTGAGTTTCTAGAAGGGTGATTTATTGCAAAATTAAAATAAAAGCTCACTCAAAAACCCATGCTTTGTGTCATGAACTCCATACTTCAAACCATGCTTGAATGACCTTGTGTAAGAGATATTTTCCTCTCCCTTTTCCCTCCATTTGCTACGGCTACTCCCTCCCTTGGATGAGCCCATGGTTTTGTTTTTCTATAAATAGGATGCTTGTGATAGCCTTGTTGCACCTTGAAGCATTTGCTAAGTTTAGAGTCTTAGAGTTGTCTTGCTAAGTTTTTCTTTTCTCTCAAAATTCTAAGAGAGTTCTTCCTTTCTTTTCATCTTCATCTTCATCATCTCTTCATCTCATCATCATCTCTCAACCTTGAAACACCACCCCATAGCCTTGAAACATCATCAAACCTCTCAAATACTCAACCTCAAACACAACTTCACCCAAAACACATTTCCTTTCTTTTCCTTCCTCTTTGGCCGAATTATCACCACCATCCTAGGAGGTGTTGCTCATCTCATTTCCATCTTCAAGTCCAAGCTTTTACCTTCATCACAAGGTAGGGATTTGTTTTCAAACTTTGTTTTGCTCAAGAAAATGTTTTTCTCTAGTTTCCTCTTGGATTCTTTTTGAACTTTCCTTAGTTTTTCCTTTTCTTTTCATTTCGGCCTCTAGGCCTTGTTATAAGCATGATAGCTTGATGATGAGAGTTTCTAGATGATGACATTGTGTTCATCTCAAAGAAACCTCTAAAGCTTGAGTTTTCCTTTCCTTATGACTTCATCTATGTGATATCTAGCTCACATGGTTTTTCAACTTAAGAAAATTAATCTAAGGAATTCTAAAAGCCCAAGCCTACCCTTGTCAACCTTAAAGTTGGCCGGCACGTTCTAGAGATTTTCTCTAGATAGGGGTTTTGGGTATTTAATAAAGAACTTGACTTAGTTTCACTTTCTTAAGACTTTCGGTTTTGATGTTTTGATCTTTGAGATATTGTATTGGCTTGTTATCTTATGAAAGTCTTGAATGAGCTCTAGTCAACCATAAAATGAACCTTCCATCATGTTTATTTTATGCTTTGCATATCATGTTTACTTCCTTGCTATCACTAAATACCAAGATAATAAGTGAACCTTGCATTATCATGTTTATATTTCAAGCTATGCATTATCATGTTTATATTTCAAGTTCTCACTTAATACCAAGATAATAATGAGTTGCATTCATATTTACTTTGTGCCATCACTTTACTTTCTAATGGAACCTAAAATAGTGCATGAGCATGTTCATTTTTATGTCATCACCTAAATGAACCTAGAGCTCAAGGACTTGCCCAATGTTGTCTCAAAACAAAGGTCTAAAAATATTTATTTCCCTTGGTTCATATTTCGGCCCTAAGGGGTCTTGAAGTTTCTAAGTATTTAAGACTATGTTTTATAATTTTCCCAAGCTTATATGAGTTTAAGGAATGCATAGAACTAAGTTTTACGAATTTAGGACCTCTTGAGACAAAGATGAATTGGTCACTGCCCTCTTAAATATTCTTATGATTTTAGATATTAAAATTGTTTATAAATGAGTTTTGAAAGTTTAAAAAGAGTTCCAAGAGAAACTAGTATTTTATGTGCTTTAGAAATTGTGTTCTATGCCTTTTATGGAGAAGTATAATTTCGGTTCTTCCTTGCTCTTTACTGCCACTGTATGTGCTGTTTTAATGATGATAATGTGCCTATGTTTGAGTAAAAATAATGTTAAGACTCATATGTGAAAGATAGGATAAGTTAGGAACTAGAAAAGAATTAATTTGAGAGTTCTAGATCATTTAATTATGTAATTTTCTGGATTCTGTCCAGCAAGGTTTAGATTTAATAATCATGGTTTTTAATTAGTTTGAATGTGTAGGAATGACTCATAATTGGTTTAGGACTTAATCTTGAAGCCTTAGGAGCAAACCGAACTTAGAAAGGGTCATTGTTGTGACTTCTAGGTACCCGTAAAGTTAGGATTTCAAATTCTGCATCCTTGAGGTTTAGAGATGTTCTTGACCATAGTGTGAGGTGAGAAATACTTAGTTATAACCTCATAGGTTCCCAAGAGACTAGGTTTTGATGATCGATAACTTAGAATGTGAGTTAAGGACTTTAAAGGTCTAAACCGTAATTACTAGAACCCCGTAATCACACAAATATAAAGCTGTCCAAATCTGTATAAGTGCTGTTTGGATAGGTCCTTGAGCATAAAAATTAGTAAAACTTATTAGTTGTGAACCTATAGGTGTGTAAGAGGTTAAGGCTAATACTAGAACAATTAGTTTACAAGTTTAAGACTCAAAGGAACCAAAGTATAAAACACTATGGGTTTATAACATAATAAGCTTGTAAGTTTGTATGAATAATTGTCTAAGGTATAATTATGTGATAATGTATATGCTATGAAGAAGTTTTATGTATACACTATGAAGAAGTTTCATGTGATGACATATATATGCTATGAAAAAGTCTTATGTGAAAATAAGTTATAGTTTTATATATGATTATATGATGAGATGCATACTACAAGAAAGATTTATATGATGAATAATGATGTATCTATGAATTAACACTTTATGAGAACTTAAATGTGACCCAACACTGAGACGCCTTCTTGGGTGACACTGGTTTAGCCGAGCACCCCCAAGAAAACAAATCCGTGAGGGTATTGACATAGAGCTTGCTAAAGCGGACAATACTACGATGCACTAGTTGCTAGCAGAGCGTTTCAAAGAGGAGATGACCCTAAGAGCTGATCCTTAATTGCCCCCTAGCCCGTACTTTAAGTCGGGATTATGTTACGCTTATCATAGGATAAGTAAGAGCTAGTGACGACTAGTTAAGGTATGAGCTCATAACCTAGAGATGTTTTAGGGTGGCCCCATGAGATGAAAGTTAAAGTTTAAAATGTCACATGTGCTAACCTATCCCCTTATGCCAATGTTATAATGTTTCTTAGTTATTCTATTGATTGGCTTACCTTTATGATGCATTCATATCATTAGTATATTCCATGCTTAGTCATAAGACGCATTATAAAATATGACGGGCCTTGGATAAATAATACTTTAGAAAACTAACTTAAAAGGAGTTTACATGCTTGCACACCTTTTTAGAAATAAAACCCAAGGTTCCTGAGGATGTGACGATGTCACCTAGGTAGGGATAACCCTACTGAGAATTCTTTTAGAAGATTCTCATTCCCTCTCTTTTTTTTCTTCCGTCATATCTTCAGATGGCGACATTCGTACTCTTCATCAACACCCCGGTATGGGAGCTACACCATGACCCGACACTCAGGTCATACCATTTTGAGGGTCGCTGCACTGTTAGAGTCTTCATGTTCATGGGACGACCCTTCGCACACCCAGTACGGAGTTACCGATTCAGCCCGACTGCCCCCTACTGTCACAACAGTATTTTTGAGCGAGCTAGATCACGGGACGAGCAGATCCTCCACATGCAGCCTGAGGCATCGGCGATGCCAGCGACTACCGAGATGCGTGCCTCGCACCCAGTACTTGGAGACGGACCCATCCGAGGACCCACCATCACACATGTACAGTTGGAGCTCCAGTCCCGCTCCCCCACCGATGAGAGCCGGGAGTGAGGAGACGATGGCCCAGCCGAGGTTGGCACGTAGGCCATCCATGCACCCTCACTGTGGTGGACATGCCCCGATGATGCGCTCGACCACTCCCGCTGAGATTTGTCAGTGGATCGACTTGACCCCACAGTACTCGGACCAGCAGGAGTAGACATAGGAAGGGTAGCAGTTAGTGCACACACGCCACATAGTTGAGGGCAAACCTTCTTTTGTGTATGAGGTTGCCTACTCTAGGTGCACATGGGCATGGGTGTTGTTTTATGATTTCCCTGTATTTGTTTTCCTTGTATTTGTTCTTCAGTTGTATTCTGTTTCTCGATGTATCGAATAGTCCTGCACTTTGGGTGGGCACATTATATATATATATGTTTCAGTTGATGTTTCCATGATATGATGTGTTCCTTTACGCTTTGCTTATATGTTTCGTTATGCTTCCTTTTAAAGATTCGTGCGTGGCTCTCACCTTGATTTTAAAAAGAAAAATTTTACCCATATTTCCGCTAAGTATTTTCTAAGTAAAAGATGAGACCAAGACGTAATATTCTAAAGATTAACCTAAGTACATACTAGTAGTCTTAGGTTAAGATTTAGGGTGTTACAGATACCTTTTCCAATATATGCTGTTTCGATGAGCTGTATTTAATCCACACACAAAAGAGAAACTTATAATAGAGCTTATGTTTTTACTCCATCTCCATGTAGGCAAGATCATGCATTTAAAAAATCACTGCAATTAATTCTTAAAGTAATTAAAATTGAGCTCCAAGAACCCCAGAGATAATATTCACCGAAAGATAAAAGAGAAGAATAAAAGAGCAAAAACACTTGCCTTAGGAGAATGATATCAACTCTAACTTAACCAAGGTTTTTTTTATAAACCATAGAGCAGTGTGAGTCCATGAAGGAAAACCACACCTAATGCAAATTCAGAAAATTTAATAATAATAAGCAATTTCATTAATAATAAGCAAAAATTTAACCAAAAAAAAAAAAACTAAAGTGCATATTTATAAAAGTTTACAAATCAATTCTACCTTTTAAAAATTCGAAGGATGAAGTCTAGAAGATCTATAATTCAAGAACATAAATTGCATTTTTCCCTTTATTTTATACTAATGTCGTCTCAATAGGCTGCATCTCCACATAATCTTGTTCTTTATATCAAGTGTTCACCCACAAATGAAAGTGTTGTAGAGAAAATGTAACATAGAAGGTACATTGTTAAAATTTAACAACTCAGTTGCTTATTAGTGAACTCAATCGAATATATATAACATATGGATGCTATGTGGAAGTACATGGTGCTATGGTGTTGGTGTCCACCTGGGCAGCATCTTTGCTTTAGCCTCAAACACAATTTCGCTAATCCACTCTAATTTTTTGCCTTTTAAGCTTTTCTCATCAGCCCAATTTCTTAGTTAAAACCCAAAATCATCTAGCTTTTTTGTTTACAACACAATTCATCTTTCACTCTACGTTTCAGCCAATCAAGCTTTTCTGATTCACCAAAACAAAAAAATAAGCATAAGAGAATGGCTTCGGCCCTCTCTTATACCAAAATCAAAAAGCAAAATGTACATAAGAGAGAAAAACTAGAAAAGGCCAAGGGGAAGCATATGTTGCTGCCCAGTCCACATCAAGTATAAGCCAAACATCATGCTGGCAAATTCCTTTTACATTTTAAGCCAATATACAACAACTGACAATAATTAAGATGAAGATATCATAGGGTTTGATAATGAAACACCCAAAGATATTAATGCTTCATTTTTGTAAAGCTCTCATGGCTAAAAATTGTAAGAATATGCAGTGAGCCCACAACACAACACAACGTAACAAGACATAACACAACACAAGGCCTCAAAATTTACCTTTCTTGAATGAACACCCAATCAAGAACGCAGCCTTCTACAGCTAGAAACATCTGAAAGTCCCCCAAGTGTTCTTGTAGCCTCCATGATTTTTTTTAGCCTTAAAAGCAAAGGAACCACAAACAAGAAATCTTTTAAAGCCCCATTTTCCTTGGACTCAAACAAAAAGCTAAAGGAGAAATGTTTAATAGAACCCTTTCCTCACCATACACCGCCATCACCGCCGCTGCCGATTGGCAGCTGCGCGGATCTGCTTCTGCATCTACACATCTGCTCCCCTGCACCACTGTTCCTACGAATCTGGTTCAGCTCTTGCGCGCCTGCTCCTCTTGCGGATCTGGTTCAGCTCCTGCGCGTTTACTTCCCTGCGCCACTATTCTTGCGGATCTGGTTCAGCTTCTGCGCGCCTGCTCCTCCAGTTTTGGTTTAGCTCCCTTCGCGAATCTGCACTTGCTCTCTTCGCAGATCTGCTGGAACGATGAAGTGGTGCTATGGTGGAAGAACGAAAATGATGAAGGGGTGCTATGGTGGAAGAAGGAAATGTGTTTGTGCTTTCTTTCCTTTCTTTTTGTTTTCGAAAAGGTAAAACAAATGCATTTGTGTGCTGTATGTGTGCATAACCGTCAGTGAGTGAGGGAATGGGGGTTGAGTGGGTGAGTGAGAGTGTGGAAGAGTGAGGGTAGTCATAATTTTATATGTAAAAATATTAAATTAGTAATTAAATAAATTTAAGGTATTAATTAAATAATATTTTCATACTGCATATATTCAAATAAATTTTATTTTAATGATATTTCTTGAAATTTGAATTGAAGAGAGTTCTAAATTTTCAAAAAGTACTAACCTTAACTTTTAAAATAATTAAACATAACAATTAACATAATAGTGTATTTAAATCATTAAGAAGCTAAAATTAATTATAAAGGATTAATTATTCATATTTAATTAATCAAGAAAATTTTTAAAAAATATTTACACGTGTTTGTGGCGTGTTCAAACCGTATCCATAATGGATTATAATTGGGTCTTTTAATATTTTCTATCACAATTATTGACATTTTAATTTAACAGTAAATATTATATTAAAATATTTTTCATAATAATTTTTTTATATCATGTATTATCCATTATTTAGTGACTAATTTTGTAACGAATTATCAAAGCATATTTTAATAATGATTGATTTTGTGATCGAAATTGTTAGGCATAACATATTGCTTAAAAAATAATATTGGTCACTAAAAAATATTAGTGACCGATTTAGTGACCAATTCTTTAAGTAAATGGAAAAAATAGAATCAGTCACAAAATCGGTTACTAAATTTAATATTAGTGATCGATTTTGTGACCAAAATTGTTAGCCATAAGAACGCAAGTAAAAAATAATATCGGTCACAAAATCAGTCACTAATATTAAAATTAGTGACCGATTATATTTTTCACATTTATTTGAAAAATCGGTCACTAATTTGAATATTAGTGACCGATTTTGTGACCGATTGTATTTTTCCATTTAAATGAAAAATCGGTCACTAATCTTAATATCAGTTACCGATTTTATTTTTAAGATTACAACCTTTGCCTAACAGTTTCGGTCACAAAATCGGTCACTAATATTAAATTTAGTGACCGATTATTTTTTTGCATTTACTTGAAAAATCGATCACAAAATCGGTCACTAAATTTAATATTAGTGACCGATTTTGTGACCGAAATTGTTAGGCAAAGGTTGTAATCTTAAAAATAAAATCAGTCACAAAATCAGTCACTAATATTAAGATTAGTGATCGATTTTGTGATTGATTTTTCATTTAAATGGAAAAATACAATCAGTCACAAAATCAGTCACTAATTTTAATATTAGTGACCGATTTTTCAAATAAATGTGAAAAATACAATCAGTCACAAAATCGGTCACTAATATTAAGATTAGTGACCGATTTTGTGACCGAATTTTCAAATAAATGAGAAAAATACAATCGGTCACAAAATCGGTACTAATTATAATATTAGTGACCGATTTTTCAAGTAAATAGAAAAATAAAATCGGTTACTAAATCGGTCACTACTTTATTTTTGTGACCAATTTAGCGACTGATTTTTTTCACTGATTCATCCTTCTCTTGTGACTTAATTCGGTTACTAATTCGGTCACAAAATTTTCATTTTAGTGACCGATTTATTTCGGTCACTAAATCAGTCACTATTTAACAAATTTCTAGTAGTTGGTAGCTGGGGTTTCACGGTGATTCAAGACTGGTGGTGTGGCAGCTACTGCTTTATGGGGCTAAAAGTGATCGAGATGCTTAGGGATGATGTTGGCGGCGGGCTGTAGTGGGCTCGATGGTGATGTAGGTTTGGATAGTGGTTGCGACTTTGGGTTTGTGTTGGTATGTTTCAGATTTATTTTTTAGAATTTGGACCCTCTATCTTTTCCATTATTCTCCCTTTTCTTACTTTGCTATTAGGACGGAAAATGATGTTTTGTGAACAACTATATTAGTGATTATGTGTAATGTTTGGATTTTTGAAAGGAAGAGGGCAAAAAAGAGTTGAAATATGTCATTTTGCCCTTTGAGTTATTTTTCATGAATTCATAATCCTTAGTTATGATCTATGATCAAGTAATGATAGTTTGAGCTCAAAACGAAAATAGTGTATTGTGTTTTCTTGAAGCAGATTTTAAGAACTTTGATATTTGATCCTTAGCTTATGTTTTCTTCTTTGGTTCTATTATGGCCTTTTGATCAAAGTCTGCCCATTAGTCTGCAGAATCCTTTTTGTTTTATGGCTTCTAAAACAACCATGTTGCCCATTGCCCTTTGTATTTTGGTTTCTAGTTTTACTTGATTTCACAAATTCTAGTTTTCACCTAGTTCAAATCACTGATATTTTGAGTTATATGCTTAGATTTATGGCAAGCGATAGTTGAAGTAGATGGTTTATAGTTATTTTTATGTGCTGTATGATGTGTCTTTTTTTTAATTATTATTGGGGCTTTTATCATCAGTTTTGCAACTCTTGGGGGGAGCAAGTGGGACTTGATGCTAATGGCTATGGATTTATGTTCGAAGTGCTTGTTAAATTTATCACCATATCTCTAAGCTAGTTAAGTTGTGACAATATGCATTGTAGGCTACTGTTGCTAATCCTACAGTTGGGTCCCATGTTTAGGTGGAGGATTTTGAGGTAGCTTGGAGAGATGATGAAGTCTTGGAGGTTAATGGAGAAGAAATCAAAGTTCTTTTCACTTTGAGGAAGATGGTGAATTTGCTCGATAATATTTGCTGAAAGTTAATCTTGGTCTTGCTAATACATTTTTCTTGTTCTTTGAATTTACTAGTTTTGATTTAGTGCTCATAGGTCATGAATAATGAGTGGGAATCTTTGAAGGATTGCATAATGAATGGTGGTTTAGTCAAAGCAGTACGTTGTTGCTTTATTTGGTGCACTAGAGTTACATGTTTCAAGCTAACTCAAACTCCAGAACTTTCTAATGGTGTTTTAAAATTTGTGAATTTATGCCCTTCTTGTTGGTCTTGAAATTTGCAGGTTTTCGTTAAAGCTTCCAGTCTTTATCATAAAGATACCAAAGTCTCACCAAGTACAATAGATGATATGATAAAGCTTGCATATCTACACGAACCTGGAGGGCTAGAAAATCATAGATCAAGATATGATTTAGATGAAGTTTATGTATGTATTTCAGATTCTGACTCTCCAAATATTGTCTTTGTTGTGTGGATGGAATGTTACACTCAATGTGTTTTCATTTTGCGTTTGTTAGTATCCTCATGTTTTGTAACACCCCGATTTTTTTGTCTAATCGAAAATGACCAAAATGCCCCTGAGGTCATGTTTTGCTCGGAATTCGAGAATAGCTGACCCGACAGTCCTCGAAGGGCCAACTCAATATATGAAGGGGACTAGATGGTTTATGAATGGTTTCGGGAGCGAAAATCTCGTTTTCTGAGGTTTCGGGTCAAAATGACCAAAATACCCCTATAGTGTTTCTACACGTGTACGAGTGCCGTTTGGGCCCGAAACTTCTCCAGATGGTTTTAAATGATGTTTTTATGCATTTCATAACATCTGTTTAAGTTCCGGTGGTCCCAGGCAGTTTCTGTGCAAAATTACAATTTTGCCCCTAAGCATAGTGTTTTTAAGCTTAATCGCGTGATTAAGCAAACCTAAGCAATATTAGGCTCTAATTGAAGGTTAATTAATTTCCATAACTAATCCAGAGTTAAAATAATTTATTAAAGTTAATTAGGATCTAAAATTGCTTAGATTAAACCTAAACCTTTTTTTAAATTCAAGATTCCTAGTCATGGAATCTTGAATAGTGTTTTCTCTCTTCAATTCCTTAAATTAAGGAATTGTGTCTACATTTATTTATGCATAAAATGAGTTTAAATCCTCTTAATAATGTATGAGCACTCCCTAATCATGTATTGAAATCCCTAATTACTTTCTTAGTTACCTAAACACTTACTTAGAAATTCCTAATCTTAAACCTAATCTAATACACATCTAAACACATCATTAGCACACAACTAGATAAAACAATTTCTCCTCCCCATGGGCTGTCAAGGCTGGCTGAAACCTCCCTCCCCATATTCTTCACATGTTGAAATTCAAACACTCCAAGAACCATGCCTTAGGCCATGCTTACACCTCACCTTGCACCATACTTGATCATACCTCAAACCATGCCTTGAATGACTAAATGAATGAGATTTTTTCCTTCCCTATGCTGTCAAGAAAAAACTGCCAGCCCTCCACCTCCATATACAAGAATTATTTTATCACAATTTAAAAAGAAAAACACTCAAAATACCATGCTTGAAGCCTTACCTTGAGCCATACCCACCATACTTCAAACCATGCTTCACCATGCCTCAAAAATCAAAACATCTTACCTCGTGTTCCATGAGGAACCGTTGGCCACTCCTCCCCTATTCACTCCTTATTGTTTTGATTTTCTATAAATAGCTTACTTGGATGAACTTGAATCTCTTTTGTTCATTTTCTAAGTTTAAGTTTCAAGCATTTTTACAAGTTCTTTCTTTTTCTCTCAAAGTTCCAAGAGCTCCTTCATTTTCATCTTCAACTTCTTCTTTGAATCACATATCACAACCTCAAACCACCACATCCCTACCTTGAATCATCATCTAAACACCTAAGCTTTCATCCTCAAACACAAGCTCACACAAAAACTCATCATTTCCTTTTCTTCCTTCCAAGGCCGAATCATCATCATCACCTTGAGAAGAGCTTTTCTTCTCATTTCATTTGAAAAACCAAGCTTTCCATCTTCATACTTGGTAGGGAGTTGTTCTAAAATCTTTCTTTTGCTCAAATATGTTTTGTTCTTGAAAGAAAAAGTTGTTTCTATGCGTTTCTCTTGGTTTTCCTTTCGGTTCCCCTTTTGTCTTCTCCTTTTTAGTTTCGGCCTTAATGGCCTTGTTTCATCTTCATGGTAGCTTGATCATGAGTGTCTCTAGGTGATGACTTTGAGTTCATCTCAATGAGACCTCTAAAGCTTCTTGTCTTTCTTTCTTTAAGTTTTACCTATGTCACTTAGCTCACTAACGATTTCAACTTAAGAAAATAATTACAAGAATTTCAATAAGCCCAAGGCCTACCCTTGTCAACCTTAAAGTTGGCCAGCACGTTCTAGAGTTTTACTCTAGATAGGGTTTTGGGTACATAATAAAGAATATGGTGTATTTTCCTTCTCTTTGTGGGTTCCGTTCCTTTCTTTCCTTTTCTTTTGAAGTTTTATTTTCTTGAACTTGTTTCCTTGAGCTTGATGATGATGTTCAAAGAACCATGAGATTCCTTGAAACCTTGGTACTTAGAACTCTAGAGCTTGCTTTATTTTGATGAAATCATGATTGGGATTGAGATGTTAATTCTTTAAAGTCTTGTATGAGCTCTAATGACATATAAAATGGACTAGTATTCATATTTAATTTTATGCCTTGCATAGCATGTTTATTTTCCTATGCCATCACTAAACTCTCAAAGATAAAGAAATGAACGTGCATCATCATGTTTAAATTCAAGCTTTGCATTCCATGTTTACTTTTCAAGTCATCACCTAATCTTAAAGAAAAAAATGAGTTGCATCTCATATTTATTTTAAACCTTCACTTTACTTTTCTAATAAAGATAAAATGAAGTGCATAGCATGTTTATATTCTTGTCATCACCTAAATATGTTAGAGCTCAAAGACTTGTCCCTTGTTATCTCAAGTAAAGAGTTGAAATGGAAGAGTTTTTATGAACCTAAAATTCGGCCATGTGATGATGATGGGCTTGGTGTGAGATTCATCTAGTCACAAGTCCCAAAACCTATGTTTTATAATTTTCCCAAGCTTAGATGACCTCAAGGAATAACTTAAGCATGATTTTATGATTTTAATCCCTCTTGAGATTGTTTCGAAATAGCTACTGCCCTCATTCGTTTTATGATGATTTTACTAAAATAAAATGTTTTCTATTGAGTTTTAGAAGTTCTAAAGAGGTTCCAAGAGAAACTAGCAAGCCTATGTGTGTTAAAAATGAAATTCTATGCATTATATGATGATGTTGGTCACGGTTCTGTTTTAATGGTTTGCTCACTGTATGATGATGAGTTTATGATATTAGAATGTGTATATTCATGTATATTTGATGTTAGAATTAATTTGAGAAAATTAAGATAAGTTAGTAACTAGAAAAGAACTTAAATGAGATTTCTAGAACCCTTAAAAATGAAAATTCTGGATTCTCTTCCAGAAAGGTTAACATTAGCAATAATGGTTTATAATTAGTGTAAATGTGTAGGAATCCCTCATAATTGGTTTAGGAATTGATCTTGGTACTTTAGGAAAAGACCGAACTTAGAAAGGGTCAAAGTTGTGACTCCTAGGTGCCTGTAATTGTAAAAACATAGATTCTACACAAGTGAGGTTTAGAATAGGTTATGATCATGATAATTAGTGAGAATAATGAGTTATGAACCTATAGGTGCATGAGAGATTAAGATCAGATGACTAGAGAACTTAGATTTCAAGTTTAAGACCCTAAGGGTCAAAGCATAAAATATTGTAGGTTCTTAATGCTATGAGTTTATTAATTCAAGTATGATGTGATGATCCATGTGCTATGATTGTGATTATGTGAATTTAAGTTTATCATGATTAGAGAAATTTAATATGAAAGTATATGCATCATAAGTTTTGTGGCATAAAGGAAATTTGAAAGAAATTCAGTATACAGCTGTTATGTTGCCGAATTTCCGTCAAATTAAGGACTTGAGAATGTTTTTGGAAACCATATGAGATAAAACCCTAGGTGACACCGGTTCGGCCGAGCACCCCCAAGAGATGAGCTTTTGTGTGACAAAGCACTGAGACATACTTCTCCCGCTCTAGTGGGGAGGAGGCAAATCCGTGAGGGTATGAGTGGATGCAGCCTACCAAAGCGGACAATTCGCTATGCACTAGATGCCAGTAGAACATTTCAAAGAAGGAAATATGCCTATGGACTCCTCGAATTAAAGGTTATGATAGGTGATCCTTAAGCCCCCTAACCCATACTCTAGAAGTCGGAAATTTTATGTTTACTCTTATCATAGGATAAGTAAGAACTAGTAACGACTAGTTAAGGTATGAGCTCATAACCTAGATGATGTTTTAGGGTGGCCCTATGATGCTAGAATATGAGATTCTTAAGTCACAAAGTTGAGAAAAGAGGAAAAGATTCACTTGAAAGTTTATATGCCACTTATATGTGTTCTTGATGTTATGTTTTATTGAATTGCTTACATAATGTATTAGCATGCATTCATGCTTTGCTATGTTGCATCCATAACACTAAGATTCATTCTAAAAGAAATGAACCTTGGACAATGACATTTGTAAACCTAATAATGAACTCTATGCATGTTCACTCTTTTTATAATAAACCCAAGGTTCTTGAGGATGTTGACGATGTCACGTTAGATAGGAGATTCTCTACTGAGATTCTTTAGCAAGATTCTTACTCCTTTTTCTTTCTCTTTTCCTCTTCCATCACATCTTCAGATCACGATGGCGACCTTCGTGCTTTTCATCGACACCCCCACGTGGGAGGTCCACTATGACCCGGATCATCGGTCATATCATTTTGAGGGACGTTGCACACTGAGAGTCTTCATGTTTATGGGTCGTCCCTTTGCATATCCTCTATAGAGCTACCGTTTCTCCCCAACGTCTCCTTTTGGTGATGACTTGATCTTCGAGTGCACCCGCCCCCATGATGAGTAGACCCGACATGCTCACCCGTCCACCTCAGCCGTACACAACTATCCGAAGTATGTTCCTCGATCAAGGAGGTCAAAGACGGACCCATCCGAGGATTCGCCGACACACATCTATTCGAAGAGTTCTGCCTCCACTCCTGTCACGGAGCACACATTCAGCCGAGCTTAGTGAGGAGAGCTGAGATGTGCCCCATTGCGGAGCACACATCCAACCACCCCGCGTCCGTTCTCCACCCTACTTGTATACGTTTGAGGAGCTCGAGCAGTTCATTGGGTACATACCCCCGTCACCCGAGGATCGTCATCGCCAGTAGTAGAGTCTCTTGGGGAAAGCTAGTGCACACATACCACATATAGATTAGGATAAACCTTCTTTTGTTATGAGGTTATCCACTTTAGGTGCACTAGGGTAAGAGTGCTATTTCTTATGCTTTCTATGTACTTTCATTTCCATTGTATTTGCTTTCCTGTTGTATCAAATTAAGTCTCACTGTTAGGTGGGCATCTTATGATATTAATGAAGTATTTCCTTGATGTGTTATTGATTGTTCTATGATTTGATATGCCTTTTTATTTTGTGATGTTTTACGATATATGACGACGCATGCTTACGTTATACGCGGCTCTCACTTTGCTTTCATATTTCAAAAAAAAATTTACCCGTATTTTCCACTAAGTATTTTAAAAAGAGAAATTGTTAAAAAATGAGACTAAGAAGTAATAAACTAACGATTAACCTAAATACGTTCTAGGGATATTGGGTTAAAAATTAAGATGTTACATGTTTCATTATTTATCGGCATGTGCTAATATCAATATTTATATATGCTTCCATCCAAACTTACATTGCAAATATATTGATTTCCATGAACCCTTTGAAAAAGCTTCCTCATTTATACGATGGTCATATGATGGCACAACATGAAGGAGTAGCTTTTGGTGAGCTAAGTCCACATCCTTTTGCTGTTGCAGAAGTTGCATATAGGTAAGTTTCATAATTGCCATGTGAATGGAGCATGCTATTGGTTTACAAGTCTGACCGTATAAATTATTATGATATAGGCTCATGATAAATGAGGGAAACAACTAGTCAATATTGGTTAGTGGGGAAAATGGGGCTGGTAAAACAAAAAGTACTAAGTTACTCATACAATATCTGGCCTACATGGGAGGGAGAGCTGTTGCTGTTGAAGGTAGAACTGTTGAGCAAAAAGACCTGGAGGTAAGAGAATTAGGCTTTTCAAAATTAATTTGGCAAGCTAATTTGGCTATCATAAATTTATTAATTATGTTTAATCATTTTTTGCTTCTATATTTTGTAAAAACTTAACTTATATCCATGTGGCCTTTGTTTCCCCATTTTTCTTCCTTGATGTGTAGTCCAATCCTGTTCTAGAACCCTTTGGCAATGCGAAGACTGTTAACAACAATAATTCAAGGTGGGAAATAATAGTAAGTTTTCTTCTTATGCAATTATACCATTTTTTTTAATGTCATATCTTCATATTTTTTTTATTTTATGTCATACCTTTTTTTTTTTTTATGTGCTGTATGAAAGTACTGCATCAGATATGTAAAACCTATTTTCCACTGCAAGTGTAGTATTTGTTAATCACCAGACCACCATTGTGTCTCTACTGTTGCTCTAGCATTTTCTTTTTCTTTTTTTTTAATTAGAATATGCTGCAAACTGTACATGCACACTGTTAGTTTCCACATTAATAGCAGATTCAATTCTCTCTTTTCTTTGCTTTTCTTGGACTTATCACTACTTCATCTATTTCTCTAAGACACAAAAGGTCATATTTGATGGCATGGAATAAGAATAAATCAGTGCAATTTGCATGTTAATTCTTACCTTTTATGATTTGTGAAACAGACAAATAAGGGGGATGGATGAGGAGAATAGTTACAGTTATGGTGGGAGCAGTAGGAGCAGCAGCTCAAACTTGGAGACATCAAAGGCAGAGAGATCGGTGTGGTTGATGAAGTGCTCTCTCGTTGTATCCAAGTCAAGGCAAAACCATCCTCCCATCCTTCCATTTTATTAGTATTTGTTGCTTGTATTGATGTGAGGTAGTCATTCATTTTGTAACTCTCATAACTATTTTAGTTTATGATGGAGATGGCTGGTGGCACTGACATTGTAGATTATATAATGCTTATTTTATTTTTTTAATGTCTATTTTTTATCCTCAGAACCTTACCAATTAGAATTGTTGTGTTGTATTTAGGATTATGATTTGAGATTTGTGTTATTGTTAAGCTAATTATGTTAATAATCTATTGTTGCTAAGTGTACTAATATTTGTTTGAGATTTAAGTAGTAAGCATTACCAGATTGTGCTTGCTAATTAAGAGAGTCTTTTTTATTGGTCATTACTTTTGTCAGTTTTTGATAATTATTTTAATTTACAAACATGATGCTAGTGTCTTTACCTCCGATGTTTGAAGTTGATCTCAATTTGAGCCTAAGTAAAGAAAATGAATGCAATAATTACTTCGTTTTTATATTAAGACTGATGTATCTTTATGTATTCTAGTTATGTGATTTAGCTTAATTTGAAACTTTATCTCTTCTTAATTCCTTTACTTTATGTTATTCAATCAATATGAAGCTAAAGTTGGTTTTAATAAATTATGAGCCATTATTATTAAAATAAAGGAATTATTATTTTTTTTTATCAATTGGAATGCAAATTATGGTGGTTTCAAACTGCCATTGTTACCTTTTTTAAAAAATATTTCAACTACAAATTATGGTGGTTCAAATTGCCGTAATTAATAATTTTTTTTTTAATTTTGTTGAAACTTGCGGCGGTTCTTAACCACCATAATTAATAATATACTTTTTAATTTAACCAAAAATTATGGCGGTTTCAAACTACCGTAATTAGTCATGTGAATTGTGATGGTTAAAGAAACCACTGTAATTAACCACCATAATTTACTAATTTGTTTTTAGTGAATAACTAATCCGAACACATGCTAAGCACAATAGTTTAGGTTGAGCAAGTAGTTTCCTTGAGGAATGTTTTTGTAATAATTTCAAGTTAACTCTAAATTGGGCCATAGAAATAAAACATCTCATAAAATTTAAGAGACTTCTTTAAGGTAGTGCTTTTCAAATAAAATTTAAGCTCAAATATAAAATAAGAAAACTGAAAATCATAATACTGTTAGATTATAAAAACTTGTACACAAAGTAGCAATTTATGAATAAAATCCAATCCATCATGCTTTGAAGCACCCACTACTAATGGCTTGGCAAAGAGAGTACTTTGAAGTTAGTGTAGATGCTTCACAAATTATTAAGTTAGAATTAACAGAATGGCATTTGTTACCTTCTCAAATCCCTGGTTCTATTTTTTGGTGTAGAAATAACAACAGGTTTATCCAAACCTTGCAACCAGGAAACTCAATTTCCCATATAGTAATCATATCTATCTCATACATGAAAAATAAAGGAACACAGTTCTAGTCAATCATAGGAGATAGTAGCTTAAGAAATTTCATAACTAATGCAATACATATAGATTGAGTATAAGACATTGAATCAAAACACAAATGTCAAGAGACATGAAGAGCACAACTTAATATTGTACGAACCAAATTAACCTTATTAGAATCATTGCAATGATGTGAAAAGGATGTAGTTTTTTTTTCTTCCTCACCAACCAGTGTTTCTAAATTGCGATTGCAATCGCGATTGCTGTAGGTGTGGCTATTGTGGCTTTTGCAATGCGGATTGCGACCGTTGTGGCATGATTTTATTTTATTTTGCACAAAATACAAAATAAAATGAAGTAGAACAATTGTGCTATCAAAATAACAAATCTCCAACACATTTTAAATAAATTTGTGTCTTTAACATATGTAACTACACAATTATCATGTTTTTAGAATGATAATCATACAATAAAATTAGAATTTCTAAGAAAAAGAAAAGTTGCTGTAAATGTGATTACCTAATCCATGAATAATTTTATAATACTAACTCACAAAAACAAGAATTAAATTCAACACAAAATTTTAATATAGAATACTATTAATAATTAACTAAAAATGAATAACTTAACTAAACAACGCCATATAAATAAATTGCAATATAAAATCAATTATATTACAATTAACTATTTTACAAACAAACAACTCATTTGAAAAAAAAAATTAAAAGCATTGATCCCAATTCCACCATTTTTTTTTTCAAAAAAAAAAAAGTTTAACAAAATGCACAAATTAGAAGCCCATCCATATAATGAAACAAAAGAATAAAAGAAACAAAAAAAAAAAGGAAAAAAAGGAAAAGCCCAGCAGTGGTGTCTCCACCCCACCTACCCTTACTTTCCTCTAAATCATTCATCTCCTTCCTAGTTCTCTTCTTCATTGAGCGATGTCAGCAAACGTATAGCATTCTTAAGCCCTTAACTTTAGATATTGACTTTTTTGGAAAAACCCATGCTCAATCTTCAACTTGTAAGTCATTTTCAACACAATGTGTAGAATTTTTTATTTTCCTTTTTGGTATACCCTCCCCTTTCCATGTTTGATCTTTCCTCGATTACACTATTACCTTCCCCTTCCTTACTTCTTCTCTGTTTGCCATCGGAGCACCACCACCCACCATATCTCCAATATACTATTTCACCATCACATGATGGTTGAGGTTGTGCGAGAATGGAAGTGCAAAAGCATGATACATAGTTGATTTGTTAGGTGTGTTGTGTTGTATGATGTTGTGTTGTGACCACATCGCTATTATGTTGCGGCCACATCATCGTTATATTACGGATTTTTTTGGGATTTCAGTTCACATGCAATTGTGGTTCGAGGCGGTTGCAAGAATTGGCACAACCGCAATATTGCGGCCGCATCAACCATTGCAGATCGTAATTTGAATCCCTGCCGGCAACTAAGAGATGTAACGGTTTTTCATTTTGGCAATGTGGCAATAAGAATTTTGTAGATCATAAAAAAACATGAGGAAATGGTAATAGTTGAGTGGTATTAGGAAATTAAAAGTTTTATCTTTCCCCACTAATGGTGCCAGATGTTCTGGACAAAGTTTTGGGCTGATCGGTTAAATGTGAAGCTTGGCTGATCGATATATATAGAGCCAATTTGTAGATATGATGACTCTTGAAAATGTAACTAACCTAATAATTATAAGGAAACAAAGTAACCGAACAGCAACTAATTGTGAGTGTGTCATAAATTCTTATCAGTTATGTGAAATATTGTTGACAAAGAGAACCTTATGATTGAATGAGCCTAGAAACCAATCGGTCTAGTCCACCTTATATATGTTCACCTTTTTATTAATAAGACCAAAGTTGTAGGGGCGATGATGATGACACCCTTGTTAGAGTTGGAGACCTTATTGGGGATTCTTGTATAAGATTCTCATTTTCTCTAGACAAGGGCTATGTGATCCTTCATGATCTTAAGTTGCTGACCTAGGAGATGCATTATGACCATGAGCTTTTAAGGATACCATATCGTCAGTTGATGCGCATTTCGTTGTTTTTTATTTCTAAGGCATCCTTTTGCTTGCCCCACATACAGTGATTGGTTTGCTCCTAAGTCCCCTTATCTTGACAAGCATATTCTTGTCATCTCTGTGTAGGTAAAAGAGAGCAGGAGAAGGGAGTTGAATCATGTTTTACTACTTTCTTCAAATCTGAAACATTTAACAAAAATACTATCAAGATTTTAGCTTGAAGTGTAGCGAAATCATGGTTAGTTGTTTCAAAAAGTGAATCTCTAAATTATTTTACTAATGGCGCAGCTTTAATAGTATTTCAGTAATAATTAAAATAAAGCGTGCAATATAAAAGTAAGAGATTAGGGAAGAGAAGAATGACCCAAATATTTTTATACTGGTTTGGTCAAACATGTCTACATCCAGTACTCAACACATGTTAAGATTTCACTAACAACAAATTTCTCAACGTGACAAAGTAAACTGGATAGTCTTTACATTAGTCTTCCCAAGCTCTCAATAGTGAATAGCAAACAACCCTTACTATCACAAACCGTGTAGTTTTGTATCACCCTCTCCAAGCTGAACCGAGTAGTCTTGAAGTAGCCTCTCTAGACTTAGTCGTGACTAGTAGACAACTACTATAGCCACGTTGCAAGTAGTTCTTCCCAGCCTCTCTAAGCTAAACCATGATGACTGGGAATGCCTCTATCATCAAGTTGTGAGTAGTTCTTCCACAGCCTTTTTAAGTTAGACCGAGATGAGTAGAACGCCTCTGCCATTGCATTACAAATAGTTTTACCTTAGCCTCTCCAAGCTATGTCTCACTCTGATCATTACTAGATCAAGGTTACAAAGGCTATGTGTTTGGATTGCCATTCAAACTAATCTATACTCAAGTTTCCTTACAAATATTCAATAAAATAGACCTGGGAAACACGAGCAACTTCTTTCCTACATCTCTTTCAAAGAAGTGCATACACCACGCTAAGCATTTTGAAGAAGATTTTTACACTTTAAGGAAACTGATTACATATTATGATGAACATCATAAGAAGTGCGGAGAGATTTTTCCAAAGTTTCTATTCTTATGTCTTCAATTCTCTCATCGAATTTCAAGCAAAGCATCTCCTTTTTTAGTGGTCATTCTTCATGACCGTTGCCCTTGACCAAATCTCTAAGTGACACGTGTAGATCATCTGTTGTGTCTTGGAATGTCAGTCTAGAAGGTAAGCTGACAGACTTATCATATCGGCTGTAGAAGTCGTTGTATTGTAGAGGTTTCTAATATCCTTTTTTTTTTTTTACTTTTTGATTGTGGTTTCTGAACTCTTACTTCTAAAAGCTAGGATGGTTGACTAATCAGGCAAAAAAGATGACATATTAGTTATAAAACTGGGTTTGACTTGAGATTTAAAATTTGAATTTCAAATTTCACTCAATTTCCTATAGTGTTCTGTGATCCACAGTTAAGTGAGCTTTTTGACATGTGTATTTAGTCCCTTGATCATTCTTCAGTCTTTTAGTCATCAATCTTAGCTTTTTAATGATGAATGATTTGTGAGTATGATTATTATCGACTGAGTAACATGTTACTTTCAGAGTTTGCATGATTTCCTCATTCTTCAGTGTACTTTCTAACGTCTCGTGTTACTTTCTGAAGACCCTTTCCTTAGTTTCTTGTTCTTGTATTGATCTGTTTCATTTCTTAATGCATGTAAGTGTTCTTTACACGATATAATATTCACTTCATTTAAATTCATTATCTTTCTACAAGATAAAACATGTTTGCACATGTAAAGTGAAATTATTCTCGCTCAAGTCCATCAAATGCACTTTGGAAATACCTGTTAAATTTAGTCAAGAAACTCAAGGTAGCCATTTGTCGTTCTTCAAAATATTTTCTTTAAATTGGCTTTATTGTCATTCAAAACAATAAAGCTCATACTTTCTGAAGGGTTCTGGAGCTTACACTCTGTGCTCGTAGTCCTAGGCTGTTGTCGCGGTGCCATTGGTTCCTAAACACATGAGACAGTGAACATCAAGTTGACCAGGCTCAATATTCATGCAAAATGAGCTAGTTACCATGGCACTTTCAAGCAACAGAAGTCATGCATTTCTAGTCCTATAGCTTATCTCTATCAAGCACTACACATGACATAACTATCGCATCATGCTTATAAAGCATGGTCAGTCCAATCCTCAGGCTCCGTGAGAATCGAACTGCTCTGATACCATAATATAACACCCTAATTTTTAACCCAACTTTCTAGAACACATTAGGTTAAACATTAGGCTATTACTTCATAGTCTCATTCTTTCATTAAAATACTTAGCGAAAATTACAGGTAAATTTTTTTTTTGAAAACATAAAACAAAGTGAGAGCCGCGAGCTTAACCAATCGAATGACAGAAACGTAAAGCACGCGTAACAATCATAAACAACCATGTAAAATAAAACATACATCAGAAGAACATAGATCATGAAGATAACAAAAACATTTCATTAATAATAAAGTAGTTAAAGTACAACACTAGTCATACCCTTATAGAAACGGGCAGAGCTTGAAATACAACGGAAAAGGAAATACAACAGATAGCAAAGTACATGGTACAACGTAAAGATAAAAACCCAAAATACTACCCTCCTACTATGCTACGAGCACTAAACTACATCCCCTCCCAAAGGGTACGGCCGAAGGGAAGATCCTCGCGAAGCTCGGGTGCTCGAAAGCTCTCCAATGGAGTCTAGTGGCGACGGGGATCCTCGGGTGATAGAGGCAGATAGCCGGGGAAATGCTCTAACTCCTCCTGAGTGGCCCAATGCAACGTGAAAGGCACACGAGATGGCTGAACGTGGGCTCCTCGATGAGGACGCATCTCGGCTCTCCTCGCCAGGCGCGGCTGCACCACCGTCTCCTCACTCCCCATACGTCGGGATCGGGGAAAAAGGGCCGAACCCTCCGAAGGAACATGCGTCGGCAAATCCTCGGATGGGTCAGTCTCGGATCTCCTCGAACAAGGTACGTACTCGGGAAAATCTCGGACGGCGGAGGCAGAGGTACGGGCACGTCGCAATTGCTCCTCACGCGGGCGGGTGCGCTCGAAGATCATGTCATCATTACCAAAGGGCGTAGTAGGAGTGAACTGGTAGCTCGAAACTGGATAAGCGAAAGGTCGTCCCATGTACACAAAAACACGAATGGCACATCGACCCTCAAAGTGATATGAACGGTGGTCCGGGTCGAAGTGTATCTCCCATACTGGCGTGTCATTGAAAAGCACAAACGTCGCCATCGCTCTCTGAAGATGTGACGGAAGGAAAGAGAAAGAGGAGTGAGAAATCTTGCTAAAGAAATCTCAGTAAGAGTCTCCTACCCTACGGTTACATCGTACACATCCACAGGAACCTTGGGTTTATTTATAAAATAATGGGCATACATATAAGATTCATTATTAGGATTTATAAACCAACTTATCCAAGGTTCATTCCTTTTAGCATGCTTCTTAATGTTATGAATGCATCATAATAAGTATGGATGCATGGCAATACTCAAGCATATAAGTCAATAGGTCATAGCATTAAGAAATCATACAAGTGGCATAAAAGAACGTAAATCTTTCAAGTGAGTCTTTCCTCAACTTGTGACATTAATCATGGTACTTTAGCATAATATGGCCACCCTAAAATATAACTAGGCTATGAGCTCATACCTCAGCTAGTCGTCACTAGCTCTTGCTTATTATCTAAATAAGTGAAACACAAATCACGATATAATCCTGACTACGCAAGTACGGGTAGGGGGCAGGGATCACCTCTCTTTAGGATATACCCTCTTTGAAACGCTTTGCTAGCCATGCATGGCCTCACAATTTGTCTGCTTTGGTAGGCTGCATCTACTCATACCTTTACAGATTTGTCTCCTCCCGGGGGTACTTGGCCGAACCGGCACCTCCTCGGGGGAAGCGCGTCTCAGTGCTTTGTCACATAAAAAAAAATCTCCTGGAGGTGCTCGGCCGAACCGGTGTCATCCAGGGTTTTTAACTCATATAAATCTTTCAAAAACATTCTCAAGTCTCTTTTTGATTTGACGGAAATTCAGCAGCATAACAGCTGTATACCGGATTTCCTTCAAATTCTCTTTATGCCACAAGCTTACACACATACATATTTCTCATTTAAACCTCATGCTATGAAAAGCTCATAATTCAAACAATCAATTTATCATGCATCACAAACATCTCAACTCATCATTGCATCATATGAACACCATAACATTAACAACTTCTTAATGTCTTATGCATTGACCCTTAAGGTCCTTAACTCACATCCTAAATTATAAATCATCAAACTTAGACTCTCGAGTACCTATAAGGTTATAACTAAGTATTCCTCACTTCACACTATGATCAAGAACATCTATAAACCTCAAGAATGCATAAATCATAATCCTAACTTTACAGGTACCTAGGAGTCACAACAATGACCATTTCTAAGTCCAGTTTGCTCCTAAGGTATCAAGATCAAGTCCTAAACCATTTATGAGTCATTCCTACACATTTAAACTAATTTAAAACCATAATCATCATTACAAAACCTTGCTGGACAGAATCCAGAAAATTCAATCATTAAGGGATCTAGAACTCCCAAATTAATTCTTTTCTAGTTACTAACTTCTCTTATCTTTCACATATGAGCCTTAACATTAATTATACTCAAACATAAGCATATTATCATCATTAAAACAGCTCATAGAGTGGCAAAACTCAACAGGACAGAACTGAAACAACATCTCCATTTAAAGGCATCAAACACAATTTCTAAAGCACTTAAAATACTAGTTTCTCTTGGAACCTTTTTAAAACTTTCAAAACTCATTTCTAAACATTTTTATCATCTAAAATCATAAAATTATGTAAGAGGGCAGTAGCTAAATCATTTATACCTCAAGAGGCCCTAAATTCATAAAACTTGGTTTTACAAATTCCTTGTACTCATATAAGCTTAGAAAAATTATAAAACATAATTTTCAACACTTGGAAACTCCAAAACCCCTTAGGGCCGAAATGTGAACCAAAAGAAATAAATATTTTAAACCTTTGTTTGAGACAACAATGGGCAAGTCTTTGAGTACTAGGTTCATTAAAGTGATGACATAAAGATAAACATGCTTATGCACTTGTTTTAGCTTATCTTAGAAAGTAAAGTGATAGCATAAAATAAATATGAGATGCAACATATTATTATTCTTGATATTTAGGTGAGAACTTGGAATATAAACATGATAATGCATAGCTTGAAATATAAACATGATAATGTAAGTTCCTTTATTATCTTGGTGCTTAGTGATAGCAAAGAAAGTAAACATGATGTGCAAAGCATAAAATAAACATGATGCAAGGTTCATTTTTATGGTTAGCTAGAGCTCATTCAAGACTTTAATAAAATAGCAACCCAACACATATCTCATTACAAAGAGAGCTTTAGAGTTCTTGAACCAAGTTCTCAAAGGAACTATGAGGTCCTTGAACATCATCATCAAGCTCAAAATAAATAAACTTTCTAAACAAATAAAGCTTCAAGGATCAAAAAGGAAAATGGAAACCGAAATGCTAAAGAAAGGAAACAAAGAAACCGAACTCATATAGTAGGAAAAGAAAAGATGTTCTTGAATAAAAATTTTGTTTGAGTTAGAAAATGAAGTTGAAACTCAAAGAAAGTAAAACCTCAAGCTCTAGAGTTTCCTTTGAGATGAACACATAGTCATCATCTAGGAGTCCTCATCATTGAGCTATCATGTGCTCACCAAGGCCTCATGGCCGAAATCACAAGGGAAGAAAAACAAAGGAAGTTTCAAAAAGAAAATCCAAGAGAAAGCTAGAAAGAACTCATTTTCAAGAAGACAAAGTTTAGAAAACACTCCTACATAGAGTGATGTTTAAAAGTTTGAACTTTGATAGAAGAAAACAAGATGATGAGCTCCTCCAAAAGGCTTGATGGTTTCGGCCAAGGGGAGATAAGGAGGTTAGAGTTGTGTTTGAGGTGAGGTGCTTGAGAGCTTAGGAGGTGTTTCAAGGCTATGGGGTGGTGTTTAGAGGTTGTAAGATGATGATGAGATGAAGAGAAGATGAGGATGAAGAAGATGAATAAGACAGAGTTCTCTTGGAACTTAGAGAGAAAAAGGAAAAGAACTCAAAGAAAGCTTGAAAACTAAAAGTGTGCAAATGATCTAAAGGTTCTCACAAGTTCTAAAGCTTAGGTATTTATAGAGAATGAAAACAATTGAGGTCTCATGGTGGGGGAGGGCTGGCCGTGTGGTTTGAGAGGGAAAGGAAGAGAAAATATCTCTTTGATGGTGTCATACAAGCATGGTTTGAAGCATGGAGCTCATGACACAAGGTATGGCTTTAGGCATGAGTTTTTGAGTGATTTCTTTTAATTGTGGATGAAATTAAGCTTCTAGAAATGAGACATGGCTGGAAGTTTTCCAGCCACAAATAAATGGGGGAATTAATTTATTTTGCTTGGTTATCCATTAGGAAAAGCAAGCTTGATTGAAACTATGACAAGGTATGACATGTATGGTGATTTGAGGTGATTTTCCTACAAGTTTTGAAATGAAATAAATCATGAAAATGGGGGTGAGGGTGGCGGAAATTCATACTAGAAAATGGGGGAAAGAAAAGCTTCTAGATGTTGTCCTTGGAAGCATGGATGAAAGCATAGTTTGTATGACTCAAAGTATGGTTTGTGTAAGGTCAAAGCATGGCTCTTTGAGTGAGAAAAATTTACACATGAGGTGCACATGGGAGGGCATGGCTTCGGCCAAAATTCAGACAGCATGGGGGAGGATTTATCTTCCATGTAATTGGGTGCTAATGATAGGATTAAGTGTAGGTTAGTTTAGGTACAAGGTTGAGAGTAATTAAGCTTAAGTTTAGGTAACTAAGCATGTGTATTAGGAATTTTATGACAAGGTTAGGAGTGCTCATACATCATTAGAGAATTTAAAACTCATTTGTGAATAAACAATGTGTAACACAATTCCATGATTTAAGGAATTGGAAAGAGAAAATACTATTCAAGATTCCATGACTAGGAATCTTGAATTTAAAATAGGATTTTAAGTTGTAATTAAGCATTATTAAGTTCTAATCAACTTTAATAAATTATTTTGACCTTATATTAATTATGGAAATTAATTAATCTTCGATTAGAGCCTAATATTGCTTAGGTTCGCTTAATCACGCGATTAAGCGTAAAAGCACAATCTTAGGGGCAAAATCGTAATTTTACACTAATTTTGCCCGAGACCTCCTAAATTAAAACTGAGGTCGCAGAGTACATAAAAATGCCTTTTAAAACCATCTGGAGAAGTTTCGAGTTCATCCGGTACTTGCAAATGGATAAAATACTGCAAGAGCGTTTTGGTCATTTTGATCTGAAAACTCGAAAAATGAGATTTTCGATCCCGGGAAGGTACCCAAGTCATCCAATCCTCTTCCAACATTGAGTTTGCCCTTCGAGTACTACCAGACCGGCTTTCCTCGACTTCTGGGCCGAAAATGACCTCAGGGGCATTTTGGTCATTTTCACTCTAACAGAAAATCGGGGCGTTACAATGATGTTTTTAGTATTATATATATCCAAGTTGATGTGATGAATTGTGTTGGAAGTGGATATAACACTACAAGAAATTAGTGAGTTACCGTCAGATTTTACCGACGGATTTTTTTCCATTGATATTACCGATGGATTTATCAACGGAAAGCATGGAATCAAGAAAAATTTGGGTTTCAGTCATCACCAATGGAAAAATCTATCAGTAATATTCGCGCCAACTGTAGTGGATATGGTGCGCTCATTATCGACGGATTTTTCCATCGGTAATTTTTTTCCAAAAATTAATATTACCGACGGATAATGTTACCGACAAATTTTTTCATCGGAAACTCTGTAGGTAACTATAATGAAAAATTTTAGAATGGTGCCGTTGCATTTAATTACTGACGGATTTTTTCCATCAAAAATTTGAAAATCCGTCAGTAACTCTTTTTTAAGATTCGAGCCACAGAACTCATTTTTATTTTAAGATCTCTCTCTCTCTGTGAGAACTGCGACCTCCACCCAGCCGCTCGCCATCCTCTTTCTAGCCCCCCTGCCGTCCCCGCGCTCCACCCACGACACCCACCCAGCCGCCCGGTGCCCTCCGCCCAACCCCACTATTGTCCCCGCGATTCGTTGAGCCCAGCTCGTGATCCGCCTGCCGCCCAGCCCCTGTGCTGCCTGCCATTCCCACGCACTGCTTCCTGCTCAAGCCCCCTCCTGTTGTCGCCACCTCCAGGCTAAAGATCTCCCTCCCCGCGCGCTCCGTCGAAGCTGAAGGCCTAGAGATCCACGCGCGAACACCTTGCTGGCCCGCCGTCCCGCTCAAGTCGCATGTAAAGTTACACGTCACGGCCCAGATCTGCTCGCCGGAGAAGCCTTTGCTCCCTGCCCCGACTGACTCATGCAAGACGCGACCAGATTTGCTCCCCGCGCGCGCCTCGCCACCTTCCATTCTTCCCCTGTGCTGCTGTCTGCCAGAGAAGCCTTCATGAATGGTGACAGTTTGGTAAGCACTCCACTCCCATTTTTGTCTATCTTTGGTTATATGCTTTTTTCTCTGTTTCTGATTGAGAACAACCACAAGCATGGATTGCACTATATTATTCCTAGCAACAACTTAGCTTAAAAATTTCCAATAGAAAAGATGAAAAAAGAACAAAGAAAACTATATGTTGCTACAAACATCCATCAATACATTTTTTTGTATAAGTATATAGGTTCCTTTTTAACTATATAAATTTTTCCATTGAATGGATTGCCATTGTAGGCTAGCTCTTCTTAGGAATTTGCATGAAAAAAATTTTCTTTTCATTCCAACATTTAGTTGCTGGCTTGATTTAAAATACTTTCACCTTTTAATGATACTTTTGTTTAAAATATACAATGTTACTTGCAGAACAATAGTAATTGTGTCATTCTTGCATACCAAAATGGATAAATAGCGTCAAATCCGATTGGCACGTCAAAACAAGCAAATCCAATAGTAATAAACGCAGAACTTCATCGTATACAAGAGCAGGATGCGGAGAGACAGCACTAGTGGCAGGAGATGCAAAACAAGCTTGAGGACAAGGAAAAGGCCATGGAGATGAAGATGAACAAGATGAAGAAGGAGATGATGTCTTTGTGGAAAATGATGAAGGCAAACTCCTCCGCACACCCAAATGCCGATGATGATGATGATGATGCTGACTTTTCCCGATCTGAGTTCTTGTTTTTTCTCTCTTTGCTATATACTGCACTTTTTATATTTGTGTCTGTACACTTTCTGACATTTTTATCTATTTTATATTTTAAACTTAAATTCCTTGCTTTTATTATTTATTAGGAATTTTTTATTATTCCATATATTGATGTATTGATAATTAGCTTTAAACAAAAAATAAACTCTTAAATTATCAAGTAACACTAAATTATAGAAAATTTATATTTAAAAAACATATTACATTTCCGATGGATTTTAATGCTACCGATGGAATTTTTCGTCAGTAATTTTATTAAAAAAGTATTCATATATTAAAAAAATATAAATTTTTGACGGAATTTTCCATCGGTAATTTAAAATAAATTTTTTCACAATCACAAAAAATTTAAAATTTCCGACGGATTTTCCCATCGGTAAATGTAATTAAACATTTTATTTAATTTAAAATTTCTGAGGAAAATTTTCGTCGGTAATTTAATATAAAAAAATAAAGTTTTAAATTTAAATTTCCGACTGATTTTTCCGTCGATAATAGTGAAATATAAAAAAAATTGAAAATGAGATTAATAATTTACCGACGGAAAAATTCGTTGGTAACTATAAAAAACATCCGTCGGTAAGTTCAAAACTGACGAATTTCCTAACGAATTCTGTTGAACATGTTACTGATGGATTTTATCTAAAAAATCCGTTGGTAAATCCATCGATAAAAATTTTCGACGGATTTGTTCCGTTGAAAATGATTTCCAACTACGTTTTTATCGATGGTCAAAATTCATCGAAAAATCCGTCGGAAATACAATTTTCCATCGAAATTGCATAAAAATCCATCGGAAAAATCCGTCGGTAACAACAATTTTTCTGGCAATGTAATTGTGTCTAATGATTAGTTCAAATCTTATGGGCAGGTTTTGCTTCACGTTTAATGTTCTTACGCATGACTCGCATTTTGATTTTTAAATTAAAAAAATATTCAACTATATTTTCACTAAGTTATTTCCAAGTACACATTTAAGTTTTTTGAAATAAAGAGTAGCATCCAATGATCAAGGCTAATGCAATTCAAGTGTATTAGGTTAAGATTAGGGTGCTATATCTACTGGCACTAGGACTAGGTTCGCCGGCATTGATGAGGTGAGAGAGCGAGTTCATTTGCTCAATGTGGAATTTTAGCCTCAAGCAGAGGAATTTCAATGCTAGATGTGGGAGCAACAGACTTACATGGAGAACAGGATAAAGACAGTGGAGGAGGAGGGCAAGAATAAGGAGTAGAAGCTGAGAAAGCATAACAGGAAGAAAGTGAAGAAGGAGATGATGTCCTCATGGACGAATATCAGGCTAGCCCCTCTGCACCACCAGATTTAAATGCCGGGTCCTCCTCCTTTAATGATGATGATACACCTGACTTTTCCTGATGATGATGCTGTCATTTCATTTCTTTTTCCTAGACTTTGTAATATTATTTGTACACTTTTTTATGACATTTGCATTTGTTTTTATTTTTGAAAATTCATTTGTATAATGGTTATGCTAATACGTAAATTAAATAATACAATTCGAAAAAAATTACGAGATTTTTTTTTTATTTTAAGCATTATCGGCATTAAGTGCAACAAAGTGTATAAACAAAATAAATATTACATAATATTGCCGGTGAAAAATCACGAAGTTAACTTATTTTTCATTTTTTATTTTATCATTCCTTGCGTGTTATTGTCTTATCGAAGGAATAATCTTCCAGTAAATTAACAAAACTCTACTTGTAATATTTTTCCAATGATGAATTCTTGATGATTTTATTTAACAAATCATCTAGGGAAATTAACAAATGTTTTTTCTACCGATACGGGTTACTAAGAACAATATTACTATGATATGTTTTCACCTGATAATATCTATAAATCCATTTCGTTAACAAACTTATTTCTAGTAGAGAGGGTGGGTTGTGACATTTTCAACCAATATCGTAAGAGTATTGGTTAAAAAATATTAAAAAAAGATGAAATCAAAATTGATATTTTTAATTTTTAACGTGTAAAAAATATTAAAAAGTTCAAAAATTTAAATTTCGTTCTCCTTAAGAGCAATGCTATGTATCCAATATATATATATATATATATATATATATATATAATTTATCATAAGTCTTTGTGTTTATTGGATAATTTAAAGTGGTATAATGATCAAGTAATTAATTAAAATTACATAATTTTAGATATAAAATTTGAATAAATTTCTAATTGTCTAGCATTTTACTTTTCTTAAACGCTTGTTAGTGCTCCGAAACACTGGTTAAAAGAAACCATTTTTGCTTTGCCTTCCTAGGAAATCCATCATTGATAGTAATAACTAGTCATTCTATATGTGAGCTCTCCTATAGGCGGTAAATATATGGAGAAGAATTTTTTTTTTTTAATTTCATCTACAACACCAATACTCGAAATTTTACTTACAACCAATGAATACCAAATCATTTAAATATTAGCACGATAGTATATTTAGTTTATAAAAATACATAGATTTTCCTTTTTTATGTAAATAAAAAATACGTAGATATTATAAAATGTTTAATCTTTAAATATATAAATGATGAACGAAACCGAATAGAACTTCCATAACGGCTAAGTTAATTTACTGAATTTGCTGGACTACAAGGGAAACAAGATAAGAGTTATGATAATTGGTCGTACTTAATCGATATGGAAAAGTGCACGTGTTAATGGTGTATAAATTTCACATCAATCACGAAAAATCTAACGAACTGCAATGATAAATAATAATGTTATCATTTGCTGCACATGTATATTTCTACATAAATAAGTGAAAATTTTTTGTACATGACTAAAAATCAAAATGACAGTACTATTTATGCCCCTCATTCAATCCCCACCATGCGTAAGTCTAAAGTAGAAGAACACTATGCGTATTACCATACCATACCCAAATCTTGCTTTGCATACTAGTATTAAACGAAGAGAAACCATATCTACCCTTCTATCCACGTTTAAAAGCAACCAAAAAAACTAAAATATACTGCACTTCTACGCTATACATACTCCAATCGAGTGAAATCGGATAATCAACATGCCACAAAATTTATTTTCTATGGAGCTTAATGTAATTAAAATGCAAGTTATCAATAAACAACACATAGGTCTCTAATACGTTAGATATACACCACATTGAACAAATACAACATTTTCACGCAGTAACTGGACATCAAAGGAGGAAATAAATGCCCAAACACTCACTCCACAACAATCTGTGGCCACTGTGCAGCGGTTTTCATATATGCACTCAGAGGACAGAAAAAACTGGAGAAAGGCTAGAGAATCTAGGGTAAAAAATCCACAATCACCCACAAAAATCTGAACCATTAATTTGGCCATCCAACTTCATGCATGGAGGAGAGAGAGTTGAAGTGCATGGTATTCAGAGTCCCTTTTATTTCTACTATATTTTAGGTAATATATAATATACTACTATAATATATTATTTGGCTACTTTTTCATTTTTCTGCTGAGTTGAAGATGATGTGCCATTATTAGTAGCTGTACCAGCTGTAGTTGCCGCATTGTTCCCATGCTGGTTTTTCTGCGATTTTCCTGCTTTCTTGGTCTCTGGTTTTGCCCCTTGTTGCCTCACCTTAACTCCTCTTATCATCTGTTAGCCAAAAATTACTCCCCACCAATCAATTATCAACTTTTTCAAAGAAAATAATTCACATAATAAGCATAATAAGGGTGCATTTATTTCATATTTTTTTAAAAAAAGTGATTATTGGACTTAATAATTGAAAACAGTGAAGACTATTTATTTATTTATTTTAAGAAAGTTACTCTTTTTAGTTTCTTTAAAAAAAAAATTTCTTTCTGAGATTTTGAATATTTTTAAAAACTTATCTAAGTATTTTCTGACCTCAAAACACACAGACAAGGAAAAAAAAAATCTAAGAGAAGGTTCTTACAAATTTTCCACACTTCACATCTGAGTATATCACTATAAAATCTCCCTCTTGGAGTCCATTGGCTCTCACAAAGTCCCCTGCAAATTAAAACCAAATGAATATCTGAAAAACACTGTTCACTAAAGATGAATATATAAGCCATGAGTAGGCTAAAATTCTAAATAAAACGCAGTCTGCAGTCCCGTTTGGTAAAATCCTTCCATTAACAAGTCTTTTTCTGAAATTGTATTTACTTAATTTTTTTTATTTATAACCAAACAAAGTGCATGAAATCGAAAGGAAAAGCAAAAGGCTAGCAAATTAATAAGCCAAACCCAAAGCAAATGAACCCACCAGTGTTCTCTAGCAGGTACATCCTGCTTTTGTTGTTTGGCCAGTATCTGATGCTCCAAGAAGAAATGACACAAAAGAAAAAAGTCTTAGTCTCAATGTATCAGAAAGATTAAAACAAGTAGAAAAAGAAATGTCAAAAACTGAAAAGAAAAAGAAATAACATTAGAACTTGAAGATGAAATTTCGGAATACCTATAGCGCATATTCCAAACACGAGAGGTTCCAATGTCTTCCATTGTTATTGAAATTCCATCTCTTGCCTCCAGCTCTGGCAAATGGGTTTCTGCCTCTTTCTAATAAAATTTTCCCATCAAAACAATGACTCAAATCAAATTACATAATACAAATGGGAATTTTCGTATAAGAAAAAGTATATACTGATTGGATAGTTAGCAAGTAAGTAATAAGAGATAAAGGATTACCTTTGGCAAAACTATTCTCCCCAAACTTCCCACATCGCTTTGCTTCAACACCTTTTGTAGAAGGAACCTCAAGTTCTTCTCAGGCTTCCAACCCTATGAATCAAACACATCCCCACAAAACAAGCCACCCATATTATTTATTAATCAAATTCAAAACTCAAAAGTCTTAAATTAATGCCCATAAATGAAGGTAAATAAAAACAAAATCAAAATCAAAATAAAATGATTACCAGTAAAATATTTAGGGCTTATTTGGTTTTTCAGTTTTCAATGTTTCATTTTCAATTTTTCAGATTTTAGGTTTTTATGAAGAATTTTTAGAATTTTCAGTATTTTCTTAATAAAATTTTAAAAAAATAATTAAAAACTAAACATTCAAACAAAAAATACTCTTACTTGCTGATTATCACATATTATCATAGAGTCATATATTAACCAAAACAAACTAACCAACGTTAATTTGATAAAAAAAATTAACCATCCCAGACCATACATTAACCAAAACAACTAAGCCAAACAATAATCTGACAGAAAAATTAAGTTCCACTCACCTGTCTCCTATCAGATGAGACTCGACCCTGATGATAATTCTGTGTTTGCATGGCATTCCGATCCAGCATCTGCTGTCCTGGCGGCAGCTCGGCTGGAGCCACCGGTGCCATGGAAGGGGCCCCACCAGCCAAAGTCTGCCAATACACCCAATTAGCTGGATTTGCATGAGCCACAGCCACAACACTGGTGCAATTGTCACCACCCAATCTTGCTTGGGGGTCAGAAGCTTGATTCTGGTGGTGACTGTGATGCCTGGGATGAGCTGAAAACCTTCTCTGCCTTGCCATCCTCTTCTTCCTTGCTTCTTTTGTAGCTGAGGGGCCTAATCTCGTCAACCCATCACCAGGGCCATGGTAAAACTGATAAGGGTACTGATTCCCATAGCTGCTGCCGAACGCCGCCCCCGGTGGCCCGGGTGGGTGAAGACTATTGCCCCCAAATGGCTGGCTATAGTTAGGGCCAACAGTGTACTGAGAAGGAGGCCATGAGCTTGCTGATTCCAGCATGCGGTATTCAGTAGCAGGCTGAAAATTGCTATTATGGTTAGGACCACCATTGATGTTGTTTGTAGCAGCACCGTTTGTGTAGGGATCTCCCACATAGCCAACCATGGAAGGCTGTTGAAATGTTTGCGGAGGAGCCGCCATTAAAGGAGTTTGATCTGTCCCATAAGGATGTGGAGGGGACATCCATGGTGTCTGGTTGAAACAGGTGTTTGGTTCAGTTCCAAATGAATTTGGGTTGAGATTGGAACCAGTGTTTGTGTTCTGGTTTTGACTAGGATCCTGAAACTGTGAGAGAGGGTTTGAAGGTGTGTTACTGATGTTATGATTCTCCTTGCGCCTTTTATTCTGAAGATGGCTCGTTTGCACCCATTCAAGAATCAGCTTCAGCAACTGCTTCATGGCCTCTTTTCCTCCACCCAAACGCCTTGCAGCACTCTCTATTGTGGCCTTCTTGAGCTTCACGCTCCTCAAGTCAGTAGCAGAAACGCTATCCTTGTTGGACTTGAGCCATTCCAAGAACACCATGCTCATTTCACCATCTGCACCTGCACCACCACCATCACCATTACCAGCACCAACTTCTTCTCCTTGGATGATCGCTTCATCAATGTTAGTGGTTGTGCCACACACACCAAGAACCTGATGATGATGATGATGATCACCTTCCTCTGTCCCTTGCTGAGGTAGTACTGTAGGTTCCTGTAACTGAGTTGCCACTATTGCATGCTGGTGGTCTACTTCTTGCTGCGGCATCTGATCCTGTGTGAATTCCCCGAGGGGGTTCTCATCACCCTGGAAAATAGATGAAGGGTCAAAGAAATCACTGGGTCCTAAGAGCTCCATGTACCCAATAGTGTCCATCACATCATCCATGCAATCACCAACACCGTTGAAACCAGGTTGATCAAGGTTTTGCTGAGAAATCTCCATGGATGCAGTGGAGGACAAGGCTGCAACAGGTGTTGTTGCATGATCCAGTGGATCATTATTATTCTGCTGATGCTGATGCTGCATGTAAAGGTTGATGCTGTTCCTATCCACATCTTCCTCACCATCTAGTTTCAGAACAGCCCATGAAGCAGCAGAAGAGGAAGAGGAGGAAGAGGTTGAGGTGGAGCATGCTATGTTGTTCAGTGGAAGTGCTGGTGTTGAGGATGAAGAGGAAGATGATGACATGCATGGGAAATCAGGGAGAGGAGGGAACTCAGCATAGAACATGGAGGCATCGTTCACACCCAAGAGATCCTCTTGGTCACCAGTGTTGAGCCACATCTCTCTCTCAGCAACTGATGCCAAGGTCTGTGTGCCATGATGGTCCATGGTGCCAAAACCAACAATAGGGTCTGCCTCAGTGGTTGCTGCAACCCTTGCATGCAGATCACCACCTTGCGGTTCAACTTCACAATCCATCACATCAAGTGAACACACACAACACAACACAAGATCTTTGAAGGGGGCAAAAAAAAAAAAAAAAGGAAGGAAGAAACTAAACTGCCCCTAAAAAAGGTTGAATCCTGAAAACCGTTTATTTCTTTGGAGTTCTGGGTGGTTTATTGGGTTGTTTAGGCAAAGAGAAATAGGAGAGAGAAAACTAGATAAAAGAGGTATGGAGGGAGAGAAAGATCGATAATGAGATATTTTACTTTTCTCCTTTTTTTTTCTCCTGTGTACGGATAAGTGCAAGATGGGGAAGATCTGCTATGGTGTATCCGGTTAAGGAAGCAAAGGAGATAAGGGCCCGCTTTTGCTCTCAAATCCTATGAAGCGAAGCAACATAAAGCATCTGGTTCTATACATCAACCCCCACACAACACAATCCACAGAGAGGATATCAAGTTGGATAACATTAAAACAATATAATAAAACCAACTCCCCCTCTCTTACCTTCAAAGAAAGCGACTTTCTCACTTGTGAAGTATGAGGAGTTTTAATTTATTAGTCTTTTTTCATTCCCCCATTTGTGTCGTTATCAGACCTTAACTAAACAAAATTCTATACAGCAATAGTCACACACAAACACAGGAATAGGAAGACACACAACTCAATTTGCATGGGATAAGAGGAAAGTACAAAACTTGGCCACTTTGGTGACAAGAAGAAAAAAAGAATTACTAAATTTCAAAGAGAGAGAGAGAGAGAGAGAGAGAGAGAGAGAGGGACATGAATGAATGTTACAGGGGAGCCAAGAGAGTGATGGAGAGATTCTTCCCAAACGCCGGAACCCAATAACATGAACATGACCATTTCAGGGACAACCCACATGCTTTGATTGACTTGAAACTTTAAGCCCTATGATCCCACCCATGTGTGTGTTCTGGTTTGTTGTGGGAAGTTTCACTTTCAATATTGTCCAACCCTTTTCCCTTTTTTTTTCTTTCTTGATTGATTAATTTTTCTCTTCTTAGATAAGTTCAAATGATGTTTGGGTGGTTTGCCACAAACAAAAACAAAGCATTAAGTAAGAAAGAGAGAGAGAGAGAGAGAGAGAGAAGAGTTGGTGGGTTTTGGAGTGAGAGAGAAAGGCAGTTTTGGTTTTGGTTTTGAGATAAATGAACGAATCAATAAAACAAAACCTCGTGCCGCTTGTTTTTCAGCCCTCACCTCCGGATTTTGTGCCTACAGCCATACGTTCCTACCTGAATGGTGCTCTCAAACGGTGCCACAGTCTTTATGAGAAAGGAAGTCTTGCTGCATGCACACCACAACTCGAGAGAAATTTTTAAAGTGCAGATGAAGAAAAGTCTTTTTTTTTTTTTTTAATCAGTAAAATGAGTTCTCTAACTTTAAACGATGTCATTAAGGTATGAAATAATAGGAATACCCCTAATATTCAGTTATGATCTCCAAACAACTCAAATTTCTTAACCGATTGAAATACCTTACTTTAAACAATGCCTATTTAGTAATTAATAAATTACTAATGTTTAACCCGATGCTGCATAACAGAGTTAAAACTAGTAAGCCATGTAGGCAAAACATATAGATTTCTAAGATATATTATCCTGCAAAAAGTAATTAACGCTTACATTATATATATATATAAGAGTTTATTTATTGTCCAGGAATAAATTTGATGTAAGATTCGAACTCAAATAATTAGGTTAGCGAAAACACTTTATTCGGTCCAATGGGAAGCCATAAAAATTGCGGTTAAATGACCTTAGTATTTGTCACCTCTCATCATTAAAATTAAACTTCATTTTATATTACTATATAACATTAATTTTGGCATGTATATCCACTTTTTTCTTTTTCTCATTTTTCCTGCTCTGCCTTGGTGTTGGCATATATTCAATAATATTCTTTTTCTCAAAGGTTAGACATTGAGTATATTTTTAGTATAAACTTATTGGAAAAAACAATATATCCAATATTATATAGGTTCCTTTTGAGAAAATGATATATTCACCGACGATTTAAGTATACCTTTTGTTTTTTACAAGAAAATGAAGTACTCGTCAATTATGAAGTTAAAGAGGGAAAAATAAAATAAATTTCATATTAACAATGGGGATGATCAGTCCTATTAAAGTTTTATAATTTGATTATATTTCGTACAAGAGTTAATCTAATTGTTAGCGAAGTGTTATGAGAAGTTGTATCTCACTGGTTTTCAGATAGAGATAAATTTTGGTTTTTTGAGTGTAGGAAATTTTCATAGTTATACATTGTAATTTTAGAGGTCATAATTGTGAGAATAAAATATTTTTATTGATATTGTAATATGTAGTTGAATGGTTGTTTAAAATATTAAGTTTAATTTTAATGTGTTTTTAGTACAAAATAATTCTGCACTATTATCTATATGCTTACAAGACTTTTAAGATTGGTTGAGTTAAATACTTCTACTTATGTAATATTATATAACTGAATATCTGTATAAAATTTTTGTATATTGATAGTTAAACCAAATTAAATCCTAAAATAATATTACATTAATATATAAAAACTAAGCTATTTTAGATTATATTTTCTAAAACCTTCTATGATTAATAAATTATCGTTATTGCATATATTAACTTGTTAATTTACTAAATAATAAATTACTTTCATTTTGAAATTTATTAAGGTTTCTCCTTCGATATCCAGTGGCGAAACTTAGTTGATTTTTTAAACTATATATATATACACACACACACACACACTAGGACTTTATAAAGTTAATATATCTTGTATATATGAAAGAAATAACACGTTAATATATCTAATAAGTTCAAGGCTTTTTTTCCCTCTAATTTTTTAGGGGAAAAAATCACTAAAGCTTTTTCTTTATTTTCTATGTTGTTGTCAAGATATTTTATTTGATATTATTATTTTAAAATTTATTTGGTTAATTTCTTTGGCAATAAATAATAAATTTTTCTAATTAGTGTGTATAAAAATTCTATTTATTTAAAATCTTTGTTATATGTATTTAATAGTCATTGAATATTCTGTAAATTACAACTCATATAATCATGTATCATTGTAACTTAAAATTAGGAAAAATGATTATTAGGAAAATATATCACTACTTTTGCTACATTTGATACCTATCTTAGGATAGAGAAAGGACTAAAACAATGAGACAATAGAGATATACAGAATATAGTGATTAATAAAATTAAAAGATGAAGAATATTAGGTTGTAATATAGTTTAATGAAAAATTGAAGAGTGAAAAGGACAAATTAAAGATGCCATATGAAGTGTTTGAAAGGATATTCTTGAAAAGAACTATTTTAAATTTGTGTTCTAGAAACATATGTCAAGTGTCCCTCCTTTTAGCATGACATAAATTAACTCAAAAATTGTCATAAGACATGCATAATTTTGGGGTTTTAATTTTTTGTCTTTATCCTTTTTTCCAAGCATATTTCTATCTTCAATGTTTCCATATTTTATATCCTAAGACATTTACCAAATGCAACCTTTATGTTTGTCCCTCTAAACTTTTTAACATCTTCTACGCTTGTCGATATCCTCTACGTTTTTTAATAACTAATTTTAGAAATTTAAATAATTTGAATTAGTAAAATTTGTGGCTACTCATTCTTAATTACAAACAATTTTAATTATAGATAACTAATGAATATTAATGCTCTTAAATTTTATTGGGATATAAGAGAAACCTATGCCGAGTAAATTAAATATCTAATGTAATATTTATTTGTTGTCTTTTGCTACCTCCATTCCACAATAATAGTCACTATTGAGAAATCGTGCAATTTTAGCATATTAAAAAGTTAACATTTAATGTACCCATAAATTCCACAATAATAGTCAGAAAATTGTATAATTTTGTTACATTGAAAGGTTAATATATTTAATTACAAACTAATGTATTTGGCTACAAATTTATAGTTAAATACAATAATTTTTTAATGTATCAAAATTATATAATTGTTCAAGAATAACTATTACTATAAAATGGAGGGGTACATCACACTCGATGAAGAATGTTAGTAATTCATAATCTCTAATGTGAACCGCTAAATGGATCGAATTCTTTTGAGTGGTCAACATTGAATTTCGCGGTCACATTTTTTGGGCAGAATGAATTTGAATGCACGGATGAGTGTAGAAAAGCCAAAGGATTGTCGACGGTGCAACGTACACAACCAAAACAAAATGAAAAACAAGAGAGAATATCAGTTGTACTCTGTACAGGACAAACCGGAGGAGAAGTCCATTATATGACGACTCTGCTTTGTTACGTTTCCCACTTCTAGTTTCTAACACTTTTAATTTGCTACTATTTTGCATAAAAATCTTGGCTAGCTAAGGAACGAATGCAAGACATGTCAGGAAACTATTCCAAGAGTGAATTAATGGGCTTGACTATTGCAAAAGACCAATAATTCTCAACAATTAGATGATTTCACACAGAAATGGACTTTATTTTTTCGTTATGGGTTCGCAAATTATTTCAGAAGGTGTTTAGGTGTAAAAGGCTATAAAATAAAGGAAAAGTGTAGAAATGATAAAGTGTAGAAAAATAAAGATAAATACAAAGGGAAATAATTGTCATTGGTTCATTGTGTGTGGTGATGTTTTCAATTGAGTATATAATTATTTATAGACACAATAAAATAATTATTTAGCACTAACTATACTAACATCATTCCTAAACGTGGACTTAATGCTTAGCACGAAACTGGATTGCCTTGGCTAATTTTGGTAACTGCTCAGTCAATATGGTAACCACCTTGGCAAATCTAGTCTTTATCCACTTTTTTGCCACATTTAATTTTCTCAACCACGAACTAGTTCTAGAGACTTGTTCAAAACTCCTCTATTACCTTCTAATGCACGATTCTGCTTGAGCCAAAACTCCAGAACTAGTTTGTGGGTGGTCAACTGTCATCACAAGGACTAACGCTAGAATGGGATCCATTCCCTTAGTTGGTGGCTGAAATATCTACATGGCTAGCTATTCCCAATTGACAAACATTTAGCTAATATCAGCCATTGCAGCCATTAAGCTTTAAATACACTACATGAGTGGATATGCATTCTTGAAGCATTAGAAAATATCTTAATTAGTATTTGGCTAACTTTAAAGTAATAAAGATAGAAAAATGACCAAAATAATATCGAAACGAACTTTATTCCGGGCCCAAAAGACCTCAACCGAATAGAAACTAATTGCCATGTCAAAGCATTCTTGCCCTTAGCTTTTTGTTGATATGGATTGATAGTCATTCTAATGTCCACAGATCAGCCACTGACCAATTAAACTTGTGACAAGGATCTTAACCTTTTGTGATTGTTTCAAGTCAGTTTTTTCATCGGTTACATCTTCAATATAAATGTTAGAATCCATCACCACCCATTTATTAGCCAAGTGCTCAGTTAGAGGTTAACTTTTGACCTTTAATTCTTTTAGTGCTTCACTAATTTCTTCTTAACTATCCATCCTTGGAAATCTACTGCTTTTGTGTGCCAACAGCTACAATCCAATACCAGACGTGCATGCATTGTATCAAACCAATTCATTCTCTTTCCACATTCTCGAGAGAGAGGTTAACAAAATTACTTGGAAAATACTATGTAGAGGTTGCAAAAAGTTGACCATACGTAAATGTTGGTGTCTTCTTTTGGCAAGACTTTTTCTAGTAAGTAGAGAGCTGGCTAGTTGGTGAATCTTTTTCAAGGGTTACGATGCTTCCCTGGAACTTTTCCACTTTCTTTTAAGATACTGAGAATGGGAATGTCCACTGTAACCGCTAAAATTTTGGAGTATTTAATGCCCACGAAATGGTTTTCTTGTATAGTATCATAAAATTGGGGATCAATGTAATGTTCAAGGCTCAAGGGTTATTACATAGTTATGGCATACACTGGAATCCAAAAACGGTTTCCTTTCCATTTGGCATGCTGTATAAGACACAATAAGATAAGTTAATCCAATTTGTAATGTCTTTATATATTGTTTAGTACGGGCAACGTATTATATAATTAAGTTTATTCATTAAACTTTAATTATACGTTAAAATGATGAATAACTTAATCATGTCTAAGAAGGAAGGATAATGCCTAATTAGTTTTTGACAAAAGGTTTTATTTATCTTATTTAATAAAAAATAATAAAATAATATAATAAATCAAATTATTATTAAAATAAAATAATAATTATTTTAACTGTTTAACTAATAATTAATAATTAATTATTAAATACTAAAATAATAAATAATAAACCATAATTTCTATTAAAATAAAATAATAAATATAAAATAATAAATTATTTTAAATAATTATATACTAAAATAAAAATTATTATTAAAATAAAATCATAAATATTAAATATATAATAATAAAAAAATAATATAATAAATATTTTAAATAAATAATAAATAAATAAATAAATTAAGAAATAGAAAATAAAAGAATGAAATATTAAATAATAAATATATATTTAAAAATAATAAATTATATAAAATATAAAAATAAATTATAAATTATCTAAAGTTTAGAGAAAAAAATCTTCAAGGGATAAAATAGGATCAATGTTTAACTTTCGGGGGGAAAATATCTATATTATATATTAAGGGTCGTTCACTACAATTACCACATGATATTTTCTCCTAATTACATAATTTTTAATTTTTTCTTTGACTTCTCATTCAGTCACCCTATTTAACGTTGTAATTAGTATTAATTCTAATGTGCATTCATTAAATTTACAATTATAAATTTACTCTAATTATAATTGTTAAATCATTATAAAATAGTTAGAAATTTTCTTTGATAGTAACTTTGAATTTTTAAATTCTCTTAAATTATATTATTTTTAATTATAATTCGATTTATAGTATTTCATAAAATGTATTATGTGATAGTTTTCTTAAATTTATTTTAAGTATTATCATTACTATTTTTATCATATTTGTACTTTTCATATTTCTCATTTATATATTTCTTATCTTAACATGTAATTCTTTTTAGTTTATTTTAATAAATAGTAATTAAGCTGAATAATTTTTAAATGAAAAAGATAACAATTTAACTTTTGACTTTCTGCATAAAAGCCAATAAAAAAGTTAAAATTCTGCTAATTAATATTTTACTATATGAAAATTAAAATAAATATTTTTGTTAGAATAATTAAAATGTAATTATTTCTAATAGTAAATAATTTGGGATATAATTTTGATGCACTGACTATAAGACTCTAAATTTTAACCTCTTAAAACCCATCGTATTAAAGTTAATCTTTAGTTATTACATTCTAGTCTCATAATTTTTTTAAAAAATTAATATACAAGAAATGTGTGTAATTTTTTTTTTTTTGAAAATGCTTAACAAAGACTTGAGCCTTTATGCCTTAGGCATAATAAACTATTTACACCTATTATTCATAAATCACGAGGAATTAAAAAACATACATAATTCATTTATGCATGTTACGCATCACATTCCATAAAGGCAAACCCTAGTCATAAAACATAAGCATCATACATCTAATCAATTTGAATACATACACTGCATAAAGTATTTAAATAAGATATACATAACAAACATAGTAAAATGGTTCATCCTTGTCACTCATTAAGTGTAGATACATAAATATAATCTTGGTCAGAGAGCTCGTAATAATCTAAACATAACTAGATCAAATTAAACATAAGAGACAAAGGTAATCCCCTAATCTTCCTCCAGCACAATATCTCCCTCAACCTGCTCTGAAGTCAACATGGAAAAAGGAAGTGAGAAATACCAGATTTCTTAGTCGGGGTAAAATAGGTCAAGTGTCATTGTGGTCATCCTCACCCATTTCAGTTTATTAAGAAAATATGTGCATATTGTAAGCTCCAGAACTCTTCAGAAAGTATGAGCTTTATTGTTTTGAATGACAACAAAGCCAATTTAAAGAAACTATTTTGAAGAACTACTAATGACTGTCTTGAATTTCTTGACTAAAACTTAAAAGGTAAATTCTGAAAATCATTACACGAACTTAAGCAAAAATAATTTTACTTTGCATGTGTAAATATGTTTTATCTCACGAGAAGAGAATGAGCTTAAATGAAGTGAATATTATATCATATAAAGAATGCTTACATGCATTAAGGAATATAATGAAGCAGATTGATATAAGAACAAGAAACCCAAGGAAACGGTTTTCAGAAAGCAACACAAACTTCAGAAAGTACACTAAAGAATGAAGAAATCATGCTAACCCTAAAAGTAACGCGTTACTCAATCTTCATTAATCATAATCAAAGATCATTCACCATCTTAAAGTCAAGATTGAAGATCAGAAGACTAACAAATAAATAAGGAACTGACAGTGCTCTTCAAAAAACTCACTTCACTAAAAAGGAGGGAAAATTTTGAATTTTGAATTTCAAATTTAAAAGTCAAACCATTTTTAGACTAGTACATCATCTCTTTAGCCCTTTCGGTTAATTATAAAAGCTTATAGAAGAGGAAGTTCAGAAGTCATGCTAAGAAAGTAGAAAAACAATTTTTGATGGACTTTAAAAACCTCAACTCATCAAATGGCTTCTGAAAAATGGGTTTGACACTAGACGAGCTACTCTTCTAGATTATATTTCCAAGACACAAGCTGATGATCAACATGTGTCACTTGGACAGCAGATCAAGGGCAACGGTCACAAAGGAAAACTATCTATAAATAGAGATGATTGAGCTTTCAAGAAAAAAAAAGGAGATACGAGAGCTAAAAAGTTGAAAAATCTTTTCCTCAGCCTTTCTGTGAAGTCAAATTTTTTTCAGTTGCTTTATTCATTGAAATCTTCTTTCTAAGTTCCTAGATTGGTCACACGTTCTTCTTAGGAAGAATCAGTAGAAAGAAGTCACTCAAGTTATCTCAGAATTATCACTTATATATACTTGTAAAGAAGCTTAGTGCAGGATAGTTTGTTCAGCAAACCAAACACAACACCTCTGTATCCTCGATCCAGTAGTAATCAAAGTGAAATAGCTTGAACAGGCTACGGAAAAACTACTTGTTGTGTAACAATGGGTGCTATCTACTGTCACTGGTGAAGAGCTTAGGAAGACTATAGTAAAGACTATCCAGTTTTTTCGTTTTCTCAAGTTGAGAAAGATTAGTGAAACTCAATGATTACTGAAAACTGGACACAGGCAAGTGTTAGCCGAACTAATATAAATATCTTGTCCAGTATCTTCTTATCCTTCATCTTTTTATTTTCAGTGTTTAACGCTGTATAAAACATCTCTGTTATTATTTATCATTTAAGCCTATTTACTCTAATTGTTTAATTTAGAACTTATTTTTTGAATAATTTAACATTGTTTCTGCTGTACTTCAAGCTCCATGCTTGATAGTTTTGTTTCAAAGTTTCAGTTCCAAAAATTTCAAAAAAAGGGGAAGTACGATTCAACCCCCTTTTTGTGCGCTTTCTTATCTACACATATATCAATGTTTATTTTTAATTTTAGAAATTCTTTAAATATGAAGTGAGCATTTCTTTTATTCATGATCTTTGTGCATGTATGCATTCTACTTTATAATCATGATGATGAAACATAATTCATGGATAAATACATACTCATGGTATTATGCAATACAAATTATAAAGCACCTTGTAGCACATAAACAAATAATTTACAAAAGGACGCTTGCACATGCATGTATTGATCATTGCCTTTTAATTTTTCTTGTACCTTAAACTTCTCTATACTTTACATAGATATACCACATTCTCTCATGGTCACCAAAATCCACTTGCATTACCTCTTCGTTGATTTTCACTGGTTGCCAAAACTCCAAATGAATTGACTACCTAGGATGAGCTCAACCTAAATAGTCATTGCTAGCTAGATTTAAAATGTTGTAGAAGGGATTCATTTACTTTTCGTTTCTTTTTATCAACATTAGTTCATGCAAATGTACATACTCATGTCAATCCATGGGTATATGCTTTCTTTCTCAATATACTTCTCATGCTATAAACACTTAACATACAAAAAATCTCATTCATCATTATGAGACACGGTGTACAAGTAGGAAATATCATGCAATGTTATGAAATGAGAAGTGCACATATTAAATCTCATGCACATTTTTGAGACACGAGCATACATAATTCATATTTTAATGCCAAAGCTTAGAACTTGAATGTAACTTATCTCGATTCGTGTTCTAAGGCCCATGAGACACAATCATAAGTCACTTTAATGCACCAATGCTTACTTCACATCAAAGTGGGCTAACATGTGTCATCTAGTCAACACTCGCCATTCTCATGACATCTCATTCCAACAAATTTCAACCCATTCAATCATAGCCCTATGAACAAACAATTTTGAGGAAACTACATCAATGAAGGTAACTTCCCCAAATTCCTAGTCCTAGGAACTCCTATACTTAACATGTTTACCCTGAAGGAAGTTGAAAGCAACTTTGTAAATGAGCTGAAATCAAGCTCACCTCACAACTTGATTCATAGTTTAAATTCTAAATTTCTTTGTAGACCTTACTATTAAGATTTTTGTTTTCTTTCTTTATTTTATCCATACCCACTACTACCACTACCACCAATACACCACTCATAATAGCTTGCAACTACCACATCAACTATATGAACAACAATAGCACGCAAAGAATACTTACCTTGTAGAGAAAAATGGATAGGGATGATTCAAAGAGAAAATTGCAGCAAAGAGATATGGTATCCAAGGAGAGCCTGAGCAGTAGTGGCAGCCCTAATCAAGGGGTACCTACTAGAAGGGGCACCGATGAGGGAATGAGGAGCATGAGAGATGACATAGAGAAATGAAATTGAAATTTGAATGGAGAGAAATAATATTGAGGAAGATTGAAATTGAATTGGAACATTGAAGAAGAAGGAAACTTACTGATTAGTGATATGCATCGTGGGAGAGTATTTTGAGATTGAAAGGGTTGGAATTTGAAGCAAAACCCAAAAGGAAGCAAAATGAAACATAAAACACTTATGGGAACATGATGATGGGATTATGTGTTAAGGGGGTTTTTATGATGCATTCCTCTTCATGGGTCAACAATAGTCCTAAGTTCTTTTTTTTTAAAAAAAAAACTTATTGATTTACTTTACCTATTACAAGAAATCTCAACTGTAAAATTCTAAAATCCGCATTTGTCAACATTTTATGGCTGTCAGGTGTTTTATTTTGAACAAGATATTACACTCCCATTATTAGAGGTAATCCTATTCAGGCATTTAAGATCCCATAGGGGCTTGGCTTTCTCGACATTGATTTCTTCCTACCCAAGGGTCAAACTCGAGACCACTGGTTAAGGGGGAGGAGCACATTGCCACTCTAACTGACTATGTGTTGTTTATTATATGCTTTATATATGCTATTATGCTTGATTGATGCCTTATGAGATTGGTTACATGAGATATGTATTGATTACCATGATTGATAAAATATTCTATTGGATTATAATTGTTGATAGTGGATTTATTGTTTGTTGATGTTAAGCTGCATGATTTACATGATATATGGCAAGAAACAAATTTTAGGAAGTTTCATTTTCAACTATTATGCCACTGAAACTTTGCTAAATTTGTTGACTTAGAGAATTTTTGAAAGAAATGGATTGGCATGACATATTTATGATTATTACTAATGGGATAATGGTAATTGCTCATTGTTGCATGTCATGGAAAGTTAAAGTTTAAAGGTGACATAAGACAAATAGAAATGATCCAATGCTCTTGATTATACTGTGGTTCTCTTTTATTGTCTTGCTCATTAGTGGGCTATTGGTGAATCACTTAGTGAGTAACTAATAAAGTCAACAAGGGTATGTGCATTGTTTGCATTATGTCAGGGAATGGTTTGGTGTTTTGGTCTCTTTACAAGTGCTTGTAGTGCTTTTTGTGAATAATCTAAGTAGATATTGTAGTGTTAAAGATGCTGGTTTGGATATGAATGGTGTGTAAAAGTCATACACTTTGTTTAATGAAGGTAAAAGAATACGTGTGAGTGAAACACATTATGAGTGAATCATTATGAAAATTTGGAGTGAAACACTAAGCACAAAGAGTGACATACTTCTAAAAGTGAAGAACAAACATTAGGAGACTAGATAAGCATTGAATGAGTACATGATCTATATTGGTGGTATGCTTGAGACATTCTTCTATAATTTTTATGTGATTTATATCTTTGGGTTTGTGTTGGTGATTTCTCTATAGGTACACATATGTTGGGTGAGATTTTTGTCAGATTAGAGCAAGTGATTGGGAGTGATACACTTCATGGTGTGAAAACTTCGAAAACAAATGTGATAATGAGGATTGAAATGCTTGGTGAGTAGAAGAAAGGTCTTGGAGAGAAACATTGTGTACATGAAGAGTGAAAAACTTTGTAAGTCAATTGAGTTAAATGATAACTAGTTGTGTTTTATTAAGACAAAAATGCTTTTTGTTGTCTTTGGTGTGTGTTTGTGTGTGGGAAGATATATAATTGGGTTGTGTGTGGTATTTGCTTGATGAACATATATTTAGTATATAATTTTCCTTTTACACTAGGTAGTTTTGCATGCAATTTATGTAAAATTCTCATTAGTTTGCTAGGAAGTTGCAATCGAATCTTCCTGCACTTAGTACTTGAATATGGCTTTAATTCATTAGCTTTATGCATATTTAATGTTGTCATTGATGAGTTCCATTTCCTTTTCAAAGAGATTTATGGATTTCAGGGGACTGCCTTTGAGAGTGTGATGTAGAGTTGCCTTAGAGTCAAAGAAAGGGAGATGGCCACCAAACAGCATTGCTATAGCGAATTTTGGTCACTGCAGTGAATTAGGTCTTGCAATATGTAACACCCTAATTTTTAACCCAATAATCTAGAACACATTAGGTTAATCATTAGGTTATTACTTCTTAGTCTTATTTTTTTTATTAAAATACTTAGCAGAAATTATGGGTAAATATTTTTTTGAAACATAAAACAAAGTGAGAGCCGCGTTCATTGAGATACGGAAAGATGAATCACAACATGATCATAAATATATAAAGGCATAGAACAATCAACAATTCAACAAAGACAACATTCCATTAATAATATAATTAGAGATACATAGAGTCACACCCTTATAGAATCGGGCTGAACTTGAAATACAAGGAAATAACAAGAAGATACAAAAGCAGTAAGGTACATGGAACGACAGAAAATAAAACCATTTACGCTACCCTCCTACGAAAGCTATGAGTACTAAACTCGAATGCCCCTCTTCAAAAGATACTGCCAAAGGAGAAGATCTCGTGATGGCTCAAGCACTCGAATAGCTCAACAATAAGGTCTACTAGCAGTGAGAACCCTCAGGTGATGAAGGTATGTATCCGGCGAAATGCTCGAGCTCCTCCTGTGTGGGCTAGTGGAGTGGAACACGGATGTGCGTCGGCTGAATGTGGGCTCCATGACGAGGGCGCATCTCGGCTCTCCTCGCCAAGCACGACTGCGTCACGGTAGCCTCACTCTTCTCTCGTCCACATGGAGGAGTGGGGGCAGAACTCTCTGAGTAGATGTGCGTAGGTGAGTCCTCGGATGGATCCATCTCCGACCTCCCAGATCAGGGTACATACTCCGGATAGTCACGTACCGCTGAGGCAGATGGACGAGCACGACGAGTCTGCTCATCACAAGGGCGTGTGTGCTCGAAGATCAGGTCATCATCACCAAACGGAGCAGTAGGAGTGAAACGGTAACTGGACACAGGGTAAGCAAAAGGTCGTCGCATATACACAAAAACAAGTATGGCGCATTGACCCTTGAAGTGATAGGAGCGGTGATCTGGGTCGTAATGCACCTCCCAAACTGGCGTGTCAATGAATACCATGAAAGTCACCATCGAGCTCTGAAGATGTGATGGAAGAAAGAGAAAGAAGAGAAAGGAGTGAGAATCTTACTAAAGAATCTCAGTAGGAATCTCCTATCTAAAGTTACATCGTTCACATCCTCAAGAACCTTGGGTTTATTTATAAAAGGTGTACATGCATATAAAATTCATTATTAGGTTTGACAAAACTAAATTATCCAAGGTTCGTTCCTTTTAAAATGCATCTTAATGTCATGAATGCAACATATCAAGCATGAATGCATGGCAATAGTCTAAACAGATAACTCAACCATCACAATCATTAAGAAACATTCAAGTGGCATAAAGGGGCATAAATATTTTATGTGGAACTTTCCTCAACTTTGTGACATAAATAATCATACTATAGCATTATAGGGCCACCCTAAAACATCTAGGTTATGAGCCCGTACCTCAGCTAGTCGTCACTAGCTCTTGCTTATTATCTGAACAAGCAAAACATAATAAAATAATACCGACTCCTTGAGTACAGGTTAGGGGGCTAGGGATCACCTCTCTTAGGATATACCCTCTTTGAAATGCTTTGCGGGCATCTAGCCACAGCAATTTGTCCGCTTTGGTAGGCTGTATCTACTTATACCCTCATGGATTTGTCTTCCCTGGGGGTGCTCGGCTAAACCGGTGTCACCCAGGAAAGCGCATCTCAGTGCTTCATCACATAAAAATCTCCTGGCGGTGCTCGGTCGAACCGGTGTCACCCAGGGTTTTAAATCTCATCTCATACTTCAAAAACATTCTTAAGTCCTTTAGATTTGACGAAAATTCAGTAGCATAACAGCTGTGTACTGAATCCTTCAAATCAACTTTATGCCACAAGCTCATTACACATATGCATTACTCATTCAACTTTCATAAGCATGGTAACTTAACATTTCAATAATTCACTTCGTCATAGCTCATGCATCATCAAAGCATATGCATCAACACATCATACTTGCATTATCAAACTTAAAACATCAAAGTCTCTTAATCTTAATGTCTTATGCTTTGACCCTTAAGGTCTCTTAACTTGAAATCTAAGTTGTTTATCATCACAACTTAAGCTCTCGGGTATCTATAGGCTCAAGTCTAAGTATTTCTTACTCAATTCTAAGATCACAAACAATTCTAAACCTCCAAAGTGCATAATCCATAATTTACACTTTACGAGTACCTAGGAGTCACAACTTTGACCCTTTCTAAGTTCGGTTTGTAACGCCTCGATTTTCTGATAGTGAAAATGACCAAAATGCCCCTGAGGTCATTTTCGGCCCGGAATTCGAGGAGAGCCGACCCGGTAGTCCTCGAGGGGCTAACTCAATGTTTGAAGGGGATTAGTTGACTTGTGTACCTTTCTGGGATCGAAAATCTCGATTTTTGAGTTTTCGGGTCAAAATGACCAAAATACCCCTATGGTATTTGACTCAATTACAAGTGCCGGATGAGCCCGAAACTTTTCCAGATGGTTTTAAAAGGTGTTTTTATATATTTTGTGACCTCAGTTTTAGCCTCGGTGGTCCCGGGCAATTTTTGTGCAAAATTACAATTTTGCCCCTAAGCATAATGTTTTTTAGCTTAATCGCGTGATTAAGCAAAACTAAGCAATGTTAGGCTCTAATAGAAAATTAATTAATTTCCATAATTAATCTAGAGTCAAAATAATTTATTTAAGTTGATTAAGACCTAAAATTACTTAAGGAAACTCAAAATTCTTTTATAGTTTTAATTCTTTGAAAAAGGAATCTAGGAATAATGTTTTCTCTCACCTATTCCCCTAAATCAAGGAAGCTTGTTGGCATTGGATTCCAAATTGATGAGGTTTGACTTCATTAATCTATCATGACCACCTCCTAATCTAGTCTCACATGGCCCTAATTACCTATTTAAATTCCTAAACACTTACTTACAACTTCCTAATCTTGAGTCTAATAAAAGATACACCTAAACACACCCCTAAACCACAATTAATTGAGACAAATCTCTCCCCCATGACATGATAAACAACTAGCCACCACTCCCCCATATTCTTCACATGTTAAAATTCCAACACTCCAAGGCCATGCTTTAGGCCATGCCTAAACCCATACTTTTGACCATGCTTACCATGCTTTCCTCCATGCCTTGAATGACCACCCAAAGGAGATATTTTTCTTCCCTCCAAAGCCTTGAAAACCGTGGCCTCTCCTCCTCCACACATTCTTTCAAATTTTGTTTCTTTATAAATACCACACTTAGAATAAGTTGGCCATTTTTGTTCATTCTTGCAAACTAGCTTCAAGAATTATCTTGAGTTTTCTTTCTTTTCTTCCAAGAACTCAAGAGTTTTCTCATCTTCTCTTCTTTTTCATCTTCTTCATCTTCAACAAAGAGCCACACTTTACATCCTCAAACCACCACACAACCATCACAAACCATCATCCAAACACCAAAGCTTTCACTCTCAAACACAAGCTCATATAAAACACCTTTCTTTCCTTTTCCTTGTGCTTGGCCAAATCATCACCATCATTTTGGAGGAGCTTTTCATCTCATTTTCACTTCAAGGAACCAAGCTTTCATCTTCACACTTGGTAGGGGTTCTTGTTTCCAAAAGCTTTTCTTTTTCTTCTTGATGTTTGAGATGAAAAAGTGTTGGTTTTTCTCTTGGAACACATTCTCTTCTTCTTTGTTTATTTTTATTTTGGAACTTGGTTCTCAAAAGAAAAACTTGAGCTTGATGATGAGGTTTCAAGATAATGTTCTTGAGATTCTCATTTGAGAAACCTCTAAAGCTTGAAACTTGGTTTTGATTCTACATCATTTTTGGTTTTTCCTTGAACCATGGTTTCGGTTTTCCTCTCTTTGTTTTTCCCCATGGTTTTGGTTTTCATTCCCTTTATTTTCCTTTCAAAAGGTTTGCTAAAAATATAAAGTAGTCTCCTTTAATTGTTTTCAAGAAATGTTGTTATTTATTTTAGTTTCATTGTTCATTTTCTTTGAGCTTGATGATGATGTTCAAGAACCATGTAGTTTCCTTGAAACATTGGTTCAAGAACTCTAAAGCTCACTTTGTTGATGAGATAAGTGTTGGGTTGAGATTTTTTTGGTTCTCTCTAAAAGTCTTATATGAGCTCTAAGTTAAGATAAAAAGGACTTGCATCCATATTTACTTTTATGTCATCACTAAATGCTCAAGATTAAAGAATGAACTTGCATCTTCATATTTATGTTTATGTCCTCACTAAATTTCTAAGATAATAATGGATTTGCATAGCATGTTTACTTTATGCTCTCACCTCCTAATAAAGACTAAAACAAAGTGCATTGCATATTTATTTTTATGTCAATCACTTAAGAGATTTAGAGCTCATGGACTTACCTACTATTATCTCAAACAAAGTTGGAAAATATATGTCTTAAACTCCTTTGATTTTGGCCTTGTGAGGATGTTGAGACTTAGAATGAGATTCATCTAGTTACAAGTGCTAAAACTCATGTTTCATGATTTTCTTAAGTCTAGATGATCTCAAGAAAAGTCTTGAGCAAGATTTTATGTTTTAAAATCCCCTTGAAATTATTTTAAATGAGCTACTGCCCTCATGTTATTTTATGATGATTTTAATGAGATAAAAAGTGTTCTAAGGAGTTTTAAAGTCCTTGAAAAGGTTCCAAGAAAAACTAGCAACTTATGTGTTTTAGAAATGAAGTCTTATGCATTATGTGATGGAGATTATTTCGGTTCTATCTTGCTTGATTTCTCACTGTTTTATGCTGTTTAAATGATGATAATATGAGTATGTTCATGTATATTTGAAGTTAAAATTCATTTGAGAAAATTAAGAGAAGTTAGTAACTAGAAAAGAATTAATTTGAGACTTTTAGATCCCTTAGAGATGTAGTTTTCTGGATTCTGTCCAGCAAGGTTTAAAATTAGAAATCATGGTTTATAATTAGTTTAAATGTGTAGGAACTACTCATAATTGGTTTAGGACTTGATCTTGAAGCTTTGGGAACAAACCGAACTTAGAAAGGGTCAAAGTTGTGACTCCTAGGTACCCGTAAAGTGTAAAACATGGTTTCTGCATTCTTAAGGTTTAGAAATGATTATGATCCTAGAATTGAGTGAGGTATACTTAGATCTGATCCTATAGGTACTCGAGAGCTTAGGTTGTGATGATAGACAACTTAGAGTTCAAGTTAAAGGACCTTAAGGGACAAAGCATAAGATAGTAAGAGATTTTGATGCTTTGAAGTTTAATGATACAAGTATGATATGTTGATATGTATGATGTGATGATATATGAGTTATGGTGATGTGATCTTTTTATGCTGATACTATGATGATTTGCATGAATTGATGAGCATGATGTACATATTGAATTAAGTCCCATGATGGTATTGAGGGCATGTTTTATGATGCATTCTTGCATAACACACCGAAACGCATTTCTCCTACCTCGGTAAGAAGATAACAAAACCGTGAGGGTATGGTAGATGCAGCCTGTCAGAGCGGATAAATTTACTGTGCACTAAATGCCGTAGATACGTTTCGAAGAAGGAAATAACCCTAACCCGCACTCTGGGAGTCGGTGTATTAGGTGATCCTTAAGTCCCTACCCCACACTCTGGGAGTCGGTGTGTTAGGTGACCCTTAAGCCCCTAACCCGTACTCTAGTAGTCGGGATTATATTTTATGATTCGCTTATTCAGATAATGAGTTGGAAACTAGTAATGTGTTACCCCCTCTATTTTTCCCCATGTTAAATCTAGTGACGACTAGTTAGGATTGAGCTCATTCCTAGGTGATTAGGTGAGATGGAGTTTGGGGACCAGGTTAAAATCGCCGGGGCTGTAGGTGATTTTGGCGAACATGATAAGATGGTGGTCTTGAGTTTGGTGACTAGGATAAAATCGACAAGGTCGGTGTGTTGGTTGGATTTTGGTGAACATGATAAGAGGGTGGTCTTTGAGAAAAGTGATATGAAAGATTTGTGCTCTTTATGCCACTTGTACACTTACCTGGTGTTATGTTTTATTGAATTGCTTGCATAATGTATTGTCATGCATTCATCCAATATCTATTGCATTCATATCATTAAGACCCATACTAAAAGACACCTACTTCGGATAAATAGATTTGAGAAGTTTAAAATTAAACCCTATGCATGACCACCTTTTTATAATTAAAACCGAAGTTGCTGGGGATGATGACGATGACACGTGTGTTAGAGTCGGAAATCCCTTTTGAGAATCTTGAATGAGTTTCTCATCCCTCTCTCTCTTTTCTTCCATGTCGTCTCCAGACGAAGAGAGTGATGTGGTTCGTGACTTCTGCTAAGGCATGGGCATACGGCATACGCTACGAGTCAGATTAGTGGGATGCAACGGACGTGCGTAGATGTCGCTTAGATTTACATATGTGTATTTTCTTTTGATGTGACAATGAAGCTATGTTAGTAGTAATTAATGTACTTAAGAAGATATGACTATGTTGTGTTGATATGTGTAACTTTTGTACTTTGTGGTTAATGATGATATGCTTTCCTTCACTCTTCTGTTATGTTTGCAACATTCGTTAGATTTTACTTTAGCGCGCAGCTCATGTTTTGCTTTCAAGTTTAAAAAAAAAAAATTTACCTGTATTTTCCGCTAAGTATTTTCATAAAAGAATGAGATTAAGAAGTAACGACCTAATGATTAACCTAATGTGTTTTAGAGTATTGGGTTAAAAATTAGGATGTTACACGGTTTGTTCCTAAAGCATCAAGATCAAGTCCTAAACCAATTATGAATAGTTCCTACACATTTATACTAATTATAAACCATGATTTCTAACTTTAAACCTTGCTAGACAGAATCCAGAAAATTACATTCCTAAGGGATCTAAAAGTCTCAAATTAATTCCTTTCTAATTACTAATTTATCTTAACTTTCTCAAATGAATTTTAGTATCAAATATACATGATCATACTCATATTATCATCATCAAAACAACATAATATAGTGAGCAACCAAGCATGGCAGAATCGAAAACATCTCCATCAAGCAATGCATAAAGCTTCATTTCTAAAACGTGTAGATTGCTAGTTTCTCTTGGAACCTTTTTAACACTTTTAAAACTCACTTAGACACAATTTATTTCATCAAAACCATTATAAGACATGAGAGGGTAGTGGTTATTTCAAATGAATCTCAAGAGGATTTAAAATCATAAAACCTCGCTCAAAACATTTCTTATAAACCATCTAAGCTTAGGAAAATCATGAAACACAAGTTTTAGCACTTGTAACTAGATGAATCTCATTCTAAGACTCAACATCATCACAAGGCTGAAATTAAAGGAGCAAGAGATTTATATTTTCAAACTTTGTTGAGATAATAATGGGTAAGTCCATGAGCTCTAAATCTCTTTAGTGATTGACATAAAAATAAATATGCAATGCACTTGGTTTTAGTCTTTATTAGGAGGTGAGAGAATAAAATAAATATGCTATGCAATCCATTATTATCTTAGAGATTTAGTGAGAGCATAAACATAAATATGAAAATGCAAGTTCATTCTTTAATCTTGAGCATTTAGTGATGACATAAAAGTAAATATGGATGCAAGTTCTTTTTATTTTAACTTAGAGCTCATATGAGACTTTTAAAGAGAACCAAAACTCTCAACCCAACACTTATCTCATCAACAAAGTGAGCTTTAGAGTTCTTGAACCAAGTTCTCAAGGAACTACATGGCTCTTGAACATCATCATCAAGCTCCAAGGAAATAAATTTAGGAGTGTAACGCCCCGATTTTTCTGTTAGAGTGAAAATGACCAAAATGCCCCTGAGGTCATTTTCATCCCAGAATTTGAGGAAAGCCGGTTCGGCAGTACTCGAAGAGCAAACTCAATATTGGAAGGGGATTAGATAACTTGTGTACCTTCCCGGGATCGAAAATCTCATTTTTCGAGTTTTCGGGTCAAAATGACCAAAACGCCCCTGCGGTGTTTTACCCGTTTACAAGTGCCGGATGAACCCGAAACTTCTCCAGATGGTTTTAAAAGGCGTTTTTATGTATTCTATGACCTCAGTTTTAATTTTAGAAGTCCCGGGCAAAATTAGTACAAAATTACGGTTTTACCCCTAGTTTCGTATTTTTACGCTTAATCGCGTGATTAAGCAAACCTAAGCGATATTAGGCTCTAATCGAAGGTTAATTAATTTCCTTAATTAATCTTGAGTCAAAATAATTTATTAAAGTTGATTAGAACCAAAAAGTACTTAATTACAACCTAAAATCATATTTTAATTTCAAGACACCTAGTCATAGAATCTTGAATGGTGTTTTCTCTTTCCAATTCTTTAAATCATGGAATTGTGTTACACATTGTTTATTCACAAGTGAGTTTTAAATTCTCTAATGATGTATGAGCACTCCTAAACTTGTCATAAACTCCCTAAATCACATTCTTAGTTACCTAAACTTAAGCTTAATCATTTCTAACCTTGTACCTAAGCTAATACACATCTAAACCTACCATTAACACACAATTAAATGGTCAAAACTCACCTCCTCCCTACTGTACCAGACCTGGTCATGAGCTTCCTTCCCCATTGTGCATCACATGTTCAATTTTTCAACACTCCAAGGCCATACCTCAAGTCACATACACTATACCTTGTCATAACTTTCAATCAAGCTTGAATTTCCACATGAATAAATAATTAAAACAACCCATTTTCCCCATTTATTTGTGGCTGGAAAAGTTCCAGCCATGTCAAGTTTCTAGAAGCCTAATTTCATAAAAATTTGATAGGAAATTAACTCACATCAAGCCATACTTTGTAGCATAGCTTCCATACTTCAAACCATGCTTCTATAACACAATCAAAGAGATATTTTCCTCTCCCTTTGTCCTTCAATGCTACGGCCAGCACCCTCCCTTTGATGAGCTCCATGGTTTTGTTTTTCTATAAATAGGATGCTTGTGATAGCCTTGTTGCACCTTGAAGCATTTGCTAAGTTTAGAGTTTTAGAGTTGTCCTACTAGTTCTTTCCTTTTCTCTCAAATTTTTAAGAGTGTTCTTCCTTTCTTTTCATCTTTATCTTCTTCATCTCTTCATCTCATCATCATCTCTTAACCATCAAACACCTCCCCAAAGCCTTGAACCATCATCAAACCTTTCAAACACCACACCTCAAACACAACTTCACTTGAAACACATTTCCTTCTTTTTCTTTCATCAAGGCCGAATCATCATCACCATCCTAGGAGGTGTTGCTCATCTCATTTCCATCTTGAAGTCCAAGCTTTTACCTTCATCACAAGGTAGGGATTTGTTTTCAAACTTTGTTTTGCTCAAGAAAGTGTTTTTCTCTAGTTTTCTCTTGGATTCTTTTTGAACTTTTCTTTGTTTTTCCTTTTCTTTTCATTTCGGCCTCTAGGCCTTGTTATGAGCATGATAGCTTGATGATGAGAGTTTCTAGATGATGACATTGTGTTCATCTCAAAGAAACCTCTAAAGCTTGAGTTTTCCTTTTCTTGTAACTTTATCTATATGTTATCTAGCTCACATGGTTTTCCAACTTAAGAAAATTAATCTAAGGATTTCTAAAAGCCCAAGCCTACCCTTGTCAACCTTAAATTTGGCCGGCACATTCTAGAGATTTTTCGCTAGATAGGGGTTTTGGGTATTTAATAAAGAACTTGACGTAGTTTCACTTTCTCTCTCTTTTATATGACTTTCGGTTTTTGTGTTGTGATCTTTGAGATATTGTATTGGGTTGTTATCTTGTTAAAGTCTTGAATGAGCTCTAGTTAACCATAAAATGAACCTTGCATCATGTTTACTTTATGCTTTGCATATCATGTTTACTTCCTTGCTATCACTAAGTTTCAAGATAATAAGTGAACCTTGCATTGTCATGTTTATATTTCAAGCTATGCCTTATCATGTTTATATTTCAAGTTCTCACTTAATACCAAGATAATAAGGAGTTGCATTCATATTTACTTTGTGCTATCACTTTACTTTCTAATGGAACCTAAAATAAGTGCATAAGCATGTTTATTTTTATGTCATCACCTAAATGAACCTAGAGCTCAAAGACTTGCCCATTGTTGTCTCAACAAAGGTCTAACAATATGTATTTTCCTTAGTTCATATTTCATTTAAGAGGTCTTGAAGTTTCTAAGTATTGGAGACTATGTTTTATAATTTTTCCAAGCTTACATGAGTTTAAGGAATGCATAGAACTAAGTTTTAAGAATTAAGGACCTCTTGAGATAAAGATAAATTGGTCACTGCCCTCTTAAATACTCTTATGATTTTAGATGTTAAAATTGTTTATAAATGAGCTTTGAAAGTTTAAAAAGAGTTCCAAGAGAAACTAGTATTTTATAAGCTTTAGAAATTATGTTTTATGCCTTTTATGGAGAAGTATATTTTCGGTTCTTCCTTGCTCTTTACTGCCACTGTATGTGCTGTTTTGATGATGATAATGTGCCTATGTTTGAGTAAAAATAATGTTAAGACTCATATGTGAAAGATAGGATAAGTTAGGAACTAGAAAAGAATTAATTTGAGAGTTCTAGACCCTTTAATTATGTAATTTTCTCGATTATGTCCAGCAATGTTTAGATTTAATAATCATGGTTTTAAATTAGTTTAAATGTGTAGGAATGACTCATAATTGGTTTAGGACTTAATCTTAAAGCCTTAGGAGTAAACTAAACTTAGAAAGGGTCATTGTTGTTACTTCTAGGTACCCGTAAAGTTAGGATTTCAAATTCTGCATCCTTGAGGATTAGAAATGTTCTTGACCATAGTGTGAGGAGAGAAATACTTAGTTATAACCTCATAGGTTCCCAAGAGACTAGGTTTTGATGATCAATAACTTAGAATGTGAGTTAAAGACTTTAAGGGTCTAAACCGTAAATTCTAGAACCCCGTAATCACACAAATACAAAGCTGTCCAAATCTGCATAGTGCTGTTTGGATAGGTCCTCGAGCATAAAAATTAGTAAAACTTATTAGTTGTGAACCTATAGGTGTGTAAGAGGTTAAGAATAATACTAGAACAATTAGTTTACAAGTTTAAGACTCAAAAGAACCAAAGCATAACATACTATAGGGTTATAACATAATAAGCTTGGGAGTTTGTATGTATGATTGTCAAAGGTGTGATTATGTGATGATGTATATGCCATAGTTTTATGTATATACTATGAAGAAAGTTTCATGTGATGATGTATATGCTATGAAAAAGATGTATGTAACGAATAATGATGTATCTATGAATTAACACTTTATGAGAATTTAAATGTGACATAACACTGAGACGCCTTCTTGGGTGACACCGGTTTAGCCGAGCACCCCCAAGAAAACAAATCCGTGAGGGTATTGACATAGAGCTTGCCAAAGCGGACAAAACTACGATGCACTAGTTGCTAGTAGAGCGTTTCAAAGAGGAAATGACCCTAAGAGAGGTGATCCTTAATTGCCCCCTAGCCCGCACTATTAAGTCGGGATTATGTATATGTTACGCTTATCATAGGATAAGTAAGAACTAGTGACGACTAGTTAAGGTATGAGCTCATAACCTAGAGATGTTTTAGGGCGGCCCCATGAGATGAAAGTTAAAGTTAACAATGTCACATATACTATGCTTATGCCAATATCATAATGTTTCTTAGTTATTCTATTGTCTGGTTTACCTTTATGACGCATTAATATCATTAGTACATTTCATGCTTAGTTATAAGACGCATTGTAAAACATGACGGACCTTGGATAAATAACACTTTAGAAAACTAACTTAAAAGGAATTTATATGCATGCACACCTTTTTAGAAATAAACCCAAGGTTCCTGAGGATGTGACGATGTCACCTAGGTAGGGATAACCCTACTGAGAATTCTTTTAGAAAGATTCTCATTCCCTCTCTCTTTTCTTCCGTCATATCTTCAGATGGTGACATTCGTACTCTTCATCGACACCCCGATATGGGAGCTGCACCATGACCCGGCACTCAGGTCATACCATTTTGAGGGTCGCTGCACTGTCAGAGTATTCATGTTCATGGGACGACCCTTCGCGCACCCCGTCTCGAGCTACCGCTTCACCCCGACTGCTCCTTACCGTCATAACGGGATTTTTGAGCGAGCTAGACCACGTGATGAGCAGATTCTCCGCATGGAGCCCGAGACATCAGCCGTACGCGACTACCCGGAGTACGTACCTCGCACCCAGTACTCGGAGACGGACCCATCCGAGGACCCGCCATCACACATGTACAGTTGGAGCTCCAGTCCCGCTCCCCCACCGATGAGAGCAGGAAGTGAGGAGACGGTGGTCCAGCCGAGGTTGGCACGTAGGCCATCTATGCGCCCTCGCCGCGGTGGACACGCCTCGATGATGCGCTCGACCACTCCTGCCGAGATTCGTCAGTGGATCGACTTGACCCCACAGTACTCGGACCAGCAGGAGTAGACATAGGAGGGGTAGTAGTTAGTGTACACACGCCACATAGTTGAGGACAAACCTTCTTTTGTATATGAGGTTGTCTACTCTAGGTGCACATGGGTATGGGTGTAGTTTCTCTTGTATTTGCTTTTTATGATTTCCTTGTATTGCATTTCAGTTGTATTCCACTTCCCGATGTATTGAATAGTCCTGCCCTTTTTGGGTAGGCACAATATATATATATATATATCTATGTTTCAGTTGATGTCTCCGTGATATGATGTGTTTCTTTATGCTTTGCTTATATGTTTCGCTATGCTTCCCCTTAACGATTCGTGCGTGGCTCTCACTTTGATTTTAATTCCAAAAAGAAAAATTTTACCCATATTTCCGCTAAGTATTTTCTAAGTAAAAGATGAGACCAAGAGGTAATATTCTAAAGATTAACCTAAGTACATACTAGTAGTCTTGGGTTAAGATTTAGGGTGTTACAAGGAGAAAGTAAAATCACAAGGAAAAAGGAAAACCAAAACCGAAAACATAAAGGAAAGGAAAGTAAAGGAACCGAAATCTAAATCAAGGAAAAGGATGAAAATATACCATATTCTTTATTATGTACTCAAGACCCCTATCTAGAGCATAACTCTAGAACGTGCCGGCCAACTTTAAGATTGACAAAGGTAGGCCTTAAGTTTATTGAAATCCTTATGATTAGTTTTTTTTAAGTTAAAAACCATGTGAGTTAGATAATATAGATAAAGCTCAAAGAAAGGAAAAACTCAAGCTTTAGAGGTTTCTTTGAGATGAACACAAGGTCATCATCTAGAAACTTTCATCATCAAGCTATCATGCTCAAAAGGAGGCCTTGAGGCCGAAATGAAAAGAAAAGGAAAAGCAAGGAAAAGCTTAAAAAGAAACCAAGAGAAACCTTGAGAAAATCATATTTTTGAGTAAAAACAAAACTTTAAAGCAACTCCTACCAAGAGTGAAGATGGAAATGCTTGATCTTGGAAGGGAATGAGAAGAGCAACTCCTCCTAGAGTGGAGATATGGCTTCGGCCAAAGAGAGAGGAAAAGAAAGGAGATGTGTTCTTGGTGAGTTTGTGTTTGAGGTTGAGTATTTAGGGGCTTTGATGATGATCTAAAGTGGTGGTGTGAGGTTGTGAGGTGATGATGCAAAGAGGAGATGAAGATGAAAGGAAGTTCTTAAGAACTTGAGAGAAAATGAAAAACTTGAGAGAAAAGAAAAGAACTTAAAGAATGCTTGGAAACTCTAAACTTGGCAAATGAACAAAAGTGACACAAGTTCATCTAAGGTACCTATTTATAGAAAATGAAGCAATGAAGGCTCATCCAAGGGAGGTCTTGGCCGTAGCTTTTGGGTCAATGGGGGAGAGAAAAATATCTCTTACACAATGTCATTCAAGCATGGTTTGAAGTATGATAAGCATGGTGCAAAGCATGGTCCAAGTGAGGCTTGTTATGGACTTGAAATTACATTTGAATTTAAAAAATTTGAGGTATGGAGGGGGAGGGCAGCCATGCATTTCTAGAAGAGAGGAGGAGAGGTTACTTTTGTTTAATGATGGTTTAGAGGTGTGCTTAGGTGTGTATTAGATTAGGTGCAAGATTATGAATTCCTAAATATGTGTTTAGGTAACTAAGAATGTGATTAGAAATTTTATGACATGATTAAGGAGTGCTCATACACATTTAGAGGTGTCGCAACCGGGATCGCGACGGGACGGCAAAAAAAATGATTTTTTTTTTTTTTTAAAAAAATGGAGTCGCCACCGAATTTTATTTGATTGGGAAAAAATATGGAAAAACCCATTTAATTCAATGAAAATGATCTTTGAAACCAGATTTGAATTCGGGAGTCGGTTATGATTAGGGAAGGGTAGGGACTTAATCCTTCAGCACCCCTAATACACCCGTCTTTAGACGATACCTTAATTAATTGTGCAAATTATTAATAACCTTTCAAAATATTTATTTACACTTTTATTTTACGAAAATTATAAAAGAAAATCTTTTTAGAATAAGAAAATTCTGGAGTACCAAACTGTCACAGCTTAGGTATCCGTAATATTGAGTTAACAAGCCGTCACGGCTAAATTAACCTCTTTATTTGAAATAAAATATATACATTTCAATGATTAATTTAAATTAAGATAATAAAGAAAAAGGATAATAATAATAATGATAATAATAATAAAATATAATAAAATATTTACAATAATAGTAATAATAACGGGCAAAAATATTTACATACTAAACAAAATAAAATGACATCATAAAAACTTATTTTTAGATTGAAAATTTGAAATACCAAGCTGTCACAACTCAGGTATCCAATGCACTAAGTTAATAAACCGTCACGGCTAAATTAACTTTTTTATTCAAAATAAAATATTTAATAAATAATTAATTAATTTAAAATTTAAAGAATAAAAAGATATTAAAGAAAATATTTATAAGTAATACAAATTATAAAAATCTAACTTTTGTCCGAAAATTTAAAACATCAAGCTGTCAGAGCTCAGATGTTTAACTGAGTTAATAAGCCGTCACGACTAAATTAACATCCTCATTTAAAAAAATTTGATTATTAACTGAAATTAAAAATAATACATAACAATAAAAGACAATAAATATTTATAAATAAACAAAAATAATAATAAATATTTACAAATAAAAAATGAAATAACATAAAATATACTAATAAAATCTAATTTTGACTTGACAGGAATCACCTGCTCCTACGTATCCTCTAGTGCGATGAGGAATTCAAAGTCACGTAGTTCTTTTTTAAAATGAGTGTCGTTAGTTGATTTTATTCATGACAACTGATTTTTAGAATATCAAACTGTCGCAGTTAAAATATTCTTCAATCATTAAATTAATAAGCCGTCACGGCTTAATTAATCCAATTTTTAAAGTATAGTATGCTAAATAATCTTTGTTTTAAAAATAGCAAAATACTCCCTAATTTTTAAAACTCACATTAAATAGCATCTTAAACTTATTTAAAATTTTAAACTAAATGAAAATATTTTAGAATATCAAGCTGTCGCAGCTAAAATGCTCCGAAACTTAGAATTAATAAGCTGTCGCAGCTAAATTAACTCTAATCTTAGGAACAAAATCGTTGATCACTTGTATTTTGATTTTAAAAGCCAGAACAAATTTTCAAATAAAATATTTACTGTTTATAAAAAAAATAATAGAATTAACTCGATCTAAGAATCAAAACAATGCTAATAAACCCATAAAAACAAAGGCTTAAATAAAAATAGAAAACAATAACAACTCAAACATTTTTACACCCATTCTTTATTTATTTGAAACATTAATTATTTCATCATTTTATTCCTTATCCTTTTTTTAATATATATATATATATATATATATATATATATATATATATATATATATATATATATATATATATATATATATATATATATATAGGACAGCCCATATTGAAAACCAAATAAACCCAAACAGCTAAACACAAACAGTCCCAAAAATTGGACACCCTATTACCAATCCAAATAATGATAAATTTTTTTTGTTTCTTTTTTTTTTAAAAGAAAATAAAAATTTGAACCAGAATAACATAAATAAATAAATAAAATATAGCAAGCAAACTAAATCCAAACATTACCCAAACCTAAACAAAGAAAACATTACTGGAACTCAACAATAATGCACTAAAAAAAATCCTGATTGCATAAAAAACAATGTCAAACAAAATGCTCCAATACCCATTCGTAAACTCAAAAAAAATGAAACAAGCACATATAAAACCAAAACCCAAGTTCACTCAACATAAAACCAATACTAATGCTCTGACCCATAAAAAAAACAAGAGTAAAACTTGACCCAAAAAAAATGTTAAACCAAGAAGCCCCAATACCCATCGAACATATACCCACTTGAAAAGGAAAAAAAAAGAAACTGACACTATGAAACAAAACTTAAATCCCTAACTATCACTAAAGGGAACAAACAGAATGGGGGCTTGTATCAAGGTGGTGGGTGGGTAAACGGAGAAAGAGTGCTCACTGTTCACGGAGCTCAGAGACTAGGCAGGCAACTTCGCAACAGCACTAAGGGGTGGAGGAGCTCGCGTAGGTGAAGGTCGACGGGGACAGGAGGCTGTTCGCAATGAAGGGATGGCTTGCGGTTCTGGTTCGCGAATCGAGGGGGTCGTGTGAGGGTGGTTGCGTACGGCTGGGTTCGCGGCGGTGCGAGCAAGGGAGGAGGGGACACGCGGCGGAGACTTGGCCGGTGTAGCAGCGCAGGAGCGCGCGCTCGTGGCGAGCTGGTTGGCTAGACAAAGGACAGCAGTGGCAGCGAGACAGAGCAAGTACAAGGCAGAGAGGGAGCGTCGCGTGGAGGGCCAGGCTCTTTGGAAGCGATCCGCGATTCTGGCGAAGGAGGGAAGCCGTCGCACATGCAGCAGGAGTAGCAAAACTCTCCCTTTTATTTCATCTTTTCCTTTTTATTTTCAAAGGTTCTGGGAGTATGCTTGGTCATAATTTTTTTGTTAAGATTGTTGTTGAAGTGATGATGTGGAAAATTATATTTGCAAAGGAAGTTTTGGTTTTTTTGTACGTTTGTATTTTGTGATTTTGAATGGTAATGGTGGGTAGTGATGAAAATGAGTAATGAAAGTGAAAATTGTGTGGATGTGGCTATTTTATGGTTGCAATGGTTTTTTTTTGGTATTGTTAGTGATGGTTGTTAATGATAATGGGGATGGGGATGAAGGGTTATGTGTTGGTGATGAGTGGCTCAACTATGAGATAGTCATGATGTTGTTGATTTGTCGATGATGATTACAGAGAAGTGAGCTTAGTTCCTTTTTGTTCTCTCTGTGTTTTTTTTTTTTCCCCCCCCGCCTCTTTCTTATGGCTATGAACTCCATTATAGGCTTGAGAGTGAGTGACTTACAGGCTGTGAGGGATCATCATATCTCATCATTTTTTCTTTTGTTTCATTGCATCACGGGTTTGGGATATCATTGGCTCACCTGATGGGGTGTTCCCCATTTCTTTTTTATTGTTTTGTTTGCATTTTACTTGTGAGCACGTGAACCCATTTGGCAGGGAATGGGATAAAGCAAATGGAGAGGGGCTCCACAATTGAGTGTTCACAGTTGCCCCTCTTTACTCATTCCTTATAAGAAGAATATGAAAAACCTAAGTTTTAAGTATTGTCTTTATAAGGGATGAGTAAAGACATGAACATCGATTGTGGTCGACAATACATGAAGTGCAAACAAGAGAAACTGAAGTCAAATGGTGAAAGAAACTAAATGCTCATGAGTGGCATATATAATACAATGATGCAAATCAAAAACCAAGATGTATAAGTGGTAAGAAATTTCAAATTCATCTATACACGGAAAAAGAGTAAATGTTGATGGGAATTGATAACAAATTAAAAGCCAACAGGGCTGACAGGAATTTAAAAGTTTTGTGACCAACTGGATACAGGTTAACAAGTGATAGGAAACTAAAAAGCAATGATAATCTGAGGTCGATAGGAATTGTAAAATAGCAATGTGAGGCCGACAAGAAAAGTAAAGTGGCAATCTGAGAGTGACATGAAAGAAAATGGCAATATGAGGCCGACTGAAAAGTAAATTGGCAATCTGAGGCCGACTGAAAAGTAAATTGGCAATCTGAGGCCGACATGAAATGTAAATTGGCAATCTGAGGCCGACAGGAAAGTAAATTGGCAATCTGAGGCCGACAGGAAAGTAAATTGGCAATCTGAGGCCGACTGGAAAGTAAATTGGCAATATGAGGCCGACAGGAAAGTAAATTGGCAATCTGAGGCCGACATGAAATGTAAATTGGCAATCTGAGGCCGACTGGAAAGTAAATTGGCAATCTGAGGCCGACAAGAAAGTAAATTGGCAATCTGAGGCCGACTGGAAAGTAAATTGGCAATATGAGGCCAACAGGAAAGTAAATTGGCAATCTGAGGCCGACATGAAATGTAAATTGGCAATCTGAGGCCGACTGGAAAGTAAATTGGCAATATGAGGCCGACAGGAAAGTAAATTGGCAAACTGAGGCCGGCATAAAATGTAAATTGGCAATCTGAGGCCTACATGAAATTGTAAATTGGCAATCTGAAGCTGACAGGAAAGTAAATTGGCAATCTGAGGCCGACAGGAAATGTAAATTGGCAATCTGAGGCCGACTGGAAAGTAAATTGGCAATTTGAGGCCGACAGGAAAGTAAATTGGCAATCTGAGGCCGACATGAAATGTAAATTGGCAATCTGAGGCCGACTGGAAAGTAAATTGGCAATCTGAGGCCGACATGAAATGTAAATTGGCAATCTGAGGCCGACTGGAAAGTAAATTGGTAATCTGAGGCCGACATGAAATGTAAATTGGCAATCTGAGGCCGACAGGAAAGTAAATTGGCAATCTGAGGCCGACAGGAAATGTAAATTGGCAATCTGAGGCCGACAGGAAAGTAAATTGGCAATCTGAGGTCGACTAAAAAGTAAATTGGCAATCTGAGGCCGACTGAAAAGTAAATTGGCAATCTGAGGCCGACTGAAATGTAAATTGGCAATAATGGAAAACAAAGATTTTCACAATATCTTTTCTCTTTTTTTTTTTTTTTTTTTTGGTTATATACACAAGTTATCAATTTTCAATTTATTTCAGAAAAACTAACCGTAACCAAATCAAGCACGCCTTAAGGAAGACTATAACCGATCCAACTCGTAATTCATGCGCTGGACTTTCTGACATAAACTTTCTTTACTTCTGGACCTTTGCTCACTCCTTTCCCATTTTCCTTTTTCCCCTTTTTTAGGATGATGCTTGCTTTTCTGCCGAGTTTGACTGAAACTTCAGAATTCTCTTAGTGTGATGCTAGTCATGGATGTATTGCTGTAAGAATCATTAGGTTGTATAACTTTAAACTTAAATTTATGCTTACTCGAGACATCATAAATAAATATGCATTTAAAGAGGAAACAAAAGATTGGCTGAATAGGCATCTTCATTGCTTGGTGTATTGGATGACAAGATGTTTGAAAAAGAGATTACAACACAAAACTGAAAGACAAGCTTGTGAAAGACATGGAATTTTGCCCCAGTTTAAGTTCTTTGTGACTTAATCAATCGATTTCTCGCAGCAAGTTGAACACCATAGCCATGATCCTTAATGATGTCTTCAAACCTTTTCTTTCCAAAAATTGCCCCAATTTCAATCTTGGTCAGCTTGATTCACTGGACAAATTCAACACTCAAAAATTGCCCCAGTATAGGTTGCTTGAGATGATGCTTATCTTTTTGCTCTAATTTTTGCCTAGGTTGCTCTTTCGAGTTTTCAACCTAACGAGCTCTTCTTTTTTTTTCTTTTTTCTTTTTTCTTTTTCTTTTCATATTACCCTAACTTTTGCTTAGGTCGCTCTTTCGAGTTTTCAACCTAACGGGCTTTTTCAACATCTTTTCAAGCATAAAAATTTTTGACTGCATCAGTGTTAATTGGTTTGGGCAATTCCTGTCCATCCATGTTTTGCAAAATCAATGCTCCACCTGAGAACGCTTGCTTAACAATGTAAGGACCTTCATAGCTCGGGGCCCATTTTCCCCGTGCATCTTCTTGATTATGGAGAATTTTCTTCAAAACCAAATCTCCTGGATGAAAAGATTGGCTGAATAGGCATCTTCATTGCTTGGTGTATTGGATGACAAGATGTTTGAAAAAGAGATTACAACACAAAACTGAAAGACAAGCTTGTGAAAGACATGGAATTTTGCCCCAGTTTAAGTTCTTTGTGACTTAATCAATCGATTTCTCGCAGCAAGTTGAACACCATAGCCATGATCCTTAATGATGTCTTCAAACCTTTTCTTTCCAAAAATTGCCCCAGTTTCAATCTTGGTCAGCTTGATTCACTGGACAAATTCAACACTCAAAAATTGCCCCAGTATAGGTTGCTTGAGATGATGCTTATCTTTTTGCTCTAATTTTTGCCTAGGTTGCTCTTTCGAGTTTTCAACCTAACGAGCTCTTCTTCTTTTTTTCTTTTTTCTTTTTCTTTTCATATTACCCTAACTTTTGCTTAGGTCGCTCTTTCGAGTTTTCAACCTAACGGGCTTTTTCAACATCTTTTCAAGCATAAAACCTTTTGACTGCATCAGTGTTAATTGGTTTGGGCAATTCCTGTCCATCCATGTTTTGCAAAATCAATGCTCCACCTGAGAACGCTTGCTTAACAATGTAAGGACCTTCATAGCTCGGGGCCCATTTTCCCCGTGCATCTTCTTGATTAGGGAGAATTTTCTTCAAAACCAAATCTCCTGGATGAAAATCTCTAGGACGGACTTTCTTGTTAAAAGCCTTAGCCATTCTGCTTTGGTACAATTGGCCATGACAAATAGCTGCCAGTCTTTTCTCTTCGATCATGTTCAGCTGTTCATATCGGGTCTTCACCCATTCAGATTCTTCTAACTCAGACTCCATCAGAACCCTTAATGACGGGATTTCCACTTCTATAGGAGAAACAGCTTCCATTCCGTATACCAATGAGAAAGGAGTTGTTCCAGTGCTTGATCGTATGTTGGTACGATATGCGTGTAAAGCATAAGGCAGCATTTCATGCCAGTCTTTATAATTCACCACCATCTTGGCAATGATTTTCTTGATATTCTTATTTGCAGCTTCGACTGCGCCATTCATTTGAGGTCTATAAGGAGCTGAGTTGTGATGCTTGATCTTGAAAGTCTCAAAGAACTTTTGAACTTCGGCACCATTGAGGTTAGGAGCATTATCTGTGATAATTCTTTCTGGAATCCCATATCTGCAGATGATATCTCTTTTGATGAATCTGAGAAACACTTTCTGTGTGATGTTAGCATATGAAGTAGCCTCCACCCACTTTGTGAAATAGTCTATCGCCACCAAAATGAAACGATGACCATTTGAAGCTTTAGGATTGATAGGGCCAATGACATCCATGCCCCACATTGAGAAAGACCAAGGAGATACCATGTTGTGCAACGGAACTGGAGGAGCATTGACTCGGTTTGCATATATTTGGCATTTTCGAACATAATTGATACAATCATTTTCCATGGGGGACCAGTAATAACCGCTTCTTAGGATTTTGCGTGCCATCATATGTCCATTAGCATGGGTTCCACAAATTCCTTCATGGATCTCCGTCATGATCATTTGAGCTTCATGAGCATCCACACATCTGAGGAGAGTGGTGTCATGATTTCTCTTGTAAAGGACTTCACCATTCAAGAAAAAGGCCATGGCCAATCGTCGAATTGTTTTTCTTTGCACTTCATTTGCTCCAGTCGGATATTCTCCTTTTTGAATGTACTGCTTGATGTCATGATACCATGGTTGGCCATCTGGCTCAATCTCCACATTGTTACAGTATATCGGTTCACTTTGCACCTCTACGTGGATGGGTTGGACATTGGTATGAACTTCCAATTTTGTCATTGCAGCCAGGGTTGCCAATGCATCCGCAAATTGGTTATGGTCTCGAGTTAAGTGAGAAAATGATACATCATCAAATTGTTCAATTAATCGAGACAAGTATTTCTGATAAGGCACCAATTTCGGATCCTTCGTACGCCATTCTCCATTAACTTGGTAGATTATGAGCGCAGAATCTCCAAACACCTTTAACTCTTTGATCCCTAGGTCAATTGCAGCTTGCAAACCATTCGCGCATGCTTCATATTCTGCGATGTTGTTGGTGCATTCAAAATCTAACTTGATGGAAACTGGGTATTGTTTTCCAGCTGGTGACACTACTACGACTCTATTCCACACCCATTCATATTGGCGGCCCCATCGAAGTACATTTTCCATACATTCTCCTCTTCTTTCTCATCTTTTTCCACTGTTAACACCTCACCATCGGGGAATTCAGGCATGATAGGCTGTATATCCTCAAGAGGATTTTCAGCGAGATGATCAGCAATTGCACTTCCCTTGATGGACTTCTGAGTCACATATTTGATATCAAATTGACAAAGATCACTTGCCATTTTGACATTCTCAATGAAACATGAGGACTATCAAATATGTATTTCAATGGATCCATTCGAGAGATTAACCAGGTAGTGTAGTATAACATGTACTGCCTCAACCTCTTGGACGACCACACTAACGCACAACAAGTCTTTTCAATCGCCAGATAACGGGATTCACAGTCATTAAACTTCTTGCTTAGATAATAAATTGCTCGTTCTTTCTTACCAGACTCATCATATTGACCCAACATTGCCCCAAGTGACATGGGCAACACTGTGAGATATAATATTAAAGGACGATCTGGTACAGGTGGGGCTAGAATCGGAGGCTTCATCAAATAAGCTTTTATTTTATCAAAAGCTTCTTGGCATTCTTCATTCCACTCCCCAGGTTGATGTTTCCGTAGCAGCTTGAATATAGGCTCACAAGTGCTAGTCAAATTAGCAATAAATCTAGCAATGTAGTTGAGCCTTCCAAGAAAACTTCTCACTTCTCGTTCAGTTCGGGGAGCAGACATTTCTTGTATCGCCTTTACCTTGTCAGGATCCACTTTTATCCCATCTCTGCTGACAATGAACCCGAGTAACTTCCCTGTAGAAGCTCCAAAAATGCATTTATTCGGATTCAATCGCAACTTGTATTTTCTGAGCCTTTCAAACAGCTTTCACAGAACTGTCACATGACTTTCTCCCTCTTTAGATTTGGCGACCATATCATCTATATACACCTCAATCTCTTTATGCATCATGTCATGGAATAATGCGACCATGGCACGTTGGTAGGTGGCACCGGCATTCTTCAATCCAAACGGCATGACTGTATAGCAAAATGTTCCCCACGGAGTTATGAAAGTAGTTTTTCCTTTGTCATGAATATCCATGGGAATTTGATTATACCCAGAATATCTGTCCATGAAGGAAAATCAGTGATTTCCAGCAGTATTATCAACAAGAACATCAATGTGGGGTAGAGGAAAATCATCTTTCGGGCTGGCCTTATTCAAATCCCGATAGTCTACACACATCCTGACCTTCCCATCCTTTTTAGGCACGGGCACAATGTTGGCTACCCAATCAGTGTGTCTCGACACTTCCAGAAATCCAGCCTCTAGCTGTTTAGTCACTTCCTCTTTAATCTTTAATGACATGTCCGGTCGCATTCTTCTAAACTTTTGTTTCTTTGGCTCAGCTTCGGGATACAAAGGAATCTTGTGTGAAGCAATCTCTGGGTCTAATCCTGGCATGATAGGACCATGCAAATACATCCAAGAATTCTTTGAACAATGCAACCATTTCTGTGTGTTCAGGATTTTCCACTATCTTCAGCTCCTTTTTGTCTTCTTCGGTGCCCATGTTAATCACCTCAAACACCTCATTGTCTAAGTCAAATCCCTTTTCTGAATAATCCAGGAGGTTTGAAAACTGTTCAATAGCTTCTTCATCATCCTCAAACTCATGGTTATCGTAGTCAAGTGCAGCAAGAGAATCAATTGATAAGCTCCCAAATTCTTTTTCATGTGGCAAAATTTCTATGACATTCAAATTCCTGGAAAGTAATTGTGGTGGATTGGAATACTAAACCAAATGGTGGATTATAAAATAGCATGGAGAATGCAAATTAACGAATTGAGAATGGTAAGGGAAAAACATAACAGAAAAGGGAAAAAGCAACAGGATAGAAATAGAAACGAGGCAAATGGAAAACATATAGAAAGGTTATTGAAAATCATGCAAATTCATTCAAATGATGTCTCTGAGTAGCATAAATAAAAGCATAAATAATTCTTGAATAATACAACCCAACAAATTACTTTTCAGTAATAATATCAAGCACTGGTTCAGATGTCCAGTTTGTCAGCATCTCATCATTGCTAGCAGCATGGACTTTGTTGATTTCCTCAATTTTCTCAGCATCCAAGGTGTTGATGGTGGAGAAATAACAAGGGGAGCGAACTTCACCGGCCATAATCACTTCAGCTGGACCAGGGAATGTCTCTTTCAAGTGAGGAATCAACTTCATTTTCCCTTTCTGTTTATTCTGTTCCAGAGCCAAGGCACTCATCTTGTCACCCAGGGAGGTCTCATATCCTAGACCAAATCGGTTAGCCTTCTCTGGTACCGATATGGGAATTTGGGAGCCTTGCAGTTGTGGTCCTAGTCCTTTTCCTTCCAGATATCCATTCTTGGCCATGATGTGAGCCACTACCTGATTTTGCATTAGGGCCTTATCTTGCTCTTGTCTCAGCCCTACTGCCTCCAGGTTATGCCATGAACTGCTCTCCACTAGCTCCACATTTTCAACATATGGCAATGTCACTGGTTTGGATACCAGGATCTCCTTTTCTCCGTGGATTGTAATGACTGAACCATTTTCAATGTATTTGACCTTCTGATGCAAGGTTGAAGGGACAGCCCCAACATTGTTAATCCATGGTCTTCCTAGCAGCATATTATAGTCAGATTCAATTTCCATTACCTGGAATAACACTTCAAATTTGCTCGGTCCGATCTCCAGTAACAACACCATCTCCCCTAGGATGCTTTTCTTTGCTCCATCAAAAGCTTTCACTACCATCATTTGTGGTAGTATATCATCCTTACTCATCGACAAATAGCTTAAAGTCGATACAGGCAAGACATTCAATCCCGATCCTCCATCAATGAGAACTCTAGGCACTATGTATCCTTTACATTTGAGGGTTATGTATAGTGCTCGTGGGTTGACTTGTGAAACAACTTCTTCATCTGAAAATGTAATCATGTTAACACGTTTCACTGGATCCACCATATTCACCACGTTTTCCGATGAGACGTCAGGCTTGACATAAGCTTCCTTCAAAACTTTTATTACTGCCTTTCGATGAGGTTCAGACGACATGATTAATGATAAAAGAGATATTCTAGTGGGAGTCTTCTTTAATTGCTCTAGAATATTATACTCGCTTTGCTTCATTATCTTTAGGAACTCTTCTTCCTCATCTTCTTTTTCCTTTCTTTCTGAATCTGAACTCTTTCCAGCATACCCTTCATTGACAAACTTTCCTTTTTCCAGCTCTCCGGGCCCATAAACTCTTCCACTTCTTGTTATTCCTTTCACTTCCATGACACCAGTCACCTCTTCATTTGCTCGAGCCTTCGAGGTTTCCCCTATGTCTCCACTTGTCTTGACTTGAGTCTCATAATTCCAAGGCACAGTATGTGTACTCTTATACTCAAATGATGTAGGTTTCTTGACAGTAATGACCACTTTTTCTGGCTTGGGAGCTACATTAAATGGTGGTACTCGAAGTATAAAGGGTTCAATTACATTCACCTCATCAGGGATATTCAGCCCCTTTTTTGCTTGTATTACTCCTAAGTTGAGTAATCCCTGTACTCGAGCCTTGAAATCCCAGCAATTTTCAATGTCATGGCCAAGGGCTCCACAGTGATACAGGCAGCTTGAATTCATGTCATATTTCTCATTCTCCGTTATTGTCAGAGTAGATGCCGTGATGCCGTAGCCAGACTCCTTCAGACCAACAAAAATTCTCTCCATGGGTGTTTTGAGATTTAAAACCTTCTTTATCAGGGGTTCTTCTTTCTCTACAACATTTACCCGACCTCCTCTTTCATGATTTGGCATTGGATTATGGACAATATCTGGTTTTGACTCCTCTTGAAAGTCTAGTCTACCACAAGCAATCAATCTTTTTACTGCCGTCTTGAAGCCTTCGCAATCTTCAATTGAATGCCCTGCTATGTCCATATGGTATTTGCAAGTAAGGTTCGGGTTGTACCAAGCTGGATATGGTGGTTCTAATGGGCGTCTGAGGATAAGCCGAGATCAAGTGAGCATCAACTAATCGTTGAAAGAGATCAGCGTTTGAAATGGATAGTTTAGGGAAAGGTGGCAAATTCTGGAATCGGGAACGGCTTTGATTTTGAGCATTTGGTCGTGGTGGTGTGGTGTTTGAGAAGTTCTGAGGATGCACGGTTGAGTTATAGGCGTATGTTGGTCGAGCTGGTTGGTATGGTCGTATGTGAATGTTATTGACTTGCGGTGGGGAATATGAGATGGTATTTGTGGTTTGTGTGGTTTGGTAAAATGGGTAAGGAGTGGTTGAGGCTTGGTATGGTGGTGTTTGGGGTCTTGGGTGCATTGGTGCGTGTCTTGGGTTAAAGGGTCGCTGACTCTGCACATAGTTTACATCAGTCTCCTTCTTCCTAGGTGGGAAACTTTTTCTTGTGTCTTCATTGCCCATGGGAAGTTTACCTGTTTTGGCTAGATTCTCAATTCTTTCTCCAAAGAAGTGATCAACTCGGAGAAATCTTTGTATGCTGCTCTGCCATGGCTCAGATATAAGGAGATCCCAAGGTTCCTAAAAATCGAGCACATTTCGGATAGGATAAGTGGCGGTTGCACTTGAGCGGCAGAACTCTCCATCTTTGAGCATATTGCTTAAAAGATTCATCCTTCTTTTTCTGCATCGTGCTCAACTGTTCTCTAGTTGGTGCTATTTCCATGTTAAACTTGTATTGATTCATGAATTGGTCGACCAGTTCTCTCCAGCTAGAAATCTTTGAATGGTCTAATTGAATATACCATTCTAGAGCAGGTCCGGTTAAACTTTCATGGAAAAAGCTAATGAGAAACTTTTCATCTTTAGACCAGATTGACATCTTGGTACAATAACTCTTCAAATGGAACAAAGGGTTACCCGTTCCATCATACTTTGAGAAGTCAGGAATCTTGAAGTCTTTTGGAACCACTGCATCGATAGGAGGGCAGAGCTGCTCAATTTCCATATAGCCATAAGTGTTAGGCCCTTGGATGGCTTTAATTTGATCCTGAATCTTCTTCATCCATTCTTCTTTGAACTTGTCCTTTTCTGCCTCTGCACGGCTATTTTTCGAGGAAAATGGTTGCTTTTGGATGACCACATGAGGTGGCTCCCAAATAGGGGTAGCATGCCCATGTCCATCAGTATGAACATTCTCTAAGGGACGATAGCTTTCTCCAATAGGGATTACTAATGGCATTGTAGGTGGTGGTTGTCCAAGAGAGTTATTCGGAATCCCATCCCCGTCATTCATCCCTTGAGTGACATTTAGAGCTGCATCTGATACCACAGGTATAGTCATCGTTGTAGCACTTGGTTGTACACCTCCTGAGTTTTGGTGGGCTCTCAATAAGTCGAGTGACTCCATCATAGCCCGCATCATCTCCTCCATTCTTCCCTGGTTGTTTGACAACTCGTTCAGTCTTCCTCTCACTACATCAACTTCCATGCTTAAGTTTCTTCCGGGTTCAAAAGTAATTATAGCCGAGGTGGTTACAGTTGGAATAGCTCTTCCCGATTCAGAAGCAATTGCAGACGGGGTAGTCTTTCCTGGTTCAAGAGCCTAGGCCATCTTGGTTCGAGCTCTAGTGTTATGAACACGAGTTAGATCGGTATCTTCTTTCCTTGGGCGCCCAATGGTTGCGATGTTTCACCTGTATATATAAAAAAATAGTTTAAGTAAAAAGATAAAAATGTCGCGATTTGTTAGAGACCGTCAATCGTGCTGAGTCTTGATGTGAGTATCTTCGGTCACAACTTTTTCCAGAACGTCTCGTTCAAAGGTAATAAGTTATCTTTAATGGATATTGCCGTAAGACCAAAATAATGAAACAACCATTCATTCATCAGAGGAGTAGATTACAATCATCATTTTTTTTTTTTTATATCCATTCCCAGAAATGATAAAAAAGTATATCATAAAGCTAGATATCGATCCTAAAAACATCATCACTAAAAAGTAATGCCTCTTCAACTTCTTTCGGCAATTATTTGTTTCATCCTTCCAACCAAATCCTTGCAGTAGCTGACAAAGTTGTGAATTCCAGTTGGGGTCTTAAAAGGGATAATTGCTTGCTCAGCTATTTCCAGGTATCTTGGAACATCTTCTATTGCTGTGTTAGCTAGTCCTGCCAAATTTAAAAAACGAATTTTCAACTCATGAATGATATGACTTTGGTGTTGCACCTCAAACTCCAAATCTGTGACTCTTTTCTTTTCTTCTTCTAAAGCAGCTTGAAACTTCTTGGTCTCATCTTTCATGTGTTGTTTTAGTTCCCCGACCTTCCTCTGGTATTCCTTGCTTATTTCTCTCATTTCTTGCTTCATTTGTTCCTCTCTCTTGCTAGCGCGGTTTCCTCAGCAATTTTGGTATCTTGAAGTAGCTTCCTTAACTGTTGATTTTCGATTATTGCTCGGTCACGCTCTTGCCTTCGAAGCCCGAGTTCTTTATTAGCAGCTTGGAGGCATTCCTTGGTCTTCATCATGTGGTCATACCCCATTTTCAACTTCTTAGTGGTGCCCTCTAGAAGTTGGTTTCTCTCGAGCTTTCTCGCTTCAAATCTGCATAATTATGGTGAGCATTCTCCAACTCAGCCTCAACTTGCATCTTTTCCTGATTAATTCTGTCCAACTTCTCTTTTATTTCTTTGATCCCCTCATCATCGTCAAAATGTGAGGATGATGCCTTGTTATGTGGAGTTGTTGTCCAGGTTCTGAATGGCAGTTTAATCTCTTGGGCCCTATTCTTCACCCATTGACGGTAGCTTTCTTTCACTGCACAGCTTCTAACTCCTAATTCTTTTCCTTTCCTGACAACCTTGTTCCAAGCAGATCGGACCTTCTGTAGTAGGTTGAGATCATCAGAGTCGAGGTAATATAAGACAAATGGAGTGATTGCAGCTTCGGGAGGTGGTCCCATCATGGGGTAACCAAGTTGACGCAGTACCAATACTGGATTGTAATTTATGCATCCTCAGGTACCCATGAGGGGAACATTTGAGAAGCTTCCACACTGATAGATCAAAGTCTGCCCATCCTCCCACCAAGGGTACCATCGGATCATCTTTTCATTTAATTTGGCTAGGTCTTGAGCCCATTCTTGTCCGCTTTTCTTCTTAATATGATGCATTTTTAGATCTTCAATCGGACAGGGCGCCTTGTAACTTCTCTGGAATACATGTGCAGTGGCCCATACATACAACATTGGCAGACAGCATAAAATTCTTTTGCCATTCCTCTCATAGCAAAAATTTAGGGTACAATAAACATTTGCCAAGACGGCTGGAACAGGATTGTGACCATGAAATTTGCGAGCGAGGAATACATCAATAGCCGCGAAGTCCACCAAGCCTTCAATATTTGGAAACAGAACAATGCCATAAACAGTGAGAGCTAATACATCCAAGAAAGTGTCCCAATCTTTAGCTCCAGCTAAGCCATGCATATGCTTCTCCAAATAATCCCTTGGGAATCCATTGGTTCCATTTCTACACTTCTGTGCTTCATGCAAATCCCTTACATTGATCTTTAAAACAGCTGCTATGGTATGTAAGGAAGGATAATGACCTTGGTATTGATAAGGTTTTTCTTCTTCGAGTGGTAACCCTAGGATTCGCTCAAATTCTTCAAGAGTCGGTGCCAACTGAAAGTCTTGAAAGGTAAAGCATCGGAGAGGAGGATCATAGTACTGTGCCAACGCTGTGATTGCCTCTACCTGTTCTTCCACCTCTAACAGATTCAAAACTTTTCCATACTTCTTTGCAAGAGAAAGGCGATGTGGCATACTCAACAGCTGACTTAAGGATCTCAGACTTTCTGTGTCAGGCTTCTTAGCTTTAAGATGTAAAGTCTTCTTTAACTTTTCCCCTTCATGATTGTTTGATTTCATGTTTATTTCCATTTTCCAAAGATACTCACAACAAGACTCTGATATGATTCTCTAACAGACCTGGAAAGCAAAAAAAATGTGATGATTTTCATTTAAATGTAAAAGGAAATAATAAATACTTTGAACATGTTAAAGAATTTATGTACAAGGAAATGAATTAAAGAAAGAATATGCTCTTTTTGTGTCCTATTTGAGGTGAGATCTAGAGGTCAATCTATAGTTCTATGGTTATTCTACTTTGTGAACACTTGCAACAGGTGGATCTATATTCTCAGGATTCTACGGCCTCTAGAGTTAAGACTCGTTTCGGAATACTATCCACAACAGCAGGTAAACCGCTAGGTGTGGAATATTCACAAAAGAGTCACACTCTAGACGAGATTTTCGTGATAACCAAACAGGATGAACATCCAAAATGGCTACCACTACACAATCTCTTACCTATCTCAAGTTGCACTCAGACCCGGGTATAGGGCCCCACTCGTGTGTGATTAATGTGTAAGTGTTGTGTGTGAAGAGAGCATACAAACCTGGAATCCTAAAACTACCCACGACAACACCTGCAAAATAGACAATATAGAACAAAAGTCTTCTATCCTAGAGTGCAAAGAAACCAAAATAAATATATACAGACAGAACAAAGTCTTCTATCCTAGAGTGCAAAGAAACCAAAATATATACAGACAGAGCAAAGTCTTCTATCCTAGAGTGTAAAGAAACCAAAATAAATATAGACAGAGCAAAGTCTTCTATCCTAGGGTGGTTATAAAGAATTAAACATAAATAAGTATATACAAACAGAGCAAAATCTTCTATCCTAGGGTGGCCGTAAAGAATTAAATACGAAAATATATACAAATACGATGGTAACAAATTCTAAAAGAAAGAGGATAATAGAAAACTAACAATAAAATAAAATAAAATGAAAAGACAAAAAAAAAAAATGAGGTTATAATAATAAGCACAATCAATTATTATAGGCCTGACTCTCACAGTCCCCAGTGGAGTCGCCATCTATCGCAACCGGGATCGCGACGGGACGGTGAAAAAAATGATTTTTTTTTTTAAAAAAAAAATGGAGTCGCCACCGAATTTTATTTGATTGGGAAAAAATATGGAAAAACCCATTTAATTCAATGAAAATGATCTTTGAAACTAGATTTGAATTCGGGAGTCGGTTATGATTAGAGAAGGGTAGGGACTTAATCCTTCAGCACCCCTAATACACCCGTCTTTAGACGGTACCTTAATTAATTGTGCAAATTATTAATAACCTTTCAAAATATTTATTTACACTTTTATTTTACGAAAATTATAAAAGAAAATCTTTTTAAAATAAGAAAATTCTGGAGTACCAAACTATCACAGCTCAGGTATCCGTAATATTGAGTTAACAAGCCGTCACGGCTAAATTAACCTCTTTATTTGAAATAAAATATATACATTTCAATGATTAATTTAAATTAAGATAATAAAGAAAAAGGATAATAATAATAATGATAATAATAATAAAATATAATAAAATATTTACAATAATAGTAATAATAACGGGCAAAAATATTTACATACTAAACAAAATAAAATGACATCATAAAAACTTATTTTTAGATTAAAAATTTGAAATACCAAGCTGTCACAACTCAGGTATCCAATGCACTAAGTTAATAAACCGTCACGGCTAAATTAACTTTTTTATTCAAAATAAAATATTTAATAAATAATTAATTAATTTAAAATTTAAAGAATAAAAAGATATTAAAGAAAATATTTATAAGTAATACAAATTATAAAAATCTAACTTTTGTCCGAAAATTTAAAACATCAAGCTGTCAGAGCTCAGATGTTTAATTGAGTTAATAAGCCGTCACGGCTAAATTAACATCCTCATTTAAAACAATTTGATTATTAACTGAAATTAAAAATAATACATAACAATAAAAGACAATAAATATTTATAAATAAACAAAAATAATAATAAATATTTACAAATAAAAAATGAAATAACATAAAATATCCTAATAAAATCTAATTTTGACTTGACAGGAATCACCTGCTCCTACGTATCCTCTAGTGCGATGAGGAATTCAAAGTCACGTAGTTCTTTTTTAAAATGAGTGTCGTTAATTGATTTTATTCATGACAACTGATTTTCAGAATATCAAACTATCGCAGTTAAAATATTCTTCAATCATTAAATTAATAAGCCGTCACGGCTTAATTAATCCAATTTTTAAAGTATAGTATGCTAAATAATCTTTGTTTTAAAAATAGCAAAATACTCCCTAATTTTTAAAACTCACATTAAATAGCATCTTAAACTTATTTAAAATTTTAAACTAAATGAAAATATTTTAGAATATCAAGCTGTCGCAGCTAAAATGCTCCGAAACTTAGAATTAATAAGCTGTCGCAGCTAAATTAACTCTAATCTTAGGAACAAAATCGTTGATCACTTGTATTTTGATTTTAAAAGCCAGAACAAATTTTCAAATAAAATATTTACTGTTTATAAAAAAAATAATAGAATTAACTCGATCTAAGAATCAAAACAATGCTAATAAACCCATAAAAACAAAGGCTTAAATAAAAATAGAAAACAATAACAACTCAAACATTTTTACACCCATTCTTTATTTATTTGAAACAGCCCAATTATTTCATCATTTTATTCCTTATCCTTTTTTTTAAATATATATATATATATATATATATATATATATATATAGGACAGCCCATATTGAAAACCAAATAAACCCAAACAGCTAAACACAAACAGTCCCAAAAATTGGACACCCTATTACCAATCCAAATAATGATAAAATTTTTTTGTTTCTTTTTTTTTTAAAAAGAAAATAAAAATTTGAACCAGAATAACATAAATAAATAAATAAAATATAGCAAGCAAACTAAATCCAAACATTACCCAAACCTAAACAAAGAAAACATTACTGGAACTCAACAATAATGCACTAAAAAAAATCCTGATTGCATAAAAAACAATGTCAAACAAAATGCTCCAATACCCATTCGTAAACTCAAAAAAAAATGAAACAAGCACATATAAAACCAAAACCCAAGTTCACTCAACATAAAACCAATACTAATGCTCTGACCCATAAAAAAAACAAGAGTAAAACTTGACCCAAAAAAAATGTTAAACCAAGAAGCCCCAATACCCATCGAACATATACCCACTTGAAAAGGAAAAAAAAAAGAAACTGACACTATGAAACAAAACTTAAATCCCTAACTATCACTAAAGGGAACAGACAGAATGGGGGCTTGTATTAAGGTGGTGGGTGGGTAAACGGAGAAAGAGTGTTCACTGTTCACGGAGCTCAGAGACTAGGTAGGCAACTTCGCAACAGCACTAAGGGGTGGAGGAGCTCGCGTAGGTGAAGGTCGACGGGGACAGGAGGCTGTTCGCAATGAAGGGATGGCTTGCGGTTCTGGTTCGCGAATCGAGGGGGTCGTGTGAGGGTGGTTGCGTACGGCTGGGTTCGCGGCGGTGCGAGCAAGGGAGGAGGGGACACGCGGCGGAGACTTGGCCGGTGTAGCAGCGCAGGAGCGCGCGCTCGTGGCGAGCTGGTTGGCTAGACAAAGGACAGCAGTGGCAGCGAGACAGAGCAAGTACAAGGCAGAGAGGGAGCGTCGCGTGGAGGACTGGGCTGCTGGAAGCAGTCACGATTCTGGCGAAGGAGGGAAGCCGTCGCACATGCAGCAGGAGTAGCAAAACTCTCCCTTTTATTTCATCTTTTCCTTTTTATTTTCAAAGGTTCTGGGAGTATGCTTGGTCATAATTTTTTTGTTAAGATTGTTGTTGAAGTGATGATGTGGAAAATTATATTTGCAAAGGAAGTTTTGGTTTGTTTGTACGTTTGTATTTTGTGATTTTGAATGGTAATGGTGGGTAGTGATGAAAATGAGTAATGAAAGTGAAAATTGTGTGGATGTGGCTATTTTATGGTTGCAATGGTTTTTTTTTGGTATTGTTAGTGATGGTTGTTAATGATAATGGGGATGGGGATGAAGGGTTATGTGTTGGTGATGAGTGGCTCAAGTATGAGATAGTCATGATGTTGTTGATTTGTCAATGATGATTACAGAGAAGTGAGCTTAGTTCCTTTTTGTTCTCTCTGTGTTTTTTTTTTTTCCCCCCCGCCCCTCTCTTATGGCTATGAACTCCATTATAGGCTTGAGAGTGAGTGACTTACAGGCTGTGAGGGATCATCATATCTCATCATTTTTTCTTTTGTTTCATTGCATCACGGGTTTGGGATATCATTGGCTCACCTGATGGGGTGTTCCCCATTTCTTTTTTTATTGTTTTGTTTGCATTTTACTTGTGAGCACGTGAACCCATTTGGCAGGGAATGGGATAAAGCAAATGGAGAGGGGCTCCACAATTGAGTGTTCACAAGAGGATTTTAAATTCATTTTATGAATAAACTATGTAGACAAATTTCCATGATTTAATGAATTGGAGAGAGAAAATACTATTTAAGATTCCATGACTAGGAATCTTGAATTTAAAATAAGATTTGAGTTTAAATTAAGCAATCTTAGGTTCTAATCAACTCTAATAAATTATTTTGACTCTAGATTAATTAAGGAAATTAATTAATCTTCGATTAGAGCCTAATATTACTTAGGTTTGCTTAATCACGCAATTAAGCTCAAAAACACTAAACTAGGGGCAAAATCATAATTTTGCACAAAATTTACCCGGGATCATCGGGACCAAAACTGAGGTCATAGAATACATAAAAACACCTTTTAAAACCATCTAGAGAAGTTTCAGGTCCATCCGGCGCTCGTACCCGTGTCAAACACAACAGGGGTATTTTGGTCATTTTGACCAAAAATCTCAGAAAACGAGATTTTCGATCTCGGAAAGGTACACAAGTCAACTAATCCCCTTCAAACATTGAGTTAGCCCCTCGAGGACTGCCGGGTCGGCTATCCTCGAGTTCCGGGCCGAAAATGACCTGAAGGGCATTTTGATCATTTTCACTCTAACAAAAAATCGGGGCGTTACACAATATCCTCATAAGCCAATTCAGCTTTGGTGCAGCGAGGTTTGGCCACTGCAGTGAGCCTGTACTAAGAAGTTTCCCTATGGATTGATGATTATTCTCTGTAATAAGCCTTGGTCGCTGCAACAAACTCTATGGCTAGAGACAAAATTTTAAATATTGCAACCCTTTTTTTGCAATTTTAAGAATGATGCAAGAGCAGCAAGCTCTAATTTCTAAACATTATTTGCTATTTGAGGAAAGAAAACTAGGTTAGTCAGAAAAAGCTTTCTCTTTTCTTTTCCTTCTTACTTGTTGAACAAGACTCACTGACATCATTTTAGTGGATTTCTTTGCCTTCTCTTTGAGTTTTTTTAGCTTTTATTGTCTTTTTGCCTTGTAACCTCCTTCATAGGGTAGTAATTTTCTTGCTAGCTCTAGTGATTCAAGAGCTAGGATTTATGTTTTGAAACATTTGGGTTTTTAATGAAATGCTTGGTGTTCTTCTCTTTCTCCTCTTGTTTTTTTTCCTTCCATTCACTACAAGAAAAGAGCAAGTAACTGATGATATTAATGATGGGTAGGATTTATACCGATGGTTTTATTGATGGATATAGGGGCATCAGCTTTTAGGCCGTCGTTGAATATTACTGACAATTAAAAAAACCTGCTAGTAATTTTTTGACGCGTGTACCGATGGGTAATAAAATATTTAGCCATCAGTATAATTAGATAAAATGTGTTACCATGGCCGTTAGAGACATAATTATACTAATAACTTATTTAATTTTACCGATGGACATTTAAATAAATAAAATAATTTTTTAAAATTTTTACCAACGGTTGTATTGACGATAATTTGATTTATGAAAAATTGTTTTATTTTAAAATATGACATATTGCTGATGGTCATACCCATCAGTAAAAAATCAATAATTTTTTTAATTTCCCTATTTAACTATGAAGTTATTGGTAGTTTATTATTTATTTATTTATACAATAACTTAATTATAAATTAAAGTGATATTAAATAAGAAAATAATAAAATGAATAAAGTAAAATGATTAAATAAAATAGCAAACTATGACAATAAAATATATACAAATTGCAATGAATGTAAAAAATATTCGAAATTAAAAAACTGAACCATCCGACTGTGAGTGGCCCTAAGAAATGGAGAAGAGTGGAATATGAGGAAATGGTATATGGGGGAGTGTCTTGCTAGAGTCAGAGGATCCCAAATCCTGCATGTGTCGGAAGAAGATCATCACATTAGTAGTGATACTCTTCTGCATCTTTCGAAACTTAGCTTTCTCTTTCTTTGCTTTCTCCTGCTGCTGTCGCTTCAAGGAGAGCTTACACCTTTTCTTCTCTTTCTTCTTTGCTTTCTTGGCTTTTAACTTTTTTTTTAAACATACTTATTTTTATTTAATCTATTATTCCTATAAAAAATTTTAACAAAATTTCGACAACATCTAGATTTAAATTAGGAGCTTCCTTTGTTAAATATTTCAGTCAATTCAACAAATATAGATATTATTATAAAGATCAACAACATAATAGATATAGTGAAATAATTACATTTTAATAATTACATTCAATTCACAGAATCTTAAAAATCATTTTATTGCACATCCCTTTATAAGTCCACAACATGCATCATGTAATCTCAGCAAACATAAAGAACCTCACAACCAACAATGCAAACAAGTCAGAGAAGGACGTCGATCCCCTTTCCCCCAATCATGCAGTCCCTTTTTTTTATAACTTTATCCTAGAAAACATAAGTCTCTATATATCCTACATATATATTGAACCATTAAACTATATAAATAACAAGGATTTAGTTACTAACCTCTATAGCAGTAAAAAAATCACAAAATGCGGGAAAGCTCTCGGTGTACAACCAAATCCAATCCTGAAAATCCAATATGATAAATTTAAATCAACACACTTACATACATAGAAAATATAAAATAACATAAGGAATACAAATTGCAAATCGAGCCTAAAATCAATAATTGTTGTCACCCTTAAACAAAACTCCTACATTAATAAAGTAACAATAATAATTATTCTCCAATGTAACAAAACACAACACTATGGGCACCCATAAATGAATGGAAAAACTAAACCAAATAAAAAATCTAAACAAATTAAAATGCTCACAAAAGCCCCTAGATCATAATGGTGGTCTCCATTTCTCAAATGGAGCTCCGGTGGCAAGGCAAGGTGGCAAAATAGGCGATGGTGGCGAAGGTTTAGAGAAAAAGAGAAAAGGTTTAGAGATAGAGAGGGTTTCACAAAGTGAGGAGGAAGAAGGCTCACGGTGGGGGAATAAACGCGGCTTACCGGCGGGTATACTGATAGGTAACCAATAAATGAAACAGTGTGTTTTAATGATCAGTAATTATCGATGGGTGTACTGACGGATAGTGTGAAATACCAAAGGTTGCGCGACAACATGTGAATTTTCAAACCCCGATTGGTTAACTCATTAGTAATAAATAATAATTTAATTTTTTTTAAAAAATACTTGTCAAAAATATAAAATAATGATATATTAAATAAAATAATATAATTAACTTGTAGGTTAACCAGTTGGTAATATTTAATAAAAAAAATTTCAAAGATATTACTAACTACACATTCGTAATATTTATTAAAAATAATTTAGAAAAATATCATTAAATACCTGTCGATTTTTTTGTTTGTATATTTTAACAAAAAAATCAAATATAAAATACGATACCCACCGGTACACACTTCTAAAACTATGTATGCTATTCGGCATGTTTTGGCACTAGTAGTTACCAATGGTTTTATCGATAGGTATGTCATGTCCATTAATAATAACATCATTTATTTTCAAAAATGCGACAACCTGTCAGAGATGTTGTTGGCAATTTCCAATGGGTTTGTACCCATCAGTAATGTCTGTTAGTATATAATGGTTTTCCAAATTATTCTGTAAATTTTTTTGGGTTTTAATCCGAAATTTATGGTTATATTTGATGATAATATGTTGATATTGATGTGTTAATTTTGGTGGAGTGTTTGGATGAGGTTAAATAATGATTTTTGTCAAAATAAGTTTTGGCTAGGCTGCTGAATTTTCGGATTTCAGCAGGACAGGATTTGTTCATGAATTTTCTAGTTCAATTCTATTCATTTTTATGAGCTATAAAAATTATATGTTGAAGACAACATCATAAGGAAACTCTTATAATTTTCGTGGTGCATAATAAAGAGTTTTACTGCCTGAGAAAAATCAAGAACCAAGAGTATATCTATGCTGGCTGAAATCTTGGTACTGGAGCTGTGAATTTGTATAAATTTTTATTCATAGCAAATGATGGAGTTATCCTTTGAAATTTTTACAGAGTTTTTTAGACATCTTTAAGTATAACTGTGATTTTTATTTTGAGTTGTTTCTATCATTTGCTAAAGTTAAAAAGTGTGTGAATCCTATTCTGAGCTGTGAAAAAGTGGCCTCTGACCACTAAAATTGTAGAATTTATTTGACATGGTTCTAGTATTCTGTTTGCTATGAACTTTTTACAGAGACTTTTAGACACATTGAGGTGTCATAGAGAATTTTTATGGCCAGTGAATTGCCCATTGGATATGTGAATTAAATGTTGTCCCCATAATGGTAAATCTGTCAAGAAGCTGGAATGGTGAAGATGTATTAAGTTAATGATAGAAATCTATTTAATCCAAGTTTATATCATATGAATGTATGTTAATTGTTTGAAAGGCTTGTTTATAAAGTATGAATGAGACTCAATGATACTGAATGCCTATATCTGGGATATAAACCTGACTTTGAAATATAAAGGTCCATGACATGGTTGTATGACAAAAGAGAATATGTGAAATTTAATGGTGCATGTTTTAACATACGGAGAAAATAGAAACAAGGCTTATGTGTGATAGAGAGGGAAGGCAAAAATAAGAACTTCCCAAGAAATTTTATAAGTCGGTAGACTTATCGACTAGGAAATAGAACTGTGTGTGATTGTAAATGGAAAAAAATGAAGTCGATGATCACGAATAGGAATGAGCTCATGTCCTAGCAGTCTATGGTCCTCTGAGGAGTTATCCACTACATATGTTACCTGATGTGAATCTAAGCCTTCCCTATGTTAATAAAAGAACTACTACACTAAGTTGAATTCCATGTGATATAATAGAAACACTTATGATTAATACCATTTTGCATATAATTTTCTTTGACTCATGTATGCTAATATTGATATATGTGATCTAACATGATGTTTTTCTTTATTATTATAAATGCATTTACTGTTTATATTCTGTCTGTATGTAAGGTGTTACCCTACTGAGAATTTTATAATATTCTCACCCCTATTTGTGTATATGTCAGTATTGTGCTCAGACTGCAGATGCCTCTGGCTGAGGAGAGGCCATCATACTGATGGCCAATGGTTTCGTGTAGGAGGACATGAGACTTACGTGGGCTTTTGACTTGTATATAGTGTAGTATGGTGCCAAGAACTTACCAGCTTGTAGATTAATTGGTGTTAGATGTCTTAGGTCCATTTCTGTGTTTAGTATTTTGTTGGACCTTGATATTTGAGCAAGCTTGGTAGATCTTTTAATAGTAGTTACTATGTTGTATTATGTTTAAGTGACTTAACTTCAAGTATGGTATGTATTAAATAAAGTGGTATGTAAAGTAATAATATATGTACATTTTATAGTAGTTTTCTTTATAACTCTAGAGTTTGATTTATCTTATTTCATTTCATTTGACTAGTGGATATTATAGAAAGGAAGTGATACTCTTCTAATTACAATGTTAATGCTCGAGTAATACATGGTAGTTAGGAGGGTGTTACATTATGGTATCGAGCTTGACTATCCTATAAGCCTAAGGATTGGACCGCTATGCTTTCTTAGAAATTGTCATGCATTATGACTTTATATATATGTGTATGACTGCTGATTGGAAATGTTGTGGGTTCTTTGTACACTTTGCTTGGTATTGAGACTGATCAACTCAATATTTTTGTTTGGTGTGATAGGAACCAATGACTTGAATCGGCGAACTAGGAGTGGAGCCGAAACGATGCCGACATGATGAATACTTTTCGTGAGATGGCGGCTGCCATGAGGGAACAAGCTATAGCTAATACCCGAATGATGGAGCAAGCGAACCGCAATGAAAGGCAAAACCCGGTGATAATCCCTGTAGTGAACGGTTGATGTAGAATATCGAATTTGCCGAGTTCGTAAAGGCAAATCCCCTCCATTTCGAGGAGCTCTTAATCCCTGTAGCGTAAGAATGGATAAAGGCCATGGAAAAGATTTTCTCCGTTCTTCCTTGCACAGAGATCCAGAAGGTGGCCTTTGCCACCTATATGCTAGAAGCAGATGCAGATTTTTGGTGGGTTGGCACCGGGGGATTATTTGAAGCTTCCCATACTGTAGTTACCTGGACTATTTTTAAGGAAGCATTTTACCATAAGTACTACCCTATTTCTGTGAGAAATGCGAAGGAATTGGAGTTTATGGCTCTCAAACAAGGACCTATGAGTGTAGCAGAGTATACTGCCAAATTTGAAGAGCTCTGCAAGTTTTCTACAATTTATCAACGTGACCCGGATGAAGTTTGGAAATGCATGAAATATGAAGGAGGTCTACGAGAAGATATAGAAGCAGCTGTAAGTCTCTTGGAGATTAGGGACTATCCTACCTTGGTAAATAAATGTCGACGTGCAGAGGAGTCCAACAGAAAGCTGACAAATTTCAAGTATGCCCAAAACAATGCTAGAAGGGGATTAGCACCTCAAGGTCCCGATTCAAGCCTGTTAACCAACCTCGGAGAAGGTTTCCACCCAACAATAACAACAACAAAGGAAAACAACTTCAACCTCTAAGACCTGAGACAGGGAGAGATTGCCCCAAGTGTGGGAAAAATCATGGGAATCGACCTTGTTGGACAACGCAAATCATTTGCTTTGGCTGTGGGAAACCAGGACATAAGATATTTGAGTGCCCTAACAAGAAAGGTCATCAGCCCGCCTCCAGGCCACAACAACATGGGCGCGTTTTTACTATAAGTGCTAAGGAAGCTTCTCAATCACGATCCGATCCGAGGTAAGTGTGAAATAAATGGTAATGTCCTAGATATACTGTATGATACGGTGCCACTCATTCTTTCATATCCCATGACTGTACGAAGTTGCAACTATCTCTGTGTCTCGAACTACCTTATGATCTTCTTGTATCCACTCCTCTTCTTTGGTCCTATTAGGACTTGTTATACCTGTAAATATTCCTCTTCAAATAGGTGCTAGAGACTTTCTTGCCAATTTAGTTTGTCTTCCTTTATCCTGGTCTAGATGTAAGTTTAGGTATGGTTTGGCTAGTACCCAATTATGTCCTTTTACACTGACCAGATCGAGCTGCCATATTTCTTTCCACTCTACCCTCTATTCCTGTGGTCCGCTTTTCCTTTTATTTGAACCTTGTAACATCCAACCCTAGTAAGACAGATCGTCAGAATATGTTCTCCTTTCTACTAGTGAAACTGAATGTGACTACGAGTTGAGCAAGATTCCAGTGGTGAGAGAATATCCAGATGTTTTTCCAGAGGATATTCCAGAATTTCCTCCTGAAAGAGAGATTGAATTTTCCATCGAGTTGGTTCCAGGAACGGGTCCTATTTCAATTGCTCCTTATAGGATGTCCCCTTTGGAGTTGAAAGAATTAAAGTCCCAAATTGAAGAACTATTAGGGAAGCATTTTATTAGACCAAGTGCCTCTCCATGGGGAGCCCTGTTCTTTTGGTGAAGAAAAAGGATGGGGTATAAGGCTTTGTGTAGACTATAGGCAATTGAACAAAGTGACAATAAAAATATGTACCCCTTGCCAAGAATTGACGATCTCATGGATCAATTACGAGGTGCAATCAGATTCTCAAAGATTGATCTTAGATCGTGGTACCATCAGATTCGGGTTCTAATGAGGATATACCTAAAATCGCTTTTAGAACTCGATATGGGCATTACGAGTATAGGGTGATGTCTTTTGGATTGACTAATGCTTCGCTGTATTCATGGATTATATGAATCGAATCTTCCGTTTACTTGGATAAATTTGTAGTTGTCTTCATAGATGACATACTTATATATTCAAGGACTGAGGAAGAACATATGGAGCACCTTGGGGTTGTGTTACAAATCCTAAGAGAGAGAAAGTTGTATGCTAAGTTGTCCAAATGTGAATTCTGGATGGCAGAGGTTAGATTCCTAGGTCATGTAGTATCACGAGGAGGAATCTCTGTAGATCCCAAAGAAGGTAGAATCAGACTCCATTGGGAACGACCAACAACGGTGACGGAGATTCGGAGTTTCCTAGGGTTAGCTGGATATTATAGGCGTTTTATCATGAATTTTTCTCAGATAGCATTACCTTTGACTAAATTAACCTGAAAGAATGCTCCATTCAATTGGACACCAGAGTGTGAAAATAGTTTCCAGGAGTTGAAACAAAAGTTAACCACGGCTCCAGTTCTAGTATTACCTGATCCTTATATACCCTATGAGGTTTATTGTGATGCTTCTAGTAAGGGTTTAGGATGTGTGTTGATGCAAAATCATAACGTGGTTGCCTATGCTTCTCGGCTTGAAACCTCATGAAGTAAACTATCCAACCCATGACCTTGAACTTGCAATGTGGTTTTTGCCCTAAAGATCTGGCGACATCATTTGTATGGTGTGCAGTTTAATGTTTTCTCTGATCATAAAAGTTTAAAGTATCCTTTTGATCAAAAAGAGTTGAATATGCGGCAAAGAAGGTGGATGGAATTCCTCAAAGACTATGAGTTTAGTCTGAATTACCATCCAGGCAAAGCAAATGTTGTTGCCGATGCTCTGAGTAGAAAATCCCTAAGTATAGCATGCTTGATGATTAAAGAGACGGAGCTAGCTGAAAGTTTCAAGGAACTTAGTTTAGACATGTCTGTGAACCCTCGTGGTGTGGTGTTAGGGCAAATAAAGGTAACAAGTGAGTTCAAAGGACAAATTTTAGCCTACAACGTGAAAACCCGAATTTCAGGAGATATTAAGATCAATTCATGCAAAGAAGTTGCCAGGATTCACTCAAGACCAACAAGGTATATGGAGATACAAGGATAGGGTATGTGTACCCACAAGTGGCGATCTTAGAAAGAAGATCTTAGAGGAAGCTCATAGGGGCGAACTTACTATACATCCAGGCATTAGTAAAATGTATGCGGATCTCAAGAAAATGTTCGTGGTCGAATGAAAAAGATATAGAAGAGTGTGTCAGAAGTGATCAACTTGCCAAAAACTTAAAAAAGAACATCAAAAACCAGTGGGACCCTGCAACCCTTAGAAATCCCGGAATGGAAGTGGGAAAGTATTTCTATGGACTTTGTAATGGGTTTGCCAAGGACATCATCAGTCATGATGCTATATGGGTTATAGTAGATAGATTGACCAAGTCTGCTCATTTCTTACCCATTAAGGCTAATTTTCCTTTAGATAAGTTAGCTTCCTTGTACATCCAAGAAATAGTAAGACTACACGGTGTTCCTTCCTCGATAGTTTTCGATAGAGATCCAAGGTTTACTTGAGATTTTGGGGAACGTTCCAAAAGCCTTTGGTACCAAACTTTGTTTGAGCACCGCCTATCATCCCCAAAGCGGCGGGCAAAGCAGGCGAACCATACAAACCCTGGAAGATATGCTAAGGGCATGCGTGATTGAGCGAGAAGGGAAGTTGGGACAATTTACTCCCATTGGTTGAGTTTGCTTATAATAACAGCCATCACGCTAGTATTGGCATGGCCCCGTATGAAGCTTTATATGGAAGAAAATGTCAATCCCCATTGTGTTGGTATGATTCGGGAGAAGCGAGACTATTGGGACCCGATCTTGTTAATCAAACAACGGAACAAATCCAGAAGATCAGGAGCAAGATTCTCACCGCACAGAGTCGTCAAAAGAGCTATGCTGATACTCGAAGGAAACCTTTAGAATTTCAAGAGGGAGAACATGTATTCCTGAAGGTCACGCCCACTACTGGAGTAGGTAGGGCCCTTAGAGTTAAAAAGTTGTCACCTAGGTTTATAGGTCCTTTTCAAATTCTTCAACGAATTGGGTCAGCTGCTTACCAGATAGCCTTACCTCCACATTTATCCAACCTTCATAATGTCTTCCATGTATCTCAACTTCGAATGTACCACCCAGATCAAAACCATATCATTGAGCCCGAGTCTATACAGTTAAGGGATGACTTGACGTTTCAAGCCCCTCCTATTCAGATCGTTGATAGAGAAGTCGTGCAACTTAGAAATAAATCATGCAACTTGTAAAAGTGGCTTGGGGTGGACCTGGAAATGAAGAGTATACATGGGAACTAGAATCAAGTATGAAGACAGATCATCCGGAATTATTTCCAGGTATGAAATTTTGAGGGCAAAATTTTTTTTAAGGTGGGGAGTAATGTAACATCCTAATGTTTTTTTTTAGAAAATAATTGAGGCTTTAGTAGTAAGAATATCAAAATTTTGGTGTACACAAAAATGATGAGAACAATGTAACGAACGTTAAAAAAAAAAAAAAAAAAAAAAAAAATGTGAATAGTGTTTTGCAGGCCCCGTAGACCCACCTAACAATTGAAACCTTAGATTCAAGACTGAAGGTGCCCAAAATTTGGAAATTATAGGATTAAGGTTAGAAATAGGTAGGAATAAATATTTTATACCTAGAATTAATTTTCGTGCAATAGTTGATTACCCGGTACACTATTTTACCCATTCGGTTAAATTACGGTGTGTAGTTTTTACACAGTATAAAGCTACCAGTGCAAGCATGCCACCTAGGGTGACAAGTGTGTGGCTTGAGATATGCCACACCATTGCACCTTTATGGCGAACCAATAGGAATTGTACAAAATTACCATATTTAACTTTACGAAACCTCATTTTGTACTTGAAATCATTATCCATTTTGCCCTAAACTCACAAGATCAATATCTTATCACCACCACTCCATCATTTTCATCCAACACTCCAAAATTACAGCCTCCATGTTTTTTTCCTCTCAAACCTCCATTAACAAGCTTCAAGCTCCAAAAACCCTAGGCCAAAGTCACTAAAACACAAAGTTTCCTTCACAAAACTTGTTCTAGACATCAACACCTACAAATATAACCGATTAGATTCTCCAAAAACCTCACCTTATCACATCACTCATCTCTGGTTAGAGGAGTATTTTACTGTATTTTAAGAGCTTTGGGGTAGAGTATATCTATCTTGGAGTATACAAGAGACAAAGAGGCATTAGCTTCCAAGGGTAGGGTTTTCTTTGGCCTTTTTCTTTCCAAATTATTCTGTAAATTTTTTGGGTTTTAATCCGAAATTTATGGTTATATTTGATGATAATATGTTGATATTGATGTGTTAATTTTGGTGGAGTGTTTGGATGAGGTTAAATAATGATTTTTGTCAAAATAAGTTTTGGCTAGGCTGCTGAATTTTCGGATTTCAGCAGGACAGGATTTGTTCATGAATTTTCTAGTTCAATTCTATTCATTTTTATGAGCTATAAAAATTATATGTTGAAGACAACATCATAAGGAAACTCTTATAATTTTCGTGGTGCATAATAAAGAGTTTTACTGCCTGTGAACAATCAAGAACCAAGAGTATATCTATGCTGGCTGAAATCTTGGTACTGGAGCTGTGAATTTGTATAAATTTTTATTCATAGCAAATGATGGAGTTATCCTTTGAAATTTTTACAGAGTTTTTAGACATCTTTAAGTATAACTGTGATTTTTATTTTGAGTTGTTTCTATCATTTGCTAAAGTTAAAAAGTGTGTGAATCCTATTCTGAGCTGTGAAAAAGTGGCCTCTGACCACTAAAATTGTAGAATTTATTTGACATGGTTCTAGTATTCTGTTTGCTATGAACTTTTTACAGCGACTTTTAGACACATTGAGGTGTCATAGAGAATTTTTATGGCCAGTGAATTGCCCATTGGATATGTGAATTAAATGTTGTCCCCATAATGGTAAATCTGTCAAGAAGCTGGAATGGTGAAGATGTATTAAGTTAATGATAGAAATCTATTTAATCCAAGTTTATATCATATGAATGTATGTTAATTGTTTGAAAGGCTTGTTTATAAAGTATGAATGAGACTCCAATGATACTGAATGCCTATATCCGGGATATAAACCTGACTTTGAAATATAAAGGTCCATGACATGGTTGTATGACAAAAGAGAATATGTGAAATTTAATGGTGCATGTTTTAACATACGAGGAAAATAGAAACAAGGCTTATGTGTGATAGAGAGGGAAGGCAAAAATAAGAACTTCCCAAGAAATTTTATGAGTCGGTAGACTTATCGACTAGGAAATAGAACTGTGTGTGATTCAGAAATGGAAAAAAATGAAGTCTGATGATCACGAATAGGAATGAGCTCATGTCCTAGCAGTCTATGGTCCTCTGAGGAGTTATCCACTACATATGTTACCTAATGTGAATCTAAGCCTTCCCTATGTTAATAAAAGAACTACTACACTAAGTTGAATTCCATGTGATATAATAGAAACACTTATGATTAATACCATTTTGCATATAATTTTCTTTGACTCATGTATGCTAATATTGATATATGTGATCTAACATGATGTTTTTCTTTATTATTATAAATGCATTTACTGTTTATATTCTGTCTGTATGTAAGGTGTTACCCTACTGAGAATTTTATAATATTCTCACCCCTATTTGTGTATATGCTGTATTGTGCTCAGACTCTGCAGATGCCTCTAGCTGAGGAGAGGCCATCATCTTGATGGCCAATGGTTTCGTGTAGGAGGACATGAGACTTACGTGGGCTTTTGACTTGTATATAGTGTAGTATGGTGCCAAGAACTTACCAGCTTGTAGATTAATTGGTGTTAGATGTCTTAGGTCCATTTCTGTGTGTTTAGTATTTTGTTGGACCTTGATATTTGAGCAAGCTTGGTAGATCTTTTAATAGTAGTTACTATGTTGTATTATGTTTAAGTGACTTAACTTCAAGTATGGTATGTATTAAAGAAAGTGGTATGTAAAGTAATAATATATGTACATTTTATAGTAGTTTTCTTTATAACTCTAGAGTTTGATTTATCTTATTTCATTTCATTTGACTAGTGGATATTATAGAAAGGAAGTGATACTCTTCTAATTACAATGTTAATGCTCGAGTAATACATGGTAGTTAGGAGGGTGTTACAATGATGCATTCATTTTGAACTTCGATTGGAATGATCACATGGTGTTGAGTATCATGACTAGCTAAGGAAGACAGTCATACACCTGGTGAAATTGGTGCAATCCCTTTATTTGGGCCCTAAAATTATGAATAGAAGATAAATTGTAACATTTTTGTTTTGCACCACTGTAGTGTACATAGTTTTATACAACACAAAATAGCAAAAGCAGTCTAATTAATTTTAGAAGTTCTAAAATACTTACCATCACATTAATCAAACTAGCTGAGTTAGGTGGCAAATTGCTTCCTTGCATTTGCAACATATATTTAACAGTTTCCTCAATTACTTGTCATTTTAATCTTTCTACTTCAATCATTGATTCCAGATTTTGCACTCTCAATCAATAAGCTTCTAATTCATACTTCATCTTATTCATATCTATTTGGAATCCATGATCAATAGGTGCATTTGAGCATGCAGTTTGACCAACGACTTGAGTAGGACATGGCCCAAAACCTATGCCTCGAACTCGGCCAGAGTGCTCCTTCCCTATTGCTTGAGAAAGTGAATCATTTTGTGAAAATCCCTTAGAGGAATCATCTTCACGCTCAAAATTCATAATTTTTTCCTATATACATATAAGCTTTTATCCATTAAACATTAAAAATTAAGTACTTTTTTTTTAAAAAAGTAAGGTATGACAACTTTAATTAATACAATACTTACACCGATGACTTGAGCATTGTCATGAATATAAGAATCATCCTTTTCTTGTGCAACATAACCCATAACTCCTTTATACTAATACTACTTCCACGTTGTCATTCCTATACGTCATTATTGTATATGGTCAATTATTAAACTAAAAAATTGAACTAATAAGTCAAATAAAGGGTATATCACCTCTTCATGTTTTCTTCTTGCTATGGTTTTTGAACCACCTGTGTGGGTATATAATTGCTTCTTTCAATTTTCAGCATGTTGCTTGCATATGTACTATTATTGCACAATTAGAAATAGAATTACTCACCAAAAGTATCAATGCAAAAAACATAAACAAAATGATCAAGGATCAAAGACAGGCCCAAAACTGCTTTATACATAATAGTTTACATATCATGCTTAAAAGAAACATCAAGTAGACAAACTTCTTTCGAATTTTCTTCATAGTGCATGCCTTGGTCATTCATGTTATGTCACACTTCATTAACAAACAAATAACAATCAATTGTGTGCACTATTTGTTAATTAACTCAGCACTTTCCCTTTTTTGTGTAGCTAGTAAAATAAAATTATATGCATAAACTCACTCTTATCAGTGTTATTTGCAAATAGTGTTTGTAACATCCTAATTTTTAACCCAATACTCCTAGAACGTATTTAGGTTAACCATTAGTATATTACTTCTTAGTCTCATTCTTTTAAAATCTTTCTTCAAATTACTTAGCGGAAAATACGGATAAAATTTTTTTTTTGAAATATAAAAGCAAAATGAGAGCCACGTACATCTTAAGACAGGAAAATAAAACACAAGATAACAAGGCAAAATGGAACATGGAACAATCGATAACACATCAAAGGAAATACTTCAATAATACTCATAATATGCCCACCTAAAGGTGGGACTTAGTTTGATACAAGATGATACAAATACAACAGAAAAGGAAATACAAGGAAAACGTAAATATAAACACTCCTACCCTAGTGCACCTAAGGTGGATAAGCTCATAACAAAGAAGGTTTATCCATACTACGTACGGTGTGTGTGCACTAGCTCTCCTCAAGACGCTCTACTGTTGGTGGCGGCAATCCTTGGGGGATGGGGGTATGTAACCAGGGAACTGCTCGAGCTCCTCGGGTGTAGGCTAATGGAGTGGGGATTGGATGCGTGACGGCTACACGTGCGCTCCATGATAGAGGCGCATCTCGGCTCTCCTCGCCAACCTCAGCTGCATCCCCGTCACCTTACTCCCCTCTCGCGAACCGGGGAGTGGGGGCAGAACTCTCGCTATACATATGGGTCAACGAATCCTCCAAAGGGTCGTCCTCTGAATACTGAGAGCGAGGCATGTAATCCGGGTGGTTACGGGCGGCAAATCCAACAGTGTAGTTACGCATAACCTGCTCTTTGTGTATTTGTACGTGCTCGAAGACCATATCATCACCATAAGGTGATGTTGGGGAGAAGCGGTAGCTATGTATAGGATATGTAAAGGGGCGTCCTATATACATGAAGACTCGTACCGTGCATCGTCCCTCAAAATGGTACGATTCATGCTCAGGATCAAAGTGCACCTCCCATATAGGAGTGTCGATGAACACCATGAACATTGCCATGATCTGAAGATGTGATGGGAGAGAAAGAGAGAAAGAAAAGGACTGAGAATCTTGCTAAAGAATCGCAGTAAGGTATCTCCTATCTAGGTTTACATCATCAACATCCTCAGGAACCTTAGGTTTATTATAAATGGGTGAGCATGCATATAAAGTTCATTATTAAGTTTACAAATATAATTATCCAAGGTCCGTTCCTTTTATAATGAATCTTAATGCATGAATGTAGCATAGCGAATCATGAATACGTGAATATACATTATGCAACAAAACAATCAAACATAATATCAAGGAACATATAATTGACATATAGTGGCAATATAAACTTTCAAGTGAAACTTTCTCTTTTCTCAACTTTGTGACTTAAGAACTTCGTACTTAAGCATCATGGGTCACCCTAAACATCATCTAGGTTATGAGCTCATACCTTAACTAGTCATCACTAGTTCTTACTTATCCTCTTGATAAGAAAAATCATAAAAATAATCCCGACTGCTAGAGTACGGACTAAGAGGCTTAAGGATCACTTCTCATAGGAATATTTCCTTCTTTGAAATGCTCTACTAGCATCTAGTGCACAATGAATTGTCCACTTTGGTAAGCTGCATCCACTCATACCCTCACGGATTTACCTCCTCCCCACCGGAGCAGGAGAAGTATGTTTCAGTGCTATGTCACATTAGGACTCAAATCCTGGGGATGCTTGGCCGAACCGGTGTCACCCAGGACTTTATCCCATATAATTTTCAAAAACATTCTCAAGTTCTCAATTTGATGGAAATTTAGCAGCATAACAACTGTATATCGAATTTCTTTCAAATTTTACTTTATGCCATGATAACTTTTAATGCATGTACTTTCGTATTCAACTTCTATAATCATGACAAACTTAAAGCCACATAAACATACTCATCATGGCACATGTATCATCACAAACATACTTGAAATAATAAACTTTAGCCATCAAGGATTCTAATCATGTCTTATGCTCTGACCCTTAGGGCATTTAAACTCAAAAATCTAAGTTCTCTATCATCATGACTTAATCTCTCGGACACCTAAAGGTCCACAACTAAGTAGTCCTCACTCAATTCTATGATCATGACTAATTCTAAGCCTCAATAGCGCAGAATCTATATTTTGCTAAGTACGGGTACCTGGGAGTCACAACTTTGACCTTTTCTAAGTTCGGTTTTCTCCTATAGCATCAAGATCAATTCCTAACCCAATTATGAGTGATTCCTACACATTTACTCTAATTATAAACCATTATTACTAATATTATCCTTACTGGAACAGAATCCAGAATTTCTATTTCTAAGGGATCTAGAATTCTCATTTTAATTCTCTTCTAATTACTAACTTGTCTTAGCTTTCTCAAATTAATTTTGACATCAAATATACTTGAATATACACATTCTAACATGATTAAATCATCATCATACAGTGAGCAAACATTTAAGGCAAAACCGTGAGCAGCATCATCTACTATGCATATAATTTCATTTTTAACATATATAAATTACTAGTTTCTCTTGAAACCTTTTCAAGCTTCTAAAACTAATTTGAGAACAATTTATTTCATTAAAATCATCATGAAACCAATGAGGGTAGTAGCTATTGCAAAATAATTTCAAGAGGGATTTAAATCATAAAACTATGCTTAAAACATTTCTTGAGATCATCTAAACTTAATAAAATTATAAAACATAGGTTTTGGCACTTGTGACTAGATGAAACTCACACCAAGTTCAACATCATCACATGGCAGAGAATCAAGAGAATAAAACATATTCATTTCCAAACTTTGCTTGAGATAACAATGGGCAAATCTTTGAGCTCCAAATTTCTTAGGTGATGAGATAAACTAAAATATGCAATACACTTTGTTTTATTCTTTATTATGAGGTGAGAGCATAAAATAAATATGCTATGCAAGCTCATTATTATCTTAGAAGTTTAGTGATGACTTAAACATAAACATGAGAATGCAAGTCCATTCTTTAATCTTGAAAGTTTATTGATGACATAAAGATAAATATGGATGCAAGTTCTTTTTACTTAATGTAACACCTTCCCAAGTACAACATCATTCTTAAGTCATGACATCATACTCGAGAGTTGTTACTTATTAATTAGCGAACCTTTCTTAAATAACTATAGCAAATATCGGTTGAATCGTGTAGTAACTAATACGTGGTTCTATCAAATATATATACAATAAACAAAGTAGTTATTAAAATACAAAGTCGAATATAAAAAGAAGCTCTTCTAAGAGCTTTACAGTACATCTGTTGTCTCTTAAAGGTATAGGCATATATATAATTACATAAAACTAACTATAACAAGTACAAGTCTTCTCAACTAAACTACGACAAAGTTGATTCCTTTCATGCAGCAGTCTCTTTGTCCTCTAGATCACCCTGGAGATGACATGGGAACACAAAAAACATAGGGATGAGAATTATACAATTCTCAGTAAGGTAATTCCCTAATTACATAATTATACTATTATCATCATCGTCCTAGCCACTTTGGTTTATCAAGAAAAAGTGAGCATGCATTACATACTAACGGTTTATTTTTAGAGTTCCAAATCATACTTTCGAAGTGGGTTACTTTTAGCATTCACTCGCTTAATTCATAGGTAATATCAGGTTCAAGATCATATGAAATAATGTTAAACAACATAACTCAAGATGATATAACCATGCATAAGCCAATTACAATAAAATTGTGTTCAAGGGCCTACTTCTGTTTATGGCCACAAAACTCAACTTAGTGCATTTTTCTCTTTTCATCGACATAGGAAAGACTTAGTTCATATCATACTATAAAAATCAATTTAGTACATTTTTCTATTCTCATGGACATAGGAAAGACTTAGCTTATACCCAATGGGTATTTGCCATGGACAACTCCACAATAGATAATTTATACCAAAAGGTATCTTCCATGGACAGCGTCACAATGGGAAATAGACTACTTATTTGGACTTAACTCATTCCTATACGTGATCATCGGACTTCATTTTATTCTATTTCCAAATCACACACAGTTCTATTCCTAGCCAATACTATCGACTCAATATCTCAAGGGAAGTTCTTCTTTTTGCCTTCCCCTCAATTCAACTTAAGTGTTGTTTCTGTTTTCTCCTATGTCAAAACATAAACTTTAGGGAAGTTCCTCTTTTTGCCTTCCCTTCATTCAACTTAAGTCTTGTTTCTATTTTTTCCTATGTCAGAATATGCATGAGTGAAATTTATACATTCTCTTTTATAATATATATGCCTCATTCACTTTTCTTTTCCGAATGCA